>OU026087.1:8750000-10000000 GCA_907269075.1 Idaea aversata | reverse complement strand
CGGTCACGTTTTTATTTTTAATGGACGACTATTGACGGACGACAAATGTCGGACGACTATTTGTCGGACTTCTATTGACGGACGACAAATGTCGGACGACTATTTATCGGACGACAAATGTCGGACGACTATTTGTCGGAAGACAAATAGTCGTCCGACTATTTTTTTTTTTTCATCTAAAACTCTTTTTGCGTATGGTTAGATACTCGTGCTTAAGGAGTAAACTCCAGTCGTGCGTCGGAGCTGACACACACACTTTTTTTTTCCAAATCGGTCCACTAATTTGTGAGATTACCCCGTACAAATTCACAAACTTACTCTATATAATATAGTATGGATATATAGATAATTTGGTCCTCTACGTATTGGCTCCCAACCCCGGCTGTTACATACTATCATATCTGCCTAATTTCCTAGTCTGGTTTGCGTTCGCCTTTAGCTATAACCACATGGCAATAGTTCCCTACTTAAACACATCAAAAAATAAGTTTACGTTGAATTGATAATATATTATGATCAGTCAATATAACTTAAAAATTAAGTATAGGTACTCAATCTTATATTAAAGACCTCTAGATTAAAAAAAAAAGTCTAACTACCAAAAGTCGTAGAACAAAGTTGATTGCCAGTCTCTTTCTTATAAAAGCTTTCAATGATCCTTTATATTCATTCTTATATTAGCTTCCTAGCTTATATCCCTATATACAGGGTTATTGGTAATTATACTAGCAAGCCGTTGAGGGCTACTTCTGTGCACCTAAACAAACAACTTTTGTTCTACGACTTTTGGAAATTCGAAAAAAAATATGATATTTTTGAGGTTATGTTTTGAAAAATAGCAGATTTTTTAAAACAAGACTAAGAACAGTAGATAAAACTTAAAAATAAGTAAAATTTTGAGGTAAATGACCTCTATGTGTATGGAACAGCTGATTTTTAGGTAAACCTAAACTCAACTTTTCCAAAAAATGTTAGAATTTCCAAAAGTCGTAGAACAAAATTTGTTTATTTAGGTGCACAGAAGTAGCCCTAGGCTTGCTAGTATAATTACCAATAACCCTGTATAAAATTCTCGTGTCGCAGTGTTAGTTACCTATGTCCACGTAAACGGCTGAACAGATTTGTATGATTTTTTTTTGTGTATTTTCGTTGTGTCATGTATTTTTTTACTTTTTTTTTTTGTAAATGGTAAACAACGTTTGCCGGGACAGCTAGTTTATTAAATATCCAAAAATTTGTTTATAGGTTTATCCAAATATTTGGTAATATTTATTGTGGTAGTAAGGGATGGAGAAGAACTTAGGATACTTTTGGTCTCTAAATTCCCGCGGGATCGGGACTTACGCGGATGACCCCGCGGGGCGCAGCTATATTCTTATCATAACCATGAAATATTTAAGTTTTCCAAGTAAACGCAAACTCTTTTTGAAGTGTGTACCTATTCCTAGTCGGATCTGTATTATTTACATTTAAATAGGTAAGCTTCTCTAGCTTACCTTTATTTTGTTTACACAGAAACATCGACAAGATTTCTGTCCCGCTATGAATAAAATTCGTGTAGGTATACGTTGAGTTATTTCAGAGATTGTTTGGGTTTCCGGAAGAAATAATTTACCTTAGTATGGAACGGCGCAATGGGCGCTGTGTAAGGAAAATTAGAAGAAAAAAACTAAGTTTTGTAACCACTTTTATATTCGCAATGAAACTATTTCTATAGCAGACTTAAAAAAAAGGAGAATGTTCTTTATACTTCATTTGCACTTCTTCATATCTTTAATTTTTTTCGGATATTATAATCGCAATTTTTTAGTTTTTGTTAAAACTTGAAGTTTTCAGACTTTACAGCTGTCATGATCGCAGGCAGATGTTCGGCTTAGTCTGTGGGATTTATAAAGTGAGTTTTCAAATACCCATCCCCGCTTGACCATACAACACATTGGTTTAAGACAACTTTATAAAATAATCACAAAAATTCGTGTTTTTTAAATTTATCCCTCCGTATGCTACCACAGTTGTTTGCGGATTCATAAATTGTTCGACTTTGTTGATCAAAACAATAATATTGAGTCACAACAATTTGACTTTCAAAGGTGAACAGTTGACCTTTACAAGTAATTGAACATTGTGAACCATTTACTTAACTAACAATCTCAAGTGAAATGAAATTATTAGCAGAAAAACAACTAGTGTTTGAATGGTGAAAGTTAAGTAACTAACTAAATTACATAAGTGATCAAATTGTGTTGTCATTTCATGCAATTGTTATTTTTACTTTAAAAGCAGATGATGTATTTACCCATCGAATTATGCTCATTTAAAATACGTGACAACGTCTTAAGAAAACAAGAGAAAAAATAAAAAATAAAAACAATTAACCATAGGTAGGGTAGGGTTGACAAGGTAGGTTACCTACCTTGTCAATAACGGAACGTGAGCGATAACGTCACATTTTTTTGTGAATGTCGGTGTAAATAGATTTATAATACGTTATCACGTCAAAAAGATGCTTTGATAGATGCCAGCAGCAGCATATCTACATCAAGGTAATATAAAAGATATAAAAGATGTTTATGATAATTAAAATTTACGTAGTTTGTAATGATACGTTAATAAACGTCGCGACACTCACTCAGCAGTCTTTGCCTTCCCTGACCAGGTAAAAATAAAAAAATATTTTTCACACCTGCAGCACTTTAATCACGGATTAAAGCCCTATTAACCTCAACTTAAAGCAAGACATTATTCCCAAGGGAGATAATGAATGAAACTCCCAAGGGAATAAAGTGATTTGAATTTGGAACTTTAAAGTTCGTGTGAAAACTCTTGGTTTTAATTTTGAAGGTCTCAGCAAATAGATTTTATTTATAATAGGTAAGTCATTTGATTGGTCAACAAAAATCTAGTAGGCCACGATTTATGTTTTTTATTTTGATTGTTACGTTAGGTCTAAGCAAATAGGTTTTGCCTATAATACCTACCAAATATCCATCATGCTACCATCTCATTGCAATTGCCTCATTTTTTTTTAAAGTGTTTTTTTTTTCAAATTGGGAACTAGCCACCACAAGAGTTAAAAAAAAAATTGGACTGACGGTATTAAAAGTAGAGTATGCACCTCGGGATAAAGCATGTCTTCGTCATGGGCGGCTTGAACCCCTCGCTTCACTCAGGACTCTAATTAACTCCCTCGCTTCGCTCAGGAGTTAACTTTAAACTCCCGAGCCCGAGAGTCCCTCGTTACACTCGGGGTTCAATATGCCACCCACAACATAAGACATTGCTTTATGCCCTTGATGCATAATCTACTAATTCGGTTGATGAATGAGTGGAAAAAACAACAAACCAGAAAAATAGAACAGCAGATAGAAGAACAGAGAACATCATAGTTACTAACTAGCAAAAGCATAACCCTTTCCCTGCACTGGAGTAAATAGAGGGTAAGATAACGCAATGTAAAAAATGTTGGTCAGAAGTCAGAACTAAATACTACAAAGGGTATAAATGTCGCACTGCGCCAAGTCGAAGACCGCAGCAGTTGGTAACTATTACCTTATTACGACGGAGAAGAGGTGCAATTAAAGAGTTATTATCCAAAATAACTAAAATGGTCTATTTTTATTCTGTTGTTGTTCAATTCCCCTCTATTTGAATGTCCAAATCCCAGCACAAGGTTCATTTAAATAGGGCATTAGTTGGCAATACTTCTAAAACCGCAATCAAATGTTTCGAAACAATGAAGCACGTACAGAATAACCGCTCTACTGGTGTGTGGCTTAACTTTTTAGGGCGATCTCGCACGGTTTGAAATTTAACCGCAATATTTTCAACAACACATTGTGCGAACGTGTGTACAAGGTTATGTCGGATTTTATTCCTTCTCCGTGTACCAATTACAGTTTCAAAACATGGTTTTTTTGTTGCTTTTACATTTACGATTTTATTAAATATACAAAAGTTGTTTAATGCCGTATTTTTGCTACGTTTTTTGGGTTATGTTTATGTTACAATAAAATGTGTTTGTTATTTTAATTAAATTTTAAAATTACAACTTTTTGGGCTCATAAATTTTGAAAATGATGTAGAAAAAATACCTAACGCACAAGCTTTGAACATACCGGCAGTATTCGTCCAGCGAACAATCACAGAAAGATCTACCACACTGTTAATAATTGTTATTCACCGTGTGATATAATATTGCAAACTTGCAGTGTTTAGATGCTTAAGGTTTTTTTTATGACTCAGTTGGCACAATGGTCACTATGCCATACCGCCAAACACAGGGTTGTGGGTTCGATTCCCACCTCAGACAAGTAGGTATTTATGCTTAGATATTTGTCTGTGGTCTGGTTTTTTCTATATATATATTAACAAAAGAAAAGTATTTATATGTAGTATATCCGTTATCTAGCACCCATAACCCAAGTCTAGTTACATAGCTTGGGGTTAGATGGCGATGTGTGGAATGTCCTTCAATATTTATTTATCATTATTATTTATTTATCGCGCGATAAAACTCATCGTTATCGCTACAGTGTGAATGAGTCCTAATTGAGCAATTCCCATCACTTTGGTCACTCGACTACCTCGTGGCGGTATGTAGAGATTAACCCTTCTGTGCCCAGAGTGCCCACATCTGGCCGAATACAAGCCGAAAGTTACGGAAGTCTCGTCACGTCTCATAGTCAGGCGAGTCACGCGTGACGTCGACACCGTGACGCGACTCAGCTTTTGTGATACTTGGACACGTCACGGCGATGCATCAGAGGAGTGACATCAGCTTAGTTAGCTTTAGCTGCCAGCCGGTGAATTGAATTAACTTAAGGTATCTTACATGAATAGATACTTGTTTAATCGAGTTTTGCAAAGTGATCGTGAGTTTAACGTACTTAAAATAAAATAAATTGTCAAACTTGGCTAAAAAAAAGTTGGAAATTAAGGTAAATTTGGTACATACAAGTTTTTGCGAAATTGTAAATTTGCCCAAATCTTTTTATCGTGTTGACTTAGCACCTTAAATTTTATACACCCAATAGGGACTATAGACCTAAGTATCTGGTATGAATTTCTTGAAAAGTTCCTGAGAAAATCGGTGGTAACTGACATACAGACAGACATACGGACAAGAAAGTGATCTTAAAAGGGTAAGGGTTCTTTTGAGGTACCTACGGAACCCTAAAAAGGAAGAAAGATTGGAAAGTTTCTCTAAACTATTCGATATTTAACTTTATTTTAGAAAGTGATACAACATAGATAATTCAACTCACCAGAAAGTTAATCGATTGCACAAATGGGCGGCCTTGTCGTGGAAAACGATTAGGAAGCAAGTAGGTAAGTAAATTATTGCAAGTAATGATGACTAAGAATTTTTAGCAGCCGTCACACGTACGCTCACATTTTTATTCTAACACGTCACGCCTTACGTGAAATGTCGAATAAAGTGACGCAAGTGACAGAAAGGGTTAGAAAATTGAATTTTGCAATAAAGGGAACATCTTTGTTTATTTAGGGGCTCTGGTGCAAGCAATATAAAAGCATTTTGCAGGCCATTTGCAAGCACGGATTTTAACTGAAATTGCATATTCTCGTAACTGTAACTAGAATTTTTTTCGTGTACCCAGGACTTCCATTCTGACTAACCGACTAACTGGTTGTGCTGAATGGAACTAATGAAGGGATTTTTTCCAAACGAACCATTCCTATTTAGCATATTAAAAATCACAGTGCAGTACTATGCTAAACGTCACTGAATTCTGTCTCTAGATATATAGATGGATAAATTCATTCTTTATTTTATCAAATTATAAACTTATCATTAACATAAATATCTGCAAAACAATTAAATAGCGGCCTTATCGCTAAAAGCGATCTCAACCAGGCAACCTTTGGACGACCTCTGTGGCGCGTCGGGCGAACACCCGACTGCGACGCAGAAGGTTGCGGGTTCGATTCCCGCCGGGAACAAGTATTTATGCTGACCATAAATTCTTGTTTCTGGTTCTGGGTGTTTCCTATATGTATAAATGTATATGTATATTTACAAAAAAAAATGTATATAAGTAGTTTATCCGTTATCTGGCACCCATAACACAAGCATTAAGTTGCTTAGCTTGGGGCTGGATGGCGATGTGTAATATGTCCTGAAATATTTATTTATTTATTTATTTTATTTATTTGGATGGACAAGAATTAAATAATGGGGATGGGTGGGGCTCTAGATGAATTACTTGGATGAAATGACTAAGTAGAAATACTTACCTACTCAGATAAAATAAATAACAATGTAAAATATTCATAGAATTTCATATTTCTGAACGATATTACCTACAACAATATCTACTCTAAGTCCGACTTTAGCGACGGCTACGCGAACAACGCCTATCTTTTTATATTGGAATCGAGAAAAACCCAGGGCCCAGTTCCATTAAAGCTTACCTACTTCTTAGAAATTTAATAAAATTGTAAGAAACATAAAAACACTGACATGTACAGGGACAAAAAGTATAAAAAATAAAAGAAAACGTGTGGCACTTGAAGACTGCCGCGGTAAAGCTATTGCATCGTGCGAGCTTCGTACCATATACATACACGTTAAGCGAACGCTCGGCCGAGCTACATGGTAGGCGGAGTGGGGGGTGTTAGGTTTTATTTTCGTTACGGAATTTCTTGATTCGGTCGCCGCGCTCAAAGCCCGCGATAAAAGCTATGCAATAGCTTAAAAACGTGTGGCACTCGGGGACTGCCGCGGTAAAGCTATTGCGTCGTGCGAGCTTTGTACAGTCGTAGGTACCATTATACATACACGTTAAGTGAACGCTCGGCCGAGCTACATGGTAGGCGGAGTGGGGGGTGTTAGGTTTTATTTTCATTACGGATTTTCTTGATTCGGTCGCCGCGCTCAAAGCCCGCGATAAAAGCTATGCAATAGCTTAAAAATAAAATTATAATAATTAGAAAATACAAAAGTAAGATAAAATCTATCGGTCTTTTTTAATCTACGTTTCGTATCCACTAATGCGGTATATATATCCTAAGACTGCGGTGAATTTGCAATTTTCTCGTAGAATAGGACCTTGGTTTTGACTTTTCAAAGTATAACTATCGTTATGATTATGACCTCTAAAGCGTTTCAATGAAGGGTCATTTTTGCTTAAAGTGTTGATATTGTGTGTTTTTTTTAATATAAGAATCGAAAGTTCGCAACAATAAGACAGACAGACACCACATCCATCTTGGCTATCTAATATTACTAAGATGAGTGACTTTGACTGATGACGTCACAGATTTTCAATATCAGAGCCTCTCTCTCATTATGGTAGGGATATTAATTGTTGTGCGAATTCTATTCTTCTAAATATTATTTAATTACATAATTTTACACAAAGACATATATTTTATACAAATACAAAAAAAGTATAACTTTAATCTATAAATTTTAAGCCTCCCGATCAAAAAGTCTAAGAAGCAAAACGTCTAACAAAGCGAAAAGTCTAGTGAGCAATCTGCCTAGTTAGTAAATAAAGTCAGAAACACTAGACTATAATGAATCGTAATAATACAATTTGTTTCAAGGAAAAGGTTTTAATACATAAATAATAATGGGACTAGGGATAAAAAATAAAAAAGATCCAAACGAAGCCAAAACACGCAAATTAACTTGATACCCCACTCAGGCATAGGTATCTGCTTACATTCGGTTGTTAATCTTGACTTTTATCCCCCATAACTTTCAGACGGCTAAGCCGATTTTAATCATACTTAGCAATTTGTAATGTACAAATCATGCCCTTTCATTTGATACCCCACTCGAGCATCGGTTTACTTACTTTCGGTTTTTGATCCTGACTTTTATCCCCCATAACTTTCAGACGGCTGAACCGATTTCGATCAAACATAGCTAAGAACACTCGCGACTAATTCACTTTTTAAACAAAAAAACCTAAATTAAAATCGTTTCATCCGTTCGGGAGCTACGATGCCACAGACAGACACACACACAGACACGTCAAACTTATAACACCCCGTCGTTTTTGCGTCGGGGGTTAAAAACAGGGTTGATCTTTGTCTAGACGAATTATCGAAAAAAAGTTCGAATTTCCAAAAGTCAAGTAGAACAAAAGTTGTTCGCCTAGACGTCTAGATCAACCCCCTTTCGTATTAAGACCCCTTCGCTGAAACACATAATTAAGGAAAATAATATTTTTAAAACAAACAAGAAAAAGTTCAGTCAGAATGAAAAACATTTAAACGATATCAAGTTTATGAGTTTTAAAAAACAGATAAACGCTTTTCTATCTATTACAAATGATTTTTGGTATGAAAACTTTTACGTCTCTTTACTATCACTACATCACTATCACTATCACTACCTATCATCACTATCACTACATAGTATAAAACAAAGTCGCTTTCTCTGTCCTTATGTCCCTATGTCCCTATATCCCTATGTATGCTTAAATCTTTAAAACTACGCAACGGATTTATATGCGGTTTTTTTTAATAGACAGAGTGATTCAAGAGGAAGTTTTATATGTATAATACATGTATAATAAAGTGTGAAGCCGGGGCGAGTCGCTAGTTCAATATAAACAGTTAAAATAACTTCTTCCAACAAGATATGCCTGTAGGTAGTGTTTATGATATCGTAACTCGAACATAAACCTCAGAGAGGTTTCTTTTCCATCTAAACGGGCGTAGACTCTCAAGTAGCCTATTAAATTTTATTGAATGCCTAGATTTATAATTATGAACCGAGTTTATTTTATACCCGAGACTTTCTTTGAATGAATAATTTAAATAGGTACCTATTAGATTGTATAAATTCAAAATGTTTTAGGTATTTTTTTACGTTTTTAAATTTATTCGCGTGCCTTGAGAATTCGTTGTTGGTAAAAGTTATAATTTATTTTGTTTTCTATTATTTTTTTTACAAATTCAATGCGTATCCTTGGGGAGTTACAATTGAAATTATTTTAGAATTTATTGAAAAAATATGCAGATTTTTTATCTATAAATATAAGGTTCAACATACTGCGCTAGATAAATTGGGATAAGGGCAGGAAGATAATGAGGATAAGGTTTAAACCTGACTAACTGACTGTTAAATCAATGCACGCACAATTTTAACCGCTGGTCGTAAAAGCACACAAACAAACACAGTGGTTTCAAATCACGCCCGGCAGTGATTTAATGGATTTTCCGAAAAAAAATTGTGTGCTTATTGACAGAACGGAAACATCGCGACGAAACCCGCTGCTTAATTGGCTCCAGAAGTATTGACAAGTTGTTTCCTCCTCGGACACGCTCGACTAAGTTGAGAGGTTAGTATCTGGGCAAGCCCAGAATGATCTCGTCAATACGTCTGTTTGTACGTGTAAGGGTTTGATCACGATGATCGAGGGCCTTAAGAGAATCATGAGTTTTCGATACGCGGCACGAGTAGGTATTTTCAAAAATGACCCGTATCGTGCGATTGAGAGAGTTTAAGTTCGGACGTAATTTACTTCATTTTGCTTTCAAATAATGTTGCGGGCCGTAACTTTTTTTACCCCCTTATCCTTCACAAAAGGAAATAAATTTGGTCTCATTAAATTCACAGTATCTTATTCTAGGTTTATACGTTTTTCTTTTTTGGTATTTCAGTTTAGTCTATTAAAAAACAATTGAAACGCTCGATGAAGTTTTTAAGTCAAAAAATATAGATATTCAGATGCTAATAACTTTTATCTTAGGCAATATTTCTTTATAATAAAAACGGTTAAACCTAGTTTTCCATTAGATATAGAACATTTTCAAAAATTATCAAAATCGGACTTCGTTTATGGGGGGGAAAACGTTACCGGTTTTTGTATGGAAATTTACAGCCTCACACTGGTCTTAATGGTAACAGAAAGCAAAGTGAAATGTCCGTTTTCGTAAACGACAAAAACTATAAAATATTCGGCGGCTTTTGTGAGAGACAGATTTTATTTACCCTCTGATAGGTCGGAAGAATTCAAGGATGTTGGTCGTTCCTGCGAAAATCCTTTGATTTATTGTTTTAACCCGAATAATTCATTTATATTAGACGCTAGGAAAAATTACGTGACATTTTGCTTTTGGCGTTTGTTATCTTATTTAGATATATTTAACTACCCTCTTTGCTAAGGTCTAGAAAGTTTATATAAAAACTAGCTTATGCCCGCGACTTCGTCAGCGTAGAAGTCGAAAATGGACCAAGGAATCACGTAACAATCATACAAACTTTGCCCCCCTTTTTCACCCCCTTAGGAGTAGAATTTCGGAAAATCCTTTCTTATCGGATGCCTACGTCATACAAAGAACACACCCTTCAAGTTTCAGGTCTCTACGATCAGCGGTTTAGACTGTGCGTTGATGCGTCAGTCAGTCAGTCAGTCAGGAGAAAGGATTTTATTTGTAAAGAATATGTAAGGAAGTAGTAATAGTACCTAATAGTAATCTAGTAGTAATAAACTGATTTGGATGAAAATTGGTTGTGGTAGTTTAGTCGATGAAGAAGAACACAAAATACTTTTAATCCTGAAATTCCCACGGGATCGGGACTTACACAGGGCGTAGTCATATTATAATAATCATACTTTTTACAGTCTTTGGAAGCCAAACATGACTTTTCCAGCTGCGTGATTCGAGCCAATAACGAGTAGGTAACTCTATTACATTCATTACACATCCCTTTGTGGTAAATATAGATACAATCTGTGATACGGCGTATCGTGTTCCGGCAAATATTGTGATAATAACGACTAAGATATACTTTGGTAAATAAGGAAGCACAAAATGTATAACAGGCACTCTGTTACTTATAGCACCCTGTATTATGTAAGGAGGAAATTTCGTGTAGGTAGGTATTTTTCTCGGTGACATATTATATGGAAATATTTTTTCTATGAATTTGGTAGTTTTTTTCGAATTCGGTAGTGTGGTGGTTTGAAACAGAAACAAAAGACGATCGAATCAAAAACAAAAGAAGAAAAATACGATTGAAACTAGGTATCTCCAATGTTCCATACCTAAAATGGATAATTATGTTGACAAACTAGCTGCACCTCACAGTTTTAATCGCGTTAATCCCAGTCTCGTGAATATAATAGGTATAAAACTAGCCTTTGTATGTCATTCGAGGACTCTGTATGCTCTAGCTATCAACATATTAAACACTACCTTGCTTTGTTCGGTTGAGTCGCACTTTTTTAGACTTATTCCTTATTAATTATATATTATTTTTTAGATTTATTAATAGACAAATTCTATCCATAATAGGTAAATTGGAGAGCAAAAGAGACTTTTAGTTCAAAAGGAAAGAAAAGAAGGAGGTACCTAATTTAAAATGATATAGGTAGAAAACTAAAATACCTATCGTAAGCTTGTATCCCCAGGTTAGGTCAGGTTTGTAATATTCCCTGTGTTCTAAGTAAAATGATTTTAGAACGAAGTTACCAAGGAAAATTGAGCATCACGTAGTGAACGTGTAAGGAGGCAGACTGTAGACTGAAATTGCCATTACTATCGTTATTATTTTAGGGTTTTTTTTGCTAAATTAAGCTATTTGACGACCTCTGTGGCGCGTCGGGCGAACACCCGACTGCGACGCAGAAGGTTGCGGGTTCGATTCCCGCCGGGAACAAGTATTTATGCTGACCATAAATTCTTGTTTCTGGTTCTTTGTGTTTCCTATATGTATAATATGTATATATTTACAAAAAAAAAAAAAAAGTATATAAGTAGTTTATCCGTTATCTGGCACCCATAACACAAGCATTAAGTTGCTTAGCTTGGGGCTGGATGGCGATGTGTAATATGTCCTGAAATATTTATTTATTTATTTATAGTGGTAATATCTACGCATCACGGTTTTGGAAAAATAGTAATGGTATAGCGAATTTTCGTAAAGGGACCGCAGATACGAAGACCGGTGCAGCCACAAAAGGACGGGTCGGGAAAGATTTTGTTCCACTTCCGTTTTTCTTTCATCACTCGCGGTCAAGCCTCCGTTTATTTGGTAGTCTTTGAGTCACGACGATATCTTCTAGGTAAGCGTGTCACATCTTAGGTCACATCGCCGCTTACCATCGTGTGAGATAGTGGTCAAACCGCTGATCTATTTATTAAAAAAATAAATAATAAACCAAAAAATCTTTAATGAAAAATGCGTCTTCAAAAATTGCAACTGATGACTCGAACTTAACCTCTTTTTTTCGTTAATGCGATTCTTAAGTTCGACTATGACGGTACTTGACTGAGTGGCGTAATTGGTAAGCGCACTTGAACGGTATTCAAGGGATGCGAGTGCGAGTCTCGTCTCAGTTGCAATTTTTAAAGACGCATTTTTCTTTAAAAAATATTTTCAGATAGCCCAGTGCAAGCCAGACACTTTAAAAAAAAAAATTATTGAAGAAAAAAACTTTTTATAATTCAGTTTGTACTTGGTGGATTTTAATGTAAAATAGAGCTATGACAAAAAACCAGGTTTCCACGGTTCCAATATTCCTACGGATCGGAACCAACGCAGTTGAAACCGCAGAGCTAGCACTCTGCGGTTTAGTTTTTGATACCTAAATAAAAACGATACAATGTCAGTCAATGTAAAAGTTTCTAGTCTGTGGAAAATAAAGTTATTTCTATTTCACCTTGCAACGCTAGAACTAATTCAATAGTAGAATCACAATGTTTCCTACAAATAAAATAGCTGAGCGTATAATTACTTATAGTTACATTTAGCCCACGTAGGGTTTAAGACGGTATCCTAGCAGCGCTTTCTTTATATACAGGAAAAGTATTTTTGTAGTGCACATTTTTTTTCTGCTGAATATATGTCGGTAGTGGAGTACATTTACGCAAAAAAATAAATAAAAAAAAACCAAAACTTAATGTGAAAAACTTCCTGCAATTTCTAAATTATTGGGCATCTCAGTATTGTTACACACAGTGACGCGTAGGTATCTACCTTCATTTAGAGCGCGCTTAAACTCGCTGGCGCTAGTATTGTGTCCATGGACTTCGTCGTTTTGTTAGAAACACCTAAATGGTTATAGCTCTGAGAGTTTTTGAGTTAGCTCCAAAATAAAAACAACAGTATTTTTTATTTTAATGTGCTTAAAACATACCGAAATTTGTGCACTACAAAAATACTTTTCCTGTATAAGTACCTACTTCATCAATAAAGCCTCGAACACATGAGCGAGATCTCTACTCTGTGGAAAATCATTATGCTTTTCTATAAGTATAAGTGCCAGTTCAGGCACGGTCAGCGCGGAATCCGCGCGGACGCAAACTGCGCGGTTCCAATCCGCGATGCATGGTCCGCGCGGAATGAAAAAAAAAAACCCCATGAGTTTCTTGTGCCTTCTTCTCAATGGTGGGCGCGTTCCGAAGGCACACATCCTAACTTAGTTTTTAAGACGATTTTAAGTGGTCTTTATACAAATTTTAATGTATTAAGCATCCAAAGAAATAAAAACATTTGAAGTTTGACTTTTGATGGTGTAGTGTGAACGATCTAGCTAGAACGTTTCCATTATAATATGATCCGCGCGGACGCAAACCGCGCGGTTCCAATCAGCGATGCATGGTCCGCGCGGTGTAGTGTGAACGATCCAGAACTTTTCCATTATAATATGATCCACGCGGTTTCCGCCGTGTCTGAACTGGCTCTAAGGGTTCAAAAAAAATTCAAGCGAATACGAGAAAAATATGGTGGAAAATAAAATATCCTACCCCACCGAACCATCGAAAAAAAGATGATGAAAAAAAACAAATGTTTGTCTGTGAAATCGGTTTACGGACAATTTTTTGTTATTCCATAATATATTTTTTCCTATTTTTTTTCTTTATATATATTTTTTTCTTTACATAAGGCTTCTATTCGTCACACCATAACACAAGCCCAGATGAGCGATATTATTATTAAATACCTACTCTGTTTCCTAAGTTACCATGACGCGTCTGGTCATATTACACTGACGCATGACGTGATACAATATTATAATCCGCGCGCGATGAGAATGGGATGGAACCTTGTCAAAGTAAATCGAAAATGACAGAAAAGTAGCGTAAGCAAAAAAGTTCAGAATAATAATCTATAACTAATTTAATAAATCTGTAGAAATAAAAAAAATCTGTAATTGTAAAATATCCAGAACAAAAATACACAGGTCGTTTTAAAATCGTTAGCTGAACACGATAGAATAGAGTATAGAATTTTTGTCTGTTTGTTTGTTTGAACCAGCTAATCTCACTACCTAATAGATTTCCACGAGGTCCACACGAATATGTTCAAAAATTACCAGATTATATAATTTTTTTTATTAATTATTAAATTATTAAATAAAAAAAATCAAAACTAAGTACATACCTATTAATCAGAACTTTTATGCTAACGCTACTTAAAAAGTGTCATTTTCGATTTACTTTGACAAGGTTCCCTTCTCATCGCGCGCGGATTATACCGTGACACTTTTGTGTGAATGCAGGTGTTCCATCAATTTATTAGACGTTATCACGTCAAAATAATGTTTGCTCTAGCTAGCAAGTATCGAGACCTTTGTATGGAGCAATATTCAAATACCCACATACCCTCTTAATACAATTTCTAATGATGGGAACGGGTTTATATGGTATCGAAATACGTCTCAATCACCGTAAGTCTACGGTCTTACCTTGGTTTTACTTGTTGTATTGGTTTCAAGATTCTGTATAATATTATGCAAATGTGGATTTACGGAAATAAGATTAAATTACAAAGGAAAAAGCGTGGCTGCTTTCCGTAGAAAAAATAATATATAATGGATCGTTATTATAATATAAAAATAATATGTAATCATCCCAGGGGAATTGTCAGGAAAAAGAGGAGATTATTTTACACGTGTTGTGGAATATCTTTTTACAAAATTGTTTTTGCAAAAAAAAAAATGGTATTTTTTATGTTTTTCTCGAGTAGTTATGAAATAATTTCAATATATTTTTCGTTTATATCAGAACTAATTTAAAAAAATAACTTTTTTGTGTTTATTTGCTAGCCTGAGACTAAACTTTATTACATGAATACATATTAAAATTTTGAATAAATAATGTAGTTCTGACCTTTGAGTTTTGAAGATCATTGCGTGCTCAAGATTTATGTAAAAAATACACGAAACATTTTTATTTAATAAAAACTATTTACTTAATGATTTTTTTTATCCAAATGGTTTCAAGATTATACCTATACCATTTTTATCTACTTAGATTAAATCATCACTACATACACAGATAGAAATTATATCTTTATTTAAAACATAAATATATCTTGAAGCGTATTTTTTAAAGCAATTATTATATATCTTATCCAAAAATACTTTACTTGGTTCAAATTACAAATCCGCATTGTTTAAAAATTTTTAATTTCTTTTTAGGAATTTCAAAAACAATTAGTACAAAAAATACAGTTTTAAACTGAAAATGACTTTCTTTAATCTACTGCCTATAATTCTTAACATTAAAGTGAACATTCTTAACAATACGTATTTCAATCAAATAATTTTAATTTTGAACGACACATTACCGCATATTTAATTTAATAAATACCTGTCGTCTTTGATAAAGAACGTTGAGTTTCTCTGACCAAAACATTATTTTTAATTTAAAATTCTTGAGTCTTCATTCAAATTTTTTGATTCTAGAATCTAAATGCAACCTTGTCTTTTGCGTCAAGAATTGTTCATTCTTGTTCTAAAACTGATTTTGTGATTATATTTTCAATTAAATATGACCCTGAAATATATTTTGTATCAAGATACAAAATATATTTTGACTCTTGAATAGAAATTTAAGTTTATAAAATAAATCTTGAAATATGTCAGTGTTACCAGTATAATAGCTCCCCCTGAACTTATGGTAAATTTAATAATTAATAATATTACCGTATTAACAATTTATAAAAAAAATTTTTTCGTAATTATTAACAATTTTGACGCTAGAAACACCGTCCAGTGTTGCTAAAGCCGCGTGACGCCCAGCCTTAACAAACTTATAAGTGACATTTGTAATAAATATGTCGCATAAACAGTTCTAAATATATTTTTAAAAATAAGAAAAGAAAAGAAAAGGATGGGTATAATCCTTTTAACACCGTTTTAGTTAGACGTATTTACCGAATAAATAAAAAATCATGCGAGGAACGCAGCCAAACGTGCGATCAGTGTACCTATTATGTCTATTCTGCCTGATTCTGCCTTTTTAAGAAGATTAAACGACATTACCCTACCAAATTAAGAATACACGGGTCGCAGGTTTGGTTGCGTTCCTGGAGTAATTTTTTACAAAGTCGGTTGATACGTCAAACTAAAACTGTACTAAAATGATTGTTCCCGTCCTTTTCTTATTGAAATTGAAAAAAGAGAGGTACCAGACCAAAAAATAGTTAAGTTCATTGCATATAATATATCGAATAAGCACCAATAGTCAACTCACAATAGTTTAAAGTCGGTTTTACACTACATCGTGGACAGCACTACATCATATCTTTGATCATTTCAATTTTTATATAATGTAATATCATTGAATCATATAAATAAACTAGTACGGTGGGTGGTGCGCTCGCTGCTGAAGCTGACCGCCAAACTTTGCGTAAAATTCTTTCTAAGATCTTTTGGTTGAGTGGGATTTTAATATTTTTCTTAGGGAAAAAATTATTCACAAGGCGGCAACACTGATCACCACCGCTTGATTTGTGTAATGTGTCGCACGCGATAAATGGTTTATCTATGCGCACGCGTTTTAAGGTTTTATACAAGTGGTTTTCCTATTTTCTTTAATGTTACAACGTCCTTGATCTAAGGATTATATTATTCTCATTGTTACTTGAGTGGATAAGAACTCCAATCCAATGGACAAGTGGACATTACTCGAGTCTTGGTGTGTTCCCAGAGAAGTTATTTAAAAATTTCGCGGTAAGTCCACTAAACGACATGTATATTTGCTTATTTTATCTAGATATTTGTTAAACCCAGTTAATTTTTTGTATATAAATAAGGTTGGAGAGATCTATCCAAAAAAGGTACGTTGTAGGTAGATAGGTACCTACGTTGCCGGTTGGAGTGCACCCCAACCGCAGCCGTCATAATATGCATTCCCCAACTTAGATGTGACCTTCTGTAAGTGCTTACTTCTGTATGGATCCCATAGATCAAGCCAAGCCGACGCTGTCTTTTGCCATTGTTATAAGGTTCATGCTGATGCGTTAGTTTATTTCGATAAATCTGTGGCCTACGATGTAAACTAATTTGAATTTTGACAAAAGTATAATATTATCTTTGTTCTTTCAGATTAATTTGGATTTCGAAAAATTATATACACAACAGTCATTAAACTTTTACAAAAATTGACAACGCTTTTTTGGGAAGCTGTTAAAGCTAAAGGAACCCGAAATATCAAATGAAAATGCACTACAAATATTAAATGCTGTCACAGACAATGGTAAGAAAATAATATTTAAACAGTGTATGAACACCTGCTGGTATAATTTGACTTTGTTTGTGTTTTAAGGCTAGCAGTTATGCTATACTTTTATATTTTTCAGACAAAAAAAATACCACTTCAGGTGACCCTGTTCGGATATTTGGCCCCACCTAAAAAAAAGATTATCAAGAAAAATAAAATTTTCATCTTCGGAGGCTATTCAAGGATTAATTGTTCAAACACATGTAAGTAATACTTTTGCCAATTTAGTAAACAAAACTACTATTGTATAGATGATAATATATTCTATAAAATAGTATAAAATAGACGATCTATACAATAGTAGTGTTGTTAGACGACCTCTGTGGCGCGCGTCCGGCGAACACCTGGCGACACAGAAGGTTGCGGGCTTGCGGGTTCGATTCCCGCCGTCAACAAATGTTTGTGATGGTCTGGGTATAATATTTATTTACAAAAAAAAAGGTACCTATATAAGTATTACATCCGTTGTCGGGCTACCATAACACAAGCCTAGTAGCTTACCTTGGGGCCAGATGGCGATGTGTAAATTGTCCCGCAATATTTATTTATTTATTGTAGCTCTAAAAGCACTTGTGACACGAGCAACCAAGTTTTCTTAGCTATGTTTTAAAAAAAAACAGCCAGCTGTTCTGAAATTAATAGCTTTCTAGTAAAATAGTGGAAAGGATTCTGCTTCCATTGCACCTTTCCATATGTTGTTAGTTTGCAGTCCATCCTGTAGAATTATCTGTTTTTTCGAAAGTTGATATAATTATTAATTTAAGTTATACATATTTCTTTAAAAAACAATTTCATATTTTTAGTATGTTGTATTTTTTTGCAATTATTCATAGATTTTTTTTTTCAGGATGCAGGAGATGTTGACAATGTAATCCAGAAACAAAATCAGCTGTTTTTTTAAATAAATGACATCACTACTTGGAAATATCAATAAAAGTTAAAAAATACGTAAAATCATAAGGTTAATGACCTCACCGTGTCAGTAACAGCTGATTTTCGAATCAACATAACCTCAAAATTTTCGATTTTTTTTTTTTCGAATTTCCAAAAGTCGTAGAACAAAAGTAGCTGGTCTCAATGATATGAACCACCCTGCAAGACAGCGTGCGCATTTTTCAAATAACCTTGTATATAATGTTATTGATGACGTAAAGTACGAATTTCAAAGCGCAGCAAAAGCGTTTTTATGGTGTCATTTACTTTGTTAAAAGTTACTGTCAGTAAAAACTGTTTTTTTTGTTTGTTTTTATAGTGTCGTTTTCTTTGTATTATTATTTAAGCAACTGTCAGTAGTGACTGATAAATTTGTTTTTATGTTGTCATTTTCATTGCTATAGTAGATAGTACTTAACTGAAAATGTTTGTTTTCAAAATTTCATTTTCTTTGTAATGTTTATTTTTATGTCTCTTTGCTAGGTAAGTAACTAAGTAAGTCAGTAGTAACTGATAGTATTTATGGTGTAATGTTTTCGTCTTTAGGCTAAGAAAAAAATGGTGTCAAACATCTAACGTGAGCATATTTAAAATAAAGAACTAATTGAATCTACTTTTTGACTTTTTACTAAGAAATATGAAATTAACCTTTAATCATTTGTTACTTGATAAGTGAAAGATTCTGCGTTTGCTTATTTATTCTATGTACTTTTTGTAATATAATATTGTTATAGGTTACTGTACTGTGTGAATCAAATGCTAGTTAAGAAAAGTGTTGCTATTTTCAGATAGACCAATAGTATGTTTGATATCTTTTTATTTATGGTTAAATTTCAGCAGCGTTGGTGTCATTTTCAGAAATAAATTCATGCAAATATAAATCATTTTATGAATATTTCCTAAACCACGGCAATATGAAACAATACAAAATAATGATATACCTTGTTGGTACTAAAATAATGGTTTGTTTCGTTTTGACGTGGTTACGGAATATTTATGAAAGAATTTATGTTTGCTATGAATTTATTTAAGTGGCGCCACTGCTGGTGACTTTTAACCCTAAATTAAAAAAATATTTCAATCAAAGCATTGTAATTTTCAATTGAAATAACAGAATCTTTTATATCAAGTAACTATTACTCTTAATACAAAGAATTTAAAGAGCTTGGCTTAAATAATAAAAAATTCCAAAAAAGTAATATCCAAATGTTAGAATGAATTAGCCACATATTTAAGTCAAGAAATGACATTAATGCTGTCAAGTACTGTATATTTGGTCGCAAAATCATCGAGATCTTAGAATAAACACTTAAACATTAAATCAAGAAAGATCATTTCCTAATCAAGAAATAAGAAGTTTTGTTGCAAGAATGTGACCTCTCTCTATCTAAAGTTTTTCAAGCTAAGAATGAAAATAAGTAAGATCAAGAGTCAATAAATTTTATCTTGAAAACGGTACAAATTAAATGCAAATATTATTATTTTTAAACCAAAACGGTTGCGCTCTTGGATTCAATAATTATTTTTTTAAAAAGAGAGTTAACGCGCTTTTGTCTCAAATACTATATTGGTTCATTTAAACAATATACTTTGAAACATTTTATATCTTACTCCGAGTATTTTCTATTTTCCTTATATAGGAAACAGGAAATATCTTGAATCAAGTAAATTTATTTGACTGGAGAACTTTTTTCTTTCTGTGTAGTATAAAACAAAGTCGCTTTCTCTGTCCCTATATCCCTATGTATGCTTAAATCTTTAAAACTACGCAACGGATTTTGATGCGGTTTTTTTTAATAGATAAAGTGATTCAAGAGGAAGGTTTATATGTATAATACATGCATAATATAGCCGTGCGAAGCCGGGGCGGGTCGCTAGTTATTAATAAGAACGTTTGTGTGTAAAATGGTAAGTCGATTGCTACGTCGAACTGCTAAGTCGATTGCTACGAAACTTAATACTTTTAATCGAGATATTCCTTTACTAAAATCAAATATCTAAATTCTTTATATTTTAATTAACGCCTTTAATTAAACAATAGCTTAGTATCCAGACATTTTGTCATTATTGTATAATATCAAATTCCCAATCTGGGGATAAAGGGCTCAACTTCGCCACTCAAGAATTTAGTCAGTTTGTAGAAATATTTTCTATTATTTGCAAATTGGTGGCTCCGTATCTTAGTCCCAGAGGTTCGCAGTTCGTTGTAACTTTTTGCTTTGTTTTATTGCTGTTATTTAGCAAATAGACATAATTAGTTTACTTTTATTAGACCGAGGTCTCTGTCGCAATTCCCAAATGGATGTTTTTCTACCGAGGTAGAGATTAATTGTTGCAAGCAATGACATTATAGGACACCTAGTTACCATTACATCCGAAGACAAATGAGATTTAAACAGAGTTTTAGAACAGCAGTATTTTATTCATGAAATTAAGTAATCTTCACATACCTAAGTCACAAAACCATGGTTTTCACAGCAAATCCACCAATTTACGAATGACGAATGACAACATCACATTAGACATTCCGCCGTTCTACTGCAATTAATGGTTTGGGCGACTAATATCTTTATTGAAAAATGACGAGGTATAAAAATGACGATTTTCCAATGTTGGCAAGTAGAAAACGTGCCAGTATAATAGGAAATAGGTTCTTAATCTTCCGGTATAGAGTTCATATCGCAAGTTTGCTTTAGGTGGAAGTCTATAGTAAAACTTCGTCACGGCTAAGCCCCGGGGGCAGCGCTTGGTCTCACCCGCTTAAGTCCCGATCCCGTCGGAATATCGGGATAAAAAGTAGCATATGTGTTCAAACACACACACATACTTTGACATTTAAGTAAATATTAGCACATATTAGTAAGATTAAAGCTATTTCTCGATGTGCATACGAATATGTCATTGTCGTAAATGGCGATGTAATCGCGCGCAATATTCCTAAAAGATTCCCAAGACACAGGTAGATTAAGTTGATGTGTTTAAGCCAAGACGTAGAGTCTGGTTCCATTCTGTAACCAAACTCCTTCAAGGTTCGTTAAGGCTGTTCCAAGAGAATGTGCTGCAATTTGTTCTCGAGGCGTATCTTGGTATAAGTAACATGAGTACATTTTGAATTTTTAAGGTTTATGTATGAGGTTTTTATAAGTGCAACTTTATCGCTATACATATAAAATGCTTTGTGTTGTTTGACTGACTGACGGATCAACGCACAGCCTAAACCGCTATCGTGAGACATGTCTCACGATAGCGGTTTAGGCTGTGCGTTGATCCGACCATACATACAAAGATCCGATCATACAAAGAACACACTCTCCAAATTACATGTAATTTGGAGAGTGTGTTCTTTGTATGATATAGGCATCCAATAAGAAAGGATTTTTCGAAATTCTACCGTTTAGGGGGTCAAAGTTTGTATTGGACAACGTGATTTCTTGGTACAATTTACTAATTTTATGCGGACGAAATTACGGGCAAAAGCTAGTAAAGTTATATAATACAAATAATTTATAGCAGAATATAAAATAAAAAATCCTAATAAGTTTTCCTACATAGGGTGTCTATAAGGTTGACTGCATTTGACTCTATGGGACAACGTGATTTCTTGGTACAATTTACTAATTTTATGCGGACGAAATTACGGGCAAAAGCTAGTAAAGTTATATAAAACAAATAATTTATAGCAGAATATAAAATAAAAAATCTTAATAAGTTTTCCTAGGTAGGGTGCCTATAAGGTTGGCTGCATTTGTCTCTATGTCGGTTTGAATGAGTTAAACTCAAAATATGCACTTCGCAAAAACATAAACATCGCACAATAAGGACTTCGCAAAAAATAAACTTCACACAATGCGAGCACTTGAGTCTGTGTAGTACAATCAGGCAACAAAAGTGCAAACCCACTATAATGCTTAAAAACTGCTATTATTTGTTTTCAACTCAAGCAAGATTCTAAGGTCCTGGTTTAGTTGAAGTTTAAAAAGTCTTTCGACTAAACGTTAGTAGAATAAAATACAGTCATAGTATTATTTAGAACTCAACGGTGGGTGTACTTTGTTGCCGACCGTTCGAAACAAATAAAATATTGATTTATCGTACCTATATATAAAGCCTTTATTATCTCGTCAGTTTCTAAGAAAGGGTACTTAACTACACATTTTAAAAGTGGACTTTTGGCCCGCCAACCACTTTTTTCCAGTTTTCGCCAGTTTTTTCCAGGGCGACATGTAGTCTAACCCCTTATTTGTACTTATTAAATAAAAAATAATATCCAATAACTTTATATTCGTGTTATTAACCTTTTGTAGACACAGAACAATAACATACAAGCAATTATTCTGCATCATCAAGAAAACAACTGTCGAATACGTCCATTACGATATAAGACATGAGAAGATAACATTCACAACGAATAAATACTTACTTACAGCTGCTTATAGTTTCACAACTTTTAAAAGAACACTTTAGATAAGAACACACTTAAAAAAAATCTGCTCTTTCACTCCCGCGCCTTTTGACGTGTTGCCATCCTTGTCTTTTCAGTTTTATTCGTTTCGGTAACCTTCCGATGGTTTGTGAATTAGCCTGCTGAGAAGAAAGAGCACAATGCGCTACTATTCTCCGACATTCGTTTAATTTAGCCACACTATGGCTTTTTAACAAAAGAACTGGCAAAGGTTACACTTTTAGCACACGTATAAAGTTTAATTCTAATCTATATCTATATACTTACTAATATTATAAAGAGGAAAGGTTATTTTGTTTGTAACGAATAGGCTTCGAATCTACTGGACCGATTTTGATGAAACCAGGGCGGAGGATACATTGATTTATTGGGAGTAACATTGACTTACCTGCCAGTATATTATAAGATTTACCTTCTTATAGTATACACTTAGAAATAATAGACCTGGAGAGTGAGAGTGGGGATGGCGGGGCTATATAACGGCTGCCCGCACCTGCGTCGGTCTTCCCTATCCTAGAGAAGTCGCCATCCGACCCCGACCGACGCCGAATAGATCCCGCACCCATGGGCCCCCGGCCTGAAGGAGCAAACCCCCCTCAGAATGAGGGAGAAGAAGACCACGACGCCGTTCTTCTTTTTCCTCCGCGCATCGTACTGATTGGTCGAAATAGGATTTGTGTAGCTATTTTTCTTGCATTTGGTTATAAATTTCATTATTTTCTTAGTCTTATTTTTAATGTTACATTTTTACTTTTTGTTGATTAAAATAATTTCTTTTTAGTAAGATTTTGCTTTAAGTTAAATTCATTTGTTTGTAAGGTTAAATAAAATCACTTTAGGTTGTGAGATTTAGTTTTTTTAAATAAAATAAGTTAGAACCCACTAAATATACTATATTAGCACTGCTCCAGCGGTTTCAGCCTGGTAAGTCTCGATCCTGTGGGAATATCGGTTTAAAAAGTATGTTACACGTAAGAATTCAATTTATGCTCATACAAAGTTTCATCTAAGTCGGTCCAGTAGTTTCTAAGTCAATTAATTAGTCAAGCTTTCCTCGTTATACAATTACTATACCTAACCTAGATGTAGATTAATAATCATGTTTCCGACCTTCGTTGTCCTGCAAGTGTTCAGTATGAAAAGAATAGATCGCGTGTTGCAAACGAAGGTGACAATTCATACCTTATCTCCAAACACCACAAGCTCTTCGGAGTTCATCGTTCGGAAAAACAAAAAGTCACATTAAGAAACAACATAAATAGATGTATGTATTTGCTTATAAATAAACATGCCTCCAAGGAATAAAGGCCTAAGTAAACTTCTGGCATCGTCATTGGGCGCCATCTTGATTTTTTTCCATCTTTCGTCACACGATGGGACCTTAATATTTGGATACAAGATACATAGATAAACAAAAAGTATAAGGTTACATAATGTCCATTTCAAAGATACGTACTAATAAAGTTTTGAAATAAAATCATTCTACGACTTCATAGGACGCCATGTCGCAGGATAAAACGTATACCTACCAATCTAGTAGACATGAAGAAAAATAAGTATTGTCAAAGAATCACATCTCTAAACCGTCACGGAACAGAACCGCAGCTTTATATTTGACTGTGTAATACTCGACCAAATTAATTTGAGACTTGATTAAACTGCGCTTAAAATCAAAATGGCACCGAATGTCTATATGCCAACGCCCATACAATCGTTTACAATGTCCTTTAAAAGTTTCTAAAAGCCTTCAAAGAAAGCCGTATGAGAAGCCTCTTGAGGAACCGTGTGACGGAATTATACTTTGACGAAATAATTCTTTACGTTGTTGCTAAGCTTGTAGGTAGATATCAGAAACGTTAACTTTGTTTCTGGCGTATAATATTTTGCTCTAGGGAAGATTGTTTCTTTGTAAAAAGCTAATGGCTCTTCTTGTGTGAGGCTGGTGAAGTGTGCGAAAAAGGAATTAAACGAACAGTGAAAGAAGAGTAAACCGCCGCTATAAAAACAACTACAAAAAAATGGGGCTCCCATGCATACAACATGGTACGGAACCGTTTATAGTTTTTCGCAGTTCTTTTAAAAAAAGGTAAATTATAATAATCTACATTTATAAATCAACATTAGGCAAAGAGTTAGTTTTAGTTTAGTTTCTAGCGAAGCAATCGAAATTTCTTCGTCTATTTTATATAAATTGTGTTTTTGCATATCTCGTCGATCCATGCGGACAAATAACGTATATGATCAGAAGGTCCCAAGGACAGTCTGGGATCCATTTTGTGATATTGAGGTTAGCAGAGCGTAATAAAATATAGAAAGATAGTCGCTGTCATCCGCCATTGCATTTTTGAGGCAATGTTACGAGATGCTTACCCTAATATATTCTGCTTTTTAAAACGATTGCTTTCAAGAAAGCATATATTTTTTATATTTTATACCTAACTAGCTTTTACCCGCGTAGGGGTAAATTTTCCAAAAACCTTTTTTACGGATGCCTACGTCATATACGTAAGTAACCTAAATAAAGAGTAGACAACATATTTTTCGTTTATCTAATGTTCCAAAATTCGAAATAATATTAAAAAAACAAATCGTTGTCTGTAAAGTTGGGTTACAGACGCTAATTTTACGTGATAACGTCATAAGATAACAATGAAAAGTTGAGTTTTTTTTTCTTTTTTTTCCTTAATATTTTTCCCCTTTATATAAGTATTCTATACGTCACTCGTCACACCATAACACAAGCCCAGATGAGCGACATTATTATTAAATACTCTATTTCCTATGTTACCTTGACGCATGACGTCACACAATATTACCGGTGACACTTTTTTGTGAATGCAGGCGTCCATCAATTTATTATACGTTATCACGTCAAAAAACAAGATGGCGCTAAATGACTACGCCAACGCCCTTACAAATGTTTACAATATCCTTTTAGTCCAAATCCGTCCATTATTTCGAGCAGTGCGTAGATATTTCAGTGAGTCAGGACTTTCAATTTTAACATCTTTATAGATAGTACTCTTTGCGACTTAAAATTATCTGGGTTTGGGTTTTTTACGTAGGGCATTTTATGAACTTTTATGATTTTTTTTCTGAAATATTAATATTTTACTGTGAGTTTTTTTTAGTTAGGCAACGGACCCTGTTTGCGCCATATGGGATTTATTCGACAGAAATATCTACAGAGATTTTTTCAACCGTTCACAAATGTAACTCGTGACGTTATTTTATTGCTAACATTTAGGTACAAGCATACTAAATTTTGAGTACCTATAATATTTAAGTCGGAATATAATGGGTAGCATTTTTTCTTTCTGAAAATCTACTTTATATAATTAATTAAAAGTTATCTTTGGTTTTAAGGGCCGACCAAAGTTCCTATTGCCAAGAGTTTTTAAACTAGTTTTTGATTACTTACAAATCAACAAAGGAATAAACTATTCAAAAAAGAAAAACTCATTGCGATGACTACATAAATATCTAACTAGAGCACCACAAAGGAGCAAACTTCAGTAAGGAGCAGCTAGATATCTTCTAGGAAAGCGTGCTACATCTTAGGTCACATCGTCACCTACCACAGGCAAGCGTGATAGTGGTCAAACGCTGACCTGTAATTTGTAAAAAAAAACATACATAGGCTAATAAACACACCTTTTTTGCATCGTGGAGTCAGTTAAAATCGTGTGTATCTCCATTTTTCACGATTTTCAAACTTTGTACTGGGTTACTAATTCAAAGATAAACAAAATCACCCCTACAAGATAGTCTTTAGTAGGCTGACGTCACTGCCTATAATCCTATGGGATCAACTTTGTAACAACATCTCATACTGACAGTTTAACTGCCAAACAAACTTTTATCGGGGCTTTTGGTTGACCGTTTGCATACAGTTTGGACAGATAAGGATTGTTGTTACTTATCTACTAATTTCACAGACATAAACGCATTTATAGATTGCGTTTTATGGTAATTTTCATAGTAAAACGGAGTTTTGAATTTAGACTTTTATCCCGATTCACAAACGTAAGCGGGTGATAGGTACTGTTTTTGTTTTTGAAGTTATACTTCTTTAGGCGCGTTATGAAAAAATGATGAGAGTGAAATTTTACAAAAGCGTCACACAAAATTCTCACGTCACACAAAATTCTCAAGGGAGAAGTTGTTTAAATCGAACTTTATTGATTGTGTTGACAATCCTTTTCCAGTCCAGAGTTTTTTGTCGGACGAGTTTTTTGTCGGACGAGTATTTTGTCGGACGAGTTTTTTGTCGGACGAGTTTTTCGTCGGACGAGTTTTTTGTCGGACGAGTTTTTTGCCGGACGAGTTTTTTGTCGGACGAGTTTTTTGTCGGACGAGTTTTTTGCCGGACGAGTTTTTTGTCGGACGAGTTTTTTGTCGGACGAGTTTTTTGTCGGACGAGTCTTTTGTCGGACGAGTTTTTTGTCGGACGAGTTTTTTTTTTGTTTTTTTTTTTTGTTTTTTTTTTTTTTTTTTTTATAATGCCAAAGAAGTATAACTTCTCACGCGCGTACATAAGTACACGCACCCATTTTTTATAAAATATACCTATCTTTATTAAGTAACATTAAAATTAATAAACATTTAAAATAATAGTGTAAGTAAATCCTATTAATTCAACATTGAACACGTTTTAAGGCTCGTTAGCATTCAAAAAAATTGTACTTAACTGGAAGGTAGAATCTAAGTTAAATAAACATAATTAAATGGTCGAAGAATTGGCTACATGTCTGTGATAACGATAAAATATGAAATATGGTGAAAATGGAAGCTAATAGGTTTACAATAACTCTACAATACTTATTTCGAATTCAAATGTATTGGAAATATTTTATTTTCAATATTTTGCTGCTGACTAAAAAAAACGAAACGCGCGGCACGAAGGTCAGACATGACCTTGACCGCCCGTCATGTCTGACCTTCGTGTGACGTCACGATTTTCCATTTTCCTAGAGAAAAAAAAATGAATGATGTTAACCGCCCAGAGAAGGCCCAGAGGCATGAGTCATGACGTCACAGATTAAAATGTATGACGGCCGCATGATGGCCGACTGTTTTCGGTGAACTATTTAAATTAATGCAGAAAATTGTTTTTTTTTTTTCATTTCATTAAGACTTTATCGGTAAAAATTATAATTGTAGGGGTTTCTAATAAACATTGGCGTCTTTTGAAAAACTTAGCGAAAGTCAGTATCTTAACTGAATATTTTCCAGGCATAATCCTCGTATAAACGTGTGATACTAAAGAGCACCTAATTATTATTACAAAAGAGAAGAGACAAAAACCCTCCGTCTCTAATACCCTTAGGTAGATAATCATTTATCGGTAAGAGAGTGCCTAACCAAATAATAATGGTTGTCATCAATAAGGGCGACGCCGACGCCGCGTCCGCCCCATTCGTTATTAAGGATTTTTCATCCCCATCCTCATCCCAAGGAAATGAACAAAGGATATAGATTCTTTAGAGCCATTCGGTGTGGAAATTGAACGTAAAATTTTTAGAAAAAACTCTCTATAAGTAAGCTGATAAGCTGATAAAAATAATATTTTATCTGTCATATTATAAACATATTACCTACTATGATCAGACCGATCGGACAGGACAATTGTAATCATATTATAGTTTACAAAAACTATAATTGGAATCTTGACTGATTTTCACTAAGTATTTCAAAAATCGCAAATGTTTATTAGAAAACCCTTACAATTATCATTTTATCCAAAAAAGTCTTATTTCATTGACAAAATACATTTTTCTTCGATACTTTAAATTACCATACATTTTAATCTCTGACGTCATGACTCATGCCTCTGGGCTGTCAACATCATTCCATTGTTTTTCTTTAGGAAAATGGAAAATCGTGACGTCACACGAAGGTCAGTCACCGCCGCCCGCGTTTCTTTTCTTTTAGTCAGCCATCAGCAGACAAATTATTGCAAATTTATATTATGCGAAAATAAAATATTTACAATACATTTGAATGCGAAATAAATGTTTTAGAGTTATTGTAAACCTATTAGATTCCATTTCCAACATATTTCATATTTTATCGTTATCACAGTAATGTAGCCAATTGTATGAGGGCTGCTTGCAACTACACCTCCTTTGTTGGATCCTTTTTGCGTGAGGATGGTGTAGGCTTGCCCAGCACCTATAACCACACAGCTTCATCGACCACGTCCAGAGTAAAGAACTTGGCAATACGTCTGGAACCAACTAAGCCACGGGTTTTGCCACGATGTTTTCCTTCACCTTAAGAGCAATGTGTAATAGCGCACATAATATTTTTAGGACAAATCGAGCCTGTCGGAAACTCTGAACCTTCGAAATGAAAGTTGAGGTATCAACCACTGGGCCAACATCACTCTCACTCTACTTTTAAGGTACGGAACCCCCCGGGAATCCCCGGAATTCCTTAAAAATATTTCCTGAAATGCCTTCGAAATAAAATAGGGGTAGTGGCGGAGCGACCCGATATCCGAGCGACCCGTCTCTGAAGTTCAACTTTGATTACATTTTGTTCATTTCTAAGTAATTTATCAAAATCCTTTTCTTTTTTTGACGTGATAACATCCTATAAATCGATGAACATCGGCAGCACTCACAAAAAAGTGTGACGACATCGCTCACGTTCCGTTATTAACAAGCTAACCATAGCAACGATAATGAACCAACTATGTATCCAGGTGGTTTCACCAATAAGTATATTTATTTTATGAATTAGTCTATTCTTAACTAGCGACCCGCCCCGGCTTCGCACGGCTATATTATGCATGTATTATACATATAAACCTCCCTCTTGAATCACTCTATCTATTAAAAAAAAACCCCATCAAAATCCGTTGCGTAAGTTTTAAAGATTTAAGCAGTCAAAGGGAAATAGGGACAGAAAAAGCGACTTTGTTTTATACTATGTAGTGATATATTTTATTTAAATTGTTTCTAACATAGTTGTAAGTACCTACCTACCCACGAACATTGATGGATCTATGTTATCTGATGAATAAATGTATTGAATTGAATTGATAATACGTTGCTATGGTTATCATCAAAGTGTTCTTATGACGTTATCACGTAAAATTATTGTCCGTAAACCGACTTTACACACAACCATTTTTTTTTTCAATTTTGCAAGCCTAATGTTCGTCAAACCCATACCCGGATATTCCTACACGATCGTCACTTCGGTGTGAAACCGCAGAGGCAGTGCAATTATTGGATTATTCTACCCTTTGTCCGTTATTTCTCGGTTTGTTAGTATCTACAGTAAAACAAAGGCTTTGCTCTATTTCATAGACGATTTGCACTGTTATTTATTAACTGAATAGATGTTATCTCCTTCTAATTACTTAGATGTAATTAGAGCGGGACAATGCTTCCTTTCAGTAACATTTTCCTAATTGTTTTTCCTTTTTTGTGTAGATTGTATTTATTTCGTTTTAAAATAGGAGTTCTTTGAAGTTTTTTTTTTAGTTTTGAGGCGAAATTCGCAATTATTTAAGACTGACAAATACTAAGACTACTTAATACTTTAAGATTGATAATTGGAAACCTTACAATGCTTAAAAAAAAGTTAATATTACAAATTCACTACTAATAAGATTGTTTTAATTCAGGTTTCCAAGTATCTACTTACCGAGTTTCAATGCAATCGGTTCAATAGTTTTTGCATAAAGGAGTAACAAACACACAAACTTTAACATTTAAATTTAAATAGAAGGATAGGATAGGACTATTATATCACATGAACACAAAAAACATGGTAAAATCCTGTTTTAAACCACTTAAATGTTGAAGCGTATAAATTCTGCCCATAAAAATAAGTCCAATAACATTAATACATCTTTTTCTTTTTCTTTTATTTATTTAAAAACAAAAATAAACTTAAAAAACATAATGCAAACCAAAATTCGCGTGTGAAAAAAATGTGATTTGACTGGCATGGCGTGCTGATATACACCCGTATCTTGCATCGTTCACTTGGAAGTCTTGAGCATAGAGACTTTGACATAGACTGTCTCATGTTTTTGACTGTGGCCGGTTTACATTATTACAGTTCAGCGATCGAATCCAGCGCTGGATTGCTACTGGAAAAATGTAAACCTACACTGGAATGCACTGGATCCAGTGAGCAATCCAGTCCAGTAAAGGATTGGCAATCTACTTTTGAATCCAGCGCAACTGGAATCATATAGACAACCAATCCAGTGTCATTCTAGCGCTGACAGAACAATTGTAGAAGAAACATGATTCGACAGCTTTCAAATGACTAAAATAATGTGTACGATATCTCCAGTTCGGTGAATTCCTGTACAGCGCTACTGAGTAACTGAACTGGAATAATGTAAATCGGGCTTAATTTGTTCCGTTTATTCGGAAAAAAGTATCACGCTTCTGCAAATATTTTTTTACTAGTCAAAAATAAATGAACCCAATCACCCCTGTAGGTACCTTTAATATAATAGACATTGTGGCAGTCGGATACCGACCGTAGCTTGCGTAGACACGTTACCACCGTGAAATTGAGTTAACATCAAACAAAATAAATGAGATCGAGGCCCATCAACGCGAAACCAATTTGATGCAAATTAATAATAATAAATATCTTTACTTTCTCCCAAAATATACAAAAACAATATACATACAGGGTTATCGGTAATTTTATAAGACAGCGGCTGAGGTCTACTGCTTTTGTCTATACAACTTTTGGAAATTCGAATATTTTTTCGAAAACGAAAGTTATGTTATATCATTTGAACATAAAAACCGGCCAAGCCAAGTCAATAAGAATACAAATAGAAAGAAAGTGAGTAGATAACATTAATAAACAATCGTTGTATGCTGAACTTCGATATAGGCACCACATTCCACGCAATTAATTCAATCGAAATTTAGGTTAGGTTGAGGTACGAGCATAAATTACTGCTTCAGTACCTACCAACTACTGGTTTGTATGGTTATTTTCCCTAATTGTTTGAAGTCAAAACTTTGCACATAATGACAGGACATAGTAACAGTACTTTGATGACGAATATAAGTAACTACAAAGCATTTTTATAGGATGTTTAATATAAAACATAATAACAGACAGATAAGAAAGCCCAGCTCAAGCCAATGGATCGGACTAAAATTTTGCACACACTTAACTAATATGAATCGCTATGAAAGGATTTTAGGAATTTCCGCCCCCGGACTGACGAAGTCGCGGGTGAAAGCTACTTTAGGTACCTATATGATAAATTGTCTCATGAATTCGAAGGATGCCCGCTGGCAATACTCGGCAGTTCTTAGGAAGGAAGTCAATTTTGTATGTTAAAGACTCGTCCTTTTCCTCATTCCTCGTACCAGACGACCCATTAAATGAGGGATGAAAACGGAGAATTCTAATTGGTGTTAACATCTTTACATTTAAGGGTACGACTGATTACAGCTGATGCTGCAATGCCGAAGATGCATTGCATGTCGACATCGCACAAGGACATACGAAGCAGAGTGGCGCGAGCGAGACGGAGCGTGGTAACCTTGATTTGACCAATCATGAGCCAGAACACTAAACCACTATGTGTATGTACCATATAATAATAAGTTTTTTTATTTCTTTTTTATTGTCTTGGTATTTATTTAAAGGTAACCTTCTTTCCTATTGTATTAAATTAACACCTCACCTATCCACTTCCTTAAGTCTTGACCTTGTCTTATCCATCCTTATTTTTTGTTTTTTGGTTGCCTTGAAAAAATATCACGTTTAGGCAAAAAAGTCGCCCTTTATGCCATTCTAGGACCCTAATATTTAAGTTTGGTGTTTTAGTATTTTGTAAGTTGTCATTTTTTTATTGTATTTTGTTCTTACGGTGCAATATAGTGTTTTTCTATGAACTTTCCATACATTTGTTTTACATGGAGGTGACATCGATATGTAACGGGCGAGGTGTGATGTGCGATGTGTCTTCGGTTGACATACTAACCCGGAATGTAACAAGACACCAATAAACCAACGTAAGATAAGACCTCGAAAGTAAGCGCTACAAATAATCCACTGCGACACACAGAGCTCAAATATCAAAAGTTTTACAGTACGGTACAACTGTAGTCCCAGTGACGTACCTCCACAACTCCCAGGATTAATTTAATTAAGTGTAGGGCAGAATGTTGCTCGAAAAACTTTCAAAAGAATCTTTACATTAATGAGGTGCTCTGAATTCAGCACGAATTTCGAGCCTTCATGTGGGAGGAGTTAAAAGACATTAGAGTAAGTCTGGAATTTTAGGGATATCCAACCTAAGTCAAATATAAATAAAACCTAATTTCTCAGGACTTAGTTCGACATTATTTGAATTTGTGGCCTTGGATTAGTAGGGGTCTATTAAAAGGAGAAAATATAAAAGAAAAATTTAATCTATTAAAACCAATAGAAAGAAATAGCTTTTAACACTAAAAATATTGATGTTTTCGCGATCGTGTATTATAGTTCCCCGATTTATGAAATTACGATATTTGCCTGTAATTTCGCAGATATGAGAAGTACGCGGATGTCCATATATAAAAGTGTTATTTATGATTTGTCAAAACTTAGGAGGCAGGCAGACAAAAACTGTAGGTTGTAGCAGGTCCCTTATGCGCGAGGTTAGTCTGTGCTCCATACTCCGTTCACTTTATCGTATTTTTGTCAAATTTGATCGTACCAATGCTTTATTTCTAAACTACATTTTTAATGCCTTTGATAGTAGCACGTACTGTAATATTTTTAGAGTTTGAACTTTCCACGGGAGTCTAAATACGTAATAACAGCTATCCTTATGCTAAATTTTAGGACGATTCGTGCATAAGTTTACCTAAGCTGTGCGTTGATAATCAATCAGTCAGACTTTAAATTTTATATTTATTTTGTACAGGCTGTTTTCCGCAATTAGACCCTTTTACATTGGTTCCTTTTTGCGTGAGGATGGATTAGGCTTGCCCAGCACGTACTACCTCCTCAGCTTAGTCGACCATGTCCAGAAGTACTTGTCAATACTTAACTAAGCCGCGGGGTTTATAACAATATTTCGTTCACCGTAAGAGCAAAAAAAATATATGCTTATAGATTGGCCAAGAAATACTTTCTAGGCTTTCGTAACAGAAAGTTAATATTTTTCTACTGAACCATAAATCCTATTCATTAGAAACTGACTTACTCAGTTATTGTTTTGGTAGTTTCTTTGCCTCAGGTTCTATAGCTGCAGCTTCAATATAAGCCTTCAATTAGTAGCGGGAAACTAAAATACAGGTTCATGTATTTTCCTTATGTTTTTCTTTCTTAAAACCTAGGTTTTTTGTTCACTACTAGCTGCGCCCCGCGGTTTCACCCGCGTTCGATTTTTTTCTTTTTTTTTCTTTCATTAGAACCTGTCAATGACCAACACAATAAAAAAATAATTAGCGAATTTGGTCCATTACGCATTACGCGTAATGCGATGACCAAGGAAAATAGGGATTCATTTTTATATAGGTAATAGATAACTTAGCTGGGGAAACTGATTCATTTTATTTTATTTATTTACCTCCCCCCCCCTACTTAAGCCCCGCTTGAGTTGAAAATTCCCTCAAATTTTATTACTGTTTCTTGCAAGAAAAAAAAATTAAATTGACATTTTAAACAATTACATAATTTCATAAAAAGAATAGAGCGGTACTCTATTCTTTTAAGTAAGTTCTTACAATCACATTACTTAGATTAGACATATTTTCGACCACTATTAAGTTTAGGAGGGCACGTCGGTACACCAGAAACTAAACGCTACGTATCAGGACAAAATAGGTAAGTACCTATAGTGTATGAAATTCGGTGAATATTATTTCTCGGTTAAAGTACTTAGTATTAACACAGATGTGTATGTTGTGGATGCTTGTAGAACTAATAAGAGAAAATCCGTAGCAACAAAAACATAATGAAACAACGTTCCATTTATGTGAATGTTTTAGTATTTTCTTCATACGTGTGTCGCATTATGATTGCTGATTTTTGTTTGTGGCCAGTTTGCTAGCTGTTGGACACTTCGTGACAACTAATCACAGGCCCCAGTTTATTTGGGGGTATTTGAGTCATGAGCGTATAGGTATGTTCTAGGGAAAAGTGCTACAACTTAGGCCCAGAACACACGGTGAAACGCAACTGCAACGAAACTGCAACTTCTAGTTACTTTTGAGTTGCATCTAAGTTTCTGCCATAGATTCCGTAGAGAGACCACACATGACGCGACCAGTCTGAAATCGGTTTGAAACGCGTTGCAAATCAGTCGTATTGAAACCGTCGTGCAGGAAACTCGCGTTGCGTTTCATTCATCGAGTTTGGCTTCTTTTGTACAAAATCGAAGAATTTGAAAAACTCATTTTGCAGACGTCTGTTCTCAAAGAAAACCGAAATGATTGTGGTTGCAGCGTGTGTGGAAAATGGTTGAAACTGGTTTCAAATCAATAATTTAAAAAGGGTTTCGTTGCAGTTTCGTTGCACCGTGTGTTCTGGGCCTTAGACCGCTTCGACACATACCATTGTGTGAGATAGCGGCACATAGCGGTCAAAAGCTGACATATCTAATAAAAACAAAATAGTCGGACGACAAATAGTCGTCCGACATTTGTCGTCCAACAAATAGTCGTCCGACATTTGTCGTCCAACAAATTGTCGTCCGTCAATAGTCGTCCGACAAATAGTCGTCCGACATTTGTCGTCCGTCAATAGTCGTCCGACATTTGTCGTCCGTCAATAGTCGTCCGTTAAAAAATACCATATGTACGTCTTAATACACTCACAGCCAAATTAAAAACAGTAGGCCCAGGCATACATTTTCGCCGCGCCGTAGAGAGGGGATAGCTGTCTACTCTCCATCCGTTTTACGCTTTTTCGATCAGGTCACGTGTCCTGACGCGAGTTTAAGATTTTATACCCATTACAGAAAAAGTGCTCAATGCCGCTAAAGAAGTTTTCACTTCAAAAACATAATCACATAGTTTATTTTTGAAGGACTAGTTTCATGTGCCTCGAAGGATGTCAGCAGCATTACATCAAGGAAGTAAAAAAGGAAAGATATCTATGACCAGTGTAAACCGACCCAGTTATTAACTACACGGCTATTTCTAAATGTCGCGACCTGACTGCATGGTCTTACTCAGCAATTTTCGTCCTCCCTGACCGAGTAAAATTTAAAAAAATATTAATTATTATCTTGACTCTCTTTTTGCCTCTACAAAGCCTGCTTTCCATAAAGCAATTTGGAACTAAAAAAATAAGCCAATTGAATCCCTCTTTTGTAAATCAATCCTTGTCTGTAACTTTAATAAAAACTAAAATAAGACCGAGTCTCAGAATAGATAATAGTCCTACAGGCCAAGTGCTGAGTGAATCTTTGCCATTTAACGGATTTAAAAAAAAAATAGTCGGACGACAAATAGTCGTCCGACATTTGTCGTCCAACAAATTGTCGTCCGACATTTGTCGTCCGTCAATAGTCGTCCGACATTTGTCGTCCGTCAATAGTCGTCCGACAAATAGTCGTCCGACATTTGTCGTCCGTCAATAGTCGTCCGTTAAAAAATACCATATGTACGTCTTAATACACTCACAGCCAAATTAAAAACAGTAGGCCCAGGCATACATTTTCGCCGCGCCCGCCGTAGAGAGGGGATAGCTGTCTACTCTCCATCCGTCTTACGCTTTTTCGATCAGGTCACGTGTCCTGACGCGAGTTTAAGATTTTATACCCATTACAGAAAAAGTGCTCAACGCCGCTAAAGAAGTTTTCACTTCAAAAAAACTTTAGTTATTTCGGCCTGACGTAAACGATCGACAGTCCAGAAATGGACGAACAATGACCAATTAATCGAGGTAGGTCTATGGGGTTCCCAAACTTTTTTTTGTCTACTGCCCACTATGAGAATAAATTATTTTTTATCGCCCCCATTTTTTCACCTACTTAAAAACGACTAATAATTTAAATTTAATTAATCATTGTGAGCTATATTAGCGGAGATCAAATATTATTTCTAAAGGAGACTTTTTCTATAAATCGCAAGAGTTAACTTGGAACCTGAGCGCAGTAGGTAGCACGTAGGTAGTACACAACGCACCCATTTTTGAAGTAAAAATCTCTTTTAACGCTGTACGCATATTTTTAGATGATATAAAATCTCTGAACTCTCGACACCGTTACGAGACGCAGCTACAGTGTGTGTATATATGTATGTACATATTATATTTTGTAGTTGTTTATTAAATAAGCTTAAATAAAAAACCAGCCTTTCTCAAAAAAACACTTTGAGAAAGGCTGGTCTATAGGTACATACCTACAGAGATGTCAACGACAGATTAAAATTCAGTTATTAAAACAACAGCTCAAGTTGAAATCGAATTTGTTGCTTCATAATTGACTTTTGGTGTTGTTTTGACTTATTAAATAAGTTTTATAGAAATAACTTCGACTTTTTCTTGCGTTTTGTGTTCAGAGTATTGGCGCGTAACTTTTATCAGGTCACACGTGAGACACAGGTTGTGATTATCGTGAATTATCTCCCACAGTTAGGGTTACCAGATGGCAGAAACTTTTCTGACATGTCCGGGATTTTAGCCCTCAGTGTCTGTCAGAAAAAAAAGAAATATTTAAACTTGTCAGGAGTTTTTACTCAAAAAATCTGATTTAGGCGGGGGATGTTTGATTATAACTAAGTCGACTGAGCTATTAAGTGGGTTTATGAAGTAGTATGATTAAGATCCAAGTAATTTTCGGGTTAAAGTCTATTTTTGAGTAGGTCATATTCTTAGGCCCGTATTAATAAATCGCTCTCAATATCGATCTTGAGTGCGTATCAATCGAGTGAGTCTTGAGATGCGGTCACTATCTTAAGTTAGGCGTTAATTAATAGATAAAACTCAAGTTTTAACCAATGCCTTTATTCACTAAGGTTCAAGTCGTTGGGCGCGCGTGATTAGGGGCGGAGGGGGAGCGGTTTTTGAATGGAAATCTTACCCTAATAACGCGCCCGACGACTTGAACCTTAGTGAATCAGGCCCCAGGCTGATATCGCTCTTGAGATTTGAAACTGATCTTGAGAGCGACATTGAATGACAGTAACGCTTTGTTCTTACCTTGAATGGTATGTTCTTACCCTATGGTAGGTAGTGTCGTCATATTTTGCTGTCAACTTGTTTTTAATGTGAATTTTTTTACAAAATGTTAGATTTTACTACTAAATAATTATTTAAATGCGAATGATTTGTTCAAAAAGTCATTAGCATCTTAATAATTGATTTCTGACAAAATTAGTTCTAGCTCCATGTTCCTGAACTACAAAACTAACGAAACAGCTAACTTATGTCATGTATGACCCGCAATCAGACTTGAGTTCACGAAACTACATCTTGAGACATATCTTGAGAGCTGAGTTTGATTTATTAATACGGTATGACTCAAGTGATACGTCGCTCTTTAATCGCGTCTTAAGATAGGTTTATTAATCAGCGCAACAACTCAAGAGCAAACTCAAGATTGAAATCGATATTGAGTTCGGTTTATTAATACGGACCTTAATAGGGCGATATTTGGATTACGTCAGTTTAGTAATAGGTTAATTTCGGTGAAATGCAGTATTGGCAAACAATATAATTCTAATAATAATAATATTGTCCTTAACATTATATTCTATATTGGGTCAAAAAAAATATACAATCATAGTTTGATCACCTACAATTCCATCTCAGCACTTTTGAGAAAAACAAAACACAATCGTAACAATAAACAATTTTCACCAACGAAGACGCCGGTGCCAGTAGTAACTATTTAGTAGGCTGTGTACCAAGTTTGTTGGCGTATGGACCCCCCTTAAGCAGGATATTAGAATCTTGCTTGAGTTAAAAAGATTCTAATAATAGCAGTTTTTGGGCTCTAGCGTACTCTACACTTATGTTGCCAGATTCTACCAGGGAACCACCACAAATATAGATGCCTCTACTACGGTTTGCCTCTGTATTAGCTTCACTTCAATAAATGTCCTTCATTACAGTGATACTCGTACTAACCACAAGACGACGTCAATCCGTACCAGCTATTAAATTAAACAGGCATAATTACAAGACCCCTCACACACTACGGACTTGTCTCCGGACTAAATTTCATTCAATATTTCGTTCCGCCGACTACGCGTGGCCAAAAGGGTTATGTTTTTTACTAACTCATTTGTATGTATGTGGGTGGGTATGTACAATCAGGGTTAAAAAGTCCACCGGCACCGTAACGTTTACAATCCTGAGCAGCACTATTTTAACATTATAACAACGTAACCTGTAAATCAGACCCACGTCGGTTGGTTTAGCGGGTGGCAGCTTATACCACTCGGCTAACTAAATACATAGCTAATATGTTGAAAATAATAATCACACTAAGTAACGACTTTTAATTCAAGTATTTATGTTTGTTTATTTATGTTATTACTTCTAAAGTTCTTATCATAATTTAACAAATGAGGCATTGTTAGAAGCGTCTTGATCGTCCGGTGGTTATTGGCTAGTGACGTTACAATAAATTCAACCTATACTGACTGACTTACTGATATATTAACGCACGCCAATCTTCGGTCAACAAATATTTATTCCTCTATAGCCTTAAGAATAATATGATGGAATATTGGCGGAGAGCCTAAGAAACAAAACCGTAAACCAGTAGGAATAGCAGTTTCTGTTGTCTGCAGGTCCTCAGTTATTCTCGTTCATCGTTACAGATATATGAATCCTTGTTAATGGTTAATATATTTGATTTAATGTTATCACTGGTCGCGGTCGATAAGCGATTTAAACCGATCACATTTGTAGTTAACGTAAATGTATTTCGTTTGTAAAATGATTGTTGTTTATTTTAGTTTACAGGTACCTATTATATTGAGGCTACATTATAATTTACAAGCTGCGCCCCGTGGTTTCATCCGCATAAATCCGAATCTCATACAAAATATCTATAGTATACTAGCTGCGCCCCGCGGTTTCACCCGCGTAAGTACTCACCGTTTAAACCTTCCCTGGACTACAACAAACACAACAAAAAAAGAATTGGCCAAATCGGTCCAGCCGTTCTCGAGTTTTAGCCAGACTAACGAACAGCAATTGATTTTTATATTATAGACTAGCTGCGCCCCGCGGTTTCACCCGCGTAAGTCCGAACCGTTTAAACCTTCCCTGGACTACAACAAACACAACAAAAAAAGAATTGGCCAAATCGGTCCAGCCGTTCTCGAGTTTTAGCCAGACTAACGAACAGCAATTGATTTTTATATTATAGATAGCTGCGCCCCGCGGTTTCACCCGCGTAAGTCCGATCTTTCTCACCGTTTAAACCTTCCCTGGACTACGACAAACACAACAAAAAAAGAATTGGCCAAATCGGTCCAGCCGTTCTCGAGTTTTAGCCAGACTAACGAACAGCAATTGATTTTTATATTATAGACTAGCTGCGCCCCGCGGTTTCACCCGCGTAAGTCCGATCTTTAAATTCTCACCGTTTAAACCTTCCCTGGACTACAACAAACACAACAAAAAAAGAATTGGCCAAATCGGTCCAGCCGTTCTCGAGTTTTAGCCAGACTAACGAACAGCAATTGATTTTTATATTATAGACTAGCTGCGCCCCGCGGTTTCACCCGCGTAAGTCCGATCTTTAAATTCTCACCGTTTAAACCTTCCCTGGACTACAACAAACACAACAAAAAAAGAATTGGCCAAATCGGTCCAGCCGTTCTCGAGTTTTAGCCAGACTAACGAACAGCAATTGATTTTTATATTATAGACTAGCTGCGCCCCGCGGTTTCACCCGCGTAAGTCCGATCTTTAAATTCTCACCGTTTAAACCTTCCCTGGACTACAACAAACACAACAAAAAAAGAATTGGCCAAATCGGTCCAGCCGTTCTCGAGTTTTAGCCAGACTAACGAACAGCAATTGATTTTTATATTATAGACTAGCTGCGCCCCGCGGTTTCACCCGCGTAAGTCCGATCTTTAAATTCTCACCGTTTAAACCTTCCCTGGAATACAACAAACACAACAAAAAAAGAATTGGCCAAATCGGTTCAGCCATTCTCGAGTTTTAGCCAGACTAACGAACAGCAATTGATTTTTATAGATGAGAATAGAAGTCACAAATCAATTTATTATTATTTTTATTCTACTGAATTTTTGTAGACTTATGTATTTTAAATATATATAAGTATAGTACATAAGTAAAGTATGTTAAGTCGTAAATTGTGTATTTTAAACTTCAAAAATATAGTAATTAATTTATTAATAAAATATTTTTATAGATAACTAGCTGCGCCCCGCGGTTTCACCCGCGTAAGTCCGATCTTTAAATTCTCACCGTTTAAACCTTCCCTGGACTACAACAAACACAACAAAAAAAGAATTGGCCAAATCGGTTCAGCCATTCTCGAGTTTTAGCCAGACTAACGAACAGCAATTGATTTTTATATTATAGATAATAAAAATATGAAATAATTATATGACAAAAAGAAGCCTATAAGTAAAATCCAGGTTTCCAGCTATCTACATATCAAGTTTCAGCGTTCTGTAGTTTTTGCATGAAGGAGTAACAAACGTACAAACTTTCACTTCTATACTAATACTAGGTGCTCCCCGCGGTTTCACTCGCGTAAGTTCCCGTGGGAATATCGAGATAAAAAGTAGCCTATGTGTTATCCAGCTATCTAGATACAGAGTTTCATCGCAATCGGTACAGTAGTTTTTGCGTGAAGGAGTAACAAACATAATAATAATTTATATACACACACACAAACTTTCACATTTATAATATTAGTAGGAAGGATTATAAAGCTAAAGAGTTTGTTTGTTTGTTTGAACGCGCTTGTCTCAGGAACTACTGGGTCGAATTGAAAACTTATTTTTGTGTTGGATAGTCCATTGATTAAGGAAGGCTATGCTATTTTATATTCCTACGGGATCGGGAATTACGCGGTTGAAACCGCGGAGCCCTGCTAGTTTATAATATAAGTAGAACTAGCAGCACTCACGTAAGTCCCAATCCTGTGAGAATATCGAGATAAAAAGCCAAGGAGTCAATGCTTCATTGAATCCTTGAAAGTAACATAGGTTACAGAGTCTAATCGTAACAAACAAAAAACTTTCCTCTTTATAATTTTATATATTAGTATAGGTATATACTTTATATGTCCCCTAATGGGACAGAGCATTGGGACAGATCGGAATAATTCATATTTTTTTATATAAATAGACCAGCGTTTGCATACTATCACACCCGCCTGATGGCAACTGACGATGCGGCCTAAGATGTTACCTATTCACTCGCGACTTGAAGACCCCTAAATTGTACATATTTTGACTAACAATACCTACCACTTAGTTCCAATCTCGTAAGTTCCGATCCTATGGGAATATCTGGATAAATTGGTAATGTCGCTTTCTATCTGTAAAAAAGTATATCAAAATCGGTACTGTAGCTCCGAAGATTACCTGCTTCAAACATCCATCCAAACTTTATCTCTTTATAAAAATATACTAGCCAGACGAACCCTACTAAATTAGATACCTACCTATTTCACCTACAAAGGGCCCACAGCCTTACATATTTAAAGGAACCTTTTTGCGTCGTAGCTCAAAATCAGTGTCCTTTTCTTTCGTCACGCGATAAGAAAGTGGGTCGTGTCTTTTCCTTCCGGTTGGCACAACGTATGACGTCGGCAACTCAAGTGACCGGTGGGGGCAGTGACGTGGAACAGATAGTATACCTTCAGAAGAGCTTCGTAGCTTACTTGGTATATTTTGGTGAGTTTTAAGACGGATTATTCTAAAAATATTGTGTATTTAGTACAGTTTTGAAGCTGGTTGTCGTTGGTTGTCTGTAAAGTCGGTTTACGGACGATAATTTTACGTGGTAACGTCCTAAGAAACCGATAAAAAATTGACATTTTTTTTGGTTTTCGTTTAAGTATTTTTTTTCTTTAAGTATATATTTTTTCCTTTATTTATGACTTCTATTCGGCACTCGTCATCGTCACCATATTACAAGCCCAGATGAGCGATATTATTATCAAACAAACTCGAGACGCGTGGCGTTAACATGATGCTGTTATGGTATCGGAACATGACGGCGCGAACATGACGGCGTCATGGTACCGGAACATGACACTTTTTTGTGATTGCAGGTGTTCCATCAATTTATTAAACATTATCACGTCAAAAATTAGCATCAATTTAGATTAGGCCATTCGGTGGAATACATCTGACCGGACGTCGGAATTGAAGCGTCCCCGAAAATGATTTTGTGAAGATCTTGATGCTTTTAATGAAAACTGGTCATACATTTATAGTCAGGGCCAAACCAATTAGAAAGATGGAGCTCTATTATGCCTAGCAAATGGGACAATGTAGGCTAAAAATATGACTGCTATATCAAGCCGAGATCCTTCGCGGATAAACGGTAGGTATTTTTATGAATTGAAGAACTGCTTTTCTAATGATTATTTGTTTACTTACCTGATTTTCTTATTATTTCTTTCATGTATTTCCTGTTTACTCTACTACGGAAAAGGGTAATTTTATTTGTTAGGTAGTTACATTAATTACATTAACTAAAATATACCTTAAATAAAAATAACCTATTAGGTACTTTTAATAAGAAAATGTAATTTGTCACAAACCCACGCTGTTTTAAAAGATTACAAATACATCAGAATTTTTCCGCAACAAAACATTCATTAGTCCTAAATCACCGTTCCGATGTCGATTCAAAAAAATATTAAACCTAGCCATTTTGGTCGGACGGTATCTCTGGTGATTTATTAAATGAAATAAATTCAACAGATAAAACTTTGAACCGTTTAGGAAGAAGAATAATCTAAAAGCAAATAACCATAAATTTTATGAAAGCTAAAGAGAATGAGTTATATGGAAATTAACAAATAACTAATGCTTAACTTTTAATCGCTGATTATATATCCTAGACATCCGCACTAAACGTTTTGCTTCGTCTCTTAAGGAATGGAATCAGTTACCTGCGTTGGCTTCAAATCGAGAGTAAAGTATCTTCTAGGAAAACATGCTATATCTTAGCCAGCATCGTCACCTTACTATCAGACAGGTGTGATAGTGGTCAAACGCTACCTGTCATTTGAAAAAAAAAAAACAGCGCACTCCGGGAGTGCAGGCAGAAGTGAAAACTGTATATCTGTGTAAAATCTCATATGTCGCGAGAACATACGCAAAAAGAGTTTTAGATGAAAAAAAAAAAAATAGTCGGACGACAAATAGTCGTCCGACATTTGTCGTCCAACAAATAGTCGTTCGACATTTGTCGTCCAACAAATTGTCGTCGGACATTTGTCGTCCGACATTTGTCGTCCGACATTTGTCGTCCGTCAATAGTCGTCCGACATTTGTCGTCCGTCAATAGTCGTCCGACATTTGTCGTCCGTCAATAGTCGTCCGTCAATAGTCGTCCGTTAAAAAATACCATATGTACGTCTTAATACACTCACAGCCAAATTAAAAACAGTAGGCCCAGGCATACATTTTCGCCGCGCCGTAGAGAGGGGATAGCTGTCTACTCTCCATCCGTCTTACGCTTTTTCGATCAGGTCACGTGTCCTGACGCGAGTTTAAGATTTTATACCCATTACAGAAAAAGTGCTCAACGCCGCTAAAGAAGTTTTCACTTCAAAAAACTACATTAATAAAAACGCATAACTTTTGCACAATAATGCAAAAGTCTAGCTTGCAGTTCTAATTGATAGTTAGCTGTTATATATAACGTCAGCCCCTAAAAAAGATTTTGGAAAATTCACCGAAATAAAACATTTTGAAACAAACCATTTTTGAATTAACGACAATCTGCTATTATTTTCAACAGAATACAATTAGAATACGTCAATATAAAAATCGGGTCTAAGCAAAAAAAAATATTTATTTTATTTTCGTTTATTTGGGAAACATACAGAACTATGATAGAAATATTTATAACAATATATAACTATGCCTCAACAGCCATGAACAAAAATAAAATATAAACCTATTGTACAATAAAATTAAGATCTTTCTTAGTTTTTAAATCCGTAAAAACAGAAGGAAATCGAAAAATAAAGGCTTTAGAAGTTAGAGATAGTAAAGTTTTCCACCGGCATTATATTTCCACTTTTTAAATTAAGACTTAATTACACCACAACTTAGAGCTTAGCTTTTTATTTATAGTACCTACTAGCTTAGACTAAGCTTAGCAATTATTCCGGACGAGATCGGAAACTTAATCAAAATGGCGGAACAAAACAAATTTAAATCAGAGTAAAAGGCAATTCAAAGAATCTCTCAGGTTAAGTGGACATTATTTCTCAGAGGTCGTTAGACTCCTTACCTGATAAAATACTGCTTTTTTTTTCTTCAGAAAATGACTTTGTTAGTTTAGGAATGCTAGCCTAATTGACAATTTTTACCTAAACTAATATGCCAAACCTTGCCTAAAAATATCCATCTATATTTAAGAGGAAAGGGTACCGGCGCTCTCTCCATACAAACGTAGTCGACTGTTTCCTCCCTGGATAATGACACTAGAGCAAATATTTTTGTTGCATAAAACCTATAACTGCCGTGACTATGCCCCTATGTCTTGGTATTTTTCGTATTTATTATCATAGAAAGTAAGAGTTAAAAAAACAAAAAAAAAAATAAGACATAGGGGCATGGTCATGGCAGTTAAAGTCTTCAAAAATATTTGCTCTAGTGTCATTATATAGGGAAGAAACAGTTGACTACGTTTTCATAGAGATAGAGCAGGTCCTTCCTCCTAGGAAAGAAAAATACTCATCAAGAATTCTCAGAAATGACAAGAGCTACGAGTCTGGGTAAGCGGTAAGCCTACTCCATCCTTACGCAAAAAGGCCCCAACCAAAGAGGTCTAGTTCCGAAAACAGCCCATATACAGGGTTATTGGTAATTATACTAGCAAGCCGTTGAGGGCTACTTCTACACACCTTAACAAACCACTTTTGTTCAATGACTTTTGGAAATTCGAAAAAAAATATGCAAAGGTCATTCAGACTAAAAACAGCAGATAAAAATTAAAAAATAAGTAAAATTTATGGTTAATGACCTCTCCGTGTATGAAACAGCTGATTTTCAGGTAAACATAACCTCAAAATTTTCAAAAAAATGTTCGAATTCCAAAAGTCGTAGAACAAAAGTTGTTTGTTACGGTGCACAGAAGTAGCCCTAAACGGCTTGCTAGTATAATTACCAATAACCCTGTATAAGTACAAGTACCTACTACCAGTAAGTATACCTACAACTGGATATTTAGCAAAGATTTGTCACTACTCCCGCACCCCGCATTCACCTAAACATAATTATTGCTTACACACTACCTCCGATAAATTATTCGGATATCTTACCACTCTAATGATTTTACTAACAATACCTCGTTATTAAACAAAGCTCCAGGACTTATCTAGGACTTATGTAATGGTTGGAACTTACTTTAGGTATCAGGTACCTATCTAGACTACCCGGTACTTAAACCTAGTTTCGCTCGCAGTTGGACATTTGCATATCTATTCTCTTTGCGAAATCTTTTTGTAAGATATTCAATCGTAAATGTGTTGTATTATTTTAAACTACGACTTCGTCCGCGTAGAGTTTAACTTTTTCTTATAAATAAATAAATAAATAAATAAATATTGCAGGACATTCCACACATCGCCATCTAGCCCCAAACTAAGTAACTACACTTGTATTATGGGTGCTAAACAACGGATATACTACTTATATACTTTTTTTTTGTAAATATATACTTATAATACATAGAAACAACCAGACCACAGACAAATATCTAAGCATAAATACTTGTCTGAGGCGGGAATCGAACCCGCAACCCTGTGTTTGGCAGTCCGGCATGGTGACCATTGTGCCAACTGGGTCGTCTGGTCGTCTTAGTCAGTCATCTGTGTGCCTAATTCTAGCCCGATCCGTAAATTGGTTTGGGCTTTGCGTTGATTTATCAGTCAGTCAGTCAGGTCAGGACTTTGATTGTTCTATTTATAGATATTTGATGGTTTTAGTTTTGTAGTTTCAAAGTATAATAGTATAAGTAGTTGGAAAAATATGTTCTAGATGCGCGGATTATAAGTGCGATTTCTAACTGAGTCATTATTTACGAAAAACAACTTTTCTGCCTATAAAATACCCTTAACGTCATTTACTTAACTGTAAGAGATACTGAAATATGCTGAAAAGAGTCCCCAATTTTGACAAAATTAAAACTTCATTAAATTTTTGATACCTAAAGGCATTTATCCGGCCAGTAATCAAATTATGTCAATTTTGCAACAAAAAAACACCCTATATTTTTAAACCGTTGTGTTGCTGATTCTTGGAAACAAACATAGTATAGCAAAGCAAGGGAAATAACTTTTCATTAGTATTTTCATAATTTTAACAAGTTTTTTATTTAGCATCAACTGACCCGAGGTTTGTCACCAAATCTTGCAATTTTTTTTTTCAAAAACATGACATACCTATCCACGTCATCGAGACTTGCCCGAGTGAAACAGCAAGGCGATGCTAGTAATAAATAACACAATACTTCGACATTACGATTCAGTTCACGGGCGACCGCATGTTACACCGCACCGTACCGTAACGTATTCGTTGATGCCAAAGACTTTAATATATATTATCACAAGTAGACTAGACAACAATTATAAATAGTCGGAAAATTTTGTACTTAGATCATTCAGACTGCCCTTTGCGCGTGATCGTCGATTGCTACTCCAGCCAACCCAGCTCCGACCGGAAGCGCAGAATCCTCCTGGGGTCCTACAAAATACAAAATTTACAAAACACAAAATGGCTGAGTGTAGTGTGACGTATGATAAAAATAAAAGACATAAAGTTTTTGTATGAAAAATGTCCTAATATCCTTCTTATACCTACTTATTTTTACGCGATATTCATTCTAAAAGCAAGGGTCGCGATTGCACTACAACAATTAGTCTAGTCTTCCTACGACCATGATCGGTGCAACTCAAACGTCAGGTAAATTTTTACATTTTTTTTTTCATATGATAGGTCAGCGTTTGACCACTATTACACCTGCCTGATGGTAGGTGACGATGCGGCCTAAGATGTAACAAGCCTTCCTAGAAGATTATTCACTCGCGACTTGAAGACCCCCAAATCATTATTATTGAATAGAAACATTCTAATGTCATCTCTATTAAAATGTAATCTCTCTGATTGTTACGCCAAACTTGGTGTGGACCGTGAAATGAGGGTACTACAATATGCACCAATATTGATGTTGTCTAAACTTGGCTAAACTTATGTCGTGTTTTGTGTGACTTCGTTACGTATTCGATTATCGTCTGTTGAATTTCCGATAGGTAATCGATTAAAACACTACATACGCCCTGCGGTTTCACTTGACTGCGAACGTTCGACGAACATAGTGTAGGTAATCGAAAAAAGAAAAACAACAAAAGCTTTTCATGAATACAGTAGTTATTCGAAGTATATACGTCAGACCGCCGGTTGTGGCGCCATTTTGCATTTTACTGTAACATTTATGTGTCTATTATAACATAAAATGACGTTATGTGGTTCAGCCTGTCACAGTGGCTTTATGATACTTGAACCATTTAGTTATTTCCCAAATTCTTTGTAACACTTGTTTAAGAATATAAACTGTAAATTAAGTAGGTATTGTGCTAGTAAAATATTTTGATCGGTATGTAATTTGAGATGTGCTGATAATAAGTAGGTACTTAACCTACGCTCATTTTTAGCTAGATATATAGTAGAGATAATTTAAAAGAGCTAATTTAATTTACTTAAACCTCTGACCCGAAAAAAAGAAAAGTGCATTGTGAGAGAAAAAATCCGAAAAAAAGGACGTTAAGTTCTTCCAAAAATTTTGAAACTTTCTATGTTTTCTTTTTGTAAGAATCACATTCTCATTAATTCATTCTCATTTTCATTACAATGATATTACAACAAAAAATAGCTTAAATCTGTCCAACCCGTTTATAAGGTTGGACCGTTTGGGACAGGAGCTTAAATTGGTTCTGACAGTGTAAAATCATCCACGTTAATCAAGCCGAAGCCAAGTTCGCAGCGTATTAAGGAACAATGAAACAGAAGCATGTCCCAATGAATAGGCCTTCGTGACCGAGTGGAACCCTCAACAACTATAAGTAATTAGAACGACAAACTGCGACCGAGCGAGCGCGGGCCATTGTCTGAGGGATATCATTACAGGGTACCTAAGGGGCATCACTTAACTGACCCGCGGGGTTAATTCGAATACAATAGGTTTGTGAAAGTGGCAGCGACGTGGCGACGGATAGCCACCTTTAAAGTAATTTATATCTGAGGCATTAACTCATTGACATCATCTTCCTGCCCTTATCCCAATTTATTTATGTCATGATCTGCAGCAGAGCCACCGTTTGGGGTCGGCGCAGTATGTTTTCTTCTTCCATTCACTTCTATTAGTCGTCATCTCATTCACATTCATCTCTCTGATGTCTTGTCTTCACGCAGTCCAATTATATTTTCTTAGGTTGTCCTCTTCCTCTCCATCCCTCTACATTCATACTCATCACTATTCTATTTAATGAGAGTCATTGGTAAGTATACAAGGTGATTTTTTTACATGAACCTTTCAGGGCTATATCCTAAGAAGTCGCATGCCCGATTTTAACAAAACTAAATTGTAAAAAACTACAAAAAGGAGCTACCTATTTCCTTTGATTTTCCATAAAATGTTTGTTTCCAAGAATTGATCTCTATCAGCAAAACTATCGATTGGTATAAAAATATGGTATTATTGATTATTTGTCTGTTATACGTCCTGTATCACGGGGCTATGGAGCCCCGGACTTTTGGAAGGCGTGCGTGGAGCCGAAGCCAACACGTAGAGGCCCTTTACAATAACAAGTATAATAGCAAACAATGGGGTGGATTCTAAACCGGCGATTATCCCTGCCTACACTATAAAGTGCAACCAAGGGCAACCTCCGGTTTGGATGAAACTATTGATAATCTACAGGACAAAACTACTTGAGCTATTGTGATGGGATGGTAGTGGACTAGATACTGGGGAACTATGGATACTATGGCACCTGCCGTAACAATGTCCAATAAACACGTAAAAATGGCAGGCGGAGACTCGCCAACTCTCAGACTGGGCCACCCTAATTAGCCGAGTAAATTACAGCAAGGGGGCAACAGGAACGTGAGTGGCTTGAAGGATGGAGAGGCCTCACTGGATTTTAAGTCATCGCTGGTAGTCCTAGCGAGCGGGCCAACTCATCACTGACGTTCAGCATCCATCCTTCGAGTATTTCTACTCATGCGACTCCACTCTGGACGGCCGGTGAAGGCAAGCCAGAGGCGGGGGACCGCTTCCTCGTCAGTGTTCACTCCGACCAGCCAACTAAGGCAAGCCGGAGATGAGGAACGGTGACTTCCCCCTGGAGAACTCGGGACCGCGGGGTCGTTACTCCCCTTCACCTCGCCTCAAGGTGCCCTGCGGGCACTTTATTTTTCATTACTCATACTCCGAAAGTAGGTCTAAATATGCCTGAAGAGCGTGTAGAAAATAAAATTTCCAGCCCTAGGGCTTTTCACTTTCACTGACAGCTGTCATGTCAAATTATGGCTTCGCACGACTTGTGCAATCTGCATGTAGCCAGTATCAGTATCATTACGCATTAGGAACTTCAAAAACCTAACCTCCTTGCTTTTTTTTTTACACCAAAGAATAATAATTATGGCTTGGCACGGCTCATGCATACTGCCAGAGTTTAGTACTAAGTAACTATTTTTTCTTATTTTATTATGTTTTTGTGTTAAGTTTAATCTGGTTTTTCATTTATGATTGTGTATTTTTTGTAAATAACATTTTCTAGACAAACCGTGTTACAAAAACTGTAAGTTAAATCTACGGACTTCGCGTCATTTCCCAATGTTGGATTAACTCATTAATAAAAACTTCTTCGGTAATTACCGCCGTATTTAAGTATTGAATACAAATAGCAGAAACCTAAAAAAATACTACATAATGTATAACCTCTTTGGTCCCAACCTTGTAAGAGGATCAGGTAGTATGGACACATGAGTACCTACTCATGTGGTATGGAGTCTCATAGTCTCATTCACTCTCGTTGTTATGAAGAATTTTATGTATTATTCGTAATGAAAAGCACAGTGTTTACCTCGGGTGAAAGACTCATTAAGTCCCTCGAACTATTAGCGCCCTCGCTACGCTCGGGCGCCAAACTCCGTCTCGGGACTTGTAATGAGTGACTTTCACACCTAGGTGTGAAAGTCACTCATTACAAGTCCCGAGACGGATAACAATGTACTATTTCAAAATCAACGGGTTCGATTCCTGGCTACGGCGAATGACTGGCTGGCTAATGACTTTTTCAAAAATCTAACGATGCAGGTTTAGTTCTTGTCAAAAATATGTATACTTTAGGCCTGAAGGCCCATTTAAAAATTCGCCCTGTATAAGAAAGTGGTTGAGGACTACTAAAGAGGGGTGTTATAAGTTGTTATAAGAAAATGATGAATAGTTTCTTATTGCGTCATGTATTTAAAACAAGCTTGCAGGTGTCAGTTTAGAACAGCTGGAAAATATAGAAACTAGACAATGTCCGTAAAGTAAGACCGTCGAATATTAAATGTTTAGGTGCTTGCATAATGAAAACGTCACCAGATATTTTGGTAACTAGGGCTTAATTTTTAAATAAGTAGCTTATGCAGCCTTTTTTTACGCAAAATATTTGATTGTGTCGCGTTGATGAAGTCGAGAATTTTGCATCATCGCATAGAAGAAGTTCGACATGCTGCCATCTTAAAAAAGATGTTCATACGGTTGTGACACCAGTTAATTTAATAATAAAAAAAACGCTTAGTTCTTTGATGTACCTATAGCAAAACTGGTTTAAAGCGTATCTATTTCATTCTGTCTCTCTATCTATCTGTCTAAATATATATTTAACTGTCTATAAATTTATCTATCTATTTATATTTAGGTATGTGTCTTTGACGTCTTCACAGCATTATAGTTTGCAATGGAATCGTTGGTTCATGCATCTGCATCGGTAGTGGATTTAGCGTTAGCTTCTTTGCGTTTCATAGTGTTACTTACTTTTTCCGTTATGCAAACACCCGTTGATATTTTACACTCGGTTTGCAGTCGTTTTATTGAAAGCATAGTATTGTTTTGTTCTGTAAGTGTTGCACTGAGAATTGAAAATAGGTAGTTTGAAATGGTTTCAAAATATAGTCTTGATATTCAGTTTGGAAAGAAAATCAGATAGGGAATGGCTTTATCCGTATTTACTAGTGGAATATGTTTTCAATACACTTAATATGGAAATTTCAGGTAGCAATCTCTATTTTAATAAGCCGGTACAGATGTGGGCAAATTGATACAACATTTTTAAAGATTTAATATCTAGTACAACAAGAATTATAACAGCAAAATCGATGAGCTTTAGTCTAATACCCTACTCGTACCTGTTCGACCCAGGTGGCACAATGGTCACCATGTCGGACTGCCAAATGCGAAACACAGGGTTCGATTCCCGCCTCAGACAAGTATTTATGCTTAGATATTTTTCTATTTATATATTACTCTGCGCCCAGCGGTTTTACCCGCGTAAGTTCCAATCCCGTGGGAATATCGGGATAAAAAGTAGCTTCTGTGTTAATCCAGTTTTCCAGCTATCCAGATACCGAGTTTCATCGCAATCGGTCTAGCAGTTTTTGCGTGAAGGAGTAACAAACATACATACACCACACACACTTTCACATTTATAATATTACTAGCTGCGCCCCGCGGTTTCACCCGCGTAAGTCCCGATCCCGAGGGAATATCGGGATAAAAAGTAACCTATGTGTTAATCTAGGTCTCCAGCTATCTAGATACCGAGTTTCATCGCAATCGGTCCAGTAGTTTTTGCGTGAAGGAGTAACAAACATACATACACACGCACACACACACACACACAAACTTTCACATTTATAATATTAATAGGATAGGAAGTAGGATAGGATAGGATTAGTAGGATTATTATAGTAGGATAGGATAAGTATATTTTATATTTACAAAAGAAAAGTATATAAGTAGTATATCCGTTGTCAAGCACCCATAACACAAGTCTAGTTACTTAGCTTGGGGCTAGATGGCGATGTGTGGAATTTCCTGCAATATTTGTTTATACATGAATCGATTTCGTTCCAATTGCATTTTGTTGATCGATTCATATCACTTACTTGCAATAGATCTTAGCAACTCAAATATAACAAAGTTGTCAAACAAAATAAAAATTGTTGGATTCAAGTTAGCCGTGCGAAGCCGCGGCGGGTCGCTAGTTATTAATAAATTAAACTACATTAATGATAAAATACTATCTTTAATAACGCTTGGTTCTTCGAATTTTCTTAATTGACATAATTAAGTTTGTAACTCAATACGGTAAGGCCTCTTCTATACGAAAGTGATTTGTACTCAAGGTACCTGCAACTAAATATATACTAAAACCCACTTCTATAATGGTGCGTGCCGTATAAAAAACAATTACATATTTCCATAATAAAAGTAAATAGACACAATAACAAGGTTATAACGATAGTTCTATTTCTCGCTTGACCGCTCGCTGGAAGAAGATTCTGTGCGACACACTGTCATTTGAAAACTGTAAAGATCTTAGAAATATTGTCAGAAATTGAAAGAATAAAACTGTTGATTTCAGAAATGTTTGTATTGTCTGATAAAATTTAGTGTATACCTACTCGTAACAAAACTATTTTAACTGACTCCAAAAAGGAGGAGATTCTCAATTTTATTGTATTTTTTTTAAGAATTAAATATAGCTGTTTTCGCTGCAGACTGGTGACTTCATTGCTACTCTCCAATAGTGTGGTTTTTTCATGTAAGTACTTATTTCTTCACTGTATTGGGTCAGTCTCCACATAGGGTTACGAGGATTTTCAAGTAGGTACTTACTAGACGACCTCTGTGGCGCGTCGGGCGAACACCCGACTGCAACGCAGAAGGTTGCGGGTTTGATTCCCGCCGGGAACAAGTATTTATGCTAACCATAAATTCTTGTTTCTGGTTCTGGGTGTTTCCTATATGTATAATTGACCGAACGAGCGAAGCGAGAGAGGTCTAGTGGCGAGACGGTCGGTCGGTTGTACCTATGTATCTATGTATCTATGTATCTATTTATCTATGTATCTATGTATCTATGTATCTATGTATCTATGTATCTATGTATCTATGTATCTATGTATCTATGTATCTATGTATCTATGTATCTATGTATCTATGTATCTATGTATCTATGTATCTATGTATCTATGTATCTATGTATCTATGTATCTATGTATCTATGTATCTATGTATCTATGTATCTATGTATCTATGTATCTATGTATCTATGTATCTATGTATCTATGTATCTATGTATCTATGTATCTATGTATCTATGTATCTATGTATCTATGTATCTATGTATCTATGTATCTATGTATCTATGTATCTATGTATCTATGTATCTATGTATCTATGTATCTATGTATCTATGTATCTATGTATGTTTGTTCGACGATAACTTGAGTACCGTGGCTCTGATCTTCATGATTTTTGGTATACGAGTAGTTGAGGCCCATAGAATTTTTAAGTTCGAACATGAGAGGGATCGGTTAGGGGGCTACGGAGATAGGGGGTGCAAAAGGGGATTTACCTTTATAAAAGGCAGATAATTAAAGCCTTCTTTTGAATTTAAAACTTCAAAAATGACAACAAAGAGAATATAAAACATAGATAAAACTCTCTGATAAAACTACGTAAGAAATGACAATGTCAGGTTTTTATTCTGTCATTGTTGAAAATAATATGATTCACAGAACCATAGAAATCCATGTTTCTATACCTTCTCAAAACATCTTCAATATCTTCGTGATGTTTTGATTAAAATAGATGATTCATATTATATTTGGTCATCCCAAATAAATTCAAATATTCGCGTAAAAGTTGATAGTGTAAAGTTATGCACGGAAGGTGTAATTTTACTTCTATAATCCATAAACCAATTCTACTGCCCGATGGCCTATAAAGAAGCTAATGCTGGAACCAGCTATTGATCAGCTGAAAGGAAACCAAGGCGATAACTGGACAACCCTACTATGGTTGACGTCGTCTGGGCCACTCAAGTTGTAGGTATCAACGATCATCCAATGATCGTAATGTACTACGGGATGTACCTTGTGTGAAGACATGCTGAAGACTGTGGTTTTTATAAAGTTTATATTCTACTTTCTCCTAAATTCGACCTCTGTTTGCTTCAGTGCTAGCCGACAGAAAGATGTTAAATAATAAGCTTGTCTTTTTATTACTTTTATTTACTTATAACAGGACATAAGTCTCAAACTTCTCTAATATATTTGTATTGAAGTCTGTCTCCTTTTTTTCTTTTTCGTTTTAAGATCACGATGAGTACATAGGAACCATGCCATGAGGCACATAGGTATTAAAGAATTGAGTGTTTAGTCTGATGATAAAAACCCTGATGAGAAAGGTAACCAATAACCATATTAGGAACTTATCTTCTGAGCAAGATATTAATATCATGTTGGACTCGTTTAAATCACCTTGAAAAGTAGATACTCTTGGTACTAAAGAATCATCTGATATCTGGAATTAGGTGATAGAACACAGAACCGGAGAAGGGCCTTACCTCGCCGTGACGCCGAGTGGCGTGACATGGCCGGCTACGTATTCATGGCTTATTCTATTAACTCTATAGGTCGGTAAAATATACATTTTACTGGCTACTGTGGCTACGACAGGACGCCATCGTGCCAGAGTATCCGAGTAAGTGAGTACACGTGTATACGTGTAAGATGCGCCTAGGTAGGTACTCTAGGTACTGAAAAATAAGCTGATATCTTTGGTCTGGTGATGCAGCCGGAAGAAGGCTATAGTAACTTATGTCCTAGACAAGATAGGCCTATCGCGTTTGGACTCATAAAGTCGTCTTGAGGATTAGGTACTCTAGGTATCTACTAAAGAATCAGCTAATATTTGGTTTCTGGTGATAGAGCTATCGTATTCTATGCAAGATGTGGGCTATTTCCGTTTCGACAGATTTTCGTTCCGTCAGTTATTTGTGTCGACCGACAGTATAAATTCCGACGAAACGGCATGCGACAGTTCCTAGATGTGATGAGTCTATAAGCAAGATAGGCTTTTCGCGTTTGGACTCGTTAAAATCGTCTCGATATAGCCAGAAGGAGGCATAGGAGCTTTTTAAACTCATACAATTTGTATTTCAAGTTGTTATTATCCCGTTAAAAACGTGAAATAAAAAAATACGCGATTGAAATGATAGGCACCTATCATTTAAATTAGATAGATCTATCGTATTTTGAATCTTTCGTCGTTATATCATTTTAGTACCTACCTACTTTACGCTGAGAAGAAGCGATTTCAAAAAAAATCTCGTGAGGTCTCAGTTCGGGGCGAACTACTAGTATGTATATATTTACAAAAAAAAAAAGTATATAAGTAGTTTATCCGTTATCTGGCACCCATAACACAAGCATTAAGTTGCTTAGCTTGGGGCTGGATGGCGATGTGTAATATGTCCTGAAATATTTATTTATTATTTACTAATGTACCTATCTACTGTAGTTGTCCCTTTTCAAAGGTAAATAGCTTTCATGGTCACAGGCAGACTGAGAAATCGATTCGAATCGTGAAAATCTAATAAAATGATATAGATAGTGTAGTTAAGTATAACGTCAAATGTATAAGTGAGGGTCAAAATGTATGAGTAGGTATTTAGGTAGGTAACTAGATCACCACCGAAAACTAAAAGTGATTTATTACTTTTGACAAAAACGGTGTCAAAACAAGAACACCTCTTGTTTAATATTAAATGTAGGTTGAAATCAATCACGAAGATAGATCACAATAAGCTTTTGACGTCAACTAATATCGATGAGGGCTGAACAAATACTGAACAAAACTCACAATCTACGTATAAAAACATCTCAATTTCAAAAAAAATCTTTTGAAAGAACCATCTTCCTTTTCTTGATCTCCTACCAAAGGTCGGCTATCATTAGGCTTTTTACTTTTGATGCTGGTTTACGGAAAAGATAGTGTTTTCTTGAGCTATGAGGTGCGCCGCATAAGAACCAATGGACGTGACTTTAATTGCTCCATTTCATTTAAAAAATCACTATGAGTTTCTTATGCCTTCTTTTCAGTGGTGGGCGCGTTTCGGAGGCACAGATTCTAACTTCGTTTTTAAGACGTTTCAATGTGTTTTATACCAATTGAATTAAGAATTTTGACTCCTTCCGGGTGGTCACTTTATTTGGATTTTTGGCTGCATAACTAGTTGAAGCCAGTTCGTACTTATAATTGCTCATGATATGGCCAAAATACTTCTTCATTTCTTAACAATATCTATAGAAGCACCGCATTTCATTAATCCAGCGTCGAAATTGAACCCACGAACTATTTTACATGAAAGTACATTCTCCAAAGTTGTAATTCGACTCGAAGAAATCTTTCGCAGACTAGACATCTTACAATATGCACAAATTAAACGAAGGAACTCGCCGGAATTTTCCATCGAAATATACAATTAGGATCGCTAACTTTTCGAAATTTCGGGGCACGGGAATCTGGGGACGGAATTAAATTAAGCTCGCAGTCATACCGCTTGTTACGACTACATACATATCAATTTGTGCTCAACATAAAGGAAATTACAAGGGTCCTGCAACTTTAAATCTTATTTAGAGTTACTGTTGAAATTAACAACAGTAGAGTCGTTGTGAAGGGTGGACATAATGTGCTAAATGTTGTGGATCCGATGGATTTTCTATGTACACTCCTTGTTGTGGGGTATAAACTTGGACGACCTTTGGTTGGTTGAAGTACATTGTCGGAGAATGGGACAGTCTTGAGAGTTGTTTTGATAACGATCTTTTGTTACTTGTGTAATTTTCTTCAAATCAGTTGCACAACTGATTTGAAGAAAATTGTATTATAAAACTTATAAAACCTACTCTAAATTCATAGTAATATGCTATTCGTTGAAAACTGTCATTTAAGGCCAGTGTGGGGCTGTCAATTTCCATACAAAAAGCGGTAACGGTTTCCCCCCCCATAAACGAAGTCCGATTTTGATAATTTTTAAAAATGTTCTAGATCTAATGGAAAACTAGGTTTAACCGTTTTTATTTTAAAGAAATATTGCCTAAGATAAAAGTTATTAGTATCTGAATATCTATAATTTTGATTTTTGAAAAACTTCATCGAGTGTTTCAATTGTTTTTTAATAGACTAAACTGAATTACCAAAAAAGAAAATCGTATAAACCTAGAATAAGATGCATTGAATTAAATGAGACCAATTATATTTCATTTTGTGAAGGAAAAAGGGGTTAAAATCGTTACGGCCCGCAACATTATTTGAAAGCAAAATGAAGGCAATTACGTCCGAACTTAAACTCTCTCTATCGCACGATACGGGCCATTTTTGAAAATACCTACTCGCGCCGCGTATCGAAAACTCATGATCGTCTTAAAAAGCTCAACAAAACTTTCATTTCATCACATCATGCAGACAAGAGTTTTAACAAAATCGAAATAAAGTCGTTAAAATTTTTTCATTATAAATTCAAGTCAAGAAAATCTACAAAAATACTACGTACCTACTACGTATCAGATCTATTATAACTAAAATAAGCCTACGTATATTTGGTTGCCTGGAAAAGATAGCCCTTAAGCGGTAAGGCTGCCCCTTGTGGCACTCTTGGTTTTTTCACTATATTTAATTTTCCTGTTTTAGTTTGTATTTTATTTGTAATCATTTTTTGTGGTACAATAACGTGGTAACATATCCATCTATGATTTGGCCTAGTATAGTGCTGTATACTGGCTCAGAAAAAAGTAAGTAGGTTTAATAGAACTTTTTAAAAAATAAATAATATCCCCACACAAAAACTTTTTTAGTAGAAAAATAATCAGCAAGTGTTGAGAGACTAACAATGCCTTAGCTTATTCCATAAATAAGGCACGTTACTTCACGATAAAACATACATCTTTAAAACTTACGACCGTGGAGTACGGAGTAAGTGTTTTTCCAACGCAATTTTCTCTTACTCTGAACAAAATAACAGTAGTTTGCTTTCGTTTTATCGATATTGGCGCACCTGAGATCGTTGGCCGACGTCGTCGTGCCAATTTTGTTGCTCTTTTAGATCAAATATATTCTCTATCATCTATTGGTGCTATTGTTTATTATTTACAATTGCCAAAAAACCAATATTTTGATAGTCTGACATAAAAAGATAAAAAATGCGTATTTATTACATATCAATCTCTTTAAGTATAAAAATAAATAATAACAATAAATATGGCAGGACATTCCACACATCGCCATCTATCCTAAGCACCAAGCTAGGTAACTAGACTTAAATTGTGTTATGGATGCTAGACAACGGATGTATACTTATATACTTTTATTTTGTAAATATGTATATTTATAACGGATAGAAAAACCAGACCACACAAAATATATCTAAGCATAAATAATTGCCTGCGGCGGGAATCGAACCCGCAACCCAGTGCTAAGCAGTCCGGCATGGTGACCATTGTGCCAACTGAAAAATGTTCGTCAGACTCGCTAAAACTCAAGAACGGCTGGACTGATTTGGCTAATTTTGGTTTTGAATTATTTGTGGGAATCCATGCCATGTAAAGTTGAAATGGTAAGAAACTATGGGAAAAAAATATTCTCTTGGGATCGGGCCTTATGCGGGTAGAACCCCGGGGCACAGCTAGTGTAAATATACAATTCAAAGTCCTGACTCACTGACTGACTGACTGATATCTTATCGCACAGCTGAAACCAATGGACGGAACGGGTTAAATAAAACATACAGAAAGCTATTATGTCTTAGGCATACGCTGATAAAAGTTTAAAATAAATTTATTTAAACAAAAAAAGCTATTTTTTTAATAAAACAGGTAGCATATTATCAAAGTCTTGTTACAACTACTTGTCACAAAAAGACTTCATTGTCTAACCGCACCGCAATGCGCTGACAAAATATAACAGATCCTAACAACGCGGACTGTTAAATAATGCGCCACTTTCACACTGTCCGCTGAAAAGATCCCGATAAAATCACCCAGGACTTAACAAAAGAGTCCAAACAATAATAAACGGGATAATCGGTGGATCCCGTCTCTCTACAATGGCTGGAGTGGAATAATTGTAAGTAAACACTAATTACTACCTCTACTACCACTTTTTTCATTTTTAATGAGATCTTAGTCCCGAATGAGAAAAGAGTGGGGATGAATAAGTTTAACAGCTATTGTCTGTCTGTTTGTTTGTCTTTTGTAACCCATTAATGACAAAAGAAAGTTATTAAAGTGTATGTTGCGTCGAAGCTCCGAAACGAATAAAAGGATTTAAACGTGTTTTTTTTTATTTTAAAACTTAATTTTTCTTGAGAGTTCTGACCAAATAAAAAAAAAGAGTTCCTACACTCATGATTCACGGTGGATAGTTCTGGCTTCTGTAAATGGTGTCTAAAATAAATACGCGTAAAGGCGACTCTTGAAAATTGGTAGCGCAAAAGAAATGATCATTCCATACGTTTTCCAACATGCAATGAAGAACGGAATATTCCAGTTACAAACACTGAGCTAGGCTCAGCTTGTGGTGACGTATCATATGAACATTATAATATACGGCCTAAAATTACGGAATTTTAAAGTGTTACCTAAAAGAAACCTAGTAAACGCTTTGTTAACTTAGGATTATCCATTCCTTCTAACACCAAGTTTCGAGGGTCCATCATGATTGATGGCGCAACTTTGAGCCAGGCTCTGAGCTGGTCTTCGCAAATTATGCGTTCTATTGTTTAAACTTTCTCTCGGGTGCGAAATATGTGCTGAATTTCAACAGACAGACGCTTGCCTTGATAACTTTGAAAAATGATTAAGTGAATTTATAATGTTGTGACTGTTTGAGAAGTTCAAGCTAGGTCCAGTTTCATCAGTTTGCCTAAATTGTTATTTCAGTCGTTGACGATAATTTTATTTTCTCCCTTTTCCCACTTCTTCTTCTTATCGGGTCAATGGCTCTCTTGACGTGATTACGTCTTATAAATCGATGAACACCGTACTGCACTCACAAAAAAGTGTCATGTTACGGTCACGTGTTACGGTGTAAGCAAGAGTGCGGAACAAGCGATAGAGAGGCACGATAGGCCTCAGCGTCAGAGTATGAAGTTATCTCGTAAAATTATCTTCCGTAAACGGACTATACAGACAACCAATTTTTTTTCATCTATATTTTCTCAGAGCAGTGACTAGCCACATTTGAGACGGCATCTGTGGCTCCCATCAGATCTTCTCTTGTGCAGAAGGCAGGCACTAAGTGGGGTCGGCGCAACATGTCATCTTTCTTCACTCCACTCTATTCCACGTCAAGTCAAAGTTCACTCCCCTTTCCCCCATATCCTCCCCAACGCAATCCCTCTACCTCTTCTTCGACCGCCCTCTCTACGGCCATTTACTTACAAATCCTGTGCTCTTCTGGTGACATGAGTATCATCTCTCCGCATGATGTGTAATGGCCACAAAAAATGTTTTAAATCAGTATATTGCGAAAATAAAGGTATTATCAAAACGTTATGTAAATACGAAATAATCCATCCATACGCAATACATGTCCAAAACAAAATTAAACGTCCATCGAAAATGAATGAACCCACATATTTAGTGGGAATAGCACTAATAATAATACTCGTAGAACCGACCAAATTATTCCAACATCAGTTCTCAATATTGCAATCAACATACATACGAATAGAACCATTGCATTGTTAATCCTCATGTTCGTATCGGGATGCATTAGAAGTTTCAATGAAACTCTGATTTCAAATAATGTGTTTTAGTTCGTGGAATACTAAAGTTGTTCTTTGTTGAAAGCGGGCTTTACTGATTCATGGTATGCAGGTTTCTAGTAACATACGTTATTACTAAAAAACTAAAATTACTAAAAAATTGGATCCTGTGTGAAAATTATAGTTACTTTAGTTTAATGAATTGAAACATAACGCGGAACCAGCTTTGGTTGGTAATAATTTGCTATTCCATTTTGCATTTTGGTCAGCTTTGCACCAGGAACGCTTGTTTTATTGATTGCATTAAGTAATTTATTTTTGTGATGAAACAAAATGGTTTATTTTTTGGGACTATGGTCCACATTAATAGTTCGAGTTCAATTGCTTAATTTTAGTGGAACTGGATAGATCAACTTCTTGTTATGCAAAAAGTTGTCGACTCAGTTTAGGTTAGTTACCCTTACATCTTTTTTTTGGTGGAGAAATGTAGCCTTATGAACCTAACCTTGAAACCTGGATAAGACTGACGGACAAACAATAGACCTACTTGACATTAGGCTAAAGTTGATGCAATATGCACAAATGGTGAACCATTTTTTGTTTTTATCTAGTCTTTCTGGTGCTTTTCAGTATCATGCATGGTGAACCTTGATTTTTGGCTAAACTTGACACTGACAATATGCATTTATTTGGCATTTATAAATATATGTACGTGCGTGAGAAGTTATACTTCTAGTTATACGTCCGTCTTTTATTTGCGGGCAGCTTCAACCTGTTACTGTATTACAGTGATGCGCGGGCATCTTAAAAATTCACTCTCGCAGTTTCAAGCTGTTTTACTTTTGGGTTCGGCAGCTGCAACATGTGACGTATAACGCGCCATCAAACAAGAAAAAAACCACAGCGCACTCCGAGAGTGCAGGCAGAAGTGAAAGTCTGTGTAAAATCTCATCTGTCGAAATCTCATCTGTCGCGAGAACGGCTGAAAATGCTCACTCGTGTATCAGTGATGGTGCTAGCGTGCGACGCGAACTGCGTACGGCAGCTCGCTGCGAACCTGCACCATCCACCGAGAGATGTCGCTGTTAACACTGTTGTACAGAAGTGAGTATCATAGTTCGGCCGTTTGCACAGAGATGGCGCTGTTTTCAATATTGCATAGTAGTAGAAGCACAATAACTGTTAAAATCTCATCTGTCAAAATCTCATCTGTCGCGAGAACGGCTGAAAATGCTCACCCACAAAAGTGCCCAACGCGCCATAAGAAGTTTTCACTTCAAAAATTCCATGTTCGTATCTGGTTATCAAAGACCAGTTACGAACGTGAAGTAAAGGCCCTAAAGAAGTATAACTTCAAAAACTGTTTCGTATAAAAACAACTCATATGTATATTTCACAATATTCTATGTTTTCCCACGCTCAAAAAACATACCATACAACTACAAAACTACATTCAACAAACAATAAAGCTTGCCGAGACAAAATACGATTCACACTGACCATTCCTCTTTTATTTGTTTTCAATATAAGTACTTACGGACACACAATTTTCCCATTCTCCCTAGTAATAAATATCTCGTACTTTATTGCACAGCACCGTGCAGTTAGTATCAGGGATAAGCATTTCAGTCCTTATCTCTATTGAAAAAGGTCCGAAATAATAAAAAATCTTGCTGCATAAAATGCCAACATGAAAATAGACATCACTCGTGTTGCATACCATTTTTTTGTTGTGTAAAACTGAGGATAATTAAAAAAATATGTTTATTTCTATTTAATATATGGTGCGGTGGAAATGAAAATGAGTTTTGTGAGTTTATTTGTGTTTATAAATAATTAAACTTTCACTATTAAAGTTATTTTTTGTTTATATGTTGTTTGACGACCCAGTTGGCACAATGGTCACCATGCCGGACTGCCAAACACAGGGTTGCGGGTTCGATTCCCGCCTCAGACAACTATTTATGCTTAGATATTTGTCTGTGGTCTGGTTGGTTCTATGTATTATAAGTATATAAGTAGTTATATATTTACAAAATAAAAGTATATAAGTAGTATATCCGTTGTCTAGCACCCATAACACAAGTCTAGTTACTTAGCTTGGGGCTAGATGTCGATGTGTGGAATGTCCTGCAATATTTATTTATTTATTTAACCGGGATATTTATCACATTTATTGTTTTTTAGGATTCGGTAACAAAAGGGTAAAATTGGGACCCTTTTACTAAGACTCCACCGTCTGTCACCAGGCTGTATCTCATGAACCGTGATAGACCGTTGAAATTTTTACAGATGATGTATTTCTGTTGCCGCTATAACAATAAATAGGTAAGTACTAAAAACTGAATATAATGGTAAGTACGGAACCCTGCGTGCGTAAGCCCGACTCGCACTTAGCTTGTTATTTATTATTTTGTGGAGCTTGATATTTCGATGTTGTTACAAACATCGTTTTCATCGATACTGGAGCGCAGTAGTCAAATTCCTATAATTTTCTATCACTTCATCATCACTACATACGAGTAGTAGGTACATAAAATAAAGTCACTTTTCGCCTATGTCCCTTTGTATGCTTGGATCTTTAAAACTACGCAACGGATTTTGATGCGGTTTTTTTTAATAGATAGAGTGATTAACGAGGAATGTTTTTAGATATAATACATGCATAATACAGCCGTGCGAAGCCGGGGCGGGTCGCTAGTTTTCTATAAATAACAAATTCCAATAACTTTTCTAAACAATTGGGCTATTTAAAATGCAGAAAGATTTTTTAAATCGAACTGATCATAGGGCATAATATGACAAATCTCGCCACTGATTCAATCTCCTCGCGACTATGACCATTGTAACATAGTCGAAACGCCGAGGTAACAAAAATAAAAATATGTAAATAAGATTTTTATCAAAAGACTAGCTGTCACGGCAAACGTTATTTTACCATTTACGAAAACAATTGTTGTTCGATTCTCAGACCTAACGAATATACCTAAACAAAAAAAATCATACAAATTAATTCAGCCGTTTATGTAGAAACTATCCAACACAAAAAGATTTTTTCAAATCGAACCAGTAGTTCCCGAGATTAGCGCGTTCAAACAAACAAACAAACTCTTCAGCTTTATAATATTAGTATAGAGAGGTTACTAACGCCGCGACACAAGATTTTTTTATATTATAGGGACTTCAAAATTATTAGTATTAGTTTCAGGTGACCAAAGAGCTGGCTGGTACTTTGGCCAACGGGCATTGGCATCCAAAGATGCAATGTAGCGAGCCTTTTGGTCACCCTTAATTCCTAGGAAACCTTTTTAAAAATTTTAATATTATATTTGTTCTACCTACAATTACTAATTAAAGCCCAAATAATGGACCCGGGAAAATAATTAGGTACTACAAATCATCTGAGTTTAAATAATAGTGAATGCTATGAAAAATAAAATGTAGTTTTGAAATTAACCGCTTCGCATTGATGGGCGCTAGCAGTTCTCTAGCCTTCCTGCGACCATGTTCGGTGCAACCCAATCGAAACGTCAGGTAAATATAAAAAAAAACTAAATCAAAATCGGTTCATCCGTTCGGGAGCTACGATGCCACAGACAGACACACACACACACAGACACTTCAAACTTATAACACCCCGGCGTTTTTGCGTCGGGGGTTAATAACTAGAGTTATAACGCAATCGCGACTAACCGACTTAAAAAAAGAAGGAGGTTCTCAATTCGGTTGTATGTATCATCACTTCACTACATAGTATAAAACAAAGTCGCTTTTTCTGTCCCTATTTCCCTTTGACCGCTTAGATCTTTAAAACTACGCCACGGATTTTGATGCGGTTTTTTTTAATAGATAGAGTGATTCAAGAGAAAGGTTTATATGTATAATAAATGCATAATATAGCCGTGCGAAGCCGAAGCGGGGCGCTAGTGTTTTTATAAAATGAATATTTCGATACAGTGTTCCATAACGCATACGCGATAGGACCGACGAAGTGTTGGACAAGTAGAACGAGCAAGCATCGGGCTGTGTTTGCTCAACAATTGAACTGGAGAATTTAGTTACTGCTGACTCGGTTAGGGCTACTACAAAAAGAAAAGGATAAAAAAAAAACAGCGCACTCCGGGAGTGCAGGCAGAAGTGAAAACTGTATATCTGTGTAAAATCTCATATGTCGCGAATACATACGCAAAAAGAGTTTTAGATGAAAAAAAAAAATAGTCGGACGACAAATAGTCGTCCGACATTTGTCGTCCAACAAATTGTCGTCCGTTAAAAAATACCATATGTACGTCTTAATACACTCACAGCCAAATTAAAAACAGTAGGCCCAGGCATACATTTTCGCCGCGCCGTAGAGAGGGAATAGCTGTCTACTCTCCATCCGTCTTACGCTTTTTCGATCAGGTCACGTGTCCTGACGCGAGTTTAAGATTTTATACCCATTACAGAAAAAGTGCTCAACGCCGCTAAAGATTTTCACTTCAAAAAAATGCTGTCTGTAAAGATAACTTTTCCCTTGTTTTCTTTTTTTTCCCTTGTATTTTTTTTTCTTTTAACTTTTCAGCTGGCGGCGCTTGGTGCCCTCTATACTACTAACTTGGCAAATAGGCAAAAAAATAGCCACCTGAGGGGGCAAGCCTAGGTCAGTCCCTTTAATTCTATTTATCTTAATTTTGGTTTAACTAATTCATAACATTGATACCTTTTTGCATTCACACAAGCTCAGATGAGCGATATTATTATTATACAAACACGAGAAACGTTTAACATGAATGACGCGTCATGGTACCGGAACATGACACTTTTGTGTTCATCAATTAAAAAAAATATGAAATCGAATTGAGAACTTCGTTCTTTTTAGCCGACGGCAACGAAAGGGTTATGTTGTTATGTTTGTTTGTAATATTCTTTGTTCCCTCATATCTTCCAAAGGGTAAAAAAGGGACCCTTATACTACGACTCCACTGTCCGTTTTGTCTATCTATCTGTCAGGCTGTATCTCAATGAACTGTAATAGATAGACAGTTGAAATCACAGAAATAATGTTTTTCTGCTGTCACTATAACAACAAATACTAAAAACAGAATATACTCGTACGGACCCGCACTTGGCCGGTTTTCTTTTTTCTTTTAAGTCACATTTTTACATGTGGCAGCCCTACAACACCATGTTTACCAAGTCGAGACTTCGAGAGCTCAGACCTTGCACCGAACCGACTGCTAAAAAGATATTCCCCTCACAAATGCAACTGTTAACCGAATACCTACCTAGAAGCCATTTTGTTTTTACTGCCGATTCTTTACAAAAGTTCTTTTCAGCGCATTCGCGTCGGATTTAACTTTATATCTAGAACGAATGCGAATTGCGATCTCTTTGCGAGTTGAGACACTTATTTAGAAGAGTTTCTCAAAAGTATTAAACCAACATTTAAGCTACAGTCACACAGAGCGAGTTCTCGCGGTGGCGGCGGCGGCGAATATAGGCATTGAATTCGCTGTGTAACTGTAGCTAAAGGAAATTTCAGAAATAAAAATTCTATTCAAAAAAAATTCCAGGTACTGAGACACAACAACAACACTATTATTTAAGGGGGGGAAATAATTTAATCGTGTTTTTTTTCGATGGATGTTTGCTTCTGTTTCGATCGTCTCTTGCTTCTGTTTCGATCGTCTCTTGCTTCTGTTTCGATCGTCTCTTGCTTCTGTTTCGATCGTCTCTTGTTTCTGATCAGATCGTCTTTTGTTTCTGATCAGATCGTCTTTTGTTCCATGGATGTTTGCTTCTGTTTCGATCGTCTTTTGTTTCTGATCAGATAATCTTTTGTTCCATGGATGTTTGCTTCTGTTTCGATCGTCTCTTGCTTCTGTTTCGATCGTCTCTTGCTTCTGTTTCGATCGTCTCTTGTTTCTGATCAGATCGTCTTTTGTTTCTGATCAGATCGTCTTTTGTTTCTGATCAGATCGTCTTTTGTTCCATGGATGTTTGCTTCTGTTTCGATTGTCTTTTGTTTCTGATCAGATAATCTTTTGTTACATGGATGTTTGCTTCTGTTTCGATCGTCTTTTGTTCCATGGATGTTTGCTTCTGTTTCGATCGTCTCTTGCTTCTGTTTCGATCGTCTTTTGTTTCTGTTCAGATCATCTTTTGTTTCTGATCAGATCGTCTTGTATTTTTTTAAGATCGTCTTTTGTTCCAGTTTCGATAATTTTTCGATTGATCAAACCACGTGAAGGCATAATTTTTCCATTTAAACCGTAGCGAACTGAAATACAGTGACCGGCATCGAAATTATAAAAAGCGTGCTCTCATTTCAAAATTATCTATTTCATGTGTCTTATAATACATCATGGAGACGATGACGCAGTGTAAATTAAAAAAAAAAAAAAATTACATACATTGACAAATGTGGAGTCTCTTTTGGTATGTTTTTCGACGTACGCAAAATAATATGATTTTTTTAACCTGCAAATGAGTTGTCTTCAGTCGCATTGAAGGGTACTTTTCTGTCGAGCTGCGCTCTACTTGAAACTGCAAGCAAACTTTAAATAATTGGGTCTATAAAATGGCGACTTTCGATAGTGCCGAGGATGTGTTGCTCCCATATTTTTAACTTTTGATAGGAATTGACAGCACAATAACTTGGCTTTTTTTCTTTCTTCGATTGCATACCGACGATATGAATGTGCGCTTGATAACTTGGGACGTTATTTTAATAACTTGGGTTAATAAAATGGCGAAATAGTCACGATAGATGTTGTCAAAACATCAAAATGGGGCGACTCCTTTGGTATTTTTCCTCATTGATTCCAATCTCTAATTTAATTTACAATAGACTCGCCCACGCAGAAGCCAAATAGTAACTATGAAATAAACTGTGGGTGTGGAATATTTCCACGCTATTGTCAAGTTGAAGTACTTATAAATTCATTTAAAATACAATGTGTTTCGACGAGGGAATTGTAATACGAAAGAGGGTTGTATTAGACGTCTAGGTTAACAACTTTGTTTCTACGACTTTTGGATATTGAAGTTATTAACCGACTTCAAAAGAGGAGTAGGTTCTCAATTCGTCGCGTTTTTTTTTTTGTCTAATAGTTTCATTTATTTTATAACAATTACAAAATTATATAGCCGACAACATAATTCAAATTACAAAGCACGAACTAAACAAAAATACAAAAAAAAAAATACAAAATAATGTAACACTTTAGACAAAATTTAAACATTAAACAGCACAGGCATAGTTATTTGTGAATTTCGAGGTTATACGAGGTTATTGCGGAAACGTCACTTTTTTCGGATATAAAGAACATTAATAGTTTAAATAGTAATCCAAACTTAATAAACCCACATGACCTCTTAATCTAAGAAACAGCTGATTTTTAAGTAAACATAATCTCATGAAAAGTTCAAATTTCAAAATTCGAAAAACGAAGGTTTTTCATCTCGACGTTCGCCGTCTAGAATAATCATTTTTTGTATTACAACTTGTTCATGACTTCTTTAGTTGGGTCCAGAGAAAATAACTCTTCAATACGTCTGAAGAGGCTCACAGTTAAGCGACGCTCGCTGATCGTTCACGGTCGTGCGGGTTAAGCGACGCCTGGCGCGGTCTTTACTTCGATGGGTGGCCAATTAGTAGTGTGGCAAAAATGTGTTTTCGTTAGCCCCTCCGTGCTTCGGAAGGCACGTTAAGCCGTTGGTCCCGGTTGCTACCTTTAGTAGCAGTCGTTAGGTCAAGTTAGAGGCCTTAAGGCGATCTGAAAACTCTAACTATAGGTGAGCCACACCACTATACGAGAAGTAGAAGAATACGTCTGAAGCCAAATAAGCCAATAACACAATGTTTTTCTTCACCATACGAGTTATGTACGACCCAGTTGGCACAATGGTCACTATGCCAAAAACAGGGTTGCGGGTTCGATTCGCGCCTCAGACAATAGAAAAGTCTATAAGTAGTATATGAGTTGTCTAGCACCTATAACACAAGTCTAGTAACTTAGCTTTGGGCTAGATGGCGATGTATAGAATGTCCTGCAATATTTATTTATTATGTTAATTAGTGCACATATATTTTTCCTAAGAAAAAACCATATGTGCACGTCCTGAAGGGACCCACGACCTTTGGAATAAATGTCGAGGTATCGAAACGCATTGTATATTAAAATTATAAAAGCAGTCAATGTAATGGAAATATTTGCGTCATGTGTTTACTAAATAACCTATGCCAATGTTAAAATTATGATAACAAATATGTTTTCGTCGTCTATTTTAGGATTTAAGTTGTCACTTTTTATTAAGATTTTAGTCTGGGTATTGATTTATTTTATTATGAGTACTTTAGGCTACACCCACTATAGTTGTTCTTATTGGAAAACATACTTAGTGTGATATCAAGGAGCAAATGAGATTAAACAGTTTTTCCAGGAATTATGTTTTATTCTTGAAATGTAGGGTTTTTTACAGGAAATTACAACAATACATCCTTGCAGCCAATCCACCAATTTTCCAGCTATACCAATAACGAATAACTGACAACCTCATACAGACATTCTGCCGTTCTACTATTCTAAGTAAATAAGTAAAATAAATATTGCAGAACATTCCACACATCGCCATCTAGCTCCAAGCTAAGTAACTAGACCTGTGTTATGGGTGTTAGACAACGGATATACTACCTATATACTTTTCTTTTTGTAAATATGTATCTACTTATAAAAACAACCAGACCACAGAAAAATATTTAAACACAATAAATACTTGTCTGAGGTGGGAATCGAACCCGCAACAGTGTGTTTGGCAGTCCGGCATGGTGACCATTGTGCCAACTGGGTAAAGTAGAAGAGGTTTTTGTTCTGGCACAATGAAGTTCATTATTGTAAATTGCTTTAGTTGGAAGTCATTGCTTCATTTGTTATTCATACAGCAAGGAATTGATATCAGTTGCATGCGTCTGCCTTTACTTGGGATTCTTCAAGTCGCGAGTGAGTATATTCTAGAAAAGCGTGCTACATTTTAGGCCACATCGTCACCTACCATCAGGCGGGTGTGATAGTAGTCCAATGTTGTTATAACATTTGTAAAAAAAACTGTTCATACTATTTTGTTTCAGTTATTCGGTTCGTTCATCTGGTTGAACAAAAACAAAATACGACCCAAAAAACAAAAGTGGGGTCGCGAACGGTAAAAATAAAAAACATTACGTTCTACGTATTGTATTAAATCTTTGATCGTAGCCACTGAACCGGAAATCGTAGGCTACGAGATAGCTACGACACCATGTGCTACGATTGCTACGGAACTGCTACGGAAATGCTACGAAGCCCAAAACAGTAGACATTGATATTTTCTATCAACGTATGAGTTTTTTTTTTTTTAATTTATTACTTTACACTATTTGTACATTCAGCCAGTGTCAGTCTGTGTAACATTGTGGAATTACATTACCTATACAGGGTGGTTAATTTAAGTGGATTAGTAAGTTGATTTGCGGAGTTTCTGATACCCTGATTGATTGATATAAATTTTTCCTTAATCAAAATCATAACGTATTTTTAAAATATATTTTTTAATGTCATATTTTTTGTTAACTGTACCCATCAAAAAATATAAGTACAAGTGTTAGTTATTTCAAAAATAAGAGAAGTTCTCCTTAAAACGATTTATGATACATTTGATTGATGGTTACATTTGGTTTCTGCACTATTCCGATCGATTTTCACGTCAAAAAATCATTATTTTTAATAAATAGAAGTTGCGGCCTATACCGTAAGAAACCTCTATCAGATAATAAACACAATTTACAAATGTGTGAAGTTAAATAAAGTGTTTATTAGAAACATAACCACAATTCACAGAGCTCATTTCCTTTTACGATGATGGTATCGTTTCCTTACGCGAGGTGTTAACTGATAGAGTATATACTTACTGAGGGACAGACGCTTTTTTTGGGGAATATCATTTTCTTTACTTAGCCTTAGTGGAGTCTTTTAACACCCGCCTGCGACGCAGAAAGCTGTGGGTTTAATTCCCGGTTTAAACAAATATTTATGTAAGTATATAATTAATAAAGTATAATAATTCTTCTATCTGTTTTTTGGCTACCATACCACAAAAAATGTTGCTTAGCTTGGGGCTAGATGGCGCTGTGTGAAATATCCTGCAATATTTTTTTTCTAAACTAACCCGCGACCGTGTCCGCGTAAGAGTTGAGTTTTTCAAAATACTTTATTATCGAATGCCTAAATTATTAGTTATCTGTATGCAAAAATTTGGCTCTAATTGGTATAGATCAGTTTTTAACCAAATCAAATTTTTGTGTGAATCAGAATGGCGTGTGTACTGATGCCAATTAGCATGTAACAAAAAATGGTTAAATCTACCTTGATTCTACTTAATTCCAACAATAAAGAAAATAAAAGTAGGTACTTCTTTGAATGCAGATATAGAACCATAATAAAGTGAGCCGCCAACCTGACGTCAGAATGGCAGGTTCATTTCTATATATGACTGAAAAAGATATTGCCTATGTTTAGATTCAATGCCATATAAATCTACCTTATCACTTATGGTAGGTACCTTACAGTACCATAACGCACTCAAATCAAATTCAAATCAAATTGCACTCAAATCCAGGCGAAGGGCTAAATATTTAACTCCTGCGAAACTGGCGTAGTGTACCTACTACAATTAAAAAAAAAATTACCGACTACTAAAAAGGAGGAGGTTCTCAGTTCGTTGCGTAGGTATTTTTTTATAGACCCGGTATCAAGACATTTGCGGGTGATACCGCGTAAAAAAACTAGTATTTTTATAACAATTTGAACGACCTAAGTAACATTTTCAATATAAAAGAGCAATCATCTAAAAGATCTCATTAACTTAATTACACGTAAAAAGGTTTCAATGATAATTCTTCATTAAGCCCTATTAAAATGTGTCATAATCCCTGGGCTTATGTTTATAGAACGTTATAGCGTTATAACTGCAGTAATAACGCTTAATTGAAATTTAATGGTCGTATACGTTTTTGGCAATTATTTTTATAAGTTTATTAACCGACTTCAGAAAAAGGAGGAGGTTCTCAATTCGGTTGTATGTTTTTTTTAAGGATGTTCGCGCATATCTTCTTCGTTTATCAACCGATTTTGATGAATCTTTTGAGTTTATTTTTGATGTGTAACATCTATAGCCGCACGTAAAACCGATTTCTGGCGTGGCGACGCATGCCGCGCACGCTATATGATGGTATATATATACAGTCTATATGCAGTAGTGTGTACGGTGTGCACACCATAATCGACTGTGCGGTTCTATCACAATCTGTTCTTTTCTGCATAATTATTACTTTTACAAAATAATGTCGATGTTTCACATCTGCCAGGCGTCCCGTGACGGCTCACATTTTTTCACTTATAATGGCTTAAAATAGTTTAAGCTAAAGATTTGTTTGTGAACTAGCAACTCGTCGTGGTTAAACCCGGTTTAGTCGCGATCCTGTTAAAAATGAAATAAATAATAGCCGTAGAGCAAATTCTCGTAACGCGTGATTGAGAAAATTGACTCCAAGTAAAGGTAAAGTAAGTGACAGGCCTCTGTAAAGATGTTTTCAATTTAAATAGCACCATTTTCTATAAATAGCGCTTTATCCAAGTAGTTAAAAAGTCCAAATCTAATAATCCCCCATTGAAGCTGGTTGCATTGTTTAAATAAATAGGTCAGCGTTTGACCACTATCTCACACGATGGTAAGTGACAATGCGGTCTAAGATATAGCACGCCTTCCTAGAAGATCCCTATATGCTCGTGACTCAAGTTAAGGCCTTCGAGGGACACAAATGAAGGTAGAAAGACGGTAGTGGAACTAAAACTTTTCCGACCTGTCATTTTATGGCTGCACATGTATCGAATCACGGACAAGTCCGCTTAGCGATATGACTTAGGCCGGAGGGTAGTAGCAAGCCGCGGCCTAACTCCCACCAGAACATCTTTTACCACCACCCAAGCGTCACGTGTGAGACATCTAGGGCTATCTCCCACGGAAGCAATATGAACCCTCAACTAGCTCCACCCGTTCTTTAGAAAAGCGATGCTGACACACGGACAGACAGAGGGACAAGAGAGTAATCTTATAAGGGTTATAAAGGTAACCCTAAAATGAACTAAGTAAACCTTTGAAATCAATTTCGACCAGCTAGGTACCTTTGTAAAACAAAGATAACATCGCGTTCGCGACACTAACACCAAGTAACACAGTAATAAAATCACGAACTGTCTGCAATGAAACGCGAGTAGTTTAAAAAGTAACAAAGTTTTCTTCTTAGTTGCGACACCACCGTCAGTACTGTGGAGGTACTTTAGACCAGTGTTGCCAGATGCGCTGTAATTTTTGAGGACCATTTGTACAATTTCTTTAAATGTTTGGGTCATGTAGATAATAAGAAAAGACCATCGCTCAAGCAACCTGGAGTGTGAGAGCCTGGCTGTATACCATGCTGACAACTTACTTACTTTCTGATTCTGCGCTTCTGGTTGGAGCTGGGTTGGCTAGAGTAGCAGTCGGGAATGGGGGCAGAAGGGAAGGGAGGCACAAGGGAAGGGGGCAGAAGGGAAGGGGGAAGGGGGGCAGACTGAACCTAGCTGCATCCTGTGGTTTTCGCGATAATTAAGTAACTTGTTTTTCCCGCTGTAATCTCGATCTTGTACTAAAGTCGGAATAAATAATAGCCCCATTTTCGTAAGGCAATTGCAATTTTTCGTAGACAATTAATTCAGTTTTTACTTTGTGGGTTTTTCCTAGAAAATAGTGCTAATAAATTGTGTAAACCAGATTTCAATCGGTTTAGTAGTTTCTAATTGCATATATAACACGGAATAAACGACGTGAATTATAAACAAGAGAGTGATCTTACAAGGGTTTCTTTTTTTACCTTTTTTAAGCTACGAAACCCTAAAAACTATGAATTATTATTATTATTATTCTACTATTTTTCTATTTTTTTTTATTAATTAAAAAAAAACTACTTCAAAAAAGCAGTTTCTCAATTAGTCGCAATTGTTTTTTCAGTTGTGTTTTTCATGTTTACTGCTTTATACCTATGCACTGTGATTTTGCAACAAACACTGTAATTTTGAGTCTAATATACACTGTAATTTCAGGTTCCCCACCTGGCAACACTGGTACAGAGGTACAGTGGAGGCACTACGTGAGCTGGTGTACATCCCAGTCACGTTTCGCAAGGAAACTCCGAGGGCTGGTTACGCTCTTTAAGTTTTTTTGCGGTATGAACAAAAACAGGTTTCTAATCTCTCGAAGTTGGAACCGACTACGTGATCGCAAGCGTTCGGGGTAGATTTAGTAACGAGCTATTGAAGCAAATTGAGCTATTTAATGCGATGTGATTTTTTTCGACGTGATAACGTCTTATAAATTGGTGAGTGCACTTCACAAAAAGTGTGACGTCATGCGTTATTGACAAGTAACCATAGCAACGTTATTGACAAGAAACCATAGCAAAAGAGTTATAATGACGTTATCACGTAAAATTATCTTATACTAGCGACCCGCTCCGGCTTCGCACGGCTATATTATGCATGTATTATACATATAAACCTTCCTCTTGAATCACTCTATCTATTAAAAAAAACCGCATCAAAATCCGTTGCGTAGTTTTAAAGATCTAAGCGGTCAAAGGGAAATAGGGACAGAAAAAGCGACTTTGTTTTATACTATGTAGTGATGATAATAAATTATAGGTCAGCATTTGATCACCATCTCACACGATGGTAAGTGACAATGGGGTCTTCTTAGACCACACACATCACTGACATACACACACACATCACATACACATCACATCACATTTCTTACATCTTTGTAGCACACATAAATACGGCACAAAAACAAACGAAAGAACGAGAGCACGAGCGCATGAATGTAGCGCGTAAATTGCACTTGTGGAGCCAACCAACGGTCAAATTCAACGCAATTCACGCAAAAGCGACTGGGCTGATTGCAATAAAACTCGATATATTTTTATTTTAATGAATTGGCTCTGTAAAAATCTATGAAACGCTCGAAACGAGTTGGAAAGCTAAGTTCATAACAATTTGGAGCGCATATAATACAGCCCCGTAACTACTGCACTTATTTTAATGTAACTTAGTATGGGGATATTATTGAATCTTTAGGAGCAACAATATGCTTCTTTTTACTTTCCCACGGGATAATGTGAAAGTGAACCCTTTCATAGTTAGTCCCATTACATAGAAAAACTTGAATCGAACATCATAAAACAAGCTGTACACACTACGTGTTTTCCTAAAATCTACCTTTTATTTCGAGTCAGGGGATCGTGTTGCTTGCATGTATGGAAACCACGGTTTTAAGATTATCCGGATCAGCGATGGGTGTAACAACACTTCCTGTTTACATTGATCGGTGTATACACGTTTGGCATATTTAGGTATATTCACATCTTATGGCGTTAACCACTACATAGTAATTTGAGGACCTTTGTAGCGTGTTTAGGTCAAAGACCTTCAATGTTATATTAGCAGAAGTAGACCGGGCAACAGGAACAAATTTTTAACTTTTGACTTTTATTATTATACCTAAGTAATACCTATGTGTAATTTTTAGGAACCTTTTAAATTTTAATCAAAGTCAAATTTTCAAAGTCAATTTTTATATTTCTTTGGTTGCTTAATACATTAAAATTTGTATAAAATCGTCTTAAAAACTAAGTTAGGATGTGTAAAAATAAAATCAACTTGCTACGTCCATACCTGTTCCTGAGAAAGTCGGTGGTGACACACGCACTGACAGACGGACAAGAAAGTTATATTATAACGTTCCTTCACCTTTTGAGGTGAACCCTAAAAATTACAAATATTTTTGGCTGATAACTTAAGACTTGGCGCTCGATACTTGATCGTTTAATGATTATATTGTATTGGAACGTTGCGGTCATTTAATGTAATGGACAGGCGGGAAACATTTATTTTAAGGTTGTTCTATTAAAGTTGTAAAGATTATAACTATAAAACTTTTTAGGAACCTTCAAAATAAAATATTTACAAGTGTTTTAGCTGAGTGGCAAGCGGTAAAACTTGAGTCTTGATTCTTGATACTTGAATGATTAATGAATATGTTGTATCTTTTGAAACGTTGCGGTCCTTTAATGTAATATAAGGAGAACCCTTTTTACTCGTTAGTAGATGATTGTTTAATGGTACCCACATTTAAGGGACGTTTTATTAAAGTTCTAAAGATTATAACTTTTTAGGAACCTTCAAAATATAATACTTAGCAGTATTTTCGGCTGACAAGTGGTCAAACTTGAGACTTGATTCTTGATACTTGAACGATTAATGAATATGTGTACCTATTGTTGTTTTCCGGTCATTTAATGTAATGACAGGGGAACCCTTTCTACTCGTTATTAGAGGTTTGTTTACGGGATATTCGCGTTTAAGGTCGTTCCATTAAATATGCATACAGTTCTAAGGTTATTGTAGAGAAAACATATTGTTTATTAAAAAGGTTTTCGATGAGAAACATGCCTTTTAATACAATTATTTTGAGGTTGAGGTGTAAAATAAATATTTTAAAACATGGTGAATTTTTTAAACGAACCTTCAGGACTATTTCATAAACTAGGTATATACGACTATAACGAAAAATGCTAAAAGAAGTTGCGTGCTCGATTTTGACAAAAAATTAAAACTACATTATTAAATTTTAGAAAGGCATTACTAGCCAGTTGGTAGTAGGTACCTATAATAAAAAAAAACATCCTGTATTTTTGTACCAACCGATAGTGTTGCTGATAGAAACAAATTTCTGAAAACAAACATTGTATGGCAGATTAAGGAATAGAACATGAAGGTCTATTTAAAAAATTCAGCCTGTCTTAATCAGATATTTTGTTTTATATTCCTACTAAATGGTGTTTTTAATCTGAAATAAATAACTAATAATAAAACAAACTATAACAATACTAGCTGCGCCCCGCGGTTTCACCCGCGTAAGTCCCGATCCCGTAGGAATATCGGGATAAAAAGTAGCCTATATGTTAATTCAGGTCTCCAGCTATCTACATACCGAGTTTCAACGCAATCGGTCCAGTAGTTTTTGCGTGAAGGGGTAACAAACAAACATACATACACACACGCACACATAAACTTTCACATTTATAATATTAGTAGGATTTACGAACTAAAGAGGTATTCCCCCCATTACCCCAAATGAGGGAAAGTGGGAATTTGGCGTGGCATTATTGGCTTGATAATCAATTTAGGGGATAATAAGAATCTATCAACATGTCCGTTTATCCCTGATGCCGAATTGTAAGAGCTTCAAGGCTCTACGCGCCTCTCCAAGCTTCCATCTCTCTTGGTAGGTAATAATGAGATCATCAGGCCACGCCCACTGCTATTCTGTCTAAGTTCTATCCGTTATCTGACAACCAAAACACAAACTTAGTTGTCTAACTTGGGGCTATTATGACGCTGTGTCCTGCAACATTTATTAATTTATTTATTAAAAGAATCACTCAAACTTCGCCAACGCTTGTCGAAATTTTAAACTAATTAACAACATTAATTCAAATTCTTTTGAACGACATTTTCCATTAGCATTCTTAATGAAATGGTTAAGAGGATTACATACCAATGAAATTTTCATACCAATTGGATGAATTTTTGTTTCATGCCCAATATAAAAAATTAGGGGGAGGTGTTTCATGTTGTTTGTAGTCTAGGCTTACGTCTTTTATTATTTCAAAAAGTATAAAATTAACCTAAAACTTTTGAATGATTAAAAAAAATCAGTGGTTATACACGGACAGACAGACGAACAAGAGTTTTATAAGGGTTCCCTTTTTTGTCTTTTGAGGTATGGAACCCTTATTAAAAGCCTAAACTTATTAATGAATAGCTGCGCCCCGCATTTTACTCAAGTTAGTCTCTTTTTAAAAGTGATATTGATTTCGTACAAATACAAAATATATAATAGTTACTAGAATTATTAACTTTATCAGCCCCCTTTAAAGGTTGAATTTCCTAAAATCCGTCCTCAGTGCAGTTTTAGGACGTGTAAGGGACGTCCTAAAAGGAAGGTCCCTTGCAAAGTTTCTGATTTGTAGCTTTTATAGTTTCAGAAATTCGTTAATTAGTATTTTGCTCTCTTTAATTTACATATTATATAGAGGTAATTACACAAAAAAAGAACATCGAAATCAGACAATATTAAAAGCGGAGAAAAGAGCTATTACTTTTTGTGTTAAAAATACGGTATGTAACCCTCTTATAAGTACTTACAATGAATTTATCTTCTTCTATCACTTTATTGCTAATTGAATATGTCAGTTTTAATACACCAGCGAACTGTGGCTTTCAGTTGCTTCGTAAATATTGGCTTTAGCAAAGTTGTAGTAAATTAAAATAAAATATGATGAAAGCAACTAATTTATAGAGAAAATGTTTCATATATTAAATGCAACTTGACGTCAAATATATGTTATAACGAGTACGAAGAAAACGAAATTTTACTTTAAAATATTTCTAATTTGACCATTAATATCCCTTTGCCGTGCGAGGCCTGTCAATAACTTTTTAAAGACTTTTCGTCAATGACAAAAAATATTGCAAAATATACCAACCTGGATATGATGCTAATGAAACTAAAGCTACAGTGGATACAGGCCCTCATACGTGAAAAGTCACAAAGTAACATGGAACCTGTATTTTTCGTTTATTTTCAACTCCCACTTCGGCTATTGAACACTTGACCAATTTGATATCGTGTCAAGCCTTCCGATATCCGTAAAAGAGCGAAAAATGGGAAATATTTTCATAGAAGCACTCTCTGGACAGTCTATTATCTCTATAGTTTTTTGTCACTTTTCACACGAATGTACCTACGTGCAATCGCTCGAAAAAATTCTAAAATATTGTACGTAAAATCTACGTAGGTACCACCTAATCGTCCCCAACTTCGCATGTACAGTCGGATGGTAAAGTGAGACCTGCTGGCGCCCTCTATCGTCGGGTGCATCCCATCGACCCCGGTGGTCCCGCCCCGGCAACGGGGCCGTTGGGAAAAATTGTTTCATCGACCCCGGTAGTGCCGACCCCGTCGTTTACCGGGGTGGATGGCACAAATCAAGTGTCATCTACCCCGGTGTGTTTTTAAATGAAAAGCGCTTTAAAACGTAGTAATGTTTAAAGCGGGGAGAATAGAGTATTATTGTGTGACCAAAAAATAAGGTATTCAACGTGAAAATGTCTTATTACCAGACCGATAACAACGTGAGCAAAGCTAACGTAATAATAAAAAATCAAAATATTTTCAGTAGTTCGTCCATCGCTCAATATTTATGACATATCAAACAACAATAGGCACTTAGACGAGTCAAGTTTGAAACGGTACCTAACGAACAAAATAAAATAGTCTATCCATAACTATCTTTCAACCAATAGACAGTGACAGACAGTGCTATACAGTGACAGACAGTTCCAGACAAATCCAGACAGTTCTAGATAGTGCCAGACAGTGTCAGACAGTCACAGACAGTGACAGACAGTGCCAGACAATTCCAGACAGTGACAGAGATTGACAGACAGTGCCATACAGTTCCAGACGGGCGGACGGACAGACAGACAGACAGGTATAAAAAAATTAAAAAAAGTTAAGTGGATCTCCCACAACATGGTACGGAATCCTTCGTGTGCTAGTCCGACTCGCACTTGGCCGGGTTTTTTAATACTCAACATCATTGTAAATGTAGTTAAAAAAAGTAATCAAGTAATCGTGATTGCAACTACAATTATTAGTTAGTAATCAAAATGTTTAACTACTTTTTACGATTATTTTAGGTAGTTAAACATTTTGATTACTAACTACTTAAAGTAATCGTAGTTAGTAATCAGTAGTTAGATTACATATTACCCAACTCTGTTTTTAACCGACTTCAAAAAAGGAGGAGGTTCTCAATTCGTCGCATACACAAGCATAATATATTATGTATATTTTATGGTATGTTCGCCGATTACTCGAAAACACCTGGACCGATTTAGAAAATTATTTTTATGTTTGAAATGGGATAACTCATTATAAATGTTAAAGATGGTAGCCCGGTAGAGCAACTTGGAATTCTTCATCCATTTTTTATCCTGCAACTCAAAAATTTTGAATTCCTACACATGTTTAGAATCACTCACATCTACTAATAATAAAATAATAGTTTAAAAAAACTATAAAAACACGCTTTTATAAAAAACTAAAAAATAAAAAATAAAATTTCATAAATTTGAATTGAGAATAGTGTAAATTAGAAAGAAATGTATATTATTTAAAAAAAAAGCGTGCTTTTTAATATATTATTAAAATGATAAGCCTTTTACTCATATCTGTCAATAAAACATTTATAACTATTGACACTATGCACCTACGCTTTTTTTTTACAATAATATACATTTATTTCTAATTTACACTATTCTCAGTTTATTTATTTTTTCTATTTTTTAAACTATTATTTATTTTCCATTTTTTAGTTGAATTTTCTATAAAATCGTGTTTTAGTTTTTAAAGAGTTTATTTTTCGCTTTTTAGTAAGAACATTGTGATAGAGTCTATATATGTAGCGGTGCGCAAGCGGTACCCGCGCATCGCCGTTTCATACAAAATGTGACGCGGGCGTATACAAATATAGACTCTATCCCAATGGATTTACGGTTTCCAATCGTCTGTTCTGCGCTTGAGTCTGGAACTGCGCGCATGCGTATGCAAAGGATACGGAAAGAAATTGATGAATCTTGACGAAACAAGCTAATCGGATCAGGATAATCGGATTGTTTAATCGAATAATTGCATTAAATTATCATCGGTCTTTGACAGGTGTGCAAAGTTTGAATAAAATCTGATCGTTCTAAGTAGCGCAAAATCGAGCCCGAAAGAGTCGGTTACATACAAGCAAGCAAATATACAGGTGAAACTTATAAAATCGTGTTCAAAATACATTGTCTCACATTCAATAAGAATAGTATTTAAATCACTTCACCTCGTCACATTAAGACACCACACGACTTTGATCGCTTTAAAGCGACTGACTGCCTGACGTCACTGGACAATGCATTTGTGAATCGCTTTCTATTGGTTGAAAGATAGTTATGGATAGACTATTTTATTTTGTTCGTTAGGTACCGTTTCAAACTTGACTCGTCTAAGTGCCTATTGTTGTTTGATATGTCATAAATATTGAGCGATGGACGAACTACTGAAAATATTTTGATTTTTTATTATTACGTTAGCTTTGCTCACGTTGTTATCGGTCTGGTAATAAGACATTTTCACGTTGAATACCTTATTTTTTGGTCACACAATAATACTCTATTCTCCCCGCTTTAAACATTACTACGTTTTAAAGCGCTTTTCATTTAAAAACACACCGGGGTAGATGACACTTGATTTGTGCCATCCACCCCGGTAAACGACGGGGTCGGCACTACCGGGGTCGATGAAACAATTTTTCCCAACGGCCCCGTTGCCGGGGCGGGACCACCGGGGTCGATGGGATGCACTCCTATCGTCGGGGCACAGCGAAGGTTTAACGCAATTTACCGGTTTGATCCGGAATAATCCGGATCACGTGCCGAGTGTGCATTGTCCCAGGGTGGTGAAGAAATGCAGTGTACCGATATTTCATTCTTCGGTTCACTACTAGACAGTCAGTTGTGAGTGCTGACTACGGATAATACTTACCCATCGAGCTGTTTGTTGATTCTATTGGTCATTTTAGGCTTATTTATACTAACATGATTATTATCACTACTCAGTAAAGTTAAATTTAAAAGGGGATATTTATCGCGTTTCACAATTTAAAAAAAATTTATAAACATTTAATATTTGTTTTTAACTTACACTTACATCCCCTTTAGACTTAAACAAAGTTCTCTTGCTAGTTCCCCGCCTATTTATTTTTCTATTGTCTTTGGCAACTGGTTGAGTTTAGTTTTTTTAGTTTAGTTTATTTATTTATCATAAAGTGTTTACATTTCTTATTCTTAGGAGTGCCAAAAACCTATATAGGTTTGTCATGACACTTTCATTCGTCACATAAATAGGTACCACTCGATAACTAGGTATTAAATGATTAAACAACAAAGATAAAATTAAACATTTCTCCTCACTCGTATTGCGCCTTCTCATATTACTGGTCGCTTGGTTGCAGGTGTTAGATAGGGACAAAACTAGGTAAGACATTCAACGCGTCATCGGTGCATACCGTGCGACAGCTGATTGACACATTAGAAGTGAGTGTAACATTGTATTGCAAGTAATATTATGACAATGCTAGGTCGGTAACTTGTTTACAACTGGTGCGTGTGCCGTGTGTTATACAGGTTGCTCCTTTTTTAATTAAAAATTATAGTTATGAATCCAGTAAGTCGAGGAAATATTGTTTTAGAATGGTTTTCACACTAGAGTTATTTTCATTCAGTTTTGATTTTATTTGTTTAGGTAGGTTATTTATCAAGCTAGTTATAATGTACGCAGTTGCACGTCTGCCGTATATGTTATGAGCACGGTGTATGAATAATTTTTCATTTGTTATTTGACGAGTGCATATTTAGTGAGAAAAAGGTATTTGTATGGCATCGTTATTGTAATTATCTATTAATAGGTTCAGATGAATTTTTGATTGTACAGGTAATAGCTTGCAATAGTTATATAAGCCTGATGTATTGTTTTTATATTGTTGTTTTAGTTTATAGGGAACAATTAACCTTAGTAAACGAGTATGAATATTACTTTTTTATCTAGGTATGTTTTATAGGTACGTCCGTAGCTAGTTAATCCGTACGAGATTTTCGATTCAGCCAGTGAGGTGTAAAGATTTAGCAGTATTTTGTGTTTAATGCACACGAATTTAGCTAATATAGTTCTAAGTTTATTACACACATAGTTTATATGATGTTACCAGTTGAATCTGTTGTCAATGATAACACCTAAATAGGTGTGACTAACTACTTGTTCGATTTCTTCACATTGACAGTACCGAGGAGATTTATGAAGGCAATCGTGGGAGTGGCCAATTATCCTAAAATTCTGACTTTTTTTGTGATTAGAGTGAACGTTTATGATCTTAGTCTTCTTCACATTGATGACCAGGCCCACGTCATGCGCCCACTTCGCAATTCGTGTAAAGTCCGATTGAAGTCGTTCTGCGGCTGTTTTTACATCCAAGTCGGTTGAGATTAGGCAGGTATCGTCCGCGTATTGAAACACTGAACAATGTTCTATTACGTTAGGCATTTCGTTAACATATGCAAGATAGTGCAACGGACCAAGAATTGATCCTTGGGCTGTTCTTTCTGATACTTCTTTTTTGAAACTGAAAGTACCTACTGCCCACTTTGACCATGTAAGATACAAAGCTTTTAAGTAGTCCTTGCTCCAGTTGAGTAAAGGACCTCGCACTCCTGTGTAGTTTTTGTAGTAAGTCATAATGCCTCAAGGTATCAAATGCCTTGCTAAAATCAATAAATAATAAAATAACGTAATGTTTTTCGTTCAGTTTTTTGTTAACTTCATCAGTAAATTTTGATAAAAGCATTTGGGTCGATTTTTTAGATTGAAAGCCTAATTGAGCAGGTGATATAATGTCTCATATCTGGAATAAAAATTATGAATAGTTTTACTAATATAAGATTCGATTATTTTGTCAATAACCGGTAGAATTGTCAATAACAGTAGCAAGAATGTTAGTTCTTCTTTGGCAACTGGTTGTGAATCTCAGTTGCCAATGTGGCCGGGGGGAAAATTAGTAGTCGGAAAATGATCTTAGAAGAATGTTTGACAAAATAATGTAACATTTTCGAAACCGGTATTTTTTCAAATTAAACGGGCAAATAGTTCGAAATCATAGAATAAGTGCCAAGTACCTACTAACTCATTATCGGCAGATGCATAAAATACGATTTCTAGGAAAGAGATTGAAACATAGAAATTATTTCTACTCACGACTTCTCTAGAAATTGTAAAATTTCATTTTTCCGTTATGAATATCACGAGATCCTGAAAGATGTGACCAAGCAAGTGAATTCAAAAGTTCTTGCTAACTTAAGTAGTTTTGGCTCTGAATACCCGCCGTTTTTGAAATACGATGTTTTCCGAAATAAGTTTTAAGAGTAAAATACAGTTCGCTAGTTTATTGGTACCTTTCATTTTTGGGAAAGAAAACTTACTACTAGGTTATCCATTAAGAATGATCTAAAAATTATGCCACTACTTGTTTGAGTATTTAATTATTATTTAAAAAATGTACAATGTCATTTTGTATTTTCAATTATAACACAAAAAGCAATGTGGCATAGAAAAATCGGAACAGTGGTTTTTTGCCCATGTGCCTAAGTTGTGCCTAGTTTTGTAATTTGCCACATACACAAATTAGTAAAATTAAATTCGAACACGATTCATCGAAAACTGGCAATATTAGACCCCCTGATAGTAACCCCATAATTTCACTAACAACGTTCACCAACTTTTAATTACCAATTCCACCTTAAAATTATACTATAACCAACATAAAGTATCTTAAATGTACCAAACAAAACCTGGCAAGTGTATACTCAATAAATAATATTTTAATTCGACCGCTCTCCGCTCGGCACCCAAAACATTTTCTAGCTAGTTGATAGAACATTTGCATATTTTGAACATTCCAACATTTCGGTTAGTGTAAATATACTTCCGGTACCAAATATGAAACAAGTTTGTTTACCAGTTGATAATTATTGTAACGGAATTGTCTGTTTATTGTTTGCCTATTCAATCTATTATTATTGCCTATTCAATCTATAGTATACTGGGTTATGTAATTATATTAGAAACTAGCTACTCCCAGCGGTTTCACCCGCGTAAGGGCTCGTTCAGACGACGCCGACTCCACGCGCTTGCTACGCACACCACAAGTGTTCAACTCGCTTTTCAATTTGTCATATAATATACTAACGACCCGCCACGGCTTCGCACGGCTGTATTTATGCATGTATATCTAAAAACCTTCCTCTTTAATCACTCTACATAAAAAAAACCGCATCAAAATCCGTTGCGTAGTTTTAAAGATCTTAGCATAGGTACATAGGGACATAGGGACGGCGAAAAGTGACTTTACTTTATACTATGTAGTGATGTAATGTTAATTTGATCGTAGGACACATCAATAGCAAGTCCACCCGCTCACGCCCTGCACACGCGCGTGAGCGGATATGTATAAATGCAATTTGAGATCTATTGATGTGTTACAAGACTCAAATTATAAATACAACAAAAATCAAAGCGAGTTGTACGCGTGAGGTGCGCGGGGCGAGCGCGTGTCGTCTGATCGAGCCCTAAGTCTCGATCTCGTAGTAATATCGGGATAAAAACTTGCCTGTATGTTAATTCAGGTCTCTATAGCTATCTTCATTCTTCATACCGAGTTTCATTCTCTATAGCTATCTTCATTCTTCATCGCAATCGGTTTCATCGCAATCGGTCCAGTGGTTTCAGCGTGAAGGAGTAACAAACATAGGTACAAACTAATACACACACTTCCACATCACTACACAGTATAAAATAAAGTCACTTTTCGCCGTCCCTATGTCCCTATATCCCTTTGTATGCTTAGATCTTTAAAACTACAAAACGGATTTCGATGCGGTTTTTTTTTAATAGATAGAGTGATTCAAAAGGAAGGTTTATATGTATAAAACATGCATAATAAAGCCGTGCGAAGCCGGATCGGGTCGCTAGTTTATAATATTTGTATGATTGTGCGGTATTCTATGCATCTTAACAAGCAACTTTTGTTCTACGATTTTTGGAAATTAGAAATTTTCTTGGAAATGTTTGAGGTTATATCAACTAGAAAATCTTCTGATTTTATAGAGGTTTTTTAATCAAACTTTGAACAGTCAATAAAAGTAGGTATTAATACGTCCATGATAAAACCTCAAAAATAGTTAAAGTCTTAAGGTTAATGACCCCTCCGTATAAGTATAACAGCTGATTATCAGGGATAATAACCTCAAAATTTACAAAAAAAAATGTATTTCTAAAAGTCGTAAAACAAAAGTTGATTGTTAAGGTGCACAGAAGTAGCCCTCAACCGCTTACTTGTATAATTACCAATAACCCTGTATATAAAAGAGAGAAAAAACTAATCACAAAATCTCTTAAAACTACCTAAAAGAGTTATGAGTATATATGAAAGTTCACATGGACGTTCATTTTATGACGTGCGCGCTTTAATGGAGGCGCGACGGCCAATTCTTGTAAATAACATTGTTCAAATTATATTGCAATATCATTTCGATTATAAAATTCAGTCCTGAAATTCCATCTCTTTGTTTTTTCGGAGCGGAGTTTGAGGATATTTTGAGCTAGCTACTATATAGAGGGTGTTTTTTGCAATCGGAATGATATTTAAATGTTATTGGGGAGAATGCCTTCTGGGTATTTATTTTCTCAGGTGCTCAAAAGACACTAAAGTGTCACCTAAAAGAACCTGGCTGGGATATCGCCCAGGCCCACTTTACATGCGATATTTTTATCAATAAAAAGTCCCAAAAACGCAAAACTCGCAAAGTTACATAACACTTTCACTGCCAGAAGTTAAATTAACAAGGCCGTGCAAGAAAACACTGCGGCTCTATTTGGGAACGAAGTTTCATTAACCGTTCATTGCTTCGATTCGGAAAAATAGCCGCAATACGGCTTCCAACTTCTATGCCAGTAAAGGTGGGACTACATTTAGCTAACTAGGCCCATTGGGGCTATATTTAATCCAACTATTATAAATAACAAAGTTTGTGTTTGTGTGTGTCTGTGTGTGTATGTATGTTTGTTACTCCTTCACACTAAAACTACTGAACCGATTGCAATGAAATTCGATATGTAGATAGCTGGAGGCCTCGATCCCGATCCCGTGGGAATATTGGGGTAAAAAGTAGGGATGTGTTAATCCAGGTCTCCAGCTATCTAGATACCGAGTTTCATCGCAGTCGGTCCAGTAGGTTTTGCGTTAAGGAGTAACAAACATACATAAACACATACACTCACACACACAAACTTTCACATTTATATATTAGTAGGATAGGATAGGATAGGAAGTCTCCCCTCTCATCCATAAACACATGGACCTTACCCTATAAAAGAAAATTTTGGAAAAAAATTACTCTAGTTTATTCTAAAGTTTGGGAAATTTTCAAAATGTGACAACACTAAAGAACGATAATAGTGTTGCCACATCTTAGAAATTCCTTTCAGTAAATTATGGTATTTTTAAAAAAGAAATTGTAAAAAAACATTGTATCCAGTTGACTAGGTGTACCTCAACCTTAACAACCGGCAATACCGAATAGAGGATGCCGGTCACACCGAAACACGAACTCATTAGCGGTGGTCGACTCACCTCGCACTCTATCGCTACTTTGATTGGACACCCGCCACTTCCTAATACAGTACCTAACTCAAATCCATGGAATTATTACGTACCTACACAGTGTGTGTGTACACAGTGTGTACCTAATACATGGGTTTGTCCGTCAGTCAGTCAAAATCAGTGGCTTCTCAAGATGCCATTTCGAGCGGATAATAACAAAAACCGAAAAACTGGATACCTAAATAAAAACCCGGTTTTATTAGTAACTCAAAATATGCAGAGATTTGTATTATTAGTTATCTAATAATACAAATCTCTTTTTTTTATCGGCTCAATTTATAATATCAAAAATACAGAAGGTATTTTTGTTATAAAAATACAGGACAGAACACTTAATTATGATCGCGGGAAGTCGTTGGACGCATGAAAGCATGCAACCGATTGTTCTGGAAGTCTTTGAGGAGGCCTATGTTCAGCAGTGGACGTCCTGTGGTTAATATGATGATGATTTTAAATAATCATAACCTCAAAAAAAAATTGATTTTTCAAATGTCGTAAAACAAAAGTTGGTTATTTGGATACACCGAAGTAACCCTTAACTAAGTGTCAGCTAGTTTCCCATAATAATATTGACATTTACATGAAATATAGATGATTTAAACCAACCTGAAAATCCTGGTTGGAGGGTTTGGCATTTGTGAGAGAGATGGGCCGTCGCCTCCGGGACAGGGGGGTTTGATCCGCGTTCCGGGGCGTTCCTGGTGCAAAGGCTGTCGATAGCGGTTCAGTGGGGTAACGCTGCCTGCATATTGTCCATTGTCCAGCTTTGCACCGGGAACGTTGGGGAGGGGTCTGTTTGATTAGGGTTGGGTTATTATTATTTTTTGTACCTGAAAATCAGCTGTTCCTTACAAGGAGGTCATTTACCAGAAGATTATACTTATTTTTTGAGTTTTATCTACTGTTCTAATTCTGTTCTGTGTAATTTCCAAAAGTCATAGAACAAAAGTTGTTTGTTTAGGTGCACAGAAGTGGTCCTCGACCGCTTACTAATATAGTTACCCAATAACCCTGTACATTGCAGGGCCCAGTCCACTAATTGTGGTTTCCGAAGTTGGCACACCTTCAGAATTGACTCAACAAGAAACTACTAAAAACTTAGAAAAATCGATGAATACTCGGTCACGTAGTAAACTTTGTTACCAACTCCGAAGTATGACGGTAGGTTTAAAGTGAACTTAGTGGATTTCGTAGGTATTTGAAATTCGTAAATCGTGTTCGACGAGTTTAAGGTGAAAGGGTACCGGCTCTCTCTCCATACAAACGTCATCGACTGTTTCCTCCCTGGATAATGACACTAGCACAAACATTTTTGGTGCATAAAACCTCTGTCTGCCATGACTATGCCGGTTTTCTTTTATGGTTTTTTTCATTTTCTAATTATCATGGAAATTAAGAGTTAAAAAACAAAAAAAACCAAACATAGGGGCATGGTCAAGGCAGTTAAGTATAAGTTTTATGCAAAAAATCGTGCGAGCTTCGTACAGTCGTACCATACACATATACGTTAAGCGAACGCTCGGCCGAGCTACATAGTAGGCGGAGTGGGAGGTGTTAGGTTTTATTTTCGTTACGGAATTTCTTGATTCGGTCGCCGCGCAAAAAGCCCGCGATAAAAGATATGCAATAGCTTAAAAAAAAATTGCTCTAGTGTCAGTATTCAGGGAAGAAACAGTCGACTACGTTTGTATGGAGAGAGAGCCGGTACCATTTCCTCTTAAGGGCCGTTGCTATCAACTTATAAGTAGTTAAGTACCTATGATTTAAATCTCATTTTGTAACCACAATACTCGGGAGTATTTAGGAACTTATAGTCGGAGATCAAGCTCTGCGATGGTATATATATCGTTTCAATTAAATAACTTGTGAAAAATCACAGTCGTGCAGATTAATCTCTTCAGAAATGCACACGCTTTATTTAAGTTGTTTCAATACTCGTATCAGAATTAGGTATAGAACAAAAACAACCGCAGAACAAACACGGACACCCAAAAACAATCATTCTGACCCCGATCCCGCAGTGGTACTGCATCTTAATCACACAGGGCCGTAATGAAGGTCCGAATTCAATTAGGTGACACACTCGTCCTAACTTAGGATCTAATGGCGCCCCCGCCCGAAACGACCCAAACAGAATTAATCACGTCACGCTCCCGTGGATTTCAAAGCTAAAATTTCAAATGCCTATAAGAACAATATGTTCGGAGACATTAAAATCAGGGTTAATTTACTGAAGCAACGTAATAGACGTTTTGAATAAATTTTCGTGTTAATAAACCAAAATATTTCCCTGTGAACAGGAAAATCAGACAGATGAAAGGTTGCTTCCGATTTTTTTACTTGTGTATTTTTCGTTTTCTACGTTATTTATTTATGAAACGTGAAAGTTAATTAATTTTATCTCATTTTATGTCGATAACAGAACAAAATGAAGGTCAAAGTTTTTCTAAAAAAGAGGTAATATTTTACCAGAATATTCAACACTTCATCAACGCAACGACAATAAATTCGTTCACCACAAAAAGCTATGTAACAAATCAGCCAATAACTCATGCAAAATTTAAAATACTCAACATTTTCAAATAGAGTTTTAGGTACGAAATCGTCGCAACATAAATCAGTGCACGCGTAGCGAGGAGACTCTACGTCCGGCTTGACACGTTGATTATCGCCCTGGGGCGTCAGATACGGCCCTGTTCAAATTGGATGAAACACACGATTTTAAAATCTAGTAGGTATATAAATCGAAATAATTAATAATTATTGACACAGGTATGGAAATAATTAAATTTATGCATTTTTCAAGTTTACAATATCACTGCATAGTATAAACCAAAGTCGCTTCCTATTTTTGCTTAGATCTTTAAAACTACGCAACGGATTTTAATGTGTTTTTTTTATAGATAGAGTGATTCAAGAGGAAGGTTTTCTTACATAAAATAAAACTAAAACGCGTAACGGCAACAGCTAGCTAGGACTTCAAACTCCATAAAGGACGCCTTGAGTAGAGTGCTCAGTCAAACGTGTCTATTGACTATTGAAGGTACTAAATTTAATCTTTCTCCAAAATGGTGCTAAATTATAATCAGTTAGTTTAGGCCGTTGTTCAAAGTAGGTTTTTTGGTGCATAAACAAAAATACTTAGGTATATTAATCACCGCATTTTGTGAACTTGAAGAACATGATCTGCAGTGGTCTGATTGGATGTCCCTTAACCGACACCGGCTCAAGTTGCAGATAAAATATGAGTCGATGGGTTTTACTTCGAATGAGCATTGTAACGTGGGTCCACTATAGGTACAGGGTAATTGGTAAATACTAGCAAGCCGTTGGGTGCTACTTCTGTGCACCTTAACAAGCAACTTTTGTTCTACGACTAGCGAGCCTAAGGGACACATTGGATGACCTTTACGAAGCCTAATGATGCCGCCATTGCTATTGCAAGGCAAAGTTATTACATCACTACATAGCATAAAACAAAAATTCCCTTCTCACTGTCTGTTTGTCCATATGACGACCTCTGTGGCGCGTCGGGCGAACACCCGACTGCGACGCAGAAGGTTGCGGGTTCGATTCCCGCCGGGAACAAGTATTTATGCTGACCATAAATTCTTGTTTCTGGTTCTGGGTGTTTCCTATAATATGTATATATTTACAAAAAAAAAAGTATATAAGTAGTTTATCCGTTATCTGGCACCCATAACACAAGCATTAAGTTGCTTAGCTTGGGGCTGGATGGCGATGTGTAATATGTCCTGAAATATTTATTTATTTATTTATTTTATTTATTTATGTATGCTTAGATCTTTGAAACTACGCAAAGGTTTTGATGCGTTTTTTTAATAGATAGATAATAAAGTGATTTAAGAGAAAGCTTTTAAACCTTTTTAAAGCTTTTAAGGTACCTACCTACTGCTCTGCTGCTCTGTACTCTGTTACAGTAAAACTTCATGCAGCATGTTTATAAGTATCATTAATTTATATCAACCTCGGTAGAGCCAAACGAAATATAACACGGCATGCATCAACGATCCGACATGGAACAAGTGTCATTAATTGTCAGCGAAATCCATTAACCACAGCAACGTTACAGCCCATAGTAAATTATTTAACGTTTGAATATCACCCAACTATTCCAATAACGGCAAATCAAGTTGCCGCGAACACAACGCGGACAATTAATCAAATGAGACGCCATGTTGGTAATACAAAAACGTTTATAGACGTTGTCATTGTCTATGTTTAATGTGATTTAAGTTGAGTCGATCTGTAGATGTGCTGTAGATAAGAAAAATGTTCATAAACAAATAGGTTTTCTAAATTATGTTGTCGCAAATGTACTTACGCGTTGTGAAATGCTTGAAATTTTTATTATAGACTAGTTTTCACCTCCGTCCGCGTAGAAGTTGAATTTTTCAAAATTTTAGTTATCGGATGCCTACGTCATACCAAGTTTCAGCTCTCTACGATCAGCGGTTTAAGCTGTGCGTTGATCCGTCAGTCAGTCAGTCAGGACAAAGCATTATAAGCGAATAGATATTATAATAATAAATATTGGATTGTAAACTTACGTCGTTATTTTAACTACTAAAGTTATTTAAAATAGGATATTTACCATGTGCTTGAATAGCGCCACAAAAGTTGCCTTTATAAAACAATACAGAAGTTTATCTAAAAGATAAGTTTAAAATGTAAAATCATGACAAAATCTATTAAAATATGCACAACAATATGGATACATAGCATCATGTGCAGATCGCAACAGCACTAGTGCAGAATGTGCAAGTACAAAATGGTAACCATAGATATCTGTTTTCTTATGACCTTATTTTGAAAAAACTTGAAAGTCACAAAAAACAACAAACCAATGTACCAAACATGACATTAACACATGACCCATCGGTTTTATATATATTTTATCACTAATTTTACGAGCATACGTTATCTGTACCCTCTCCGAAGTGCCCCTTATCAAATCATGAGCCAAACCACAGAATAATAATCGGAACCAAGCCCCGTTACATAAATTAACATAAATTTATTCATAAGCGAAAATATTTTTTATTCAACTTGACTGAGATAACAATTTAGTCTTCTATCTACTTATAGCTTTTGACCGCGACTTTGTCCGCGTAGGGATTGAGTTTTCCAAAATTATTTCTTCAAATCCGATCCGTCGATTAGTTTGAACTATGCGTTGATATACCTACATCATCAGTTAGAACTTTGAATTGTATATTTTATAGATTTACTAGTAGTTATTAAGTGATTAATATAAGAGTTTAAGCGGCTCGACCCCAGGCCACGGTCCCTCGTAGTTAAGGCTTTTCCTAAACGAAAAGCGTTCTACGTGTTCGTATTCAATTGCTAATCTGTTCAGTTGCGAATCTGTTCAGTTACTACCGAGTCTTCTAAGCAATAAACGAAGCAAGCAACGGGAGACCCTCAAGACACTCTTAAATCAAATAATCACTATACTTCAATTTAATTAAACAGAGTAAACTGACATTAGTACTGTCAATTATTATTATTCTCCAAAGGATTTAACTGTTTCAATACAATTCAAACGTCATTTTCGTTGATCGGTGATTGTAGCATTTCGTAGTCACTTCTCATCTGCGTCGACTGATCGTACGACGAGTTGTGCTGGTCGATACTGAATTTCATGAAGCAAGAAAAAAATTTCCGTGCTCAGATGGAGTAGTAATCAAAACGTATTATGGGTGCCGGCTGAGATACAATTTTGTAGCTCACACACACATTCACACTTTTCCTTCAAATAGTCGTTCATGGCGTGTGACATGGACATCACCTCTGTCATAAAATATTACAAATAAAATATTACATTAACAAAATGGGCAGTGAAATTATGCAGAAACCATGCCGCAAGCAAAAGTACAAAGCTTTCTGGTATCACATTTTTCTGGTAAGTAATAAACCGCTTGGTTTTTACAATTTTCGTGGTCAAATTTTTAGTAGAAAATATTGTTGTTGATTTTTAGTGATGTGAAGTAGTCGATAAAAAATAATATAGAATCGAATCGTCAGCTTATTATTATTTTATTTCATTTATTTATCGCAGTTTTCTAAAAGATTCTAAGAACTGTAAGATTTTTGTGCTTCAGAGTCAGACAGACCATACTGATGGAAGTATTGGTGTTTTATTAATTTCAGCATTAGCTCTCTAATAAATATATTTTCCTTCTTACAGGATCATGAACAAAAAGTGCTTCCCTCAGATTACGAACTTAACTAAATAATTATTATGTCAATATTAATGATGATTTACGAGAAAAAACAGCTGGTCAAAAGCTATTCTAAACGTAATGTAAATAGTTAAAATATAAATTAAAAATATTGTTTTAAAATTGGTGATGTATTTTTATTTGTATAATTAGTTCTCTACTAGCTGTTCCCGCGACTTCGTTCACGTGGACTGCAGGATATTTCATCATCAACACTATCGACATTTAGTCGTCCATTGCTGGATATAGGCTTCTCCAATACCCAAAAGACACGAATTCAAAAGACATTACACCATACAAATGACTTAAGGACAACGTGACTATCCGCAACCCAGTGAAATGTGGATATAAACCGACGGCTCAAAAACGGACACGGGCACTGGATCCGGGGTCTTCTCGGAGGACCTAAACATAAATCTAAGCGTAACTCTAGGCCCCCACAACTCAATCTTCCAAGCTTGGCTGCGCTGGATCGCGATGTCTCGGGCCATGACATCAGAATCCTGTCTGATAGCGCGGCGGTGCTACATGCACTGAACAGTAAAACTATAAGTTCAGCCCTGATTACGAATGTTACGAGACACTCAACAGACTAGGAGAACACAATAGTCTGACCTTACAATGGGTAAAGGGACACAGCGGCTCAAGGGGAAACGACGCTGCGGACGAGCTGGCAAAAAGAGGAGTGGAAGCGGTCAGTTACGGGCCTCAACCCTCCGTCCCAATCCCCTCAAACCAACTCAAAGCCTGGATCCGCAACCACGCTAAAATGCGACACCGTGACCTCTGGACCACGACGGAAAGCTGTAGGCAGGCCAAACTAGCACTCCCCGACATAAACAACAGACTCACGAAACGCCTTCTAAACTTAAACCGCCCTCAAATGCGCTTGGTTACAATCGCCTTGACCGGTCCCAGCGCTTTCAACAAGCACTTCCATAACCTGGATATAACGGACAGCCCACTATGCAGAGCGTGCATGGAGGCTGAGGAAACGACCGCGCGTGTGCTGCTGGACTGCATGGTATTGACAGATATTAGACTCAGGACTATAGGTGACGTTAAAAGCCTTCCAACAATGTTTGAGAAGCCACATCTAGTGGCAAAATTTATGGAAGAGCTGGGCTGGTTCTCCCCCTGACAAGTGGAACCTCACGCAAAAGGGACCTAACTAGAAAGGTCTGATTGCGGAAAACAGCCCGTATACAAGTACAAGTAGGCTTCTCCAATAGCACGCCACTGAACTTGGTCCCCCCTCTGCACCTCCAACAGCTACTAGTCACTTTGCGAAAGTCTTCACTCCAAGTATTTGGAGGACTTTCTACGCTACATTTGCTAAGGCATGATCTCCACTTAAAATTTGACATGATCCATGCAATTTAGGTAAGTATATTTAATTCCGATAGGTGATAGATTTCATCCTCACCACCTGGATGTCTGATCTTGAACTAAAATAAATACCCCTGAACAATAAAATATAAGTAAATAATTGATAAATATACGTTACGCTTCATACCACATCACATCACTATTTTCAAATTCAGCAACCATGAAGTTCCTTGTTTTTTACATGCCAATAAAGACAAATAAATGTCGTACTTTATTGATATTTTGTTTTTAATTGGTTATGTCATAACATGAATGTTTCTATCTTTATCTAACGTAACGTATATGAAAATATGTGATAGAGATAAAAGACAAACCCTGTCTCCCGCTTCCACCTACCCTCCCACCCCTCTGAGCGGCCGCATAGGTTTCGATACAAAATAGGCATGATTATTACTCCATCTGGGCGGGGAATTTTTTTTTTCCTCCATGCTGAATTTATATTTTTTTCCAACTTGATGAAAGAAACTGCCGACGAAATAAATGGCGTGAGAAACGTCAGTGGTTCGGATGAGAATCGCTTTTCATTCGATCGGTTCGGTCCGTGTTTGTATGTAGTGAACGATAAATCAAAGATGGATACCTACTAATAACTTTCAACTCGATTCATTCCTTCAGACTCGTTATTGCAGTAACGTTGAATTGAATTATAAACATTTTTGTATTGGATTGAGTAATGATGCTTTAGATTCTGAATGACCACTTCGGAAGTTCCGTTTGATTTTGGTTAATGGTCTAGTTATGCTCGCTGATCGTTACGATAGTACGGTTTAAGCAACACAACGAAAAAGAGGAGTATAGGTATGGTAAAATTTGAGGTGAAATTGTATTTCAGTACTTTTGATAAGTAGAGTCACATTCCCAATTAGCTGAACACTACAAATCTGTAAGATTGTAAAGTAATGTTATCTAATTCTGTTTTTTTTACAATATAAAAAAACAACAAAATACTTAGTTAAATACTATATTTTTTACAGACACGCGAATGAGCTCTGTGTCACGTGGGGTTCAGCTAATTGGAAATGTGACTGTACTTATAACCTAACTTTAAAAACTACCTTACATTGGCCATAATTTATGCAATAAACATTCTCAATAATATTCTTAACGTCTGGCGTAGTCATTACTTTAATGGGTGTACAGCAGGAACATAAAAAGTGAGTGTATTTTGCAATAGTGAGAAATATCATGCATATTTCACAACCAGCTTATCCATAGGTACTTAATATCGATAACAATATGTCTCCTAGTCTATATCCGGCCATCGTAACCTGAGCCTCGTCACCTCATTGACGTAGTTCAATAACGCCTCAATAAAAAGATGTGAAAGGTCAACTTACACTAGACACACGAGTCTAGGCTTAAGGGGCATCTGACTTCGGACAGTAGGCAGTCGCTATGAAATTATATGACGCTCTTTTGTTAGAAAATTGTAGTCATTTCTCTAGCTGAATGGCGGGGTTTTAGTTAATAAATGTTGGTTACAAGCGCAGAATGGTTCGTTTATCAAAACTTTTGTTAAATGTTCAGGATTTCGTGGATAAAGTGACGCGATTTACTTCTCGTAATTACGCAATTTATTTTTTGTAATTATCTCTTTTGTATTTCTCGTAAATATAACAAGGGTTTGGGGTGTGATGGTCCTTGCTGATTTGTTGTTGTTTTGATTCTGTGAACGTTGTTTAAGTAAACTCTACTGACTCTATCTACAAAGGCAAAAATAATGGGAACATCACGAAATCGACAACATTATGAAGATATCATAGAATTAATAAGTTCGTGCTGTTTCTATGGAAATTAGGTAGGTATATTATAGAAATCGATCATCTTTTAAAAATTGTATTTAATTTAATTAAATTCAATATGGCGCTTTTGTCGGTTAACTCATAATAATTATAGATAGATAGATACATTCTTTTTGAAATCCCCTTTTTTTTTTAAATTACAAGTATTAAGTTTTACAATGGGCTGTCTTAATTAACAAAGAAGTTGACATAATTATAATATTCGGTCGCATATTACAAAATTACAATACATTTTCTATTGAGTCGTTTAAAAAAAAATCTTTAAAAAAAATCAATGGAATGTGAATAGCTTTTTTTGTGGGAAAGTTCGAAGAAAAAACGAAAACCATCTGAGAAATGATCATTGTTGTTAACGGTTAGGGTTACCGTGACCTCATCGTAAAATTTTAGGACCTCCATTCTTGCTCGTGTGTAAATATTTAATATTATAGTTCTTATATCTATTGAGATATAAAAAATAATATTTGCCATTCCTGTCACCGAGATATCGTAATTCAAAACAATAACTAGGTATTTAAAAGGTTATATTGATAAGGGCACTTACCATCAGATTGAGACGAGACTTGCCGTTGGGTACTGCGGAAGATTAGCATCATGTTCATCGAGGCGGATGAGAAACCGGTGGAGTTTTTAAGGAGTGGTTTAACTTCGCCTTTCACATTCAGACCAGAAAGGGAGTCCAACAAAACCATTGTTGGTCCCCAAAAAAAGTTGAGAGTAGCTTTGAGCCTTTCACATTCAGACCAGAAAGGGAGTCCGACAAAACCATAGCTGCTTCCCCAAAAAAAAAGTTGAGAGTAGCCTTGAGTCTACATTTTAGGGACAAATAGGGGGTGGCTTTGGGGCCTATATTGTTTCCAACAAAAAGCTTTTCCCTTAACATGCATTATTATACATTCTAAAAGAATCTAAAAACATTGTGGAGTTAAAGGCTGCAAAATGTAACGGGCTCTTTTCAGATAAGGGTTCATATCTCTAAAAAGTGCCTTGAAATAAAACTAAAATAAACCACAAAATAAAATTCTTGTTGTTTTGTAGGAAATCGCCTGGGTAATGTTCTCATTACCCAGGTAATGTCCTCTAATATCAAAAGGAAAAAGTCACTAAAGATATCGATTTAATCGTCGTATTTATTGCGAAGACTGAATTATAAATTACTTCCAGACCTTTACCAATTTTACAGTCAGTCACGATGTCGATTTTAGATAACGTGTTTCGTTTCTTAGTTTATTTTATTTTATTATATTTTGTGGTAAGTGTATTAATCTATAGGTACCTACTTATTATAAGACAAAGTCCCTTTCACCGCGTTTGTCTATCGGAACCACAGAGGATGGTCGAAGATCGGAACGCGGAAAACTCAAAAACTATACTGAACGAATTTTCATGTAGTTTTCACCAATGGACGAAGTGATTACGAGGAGATATTAGTTATTTTTACAGGAAATAAAATTATACTCGTGCGAAGCCGGGGCAAGTAGCTTTTAGTTTTAAATTATTTTACCTCGATCATTTCAGGTATCCTACCAGACAGTACTCGTAGAATCTGCCCCAGAACCAAAACCTCTCTTTCAAATATTTGTTGCAGACGGAAGTAAGTATCTAAGGTAACTTGTACTTTCCATTGAAATTGAGTATTTTACATATTTTCTTGTTTCAGTGGACTCTGAAGATTGGACTAAATGATTGGTTTTGAGAAGCAGCGAGCAAATAGATATATTAAATAGCCAATATTATGTTATGTTCCGATACAATAAATATATTTAACTCTTGATTCTTTAGAAATGACATAAACCTAAGCGGCGAAATTACATGTTCGGATGACATGTATTACATATTCAAGCACGATTTTATTACGAATGCGAAAAGCAATTACTTTTTGAATTTTTGTACGTTTACACGCTCGTCACGTCTAGCTCACTTTCGAGTTAGGGCTGACGCACACTGGATACGTGTTTATCTCACTTCGACGTATGGCATTTGGAGGATAAAGTGTTTTTAAGAATCGGATTGCAGCATGAAGGTTTGTGTCAACGAATCATATTAATGATTAAATAATTAAATAAATATTGCAGGACATTCCACACATCGCCATCTAGCCCCAAGCTAAGTAATAAGACTTGTGTTATGGGTGCTAGACAACGGATAAAACTACTTATATACTTTTCTATTGTAAATATATACTTATAATACATAGAAACAACCAGACCACAGATAAATATCTAAGCATAAATATTTGTCTGTGGCGGGAATCTAACCCGCAACCCTGCGTTTGGCAGTCTGGCATGGTGACCATTGTGCCAACTGGGTCGTCACGAACGAATCATATTTATGATTTGTTTCACACCAAAAATCTGATCAAGATATCTACTCTGTGGATGACAATCGTCATCGACTCTTATAAAATCGAGTCCAGAAACCAATTCTAGCATTTTAACAAAAGCTTAAAAATAACGGTCCAACTCCGACGGCGTAATTACACCATTTAACAAGGGTAGGAACTTAAGGGTAGGTATATAACTTTACCTTTTTAATCAGCTGTGACAATCATGTCAAAATTATAAGGACTGAATTTCAACATGGATGGGTTCTGAACCCTGAGGGATAGAGCAAGGGTCTTGCAAATTGATTCTCGACCATGACCGATGACTACGAGAGATAACCAAAAGCGGGACGGGATTAATTTATGTTGAATTTAGATCCGGACACCCGGAATAACATGTTTATTTAGTTATTTATTTTTAGCCTATTCCGTCCCACTTCAGGGGCAAAGGCCTCCCCTCTTTTCATTGTTCCCTGTCTAGTGCAACCTGGGTCCAGTCCGAACGATACGAGTTCAACTCGTCTCGCTATCTCTTTCTGGGCATGGTGCGGGGTTGTCTGCTGTTTGGGATTCAGTCTGTTGTGTTTTTGCCCACATGTGGTCGGACATTGGACAGATAACCAGCTATTATGTAATAAAAATACGTGTGGCACTCGGGGACCACCGCGGTAAAACTATTGCATCGTGCGAGCTTCGTACAGTCTTATATGATCGATGGTACAGTCGTACCATATACATACACGTTAAGCGAACGCTCGGCCGAGCTACATGGTAGGCGGAGTGGGGGGTGTTAGGTTTTATTTTCGTTACGGAATTTCTTGATTCGGTCGGCGCGCTCAAAGCCCGCGATAAAAGCTATGCAATAGCTTAAAAACAAATGGTTGTCTGTAAAGTCGGTTTACTGACGATAATTTTACGTCATAACGGCATAAAAAACGATGAAAAATTGTGGTTTTTGTTTTCCTATGAGCATATTTTTTCTTTTTTTTTCCTTTATATCTTCTATTCGTCACTCGTCACCATAATACAAGCCCAGATGAGCGATATTATTATTAAATACTCTGTTTCCTAACGGTAACGGACGCAATATTTCGTCAGACAATTTTTTTGTGAATACAGGTGTTCCATTAATTTATTAGACGTTATCACGTCAAAAATAATTTGTTTATTAAACGCTAGTGTAAACACACCTTAGGCATTAAATCTGAAATCGACCTCGTTACAACTTATTCAGATGGTTCTAAATTGCTGTCTCGATACTTTGTAATAACTTTATCTATCACCTATAAAAAGTAACATAAATATATGAAAAATTGTAACCTTATTTTAGTGTGTGTGATAAAACCTCAGAACGGAATTTGATAATACTTTCGAATGTGACCTACATAAAGAAAAGTCGCTTGAATCGATTGACAGGACCCGTCAAATTCTTATGACAACGAGATAGGTGTCAATTCGAAACAAATAGAACTTTTGTTCAACTTTTGTTATACATATTCCTGCTCCCAGTTGATCCGCTTAAGAGGCGAGTCCCTAAAAACGTCATTTACTATTTTAAAAATATTGAAGAACTCCCTGCATTGTAAGACACTAAAAAGAATTCTCGATAGCTTATTAGATGAGTCTACAGTTTCACTATCAGATATTTTGAAAATAATCCATAGGTTTTGAAAAAACAATGATTAACTTTGATGAAAAACATCGAAATCGACCTTTTCTATTTTAAGTATCTGTGCTACTTCGTTGTTATATTTGAAAATATTTTTGGTTAAATTGTGAGACAAAAGTATAGAGAATGCATTCATCATTGCAGTTTTTTACTTATTGAAACCAAATAATAATAATCAATGCCGAAACATAGATATTTTTTTTGGTTAAAATCATTCCTCGCTGCCCATACATTTTAGTATGAAGCAGTAGCTCGCGACATTTCGCTTTATATTAGACGTCACCGCGCGCAAAACTGACAGTGTCATCTCAGTATTCAAGGTGAGAGCACGTCCATTTGTTTCCCGACATTTATTGTTTGACCTGGCATAAGGGTGGGGTGCGAGTGTTGCACACGACAACTAATTTGTAATTGTACCTATTCTTCGAGCAAGGAGTCGAAACTAGGTATAATCCGCGCACAATGAGAATAGGATGGAACCTTGTCAAAGTAAATCGAAAATGACAGTTTATAACTACATATATAAATAAATATTGCAGGACATTCCACACATCGCCATCTAGCCCCAAGCTAAGTAACTAGACTTGTGTTATGCGTGCTAGCCAACGGATATACTACATATACTGGGTTATTGGAAATTATACTAGCAAGCCGTTGAGGGCTACTTCTGTGCACCCAAACCAACAACTTTTGTTCTACGACTTTTAGAAATTCGAACTTTTTTTCGAAAATTTTGAGGTTAGGTTTACCTGAAAATCAGCTGTTCCTTACACGGAGAGGTCAGTAACCTTAAAATTTGACTTAATTTTTAAGTTTCATGTACTGTTTTTGGTCTGAATGACCTTTGTTTTAAAAAATCAGCAAATACCTACCTACTTATAAAAATTTGTAAATATATACTTATAATACATAGAAATAACCAGACCACAGACAAATATTTAAGCATAAATACTTGTCTGAGGCGGGAATCGTACCTGTGTGGCAGTCCGGCATGGTGACCATTGTGCCAACTGGGTCGTCTTCAAGTAGCGTTAGCATAAAAGTTCTGAATAATGGGTAATTCGTTTTGTTGTAATTAGTTATTTTTTATTTATTCATATTTAGTGTAGCTACATATATAGTATAGGCATTTCTACTGTATGTGAAGACTTCACGGACAAACATATATACTGACACATATACGGGTCAAACTGAGAACCGCCTTTTTTGAAGTCTGTTAAAAATACACAAAAATGTTTCATGGTTGTAATCCTTTCAATAATAATGTTTAGGGATATTTTTTTTAGTTATTCCAATTATTATTCCCCAATGCCACTCATATGTGCTTCATGGGAATCATCATCAGAGCTTTGACTTTCTTCAGAAGTATCGCTTTCTGAAAAAAATTAAGTTGATGCAGCCAAAGTTCCCTCACCTCGGATGCGTGACACCGTGTTTTAGATATGCTTGTTGCTCGTTCGGTTATTTATTGAAGTGAAAACTTCTTATGGCGCGTTGGGCACTTTTGTGGGTGAGCATTTTCAGCCGTTCTCGCGACAGATGAGATTTTGACAGATGAGATTTTAACAGTTATTGTGCTTCTACTACTATGCAATATTGAAAACAGCGCCATCTCTGTGCAAACGGCCGAACTACGATACTCACTTCTGTACAAAAGTGTTAACAGCGACATCTCTCGGTGGATGGTGCAGGTTCGCAGCGAGCTGCCGTACGCAGTTCGCGTTGCACGCTACCGCCATCACTGATACACGAGTGAGCATTTTCAGCCGTTCTCGCGACAGATGAGATTTCGACAGATGAGATTTTACACAGATATACAGTTTTCACTTCTGCCTGCACTCCCGGAGTGCGCTGTTTTTTTTTTTGTATTTTTGAACAAACCCATAGTTTCGTCAAAAAGATCTCTTGATAATGTAATTCCCGAATTACTAGATTCGTGATCCACAGCCAACTATGTCATCATTTTCAATGCGTTAGAAAAACCGACTTCGTTCCTGATCGAAATATCTATCGACTGCCAGAACTATTTGAGGTGGTTGACTATTCAAAGTTTTACCCCATTTTCCACTCATTGTCACTAAATCACTAAAATAATCACACAATAATTAATTACATAAATCTAGCATTTATAATAAAACAAACCACAATTTATAACAACACAAACCACGGTCGGAATTTATTATTTGTTTATTTAATCACTTTAATAAGCACAGTCCTTATGTGCTCGTTTTATTTATAATTTTGGAGAAAACATTTTTTTTAATGAAATCGCCATTGCTCCATAGACAATCTACCACAGACAATAATAATTTTTCTTTAAATCAATGGGTCTGTTTCAAATCCGCGACACTATGACCGTGCAAATAACTAATTTATTCCTAATTATTATTCAGAACTTTTTTTCTAACGCTACTTTTCTGTCATTTTCGATTTACTTTGACAAGGTTCCATCCCATTCTCATTGCGCGCGGGTTATAATGTGATATTGATTATTTATTTTAACCTAAGAAATAACTGTTTCTATATTTCATTTTAATTTTTGACATAATTTTGACAGGCAAACATAGACAAAAAATTAAATACTTCATGGACTGTGGTTTTTTACCTTTCGATATAGGGCATTACAACAAACAAATAATGCTTTCACACCAAACCTCTAAAGCGTCTCGGAAATGGGATATTTGAAGAAACGTTTATCCTACGATTTTATAAAAGTTCGCGGTGCACTTTGAGACCCATACCCTTCGATAGAGGGCATTACAGCGAAAAAATTATGCCTACACAACAAACCTCAAAAGTGTCTCGGAAAAGGACGCGGTGATACGTCTTGTAGAAATACTTGGTCACAATGCTTTTATTTGAATATCCCGTTTCTGAGCTGTTTTAGAGGTTTGGTGTAAAGACATTATTTTTTTATTGTAATGCCTTTTATCAATAGGTATGGGTGTCAAACTGCACAGCGGCATTTTAAATTACTATGCCGGTTGTGTCCAAAGATCTTTACATTTCGATCTCTAATTGGATATGTTTTACAAACAATTTGCGGGAAAGAAAAACTCAACTAGTATTTGACGTTCCTGCCTTTTGCAGGACTTTTTTTTTTTGTTTTCTCTAAAGAAATTAAAATAGGAATTTATTGAGCTGTCAAAAATTAAATAAAAATATGGAAAAGGTATGATTTAGGTAGGTAGGATGTATTAAAATTGTAGCTTATTTTTATATTTTAATCCTATATATTGTAACTTATTTTTATTCAAGGTTAATAATAATGGGAAAAGTAAAAGGAAATTACTATAAATCCCAAAAAAATAAAGGAAGATTTAAGACAAACCAGTAACTATAATGTACTCATCTTTTTACCCAACTATATCGAATATAAATTTATATAATAATATATGATGCCGATACCGACACGTTTTAACCTGTTTCTTAGTAGGGCACATAGGTACATACGAACGTTTATGTGTGAATTTTCAATATATAGAGACGGATGTAATAATTATTTCGCATAATTATTATTATAAAAATATATAAATATAAAAATTATTATAGTACAGAACATTTACTTATTGACAATTTCGTTATCAAACAAAATACCCAAAAAACGTACACTCTGACCCCACCCTTTCCCGCCAGCTACTTACTACCGGACTGCAGTTTTGCGATGTGACAAGTTAAATACTACATACATTGCGTGTTTTCTATGATATTCATAAATATCCTACGAAGACGAACGCTTGATGAATATGTAACTTGTACAAAATGTACGATGCATCGAAAGTAGATTTATTTGTTTCCAGGGTGCGTAATTTTAATACTGCGTTGCACCTGTGTGGCTAGAAAATATCAATGTGTGTGTTCTATCAGAAGTTCCCACGGTCAAGGATTACAGGCTTAAACGTTTGCGATTCAACGCGATATAAACCTGACCTTTTTTATGATCAGTAACAAGATTTCAAAGGCACAACTTCCTTTATGATATTCAGAATTTTTCGCTTATTTCGCTGAAAGTAAAGTGTCGGATTCAATTGTATTTGTACCTGGGATAATAAAACGTACCTATTGCTAAATGAGCAGCCAATATTGCCACGTAGAATTTTTCGGACGAAAATGATATTTAGTGTATTTTATGGCTTATTTTTATTCGACTGCGACGTAGGGTAACGTTTTTTGCCTTAAACTTGAAATATTATGTAGGTATGTGCAGTGATAGTCAACCAGAAGGATACGTGCTGAGTATGATGTGAGACCTTTAGGATCTCGAAGTGAACGACTACACCGGTTTTGATAAGTGACACGTCGTTAGGGCGTGTTCAGATGACACGCGTTGACCACGCGCCCGCCACGCTCATCACACGCGTTGAACACGCTCTGAAATTTGTTCTATACATAATTTGAGTCTTATGACACATCTCAAATTGCATTTCTGCAAGCAGGAGCGGGACGTGCGCGAGGCGTGCGCGGGGCGGGCGCGGGGCGGGCGCGGAGCGTGCGCGGGGCGGGCGCGTGGTGTGAGCGGGTGGACTTGATAAATGCAATTTCAGATCTATTGATGTGACTCAAATTATGTATAGAACAAATTTCAACTCGTGTTCAACGCGTGGCCAACGCGTGTGATGCGCGTGGTGGGCGCGTGGTCAACGCGTGTCATCTGAACGCGCCCTTACAGTTATCATACGACAATGCAATGCCTCCGTCTGTCACCGCACGCAATTGCTATGCCCGGCAGGACTCATATGTGAACTTGTATGCCTATTGTACAGTCGGCTACATAATTGCAGCCCTCGGTAGAGATTTAGAATGACTATTATTCAAATGTTTGCATTCTAATAATTTTTATTTGATTAATTGTTGAGTTAGAAGACTTTAAATCATCTAAAGCATCTCAAGGTGTCTAGAATCTTGCTCGTGTTGACAACATTCTTATAACAGCCATTTTGGAGCTCTACGGTGGGTCAGCAATTATGCAGCCGACCGTACCTACCTTATAAATGCAAATAAATGAAATGAAATGGGTACTGAAGAAAAGCAAAATACAGGTTTATTTAAGTGACTGAAAAGTCTTAAAAAACCTAAGAAAGTTGGAAGCGGGTGAGCGCTATTATTTTTTAGCTTCTAGCTGGCGCGCCTGCCTCTAACTTAACTTAGGTTTAGTAACTTACCTTTGTTTATTTTTCGCTTTTCCGTGTAACCGTAATCGGAGTTTTTTTAATAGGTTAAGTTATAAATAAGTACATCTACGACTACTTAATCTAACCTAACCAACGTTATAGCGACTGTGAAAACTATCCCAAGACATCCTAAGATTCTTCAAGGTGATAATGACAAATAGGGGATTAACAGCTCTTCTATTTCACATCGTATATAAATAGAAATACATCCAATCGTCGAAATGAGGAAAATGATCGCGAACTTTTCTCAAAGACATCGTTGCATGATGATAGATCGAGGCTTTGTCCTTACAAAATGAGATCTCTCGTACGAACGAATAAATACCACCAAATACCCGCCATCTGTTATTCAAGACGCATACGTATTTACGTAAAAATGTGTGTTTCCAGTAATTGAAAGAGAGATATTGAAATGTTTGTGCCATTTCGAGAGTAAATATTCAAACAAATATACGTTATGTTGTACTTACCTAAGGAAGCAATGAGATTAAATTTCTCAGACGCGTATTTACAGAATTGGTCGTCTTTTATAATAATAAGAGAAAATAGTATTTAATTAAAACAGTGATATTATTCAGAACTCGTTCAAAGAACTGCCTTCGTTGTGATTTTGTTCACAAAGATGAATTTATTAGAACTTACAGCTTCAAACAAGTGAAAATGTTACCAGCTACAAGTCCCTCCGTCCATTCCGAATTAGGTATGCTTTTGTTTCACAACCTTCATAAAGTTTTAGCTTTCAATAACAGGACTTATTTATTACTTAATCATGCCGAAAATTCAGATCGTTCGTGACCTTTTAGGTCCGAACAAAAATACCAAAATGGAAAGCTCAATGAATTCTGAAAATGAGAAATAGGGGCAGAAAGAAAATTACAATCCAATTAGGTACCAAATGGAAGTGTAGTACCTACCTTCATCAAAAAAGTAAGGCTGAAATTACAAATCTGTAATCACTTCACTACATAGTATAAAATAATGTCACTTTTCGCCGTCTTTATGTCCCTATGTCCCTTTGTATGCTGGATGATCTTTAAAACTACTTATCGGATTTTGATGCGGTTTTTTTAATAGATAGTGTGATTAACGAGGAAGGTTTTTAGATATAATACATGCATAATACAGCCGTGCGAAGCCGGGGCGGGTCGCTAGTAGCAACACAAAATAATCACAACACTGATTTGTAAGTAATACCAAATAAAAGCTGGCAACATTTTCCTACTAGTTACACAAACAAAGAGCAGACTGCAAGCAAGACTACGTCAACGAAACGCTTCCGCCATTACCGTCTGAAAAATATACCTCCATTGCGACTTTCAAGATAAAAAAATATACAGGAAAGTGTGTTCCGATTGCCGGTTTCACATGTCCCGACTAACGACACATCTGCATAACAAAAAATATAGGTATGGTTTTATCGCGTCAGGTGTCACGAACGAAACATGTTTGCAATTTTTGCTTCAAATCTAATTTTACTGAGTTTTTGAAGGAAATTCTACGCTGTGTGTTTAGTTTTGTACTTATATTTATCAAATTATCACAAAACCTACCTAACAAATCGCCTGACCCAAAAAATATATACAATCAAATTGAGAACCTCCTCCTTTTTTTAAAGTCGGTTAAAAATTGCCCGTAACTGAGGAATCCATGGGCGTAGTACTCCCATGATAGTACTTGTTGCAGATCGTTACCTATACATTGGTCCAAGGACGAATAGCTAAAAAGTTTTCCTACTCGTACGTCAATATAGGAGGAATCCTATGCATGTAAACTTATTAGACACTAATTCATTCTATGAAGAATCCTTATTGTGGCGATGTATGACATCTTACTGCATGCATAGAGGTCCATGACTGCATGCGGAAGAACGAGACGTTACTTGTCCGTGATCCGAAGGCCGGTGCAGCCCCAAAATAAAAATAAATAATAAATAATTTATTACACAAAAACAACATTAACAACATAGATAATAGAAATGACGGGTCAGAAAAGGTTTTGTTCTACAGCCGTCTTCACTCACGTCCCTAGAAGGCCTCCGTTTATTTGGGGGTATTAGCGTCAAGAGCGTATAGGTAGAAATCTTCTAGAAAAGCGTGCTACATATTAGCTCGCATCATCACTTGCCATCGTGTGAGATAGTGGTCAAACGGCATCATAATTATCATCACTATCACTTCACTATCACTAATAAAATAAAGTCACTTTTCACCGTCCCTATGTCCATAGGGTCCCTATGTATGCTTAGATCTTTAAAACTACGCAACGAATTTTGATGCGGTTTTTTTTAATAGATAGAGTGATTAAAGAGGAAAGTTTTTAGATATAATACATGCATAATACAGCCGTGCGAAGCCGGGGCGGGTCGCTAGTTATTTATAAAAAAAGACGTTTTGTGTCTTTACCAGAAAACTCAAGGTGATATATCACATTGAATCTACCGATTTAGCGCTCACACCTATCTCCTATTATTTCAAAATAGAGCAAAAAATCCTTCCGTACCATCGTTCCTTAATGGAAAAAGAGTGTCACAAAACACATGTAGCAAAAGAATTTCTGCCTACGAAACATAATTTCTTAGCAAAACACATTTGCTGAACAAAAGAAAATTACACGTGCGTTGTTATTTCTGTCGATTTATTACTTATCCTTAGTTTTAGTAAGAATTCGTGGCAGGAAATACTACAATTACCTAAATGTGTTACATGCCGTTGGGTTAGCGCCATAACTCAGCTGCGCCGGTAGTCCAAACCGAAACTGATTTAGTAATTAGTGTCCTGGTGTGGTAGATATAGTACTACTCTTCCAACTTTAACCCAAAAATGTTACCTGCCAGCATCGAAATAGGATATATATTGACATTCGGCTGTTATTAATTGTTAAACTAATTTACCTTGTGATTTTAAAAAACAAACTATATAAACTATTATTAAATCAAATATTCAAAAACAGCATGATAGCTTGAATCTTTAACTCTAACTCTAGGTTGCTATGCTGAATAAAATTAAAATTTTAATGAATGTTGACAGATAATGACGATCAAGTACAAGGATGGAGTTGCCATGATCAATTTTTTTTTAATCATTATTATTTTACTTTCAAAAATTGTTGCCATGCTAAAGCATAAGAAGTAATGATAGCATAGAGCTATATGGTCGAAGAGTGATGGTGATACTACGTCTAATTCTACAACAAACTCAAGCGTGATACTAAAGATGTATAATTGACGTACAAATCCTTTGTCGGTTTGTTCAAAACCTTATAATTCGCTTTTCAAGAATACCCTGAAAATCTGTCTGAAACAATATCCCCGATATACCACCTCATTTATGTGCAAACTTTTTTCATTACATTCGCTTTTTTTTTCGAATATTTATTAACTTAGGGAACTTGTAAAGCAATTTTTGTTTCTGAAACGCTACGTTTAGCAGCGTACCTAGTTAGGGCTATTTGTTTATGTTGAACTCTGGGATTAAAATTATCTTGTTTAATACGAAAGCAGACTGCTTTCGTAAAATCTGTGTACCTTTATACATTATGTAATTAATGATACGAACTTTTCACTGACTGATGACAACACACAACCTAATCCACGGAATCTAGAAAATAGAAAGGGGCTGTAACATTTTGGCATATTAAACGGTTCGCCGTTTTTAGGGTTACCTCAAAAGGTTTAAAAAAGGAATCCTTATAAGATCACTTTCTTGTCCATCTGTCTGTCTATCCGTGTTTTTTTATGTTGTGCGGCCCTCTTTCAAACCCACAGCAATGTTTATATGATATTAATACAAACTGAAATGCCATGTAGCAAAATCTCGAAAAGTGTCATATTTTCCTGTTCCTGATATTTCCTCCTAATAGAAAAAAAAGTCTTCATAAAACGGTATTTTTTAACATCAAATAACAGGCAAACCGTACACTTTACGGCATTTTTTCATTTGTTATAGTATAGATCACCATAGATTAAAAAAAACAGCGCATAAAAAAATTGCACCCCGGAAGTGCCGACAAAAGTGAAAACTTATAAAAAAAAAATGGTTGTCTGTAAAGTCGGTTTACGGACGATAATTTTACGTGATAACGTCATAAGAAAACATTGATGGTAACCATGGCAACGATAAAACGTTGCTATAGTTACCTTGTCAATAACATGAGGCGTTCCAGTAACGACGCGTGACGTCACACTTTTTTGAGATTGCAGGTGTTCACCAATTTATAAAACGTTATCACGTCAAAAACTTTAACACACTTTGCACAGAAGTTCTTTTAAAAAAACAAATGATTGTCTTTAAAGTCGATTTACGGACGATATTTTTTTCGTGATAACGTCATAAGAAAACATTGATGGTAGCGATAGCAACGATAATACGTTGCTACGGTTACCTTGTCAATAACAGAACGTGAGCGATGACGTCACACTTTTGTGAATGCCGGTGTTCATCGATTTATAAGACGTCATCACCTCAAAAAGATTAAGAATTTTATTTAATTCCCAACTCTGATTATGCTTAGGTGTAATAATGAATGGTGCTATGGCTATGGTTGCTATGGTTACCTTGTCAATAACATGACGCGTTCCCGGAACATGACGCATGATGTCATGTTTTTGTGAATGCCTGTGTTCATCAATTTATTATACGTTAATGGACGTCAATAGCACGTCAATTCTTGATAATTCTTACGGAATCGAGTTAGCCCACAGGGCATAACTAGTCTATTGATAAACCCAAAGCTAAAACAAAGGTATACGTTAACACTGTATTCTATTCAGAAACATAGGGGTCTGTATTTGTTTGCAATTGGAAAGCTCAAAGCTATCCTGTGTGAAATTGGAAACTTATAACCCTAGTCTATTTTAACTAGGTATACTGGCGGAAACCACTAAAAGGCGTACTTTGCCTTTAGTTACTAAGCCCAATATTCCCAAATAAATATTAATATATTAATATTGCAGAACATTGCCTCAAGCTAAACAAGGCTCGTGTTATGGTGACCATATATACTTCTTGACGTGATAACATAGTACCACACACAAAAAAGTGTCATGTTACGGGAAGGCGAGTGAACGTTATTGACAAGGTAACCATAGCAACGTATTATCGTTGCTATGGTTACTATCAATGTTTTCTTATTGATACGATTTTACGACTTTACCTACATTACGACTTTACCTACAACAAATATTTGTTAACAGAAACAAATATATGTACTCAATTTAAATGTTTATTTGACGGCGGGATTCCAACCGGCAACCTTCTGCGTCGTAGAGGGTAATCAAATAATAACAAAACAACAATGAAAAATGAATCTAAAACTGACATAATAATTTTTAATTTTATTCGACATTTATATTAATAGTTATTCCATTCTTTTTTGACATTATATATTGAATCGGACCTGGTGCAGTGCTCAATTATTGTAAATCTTATTTAAAATTTATGATTAATGTATTTTTAAAGTCACTTTATATTTTTAAAAGTCATATCCTACCCACATAATATTTGTACACCAGATGACTGGTAGAATGTAAGCACGTACTAACCATACTAACATCATACATATGTAAACTACATTCTAGACAAATAAAATATTCTGATTCTGATTCTGATTCTGATTCTGATTCTGATTCTGATTCTGATTCTGATTCTGATTCTGATTCTGATTCTGATTCTGATTCTGAACATCGATGAATATAAGTATTCATTATTATATGTAATTGTTTTCATATAACAGTTAGAAATGTTTTGTCCATTTATTAATACGTATAAATACACCAAACTTCGCTAACAGAAAAACAATCGTGACCCAGTCGTGAAATAGAATGGTCAATAATGGTCATGTGCAGGCGAAGTCGCTGCCAAAAAATAAATTTTATGCTACAAAACAACTGAACAATCTTTATAAATTATTTATCCAAAATACACACACAAACTAGAGTCACGAATATTCGGCAACTATCCGGTACTCGGTCTATTCGGGTACATTTTCACTTTTCGGTATTTAGTCAAATATTGCATACCATTCGGTCGAATACCGAATAGTGAAAAAGAAGCTAAAAAAAATATTTTAACAATAAATCAGTAGGTATTACCTAAAATTAATCAGTGGTAAGTTATGATGAATGTAAACAAGTTTTTCACCATTTATTGATATCAAACTATTGTACCTTTCCTCATAAATCTTGCTTCCGATACCGGGAGATGATAAATGTATCTTAGCAAATTGTGCTAGGCCTGGATAGGTACTGTTTGCGTTTGCTGACTACCTTGAAAGGATTACCTGCGGAATGTACTGTGTCACTGAATATTCAGCGGCGGCGGCCAATTATCCGGTATTCGGCAAAATCACTATTCGTGGCATCTCTAACACAAGTTTTTGACCATTTCTTGATATCAAACTATTGCACTTTTCTACATACATTCTTCCTGCTTCAGAAAATAGCAACTCACTGTAAATACGGCTACCGGGAGATGATAAATAAATCTTAGCAAATTCTGCTAGGCTCGGATACTGTTTTGTGTTTGCTGACCACCACTTGTAAGGGCTTACGCACACTATAGTCAAAATTGTAGATAGTCCGTCTACCATTCTATAAAACAGTACGTAACTGCGCATACTAAGGGCCATCTTTTTATGGGATGGTAGACTGACTAACTACATTCTTGGCTATAGTGTGCGTAAGCCGGGATCACCTGCGGAATGCACCGAATATTCGGCGGCCGATTAATCGGTATTCGGCAAAATCACTACTCGTGACATCTCTATCACAAACCATTGGGAAGGATGTTAAGCAAGTACCCCTACACGGTCGACGCTTGTCGTGTTTTCATTAAGACCAGTGGCTCTGAGAGATAAAGTGATTAGGACACAATGGGATACACCCTAGTTTAGTTAACTGATGGTTCATTTGAATAAAGGCTTCGGACTGTTACGTTATTGTACTGGAATTTTGGGATGTATCGTTCTCAGCAAAAGTTATTAGGTATGTAAACGATAAAAAGATTCCAAAATTAAATAAAGGTTTTTTTTGTTTGGAAGAAATGGTTCTTTAAGTTATATATTGCGGCAAATTTTAGCCCGTTCTTTTTTACAAAGAAAATATTAAAATTCAATAAACCTGGTCAAGTGCGAGTCGGAATCACCCACGAGCGGTTCCGTACCATTACGATCGATAAATATCGAGCAAAAAACACTAAAAATATTGTATGTCAGACGAAGCTGTATAGGTTAAAGTCTTTTCCGTGTCCTTTAGGGAGTATAATTTAAAAAAGAAAATATTGCCTAAAAAAATAGTAAACATCAAAAATCTTGTGGAATTTGATGACCCAGGTGATTTGCCAGCGGGTGATTTGAGGACACAAAAATGTAGAATTTGGTCACCCAGGTGATATCACCCAGGTGATCAAAGTGGAATAAACCAAAATTAAAATATACTTACTCATAATTTACTTTTTTCTGTTTTTACTATTAGCAGCAACAGAAAGTAATAGGGTCTCGTTTTTACCCTTTGAGTACAGAACCCTAAAAAAGATATTTAAAGTAGTACTGAGCTGTCGCGCTACACTCGAACCACCGAACTATTCGAATGAAGAAATACGGGGTAAGTATATGTCCTTCTAAAAAGTCGAAATTAATAATCAAGTCAGGAGCTAAGGCTAATACTAAGGCGGTAGCAACTTTACCATAACCTTGTAGGAGATTTGGAGGCAATATGAAAAGTCCAAGTTCGACTTTCACTACACTTGTTCACTTTCATAGAACAAAATGGAACAGAATTAGACAATCCAACTCGGATTACAACTAAGTTTTATAAAATTAAAACTGCAGTACGACACGTTGTTGGCTCGTTCCCGCCGAAACTCAATTTAAAAGTTGCAAGCTGAATTTTGTTCATTAGAAAAGAGTTTGGTATTAGAAAGTCTTCTTGGTACAAAAGGTTGTTGTTAAAAAGGTTTCATGCATACTTAATTTTATTAAAACAATTGTCAGAAAAAAAAAGATTTCATATTATAGGATATCATGGGATATCAGAACTTGGCCGCACAAATCACTTAAGTTCACTCAGACGCGTAGACAAGGGGGAAAAAAGAGATAAAAAATGCTGACCGCTTGTCACTGTCAGAACGAAACTTCCTTGATGTCGGGAAACTGTTCAGCAATCATCAATTGGGAGTTTTTTGCCGCCAATAAAAAATGGCGTCTCGTCATCGTATTGTATTGTTTTGACGTGAAAATGTTTCTTTTTCTTTTTGTATTTTTGTAGAAAGCTGTCTGTAGAGTCATTAGATACCCATTATTATGGAAGAAGAAGACATACTGCGCCGACCCCAAATAAATTGGGATAAGGGCAGGAAGATGATGAGGCAATACCCCATTGGGTATAATTGCAAATATCAAACATAACGGATGCATCTTCGTGTGATGAAGGTTACGCGGACGTCACAAGACGTTTAAGTATTCCATGTTAACGCTCAATACGTCAAAGTTAAACTTAAGTATTTAAATTAACCGATTGCAAAATCCAGTGGTGTCAAAAAATAGTAGTAGGTATTGAAAACATATTGGAAATGATACTCTTTACAAATACAACGATGCACTGCGCAGCCATAATATCTTGAGTTAAAAATAAATCTCTTCTCTACATATAATAAATTCGAAGTTTTGGAAGTAAGCGTTCTACGTCCATAATGATCTTAGCACTATAGAATTCGCTAACCTTATATAGCTCCGGTAGAAAAAAATCTTGCATGCGCGATTCAGGTTTTCTTAAATTTAGAAAATCACAAATTAGTTGATTATTCTTTTGTTCTGCTTAAAAATTTTGTACACTTATGTATTTTAAGAATACATAGCAATATACACATTTTTTAACTAGAAAATAAAGTAATTAATTTAATAAGATATTTTTTTTAATTTCAAGTAGGTAACTAGCGCCATCTCTTCGTTTTCGCGAAACTACCATTCATCTCAGAAAATGTTGATTTTATTTGTTTACCTTTGTTTGTGCAGTCTAATTTCGGGAACTAGGAAACAGATTTTAACATAATCTTCACGAATGTGTTCAGAAAATATCAGAAGAGGTTTAGGTATTTCAAGTAGATTTATGTTACTAATTAAAAGATATTTCTTGGCGTAAAAAATAAACCATAATATTTTTGCATGAAAACGTACAGAACGTAGGGATGATGTCAAAATTGTCAGTTTGACATACGGAAAGAAGCATCTAGCGCCATCTCTTTTTTATTTATAATTTTACTATGGCTTCGCATTATTACTATCGTGCATATAGCCAGTGTCGCGGTCAAAGAAAATTAAATCCAATGCAGGAGCGTTTTTTGAATTTGGAACATTACAACGCTCCAGCAATTTTGTATGAACATGTGTATGAAGCGGCGTGCTGGGGTTATTAAAAACTTAAATACTCTTTGATTGGATCTCTTTTATCAAAGTACTAGCGACCCGCCCCGGCTTTGCACGGCTATATTATGCATGTATTATTTTCTTATCTATATCTATACATATAAAATCCTTTGACCTGACTGACTGACTGACTGACGGATCAACGCACAGCCTAAACCGCTGATCGTAGAGACTTGAAACTTGGAGGGTGTGTTCTTTGTATGACGTAGGTATCCGATAAGAAAGGATTTTCCGAAATTCTACCCCTAAAGGGGTGAAAAAGGGGAGCAAAGTTTGTATGGGACAACGTGATTCCTTGGTCTTATCTACTTCAAATTTTGCATAAACTTTTTGACAGAATTGATGGAACACGTGTTTCATATTTTATTGAAATTCATCCCCTAACGGGGTTAAAAAGGGGTAGAAAGTTATTTTGGGGTGATTTCCTCCGAAGTTGATATCAATACTCCTTTTAAATCACCTACATTTGACACCCATTTCGATTTTATTCAAAAAAGGTTGCACTTTTAGGAGACGGCCTCATGGGGACATAGAATTCGAAATTTGAAATGGTAGAACATTGTCTCTACATAGTATGAAATATACGAATCATTCTATATTCAAAAGTAGCTGCACCTCGCGGTTTCACCAGCATGTCCTGATCCCGTGGAAATATGGAATAAAATGGGATATGCGTGGGATAAAAAGTATGCTACACTATTATGTATTCTGTGACGTTCGTGTTTAGTGGGACGCGTTCGTGTCGTCACGGGCGGCCGGGGTTTCTCGAGCGGCTGCAGTTTTTCGTTGATTACTCAGGTTCTACTTATTGGATTTAGATGTAAAGTATAACACGACCTTCCTATCCTAGCTATCTTAAAGTGAAAACCAGATTTCAATTGGTTTAGGCGTTTTTTATTGTATAAGTAACAAACAGACAGACAGATAGACTTGAACTTTAAAAACTACATGTTTTTGTTTCAATATTTTCAAAGTCCCTCAGAACCATTTTTTTTATTTGCTTCCAAGTAAATACAGAATTTTCGTCCTCTCTGCCTTTATAATGAGTATCAAAGAAAACATGTGAAATATAAATATAAAAGAATATAAACTAACCTACCGACTTCGGTAATTTTAAAACCCAAAGAAATTTATTAGAGTTAAAACCAATAAAAAATCCTATTAGAACCATTTTGGTTAGCGGACGAAGTCGCGGGCAAAAGCTAGTCTTAAATATATTCCTAGATGTATTTGATATTTTAAGTTAATAAAGGTGGAGACGAAACGACTTAAAAATACCAAAATCTGTTCCACAAAATATTCAGTTTTAACCTTAATACAAGGTTCACAATAACAGGTTTTATTTTCCTCAGTTATTTTCCAACACAACATTTCGCGATAAAATGAGCCGTAGCGACCTCTTCCTACCCACAATGTACCTACTTATATAGAGGTAGAGGTCACATATCCCGCAGGCGATTGCTTTACACGCATGTTCCGGTATCGTATGCAAAACTGGAATGTGACCAGCGTATAAATTACGATATTACTTGTTACCTACAGGTCAGCTGGATGTAACTAGAATGATCTATACATATAAAATGCTTTGTCCTGACTGAACGCACAGCCAAAACCGCTGATCGTAGAGACCTGAAACTTGGAGGGTGTGTTCTTTGTATGACGTAGGCATCCGATAAGAATGGATTTTTCTAAATTCTACTTCTTAGGGATTTAAATAGGGGGCAGAGTTTGTTTATTTTCTTATAATTTTCGACTTCTACGCGAACGAAGTCGCGGACAAAAGCTAGTAGATATAAAGATAAATAGATCAATCCTTTACTGTAAACACCATTTCCCAACAATCACCAATCAATGATTGAAATAAAATCAATTTTATATAGGTAATATTGTCATTTTAAAAGAAAAAAAAACGACTAGACTCTTTTTATTAAGAGTTAAATACTAATAAAACGATTATATTTTTGTCTTTTTTACACAAATGCAAGGAAAGGGTTATGTTTTTTACATATAAAAATATTGCTTTTAGTTTATTTATTGTATTTATTGTTAAGTTTTACCTTTTGGTCCGTTTTTAAATAAATAAATAAATATAAATATTGCAGAACATTCCACACATCGCCATCTAGCCCCAAGCTAAGTAACTAGACTTGTGTTATGGATGCTAGACAACGGATACACTACTTATATACTTTTTCTTTTGTAAATATATACTTATAATACATAGAAACAACCAGACCACAGACAAATATCTAAGCATAATTACTTGTCTGAGGCGGGAATCGAACCCGCAACCCTTTGTTTGGCAGTCCGGCATAGTGACCATTGTGCCAACTGGGTCGTCAAAAAACCCAAAAAATAAATAAATTTGTGTTTACAGATAGTTCATAAAAAAATATATTTAATGGTAAAGTTAAAGAGTAAATTTTTTTTTTAATTAAAGACCAATAATTATTATTTTATAAGTGCCTACACTCGGCTTTTAATTTCCAGCGATTCCACCAAAGGTTGCAAATTCAAATTTCGTCAAGGCAATTCCTGGAGACTATTAATTTTAGTAATTTAGGTACTGATTCCTTTCACCACGAACCTAAGTAAGTAACAATTTAACACTGTATTTTCAGGCCATAGTGTTTATTAATCAACCTTACTCATTAACAATCTATGCGCGTAGCTATTAACTAAGTTTCTTGACTTAGCTTAATTAATTGTGCTACGAGGTCTACCTGTAGACCAGGGGTTCCCAAACTTGTTTTGTCTGCTGCCTAATTTGAGAATAACTTATTTTTTAGCTCCCCCATTTTTTCACCTACTTAAAAACCACTATAGCATAAAATTAAATTAATTTTTGTGAGCTTTATTAGCGGAGATTACACATTAATTCTAAATGAGACTTATACTATAACCCGCAAGAGTTAACTTGAAACCTGTAAGTAGTGTACTACTTTTTATCAACCTCGAAAAATACTTTTTTTTTTTAACTCCTTTTCTTATACTGCAATCTGGCACACTGAGAATATTCGGCGTTAGATTTGACAATTATATTTCGAAAAATACCTGAGCGACCGCTAGCTGAGGCTTGGTTTTGGAAGGGTTTCGTACAAAAACTCTCCTGGCGTCCAAATTAGACTTAATTTAACCCTAATCCTATTCCTACTAATATTATAAATGTGAAAGTTTGTGTGTGTGTAAGTGTGTGTGTGTGTGTGTATGTATGTTTGTTACTCCTTCACGCAAAAACTACTGGACCGATTGCGATGAAACTTGGTATGTAGAAAGCTGGAGACCTGGATTAACACATAGGCTACTTTTTATCCCAATATTCCCACGGGATCGGGACTTACGCGAGTGAAACCGCGGGGCGCAGCTATTAGTTTATATTTCCATAGTTTTAGATAAATTATACTTAGTATTAAGGTGCGTCCGATCGATCGAGACATCATTGATTCTCACATACTACGAGCGACCTACCGTGCGTCTCGCTCATACACCCTTTCATACTTCTATTTCATTCAGTAAAGTTAATCTTGTTACATATTTTGTCGGCTGAACTATTAAACCTTTAAACTACAGTCCACTTCTCTTCTTTAACACCTTCTCCACGCCGAGGCTTCAACACATAGATTACCCCTCAACAGATTCCGCATCTAGAACAACATTTGCACATAACACATGCTTGCTTTAGTTGAAAATCGTATTGAACTCGCCTGTAATTTGGTTGATATTGATGTCGTGATTGCTCGCGTCACTTTATCTTGCTTTATGGATGCTTGACGAGTGTTTCTGTTTATTTGTGTGTAGGTACGTCTGTAGCATCGTAGCTCTCGAACGGATGGAATGATTTTGATTTAGTTTTAAAGTTATACTTCGTTAGGCGCGTTATGAAAAAATGATGAGAGTGAAATTTTATGATGCTCGCGTATCTGTAACACAAATTTTCGAATAAATGTTCTAATTTCCAAAAGTCGTAGAACAAAAGTTGTTTGTTAAGGTGCACAGAAGTAGCCCTAAACGGCTTGCTAGTATAATTTCCAATAACCCTGTATAAGTGACTCTTTGGGACGTTATATGCTAACTACAACGCCTAGACACGGACGAGTTCCATATAAACAAAAACTAAAGCAGTATGTGTTTGGCGCATTTGTTGTAATACTTTGACGACCCAGTTGGCACAATGGTCACCATGCCGGACTGCCAAACACAGGGTTGCGGGTTCGATTCCCGCCTCAGGCAAGTATTTATATATGCTATAATCTAACTATTTGTTGTAAATCGACCTAAAAGCTTGGCATAGGTATGGTATCTAATATAATTACATACAGACAACCCTAATCGAGTTTGTCCACCTATGTACCAGGTTTGTAATTCGGTTTGAGACGTGCCCATTACCAAGTTATGCCGGCACACGTGGCCAGATCATAATGGCTAATGGATATGTAATAGGGACGTGTACTCGGGTGCTAATCTTGTTATCACATTTCACCATGTGTCCTAGGTTGGTGCAGTATGCGTCATAAGTCCACTATCAGTTTGGTACTTCTTCTTCTTCTCGTATAGTAGTGTGGCTCACCCTATTGATCGCACTGGCCTCTAACTTGACCTAACGACTGCTACTAGAGGTAGCAACCGGGACCAACGGCTTAACGTGTTATCCGAGGCACGGAGGGGCTCACGAAAACACAGTTTTGCCACACTACTAATTGGCCACCCATCGATAAGTAATGACCGCGCCTGGCGTCGGTTAACCCGCACGACCGTAAACGATCAGCGAGCGTCGGCGTCGTCGCTTAGCTGTAAGCCTTCTCTAAGTTTGCTACAATAATACTGTAAACAAGTATTGGCCTTACGACCTTATTCTAATAGACGTTACACACAAACATAAATACTTGAATGAAACGTACTCAGTGTGGTTATTATTTTCAACCTGTTAGCTATGTATTAAGTTGGCCGAGTGGTATAAGCCGCCACCCGCTACACCAATCGACGTGGGTTCGATCCACGGGTTACGTTGTTATAATGTGTAAATAGTGCTGCACAAGATTGTAAACGTTACGGTGGGCAAAGACTTTTGACCGTTGATTGTACACTTTAGACACATCACTGGACATAAATTACAATTTGTGTTCGTTACTAGGATGCGCAAATAGAAATACCGGTTCAATAGTTCCACGTACTTGTTTACGGGCTGTTTTCCGCAATCAGACCCTTTTTGTGTGAGGAGGGAGTAGGCTTGCCTAGCACCTTCCCTCTCAGCTTAGTCGACCATGTCCAGTGGAGAGAACTTGTCTATAGTTCTGGAGCCAACTAAGCAGCAGGTTTCATCGCGATGTTTTTCTTCACCGTAAGAGCAATGTCAATTAGCGCACATAAATAGACGCACTGGAATTGGATTGCTTAGTCAAATTATTAATTTAAAATCGACGAGCTTTTTTTTTACACAACATAGGTATACATTTGATCTCGTCTCACCTGATGAGGAAGCGAAGGTTAGGTCGAGGATGTAGCACAACCTAGGAGTCTTCAAGTCATTTTTATTTTTTTAAATAATTCAGTTTAACTATAGTTAAGTTTTTAAAATAAATGCCTTAGAATTTTAAAAATATTTTTGTTGGTTACTTGTCTAAGTTTGCCCCAGTAGACGAAGACCTTTACTTATTAATTATTTGTCTCACAATCTCAAGGCAATAAATTTCTGAAAATATTTTTCTTAAACCGTGTCTATGTAGTAGGTATTATCTCGTGGCAATTACCTACGTATTATGTTACCTCGGGCGATGCTGAAACAACGCTGTAATGATGCTACCAGATTAGAAAATAATTTCCATTTTCGGACGGACTAAGTCTTGGGGTGAAAAGGGCTGATAAGAAAATGTAGGTAGAGTCGATTGCGTGGGCGACGCTATGAATCATTAATTTGTCTTACGCCGTACCTAATATAATTAAGCTTTTGTATTTGAACTCTTTGCTTTTATATTAAGTGTAAAATATCTAGTTCCACATTCTTCAAAAGATAAATAAATAAAACAAAAGATGTTGAACAAGTATTTTTTACTACACTTTTAAGAGAAATATTTTTTAAGGATAGCGTTTAATCACCCGATGGTAAGTCTAAGTTGTAACACGCTTAACTAAAGGATACGTGTGTCTGCGCTTAGCAAGTGATACCTATTACATTCGTGGCTTGAAAACCCCGAAATAAGCGTAGCTTTCGAGGGATGCAAGTAATGGTAAAATTGGAACGAAAAAAATCTAAACGGCGGCATTGGTACGTGAAAATCTAAACAAAATCTGAAAATCTGCCCAATTTCAAGAGACGTCATTTAATTTATTTCTCAGTGTCAAAAGAATAATATACCTACTACATAGATAAAATCAATTTACGCAGTATTTTATTTGTATGTATCGAAATCAGTTAACATCGCCCTTCGCCGGCCAGGCCGCTTCGCCCATAACTAAGTTAATGATGCGCCCCTTGAAAAAGAAACCTGATTACGTCTACTATTGAATGAATGCCTTAATGTGCCTTAATCTATAATATAAAAATCAATTGCTGTTCGTTAGTCTGGCTAAAACTCGAGAATGGCTGGACCGATTTGGCCAATTCTTTTTTTGTTGTGTTTGTTGTAGTCCAGGGAAGGTTTAAACGGTTCGGACTTACGCGGGTGAAACCGCGGGGCGCAGCTAGTACGGAATATATGTGATTATTACATCAGCGAAGCGCTAGTAAATTACATTGTGAGAAATAAAACCTAGAGCAATAGATCGTGTACCTAATAAAGATTACTATAGATAGATAAATACAAATAACGTTTGTTAAAACAGCATATTATTATAGGTTAAGACGTTTATTTTTCCCAAAAAAGAATCTATAATTTACATATTTTAAGAACTAATAAAAGTTAATTTAATTGCTAGGCATGAAAAATGTTGTAAAAAAACGATGATTTTACGTGATAACGTTATAAGAAAACAATGATGGTAACCATAGCAACAATAATACGTTGCTATGGTTACCTTGTCAATAACATGACGCGTCCCCGGAACATGACGCGTGACGTCATGTTTTTGTGAGGGCAGGTGTTCATCAATTTATTAGATGTCAAAAATTAAACGAGCCGAACTATGATTAACAATGATATAGACAGAATGTGCAACTTTGTATCTGCAAAAGCTTTGTGTCTGTGCGTTTTTTATAGCTCAACATAGATTTTTGATTCCTTTTTTTTATATTTCTATTAGGATTCGTTATTAAACTTCTATAGGTACGGTCGGCTACATAATTGCAGACCTACCGTAGAGCTCCAACGGTTGTTATAAGAATGTCAACATTGTCAACACAAGCAAGATACTAGGTACCTGCTTTAATTTATCAAACAAAATTATTAGAATGAAAACATTCCAATAATAGTAATTTTAGACTTCTACGGTGACTTGTTTAAAATAATTTGATTCCTTTACGTCCTTAGGTAATTTATTATAATATGATCTAGGACCCTCGTATAGTATGATTTTTTAACCGACTTCAAAAAAAGGAGGAGGTTCTCAATTCGGTTGTATGTATGTTTTTTTTTTTTAGCATATTTACTTAAGTGCCTTAAATATTAAAGACCTAATCTAATTACAACGACATTTTAACTCCAACCACAGTACAAACAGCATGTTTGTGTGTGTGTGGTTTTATAGATTACTAAGAACTTTTTGAAGCTTTCTACTTAAATGGAATATCCTAAAACTAAACATAAAGCTTAATGAAATCGACAGAAATACACTCAAAATTTATGAATATTGAGCTCGTACGACCGCAATCCTTGTCCATTGTCCATTCTTGGCTAGTCAACTTACTGAGCTGTGAAATCAGGAGATTACACGCGAAACACGCTAAAACATACTCTAATACAAGATAATAAGATTAAAAATTGTATTTCGGCAGATTGAAGTACTAAATGGTAGTATAGTATGGTGGTTTTGTTAGGGTTGTAAATAGGGATGTCAAAGGATACAATCGATATTTTAATACATCGATGTTGACGTGATAACGTCTTATAAATTGATGTACACCGGCATTCACAAAAAAGTGTGACGTCATGCTTTATTGACAAGTAACCCTAGCAACGTTATTGACAAGTTTACCATCAATGTTTTCTTATGATGTTATCACGGAAAATTATCGTCCGTAAACCGACTTTACAGACAACCATTTTGACGTGATAACGTTTAGTAAATTGATGGGACACCTTCATTCACAAAAAAGTGTCACGGTAATATTGTGTGTTTACGGTATTGTTGTGTGTCATGGTATAATATGACCAGACGCGTCATGTTAACTTAGGAAACAGAGTATTTAATAATAAAATATCGCTCATCTGGGCTTGTGTTATGGTGTGACGAGTGACGAAAAGAAGACATATAGGAATAAAGGAAAAAAAATATAAATGAAAAAGAAAATAAAAATAAAAATTCGTCGGTTTCTTATGACGTTATCACGTAAAATTACGTTATCGTTGACGTTATCACGTAAAATTACGTTATCGTTGACGTTATCACGTAAAATCATCGTCCGTAAACCAACTTTACAGACAACTATTTTTTTAGTTACCGATGTTACACGGAACACTTTATTGCGCGTACGAAACCCTTGGAGCACGAGGCCGACTCGCACTTACCCGGTTTTTTTAAATAAATACACTTTCATTTGACCTCGATTCGAGTTTTATTATTTTTTTAAATCTTTTTTTTTTAAGTGAAAAGTTCTTTTACTTTTATTATACCGTTACGAGACGCAGCTACAGTGTGTGCATTTATTTTGTAGTTGTTTAAAAAATAAGTTTTTTTTTAAAGAATATTCAACAACTGGAAAACGTTGACCAAAAATGATCGATGTTTTTTATTAAGGCTGTTGCATCCCTAGTTGTAAAGTTTATCTATAGCGATTCCTCGATGGTATAGTTCAGGGCTGTCCAAAGAAAGGCCCGCGTTCCGCATGCGGCCCGCGGCTTGTTTTCATGCGGCCCGCGACACACATTTTAATCTAAAAATACTTACTTACTACTTTTACTATTATTGGGGGAATTCCCGGAAAGTATTTTGTTTTTGTCGAGTGAGGATTTGCTGATCTTGCATTTTTAACTGATATGACACAACATTTGAACGAATTAAATTTAAAATTACAAGGCAAAGAACACAATATAGCCAACTTGTATGGATATGTGAATGGGTTCAAAAATTAACTGGGATTATTCAAAACATCACTGGAACAAACTGATTTTTCTTTTTTTCCATGTTGCAAAGAACTTTATAGCGAAATAGAAGGATGCAATTTTTCGGACCACCTCCAGTATTGAATTTGAGCGGCGTTTTGCTGATTTCAAAGGATTAGAGAGCGATTTATCTCTTTTTACGAATCCATTAACAGTTGAAATAAAAAGAAAGACTGAAAACCGACTAAAGACTGAATACCAGTTAGAATTATGTGACGTTCAGTCAGATCCCTTTTTCAAGGGTAGAAAAGAGACAGGAATGGATTTTTTAAGATCCTTGCCGACCGTTTCCCCAAGCTAAAAAATTTTGGCTTGAAAATGGGATCAATGATGGGCAGCACTTACTTATTTATGTGAAAGTGCATATTCAACAATGAATTTTATAAAATCCAAGTATAGATCTTCACTGTCAGATAAATCGCTTCTTCATGCAATGCGCCTGGCAACAACGAATGTTGACGTGGATATCGATACTATTGTTAAAGATAAATTAACGAAAAATCAATAAACATAGAAAGACAAAATTACCCTGTATTTTATTTACTTGACAACTGAAAATATTTTTCTGGCCCTCCAGCTTTTGTATGAAATTTAATTAGCCCACGAAGGTGTATAGTTTGGACAGCCCTAATAGTTGTTATTAGTAGTTTATAAGGCAGGCTTACAGCTTTTACGATCTGAGATTCGGAAATAATCGTACCTTAGTGCCGATTAGGTTGTATGGTCGTATTCAATAGTATAAAAAACTTATTGTTAAGGTCTAGGGATATAAACACCTCACACGTGGGAAAGATCATCATTTCGATCGTCTTTTGTTTCTATTTGTTTGTTTCTAAATCAAAGTTGGTGTTAGTATTAAGCTTAAATCGAAGTTGGTGTTATGCGTAGTTAGTATTTTGCGTAAGTAGTATTTTGCGAGTTATGCGTTTTGCGTAAAGATGGTGTTTTACGTCTTAAGGAAATCAAAGCTTTTGACAATAGAATGTTACAGAATCGACTTCAGGTGTTTACAAGCAGACTTCAATCCACAGTTTAATTAAAAAGTTTTACTTATTTTTTGTTTGTTTTTTGTGCTTCCAAATTGTACGGTCGACTAGAATAACGTTTATTTTTAGAAAGTATGGCCTCTGTGGTGTAGTGGGCAGCGGTCCGCCTGCGACACAGAAAGATGCGGGTTCTGTTCCCGCCTCATTCTGATATTAAGTAGACATATTTCTAGCTGGTCTACGTTTTTGAGTATGTATTTATGTACTGCTGCGCCCCGTAATTTTACTAGCGTTAGTGTCTTTTTAAAAGTCATATTGATTTCCTACGGACACATAATACAAAACAGTTACCATTAACCACATACTTTATCAGATTTCTTGACGACTTTATTTATTACAGTATTCTTTATATATATATACTAGCTGCCCTCCGCGGTTTCACCCGCGTAACTCCCGATCCCGTGGGAATATCGGGATGTAAGCTATCCTATCTCTCAAGTTGGATCGAACTGCACATGGTGTGCGAATTTTATTATAATCGGTTAAGTGGTTTAGGAGTCCATTGAGGACAAACATTGTGACACGAGATTTATATATATTAAGAAAGAAAGATTAGCTTTCGCCTGCGACTTCGTCCGCGTAAAGTATGAATTTTTCAAAATCCTATTCTTATCTGATAAGAATTATCTGATAAGCCTACGTCATACAAAGAACACACCCTCCAAGTTTAAGGTCTCTACGATCAGCGGCTTAGGCTGTGCGTTGATCCGTCAGTCAGTCAGTCATTCAGGACATCAAAGGACTTAATATGAATAGATGTTTATAAAAAAGAAAAGTATGTTTTCTAATGTTTGCCTGGCCGCCATAACAGAAGCCTTAAGTTGCTTAGCTTGGGGCACTGTGTTATATTTTATAACCAAAATCTAAAGGAAAACTTGCAAGATTTATCGAAAGTCACGCATTACATGTATATTTCAAAGACTGCGGGACGACCACGACCAGCAGACCGCATGGATGCCTACGTGACATGCAACTCTAAATAACCTTACATCTTAAACATAAGATTTAACATGTGTCCTTCAGGATCCTTCAGGTAATACGACGGTGCTGTGACATGAGTTTGTCTATTTTATACAAAGTAAACTGGCCAAGGGTCTCAAATGTAATTAGACTTGGGCCTTAATTCACTAGGGAGTTGTTCACAGCATGGAGGTAGGACCTCCATGGTTCACAGTATAGATAGATAAACACTTTATTTGTACAACACACAAAACATTAAAAATAACAAAAAGAACGAGAAAGCTTATTAACTACGACATTGTACAAAAAGGCAACCGCAACTTAAAGCAATTTCTTCCAGGCAACCAGTATAATATGTCGATTGCCCTAACATTGACGCTGCGTTGTTGCTAAGCCCATCATGTCGATTTCCCTAGCTTGTCGACCGAGCATTGTATGTCGATTGCCCATCACGTAGACGCAGTTTTAATATTAAATACAATAGAGAACAAAAAAGCAATCACTTGATTTTGGAACGAAAGTCCCTATCGCTCGTTGCGAAAGGGGGCTAGATGGAAAAAGTTAAGACCAAAATTTTTAACGACACTTTTTGCATAGAAAGCAAGCTAGTTATTTTCGTTTCGTCTTTCTATTTCGCATTGAACAGTGTGGTGTCACGACGATTTATACAAAAAATAATAATAATAAAAAAAAAACAGCGCACTCCGGGAGTGCAGGCAGAAGTGAAAACTGTAAAGCGAACGGCAGCTCGCTGCGAACCTGCACCATCCACCGAGAGATGTCGCTGTTAACACTGTTGTACAGAAGTGAGTATCGTAGTTCGGCCGTTTGCACAGAGATGGCGCTGTTTTCAATATTGCATAGTAGTAGAAGCACAATAACTGTTAAAATCTCATCTGTCAAAATCTCATCTGTCGCGAGAACGGTTGAAAATGCTCACTCACAAAAGTGCCCAACGCGCTATAAGAAGTTTTCACTTCAAAAATATTACAAATTCCTACACTAATTAATCGAAAGGAACTTCGTTCCATCCGGGTGTCCCTTGACACACAATATTGTTACTCCCTTGACAAAGTAACAATATTAAAAATCTAAATGAGTATCCTTATGTAGGGTTTCCAAATGGCCCGCTGCATCGCCTCTTTGGATTACAATGTCAATCCGTTGGCCAAAGTAGCAGCCAGCCCTGTAGTCACCTGAACAAAGTAGTTGGATAACTTTTAATTTCTGTTGTAATTAGTATTAAAATTTACGTTTATAGGACGGCATGGCGACATCGCCGGCTACGTATCCGTGGCTACTTGTAGCGTCTTGATGCCAAATACAAAAAATGCCAACCTAGTATCCGACAGCAGACTGCAGACTGGCAATCCGTCGCACAAGATCGCGATCAGTGGAAGGGGAGTAGAGAGGCCTTTGCCCTGCAGTGGGACACTACAGGCTCTTAATAATAATATAATATATATATAGTATCCCCATAAAAATAGGATTATACTTCCCAACATCCTTAGGAATCCCTCTTAATGAAAATTGTATTGCTATTGCTACCTTTCTTTGACAACTGAGTAAGCCAGCAGCTTTAACTTGGAGCCTCTCTTAAGCCTGTGTTCTCTCTGGTTTCTACTGCATCCTCTTAGTTAATTCATACGTATTATCATTATATTTCATTTGTAGCGCAATGTCAATTAGTAAAATAAATTTAAAAAAAACCATAAATAAAATAGAATATACAAAACAGAGTGTCATACATGATATTTTTATAATGTAAAAACACAGGTCACAGATGGCTCTCCTACCTGAAGTATGCACTCTGTAGCGTCCACCATTATATAAATTGGCTTGTCATGAGCAAGGTGTGTCGATGTATCCTCTTCACTTCCAGCCATTATCCATACAATACATAGGTAAGTAGGTATCTATTCTCTTAAATAATAAGGAAGGAAGAAAAGACTATAAATTAAAGCTTTTAGGGTTAGTGTAGAACAATTGAATTAAAACGAGGCACTTTTCGACTATTTTTAAATTGAAAGCGTTCTAGATCCGTCGCTATTCGTGTTACGGGTTAGTGTCATACAAAAAAAGCTACTGTCAAGACCTTTCAAACGACATATAGTTCGAATCTATACAACATGTGGGACTCTACGCCCATTCACTTTAAAAATAATTTAGTTTAAGAAAGAATTTAGGAACCAACAACATATTGTGCTGCAGTTTTATTAACATCAAACATAGTTGTAAACGGAGTTAAATTGTATAATTGAATATTCAATTTAGTTCTATAACAGTGCACAAGGGTAGTGAAAGTAAAAAATCAAATAGTCAAATATTTCTCTTTGCCTCCAAAATCTCCTCAAATGTTTAGTGCTCCTACAATTAGCCACCGCTTTTTTACATTAGAGTTACCGCTCCTGACTTGCCGAACTATGATAATTTTGACTGTTATTTCACTGTCACTGTCACTTTAAAAGCCTGATCCTGTAAAAAAAGGGATTTTTTATTTTATTTTTGTAATCAATATCTGTTTTACATTTCGGTTTTTCTTATACCATCTATAGGCATGTAGTTCAATCATTTTCTCAGAGTAAAATAGTAAATTCTATTAGTTATTCACTCCAGCCAATAGGGTAACGTATTCATTAATAAAGCCCATTGGTGTCATGTCCTTTACGAGGTTTTCTTTCAGAGTAAAATTGGTTATTTGGATTAAGCCATTTCAAAGACGTGTGTTAACCTTTATCTTTATTTTGCCGTGGTGGTAATGGGAAGGATTTGTGTAAACGTAAAAAAAACGAACGAAATAAGCTTAATACTTATCTTATGTTAGTTGAAGACTTTTTGCAAATAACAGAGATTTACAAAAGCGAAAAGTTCGACAAATTAGAATCTTGCAATTAAGCAAAAAACAAGACAATAATAAAAAAAAAACTTGAAAGGTGTCAAGGGACACCCGGATGGAACGAAGTTCCTTTTGATTAATTAGTGAAGGAATTGTAATTTTTTTTTGTAAATAATCGTCGCGACACCACACTGTTCAATGCGAAATAGATAGACGAACCGAAAATAACTGGCTTGCTTTCTATGCAAAAAGTGTCGTTACAACTTTTAGTCTTAATTTTTTTCGTCTAGCCCCCCTTTCGCAACGCGCGATAAGGAACTTTCGTTCCAATCAAAAATGGGTGGCTGTAAAGTTGGTTTATGGACAAAGCAACGATAATACGTTGCTATGGTTATCTTGTTAATAACAAGACGTTGCTATGGTTACTTGTCAATAACATGACGCATGACATAATACTTTTTTGTGAGTGCAGGTGTTCATCGATTTATAAGACGTCACGTTAAAAATATTTTAATTCAAGAAAAATAAACCCTAATTAACTGAAACTTTAAGTAAAGGATGATTTATCCAAATAAAAAAAGGTTTTTTGTAAGGTTACAGCTCTAGACATTTCTGGAAATATTTTCTATAAAAAATTTTGGAGATACATTTTCCTTGAAAATACCTTGGAACTTTTTTGAATATCATAAAAGTATCGTATCATTTCATATGATTCCCACGGGATCCAACGAGAGCTAACCCTCGGATGACAGTTAGCTAGTAGTTTCACAAAATGCAACACAGAATATGCATCTAAGTTCACCACACAGAGAACTATTAAACAACACTCTCCGATCTATTGAAATTAATACTTTATCATGTTTGTAATAAGGTATCAAACAGGGTAGCAAGTGTAGCACTTCCATCTCCACATCAGGAGAGTAATGTATGAATATTATAGTCGATATCTTTCAGCGCAACCCTGAGTAATCTTCGCTAAAGGCCTTTAAGGACTCTAATGATTATACTACAAATTGTACCATCCATAACGTGCTTATGTATAGTTACGAGCAAACAATTTAGAACGGCACAAAAACTAATATTATTCATAAAATTTTAAAATATGTTTTGTAACTTTCGCACTTTTGTAAATGATAGACGTGTGACTAATGCAAAGCATTTTTATAAACAACTAGCTGTGCCCCGCGGTTTTACTTGCGTAATAATTTTCTACGCCATTTTCTTATTTTTTTTCTTTTAAAAGAACCTTCACCTGACAATAACAATCACAACAAGAAACGAATTAGTAAAATCAGTTTGTTATCATTAAAATTGGTGTAAATTGGAAGGAAGGAAGGAAAAAGGAAATGAGTGAAAATTTAAGTGCTTGACAATATCTCGAGATTTTCGCTTAGCAACACATTCAGCGATTCATTTTTTATATTATAGATATTTAAAAAGGGAGTAAGTACTTATAATATTTTTTTGTCACTGCATTATAAATAAAATTATCTTTTTATTTTATTTAGCGCCGCGGCGAGTTTAGAACTTGCAACCTCCCATTTACCATGCAGGTATGATAACCACTACGCAACGCAACCAAGTAACGCCTTGGTAGAAATCAGTTATGTATTTTATTTGGTTCGAGTTCGGTTCGAATATCACGAACTAAGGTTCGCAGATGCGAAGGCGGTGCTGTATTTAGGAGATGCATTTTCTTTTTTGACGTGATAACGTTTTATAAATTGGTGAACACCTGCAATCTCAAAAAAGTGTGACGTCACGCGTCGTTACTGGAACGCCTCATGTTATTGACAAGGTAACTATAGCAACGTTTTATCGTTGCCATGGTTACCATCAATGTTTTCTTATGACGTTATCACGTAAAATTATCGTCCGGAAACAGACTTTACAGACAACCATTTTTTGAGTATGTTGTTCTTCTTTTCGAGTCAGTGACGTTCGACCTGTCAAATATTTCCTGCCCATTAGTTAGCCACTGCAACTGCAGCAGCATTGGCTTCTACCAGGTCTTCCAATGTGCAGGTGTTAGAGCACAATAGGCATTGGAGTAGGTGCACCACGGACTGCGAAGACTCTACACTCGAATTGCTCCTCAATAAATAAATAAATATTGCAGGACATTCCACACATTGCCATCTAGCCCCAAACTTAGTAACTAGACTTGTGTTATGGGTGCTCGACAACGGATATACTACTTATATACTTTTCTTTTGTAAATATAAAATACTAGCGACCCACCCCGGCTTCGCACGGCTATATTATGCATGTATTATACATTAAAACCTTCCTCTTGCATCACTCTATCTATTAAAAAAAACCGCATGAAAATCCGTTGCGTAGTTTTAAAGATTTAAGCATACACAGGGATATAGGGACAGAGAAAGCGACTTTGTTTTACACTATGTAGTGATAGTGAAGTGATAGTGATTATAATGATACTTATCATATATAAATAGAAATAACCAGACTACAGACAAATATCTAAGCATACATACTTCTCTGAGGTGGGAATCGAAACCGCAACCCTGTGTTTGGCAGTCCGGCATGGTGACCATTGTGCCAACTGGGTCATCAATCGGTGCAATATACAATTAAAAAGTATGTTACAAAAATCAGCCGACCTAAATCGATGTCAAGTAACTGTATTAGATTTACGACATAGCGCTGATAGGCACTACGCAGTAGGTAGGTACGTGAGTAGGTATACAACTTTATGGCAATTTGGAGCTAGATGATAGTGATTCTCGTTACTGTAATGACGGTGATTCTCTGTCACTACTGTTTGTTATATCTACTGACCATTTTAACTGTGCATCTCTAGCTAACCATTGACGGGAAAAAGGTTTCGTGAAGCAAGAAGTAACCATCTCAATTTATAGTTCCCACATTCCTAATTTATGGTTCCGTACCATGTTGTATGGGAGCCCCACTTAAATCACTACATAGTATAAAACAAAGTCGCTTTTTCTGTCCCTATTTCCCTTTGACTGCTTAAATTTTAAAACTACGCAACGGATTTTGATGGGGTTTTTTTAATAGATAGAGTGATTCAAGAGGAAGGTTTATATGTATAATACATGCATAATATAGCCGTGCGAAGCCGGGGCGTGTCGCTAGTCTATAATATTATTAAGCTGAAGAGTTTGTTTGTTTGTTTGAACGCGCTAATCTCAGGAACTACTGGTTCGAATTGAAAAAAATATTTTGTGTTGGATATTCCATTTATCATAGAAAGGTTTAGGTTACTTTTTATTTTGATATTCCCACGGAATCGGGACTTACGTGGGTGAAACCGCAGGGCGCAGCTAGTATTATTATATTTTCGAAATACATCATTTTTTTTAAATACATCATCTGTAAAAATTTCAACTGTCTAGCTATCACGATTCATGAAACTGGCTGGTGATAGAGAGACGGACGGACAGACAGGGTCCTGTTTTTTTCCTTTTGGGTACGGAACCCTTAAAAGGTTTGTGAAGAAATAATCCTCCCCTTTTAAACGCTAGAGAATAATTTCTTGTTTTAAGTATACCTAAATGTTCTTGAAAATTATTGTTGCTTTTTTTTAAGAACTAGCGACCCGCTCCGGCTTCGCACGGCTATATTATGCATGTATTATACATATAAACCTTCCTCTTGAATCACTCTATCTATTAAAAACCGCATTAAAATCCGTTGCGTAGTTTTAAAGATTTAAGCATACAAAGGGAAATAGGGACAGTGAAAGCGACTTTATTTTATACTATGTAGTGATTAAGTACTGCACATTTTAAGATTTTTTTACTAAAACCAAAAACTTATTCTCTAGCACCTATAGGAACAGAATTCAAGAAACCTTTTTTTCTGTGCCGAGTTTCTGTACCATTCTAACCCGACTACGGCGAAGCCAAAAGGAAAGTTATAACTTTCCTTTTGGCATAACTTACATAAACTTACGTAAACTATGTTTTTATCATTCGTTGTTGAGATCCTAAATCAATATGTACCTACATATTTATTCCTTTACCCTAATAAAGATCCTCACACCAGCTCAAGGCAACAACTAAAATTAGATTCTCTGTTATCTACGAATACCTAAACATCAATTCTTTAAGTGGACGCAATAAGGGAAGAGGTCAAGAGGCATAAAGTATTAAAAATAAAGGACCAACTTGGAGCCACATTTCTTGAAAAAAAATCTTTGGAATTGAACTTCATTATGACGAAATACGGCATAAACATCTGAGAAATATAAAACAAAGAATACCTTCTACTCTCCCCCTACCCCTTTGTCTTCTTCTCTTTTTAACCGACTTCAAAAAAAGGAGGAGGTTCTCAATTCGGTTGTATGTATGTTTTTTTTCCTGTTCTGCCGGTTAAAAGAACAACTAAAGGTATATCAAACCGCAGAACTTCATAGAAAGCTTTGAAATTCTTTTTCGTAGGCTTCGTAGCCGTAGCCCGTAGCAGTCTCGTAGCAGATAATAAATAAGAAAAAAAATTAAAACCAAATTATTATTTTTTTGATCGGTTAATAAAAATGGACCACAAATCGGGTGAAGTTCGAATTTGTCAGCCACATACGAGCACATGCCAGAAGATAGTCCACCAGGGTCGCCATCATTATCATCAGTTTCAGAAATTTCTTGACGAGACTCTTTTTCTTTTTTAACAGGTCGATTCCTGGCTAAGGTAATAACAACTTGTTTCATCATTTTTCGCTATCTCTTATAGTTGTAAAGACCCATATCAAAAATATCATATAGTTTCATATAAATGAAGATCTTTTGAATGAATGAATGAATGAATGAATGAATGTCATTTATTTGCTTGAAATATGGTACAAAGATGTCACATAAAAATATAGTTCAACATATTTCACCAGCACTTAGCTTAGCATGCAAATATTAAAAGTTAGTTAATTAAAAGTTCTAATATGATGTCAAAATAATTAATCCAATGTCAATAATATAAAAAAAAAATTAAAATCATTGAAAGTTAAATAAAAACAAAACAAAATTAATTAATTAATAAGTCAAGAATGGAATACAAAATCATGTCAAATTCAATTTACGTCATCTTTATCATTTATGAATTCTTCAATCGAATAATAGGCCTTATCGATGAGATAATTGTTGACAGCCCGCTTGAACTCTCCAGGACAATCAATTTGTCGTAATGATTTGGGAATTCCGTTGTATATTTCAGGGGCCATACAGAACACGCTAATTCTCATTAGACGAGTATTGCGTGCAACGATTAGAAGATCACCTTTACGTCTTCCACTATCCGCATATCTATTAAAAAGACGCAAATTTTCTTTTACGAATTGAGCCATTTCACTAATGTAAATGCAAGGGAATGTAAGGATTTTTAATTTTTTAAAAGATTCTTTACATGATTCCATTCTACCTAGCTGACATATTGCACGTATGCATCGTTTTTGTGCTATAAAAGGCTTATTTTTGTTTGTAGAGTTTCCCCAAAATATAACACCAAATCTCAATATTGACGCCACATGTCCATGATAAGACGCTAATAGAGCCTTCAAGTTCACTACCTTTTTCAGTTTGTACAATGCATATGAAAATTGATAAATTCTTTTACAAATAATGTCAATATGATTTTTCCATGTCAATTTACTATCTATAGTTAACCCTAAAAACCGTGTGGAGTCAACTTCGTTAATTTTATTGTCATGATAATTTACACTAAGAGTCAAGTTATTATTTCTTTGTCTAAAATTCATTAGGTTAGTTTTATCAATATTTATATTTAAATTATTTAAATTTAACCAATTAATTAGAGATGTCAGAGTTTGATTGATTACGTTCGATAAGTTAGTTTTAGTTTCATTTACAAATAATACCGTGCTATCATCAGCAAACAATGTCATATGATATGGAGTAGTGTCAACAAAATCATTAATATATATATTAAATAATAGAGGGCCCAATACACTACCTTGAGGAACACCATTATATATCTTTCTCAAATCAGATTTAAAAACCAGTTCAGTTTGAGATTGCGGACATACCTTATTAATATGCGTTCTTTGAGTACGGTTACTTAAATATGACTTTATCAGATCGTATGTGTTTCCTCTAACACCATATTTTTCTAATTTTTCCATGAGAATTTTATGATGGACGTGGTCAAATGCCTTACTCATATCCATGAACAAAGCAACAGCAGGTCTCCTAATGTCCATATTTCTAATTACTTTAATTTTGGCCCCAAGATCGTCTGGCCCCTTCCTTATTACATATCTGTAGTTGTATTTTAATTAAATCGTTCGTGCGACGATGCAATGCCGGACAATGGCCGTCCTCAGAAGGTCTATTGCACATTACATGCCTTTATTAAACTTTCAGTGCAAACGAGATATACGAGAACTAAATACATGGGCGATTTTAAACGGACTTAAAAAAAAGGAGGTTGGACTGTATTATATATCACGAATACACATTGTATTGCTCTGTATTTGGGTATAACTTTGTTGTTTGTTTACTGTTTAAAATGATTGTTTTTTGTTGGTAATAGTATAATGGTGTTATATAATATTTTGACGACCCAGTTGGCACAATGGTCACCATGCCGGACTGTCACACACAGGGTTGCGGGTTCGATTTCTCATTGCCTTTGCCTCAGATAAGTATTTATGCTTAGATATTTGTCTGTGGTCTGGTTGTTTCTATGTATTATAAGTATACAGGGTTATTGGAAATTAATTGACACGGCGTTAAGGGCTTCTTCTGTGCACCTTAACGATCAACTTTTGTTCTACGACTTTTGGAAATTCATTATAAAAATATTCCATACAAAAATAAAAAATTAAATCCAACAGTTCAAATAATACTCAACTCTGCGTCTACTTCACAGAATCAATCATAGTAGGTATGGTACAACCCGCCCCGTGCGATCGCGCGCGCGCACTTGCCGCATCGACATAGAAAATTACCAGACAGTACGAGAAACACTTAAATTTTTTTTTTGGGATATGTATTAAGTTTCGACAAAAGTCGTAGAACAAAAGTTGTTTGTTAAGGTGCACAGAAGAAGCCATTAACGCCGTGTCAATTAATTTCCAATAACCCTGTATATTTGCAAAAGAAAATTATATACGTAGTATATTCGTTGTCTAGCACCCATAATACAAGTCTAGTTATTTAGCTTGGGGCTAGATGGCGATGTTTAGAATGGCCTACAATATATATATATATATTTAACTACCTGGCCTTGCTCGGTTATTTTAAGTTTTTGTTTTGCCTTGCCCCCGAAACCCCCCCGCATACTAAATTTCATGAAAATCGTTGGAGCCGCTTCCGAGATCCTGATCACACATAGATATACAAATACAAGAATTGCTCATTTAAATATATAAGATTAATTAGATAATAGATTAGATAGATAGATTTGACGAGGATCTTCATAACTCTGGAACAGAATTTCGCCTAGAGAACAAATGACTCAGTTTATAAATTTCACCACCAGAGTTGGCCCTTAAACTAATAGTTATAGATTGGTTGTGCACTAAAAATGAGAAAACGAAATAAAATGTAAAAACTTACAAAAAGGTAAAAAATTGCATATTCTAAAGTCAGGCAGCCACTACAAACGTAAACGGGCACGTTTCAGATTTTGAAAGTGCATTTATTTTTCCCTATTTTTTTGAATCGCTTTTTAATCTTAAACTACAGAGAAACACCCTGCATGGCAGCCTATATTATAGGGACATCTGTCCTGTTAAAAGGGATTACCGATATAATAAAACTGTGCATGATAGGGGGGACATAAATTGTAGGAACGACTAAGCATATGTGCAGGCGTGTTGCGTTGCCTGAATACCTGCTGGTTTGAGCATAACTTTAAGGTGAAAGGGTACCGGTGCTCTCTCCATACAAACGTAGTCGACTGTTTCCTTCGTGCTGGATAGTGACACTAGCACAAATATTTTTGTTGCATAAAACCTTTAACTGCCATGACTATGCCCCTATGACTTGTTTTTTTTTTATTTTCTAATTATCATAGAAATTACCTAAAGTAATTATTTTCCCGGGTCTTAATCGCGTGTTTTTTATTTTTTATTTCTCTTACCTCGACGTTTCGACTATGTTACAATAGTCATGGTCGCGAGGAGTTACTATGAATACAAATCGTGTGAGCTTAAAAAGTTTAATAGAAATTAAAATTTCAAAAATAAAAAAACAAAACATAGGGGCATGGTCATGGCAGTTATAAGTTAAAATATTTGCTATAGTCATTATCCAGGAAGGAAACGCTCGACTACGTTTGTATGGAGAGAGTGTTAGAACCCTTTTCTATTAAGGTGTTGGTGCAATGCACGTTGATTTTAATGCAGTAAACGAGGTTATTTCAGAGAAACTAACACCTAACTGCAAACACTCGTATATTGTGTGCTTTATCTTCACTCGCAACTTACGAGTTCCACTACTTCTTGTCTCTACTTTCATGGTATCTCAGTTCTCAAAAGAACTTAGTTAACTTTCTTGGAAGATAAAATATTTTTTTCTTATAAAAGATACTACAGAGTCGATTTTTACCACCCAGGTTTTTAAAGTGAGGTTACTAAGTTTTGAACGAAATGTGCGGACCTAGAGTCTGTAGATTCATGGTATTTTAGTTCTCAACAAAAGTTCCTTCTCTGGTCGTCTGTCGAACCACCTTTTAAAGGTCGATTTAAAATATGGCGCATCTGTCGCGCCAATAAGGTTGATCAAGTGGCGCATATTTCAACGACGAAGTCAAGCATGTACACTATTTCTAGCCTGTTCGAACATATACAATGTGAAAGAGAAAACTCACGATGATGTTTAAAGTCTCTAATACTATTAACAAAACACACGGAAACATTGTTTTTTCGGTTCTATTGAGAGTCTATGGCCAAATGTCAGTTGTCAACCGGCAGTTGTATTTTATTGTTGTTATTTACAAGTTTTTTTTTCCAAAAAAAATACACTAGTGGTAGATAATCTCGTTATTATTATACACCAGAGAATCGAACTTCTTTCACTACAAACTAAACTATTAGATTATCAAGTTTTATACAAATTGGTGAACAAGTAATTTAGATTTGGCTATATGTAATTTAGATTTGGCTGCATAATATGAAAGTTAAACGGGCTTATTGTTTTTTATTTTGTGGAGCTTGATATTACGATGTTATAACAGACATCATTTTCAACGAGACTGGAGTTTACGGCTGGATCTTGACAGATGGAAAGTATGAGATAGATAGATACGCAAATCAGGAAAGTCAAATGTAAATTCCGCTTTAAATATTACCTTCCTACTAGAATAGTTTCTAAACTAAACCGACCAAAATAGACGTAACAGAAATGTCAACTCTTGAATACTTCGAACGAAGACAATCTCATTGCGACTCTTGACTTGTTAGTTTTACAAGCGAAATCGTGACCGCGTTTGAGAATTCGAACTCTCACTATATCGTACCGAATTTCTCTACAACCATTGCTGCATGAATACAACACTGTATGTTTATAAAGGAATTGGAGCGGGCAATGGTTTGGGAACATGAGGTTTTCCTACAATTTAGGCGATAATGGATGTTTCTCACTTCAGACGCGCTCTTTGACAATATTGTTACATCAACGCCAACTGCTGTACACATTAATAAATAAACTTTAGGGTGGTTTGGCGAAATATGGACGAAGTTTTTGTTTAAAAGCTATTCGTAATCGTAGATGATACCTATTTTATTCTATTTATTGCATAATAAAAATATAAGTAATACAGGAACAGGGTTATTTAAATAAAACTGTCTTACAGGGTGCTTCATTCAATAAATAAATATAAATAAATAAATAAATATTGCAGGACAACCCACACATCGCCATCTAGCCCCAAGCTAAGTACCTAGACTTGTGCTATGGGTGCTAGACAACGGATATACTACTTATATACTTTTCTTTTGTAAATATATACTTATAATACATAGAAACAACCAGACCACAGACAAATATCTAAGCATAAATACATTTCTGAGGCGGGAATCGAACCCGCGACCCGGTGTTTGGCAGTCCGGCATGGTGACCATTGTGCCAACTGAGTCGTCTAAAATTTTTACACTTTTGGTAATTTGAAAACAAATAAAAACTTAGATGTTTAGGTATTCGAAAATCAGCTGTTTCTTTTGTAATAATTAAAATCATAAGGTCTATGTTAGAATTATTGGTGCACATTCTTGTACCTATGTATCTACTTATTTGGACATTTTTATTTTTCGACATTTTTATTTTCGGGCATTTTTATTACTGGTTCTTTTTATTTTTGGACATTGATTTAGGCCTTTTTCTTTTTGTCGTGCGAATCTAATCAACGACGTAAGCGTTGATTTCATTCGCACTTAGATACATACCTCTTATTACAAAAACGACTGTTGGTTTGAAGTAATTTTGTAGCGACAAAATTGTTTTCAAAATGTTCACAAAATTAAAAGAAAATAAGCAACGAACATCAAAACATCATAAGAAATTAATAAACAAATTAAAATTTTCAGAACGTAAAGCTGAATCTACATTTGAATTTCCCGAATCGGCGCCGTCCGCGTCATTCAGAGTAAACTGGCTGAAAATACCTCATTACTGAACCTCTGAGAGCTCGGATTTTAAAGCATTTTTTATGTTAATGTCGCCTTTTTGACTAACTAAATTCTACTTACTAAGATTTAGGGAAACATAACCTAACAAACTTAAAGGCTCAAGCCATTCTAGTATCATGATCATTTCATTTATTTTAGATAGGTACAGTCAGAAAAGGACTGAGGGTAGCGGGTGCATATTATAAAGTTTTAATTTTTTTAATGACGGTTCAATCATTTTTGGTTATTCTGCGTGAAATAAGTAACACTTCGAAAGCTTTACTGATATCAAGCAGAATAATTAACAATTATTGAACATTTATTTAAAAAATTAAAACTTTAAAATTGCACCTGCTACCCTCAGTCCTTTTCTGACTGTACATATAAATTAAATGGTAGATTATTTAGTTATTTGTAGTGGTGTTTCGTCTCGCCAACCACAGATGGCACTGGGCCGACGAAAAAACGAGATTTTTTCTGAATATAAACTCATATACAAGTTTCAACGTTTTGTTCGCTTCGTCATTTTTCGTACAGCAAGCGATTAGAATCAGTTGCCTGCGTCTGTCTTTTCTGACGTGTACAATTAAGGGGTCTTCAAGCCCCGATTGAACTGGTATCTTTTAGAAAAGCGTGCTACATATGAGACCGCATCGTCACTTACCGTCAGGCAGTGGTTAAAAGCTGACCTATCATTTGTAAAAATAAAAAAAGACAGTTCAAAAATTGCTTTATTAGAATATTTTAACTAGAGATCGCTTTGAGCGACAAGGCCGCTCCTTGTATAAAATTAACCTTAGTTTGTATGTATTTGTATATGTATGTAATTTGAAAATGGTGTTTACAATAAAGAATTTATCTATATATCTTGAATTGAAAGACTTTTAACTTAAACTTAAGTCCTACTTGAGTTTAAAACATTCTAATAATAACTATTTTAGAACTCTACTGTGATTCTGCAATTATGTAGCCTGATTGTACATTAATAAATCTTTAGGCACGTATGTTGGTATACCAAATCATTTGTATCCGCCAGCAGGCGGAGGTTAGTGAACAAGCTGTGGTCGCGAATATTGTATAACTATAGACAGTAGGTAGACATTCGTACATATTAGATAAATCTACCTATTTATCTAATTCGTACATATTAGATAAATCAACCTATTTATCTAATATGTACGAATGACCGGGAAATTGTCTATTTCCGTGAATAAATCAGAATTTTTCACATCATTGCTTCTCGGGGTTTGGTTTTTTCAGGGTTTGTTTTTATTATTGATTTCATCAGATTTACATCTACTTACATTTCTTAAGGTACGGCTATGCCGAAAATGCATTGTAATTTGACATCGCACATAGATTGCGAAGCAAGCGAGACGGTGTGTGGTGATAGATTAACTTCATAGATGTATCGCAGTATGCGCATCTATTTTCATATATTTGTACATTTGTTTGTGTTTCATGGAGGTGACATCGATGTGCGATATGCTATGTGTGATATACGATGCATCTTTAATATAATAATAATAATCCTCCTGACCGGTTTCGGCCACGGCGACCACTTCGACTCTCCACTACTGACGTCGCACGTGTGCTCTAACATGACTCACATACCCAATTTTGTTAACAAAGGTACGGGCACAATGTGGACATGTCAGAACACAGTTATTAATATTATAACTGATAGCCGCTGGTGGTCGGGCTTTCAACTCTTCACGCCTGGTATCGAGGTCATGAAGGCGGCGCGCTTCAAAGTCTGAGACTTTGACTTTCACGCGTGATCTCCACTCTCCACGGTTGGATGTTAAATCCTACCACAAAGAGGGATCTATCTCACATCATTTCATGTGGCGCTTAAGCACATTTTTAACTTACTTACGTAGAATTTAGGGCTATATCTTTAAAGCCTACAATTTCTAATTTAAATAACTTTTAGTCATTTAATCACAAGGGCTACGCGATTGTCGCAATGCGTCCTAAATTCCCTGACTTAAGTACTTAGGCAGTTATACCTACATAACGAGCAGTGAAATCGTGCAACCGACCTCGGACCTCCGACCTAATGTCCCAAATAAACTTAACTCATATCTAATTGAAGAGACCCCGTGAAACTTGGAACGTATTTTGGAATATTAAATACAACTTCAAAGCAAAGTTTCGGGGAAAAATTAAATTTATTTCTATAAGTGACATTTGGGGAGATCTTTTCTCTCAAGTGTTTTCTTATTGAACAGTTTACGGGGCTGCCTCGGAATTCAAATGACGAGTGTTATTATTCTACGTTTTCCTATCCGTCTAGAGAGATGGACTGATGACCCTAGATTGAAGCTTTTTTGTCTGATTAAAACCACAACCTTAGCTTAGGGTTAGATGACGCTGTGTCCAGTGTTCCGCAATAGGTAGGTACCTATTTATTTAATTTACCTATCATAATACTAAGTTTGATCAAATAAGTTGAAGATATTATCTAGCCTAACAATAATAATCTACATTTAAACTGCGCATGCTCAAAGTGATATTAACTTGAGACTTGACCGTGTTACGAAAGCTTTTGATAAAAATTATAAAACCCCTATTTTTCTGGGGTTAAAAAAGAATTTGTACTTCGAAAACTAGCCTAATTAAGTAGTTAAGTGGAACCCCCAAAACGATCCTAAAAACATCTGTTTTCCAACAATTTTTCATTAACTTTCTAGAAAAACTCATTACTAAAGAACCGAAACGAGACCTCGAAAACTTATTAAAATCGTTAATTATCGAAAACAACCTCATTGGTGATTAATACCACAGCACAAGCAATTTAAAGCTGGCAGCCGTTTAATCCGAGGTTCGGCTAAGGAATGATTTACACTACCAATCAAAGTGTCAAGCCTGCTGGTAACATTCTGGCTGAATGATTTTCAACGTGTGCCGAAACGGTTTTTTATTTCGTTCTTTATTTGATTTTGATTTTATGGATGTCAGGCGTCGTCGGTTAAAATGGCGGATAGTTTTGATAAATGACTGTAATGTTTTCATTGTGTAGTAAAACCACATGTAAAGCTTGGTTGTTATTACCTCTTTATACCCGTGGGGACAGTGATCTACATTTAGCACTTTGAAGAAAGAAATGCTTTATAAGATGCCAGGTAACCTTTTTTTAGCACGTTTTTGAAGGTTTGGTCGAACGACCGAATAAAACGAATAGCCATTTTCGACCAAAATACCTATTTGTTAATAGGTATTTTGGTCGAAACTTAGTAACTTCTCTTTTAGATTTTTAGTCAATCTTACAAATAAAACAAAATAAAGGTTAAGCAAAGCAAAACTAGCTTGACCAAAATTAAATTGGCCATTCCTTAGTTTCAACATTTTATCAATAAAAAAAAATGCATACAACCGAATTGAGAAACTCCTCCTTTTTTTGAAGTCGGTTATAAAAATATCGGTTAAATTGTAAAAACTTAGACAAATTGCCCGGTGAATTCATGGTGATACAATTCTGAAACTCATTTTTTACGCAATAAATAAAAAAAATCATTTCACACTTTTTTAGATCTTCGCATTTTTAGCACTTTTTGGCAGTAATTTTACTCTACGTAAACCTAGGTAACACTGCTAAGGTAATGTTATTGGATTAAACGCCAGCTTAGTGGGATAGGTATACATTAAAACTAAATGAGAGATCACATCTTAATAGCTATAAAAGTATCATTTAATGTATAAGGTGAACTAAGCTTAGGTAACATACGGTTTATTATCTCTCGGAAATTGCTTTTAGTGCTTAGCGTAATGAGATCTATGCCTCATAATCCTGGGGTCTTACCACAAGTCGATCAAACGTAACGTATTGAGTAAGAAACATAAAGATAAAACACGGTCACATTATCTCGAGACCTGGCGTAAATAAAAGTCCAAACGTAACAATGAAATGTTTAAAAATATACCACAACAACGTTTTCGGCAACGAAAGTGCCGATACGCGTCGACTTGTTTTCGTTGTTTTCGTGGTGGTTTTCGACTTGTTTTCGTGGGACTTTTATTTACGCCAGGTCTCGAGATAATGTGACCGGGTTGTACAACTGAAATGTGCACAAGCTGCTAATACGCGAGACAGCCAATGTCTTAAAACAGTGCATCTGTCGCGACGTCTATTTGAGCTATTTCAAAAATATCCTATCCTACTAATATTATAAATGTGAAAGTTTGTGTGTATGTATGTTTGTTACTCCTTCACTCTAAAACTACTGAACTGATTGCAATGAAATTCGGTATGTAGATAGCTGGAGGGCTGAATTAACATATTATTATAGGCTACTTTTTATTCTGATATTCCCACAGGATCGGGACTTACGCAACATAACATAAATCGGTTAAAGCATAAAGCATAAAACCCGAAACCGCGGGGCGCAGCTAGTAAACCAACTATTTTATTTTTTTAGTAATATTAACTAAGTGTGGAATGTCCTGCAATAATGAATGAATGAATGAATAAAAATGAATGAATGAATGTCATTTTTTTTCAATTTATTTATTATCATATATCTAGCTAGTAACATCCTGACAAATTAGTTAGGAATAACTCAATAGGTTAAGTTTGATCGACACATGAACGACATGTGGTAAGGCCTCTGTACAGGGTTGCCAGATGACAATTTTTTTTTCTCGTACCAGGGTTGCTAAATATCTCGTAATTTCAACAGATAATCTCGTAAAAGCATAAATTTAAAGAAACTCAAATAAAATTAATGACTCTATGCTTTTTACTGTACTATGTAACTTATGTAGTCATATTCTTTGCGCTTGGGGCTGTTAAATTCAAACAAAACAATTGAAAATAATATTTTTTACTAATTATATTCGACATCAGGGATGTTAGTAAAATCATCTTTATTTTTAGAGTATAGCTTTTCAGATGTCATTCTGGCGTACATTTCTTTTGATGGTTTGATTTTACGCAATTACCTTTGCGATTTGGGCCTTTAGCGCTTTCGGAAGCTAAAAGTGTACCATTTACTGTATCAGTGATAAGACGATTTCTTAAATCTGTTTAGGTTAGTCTTACTAAATACCCGCTCACAGTCTGCATTTGCATGAGGCAAAGCCAAGACTGCGAGGGCAAAACTGGCCAATTCGAAGAAATCTTCTGTTTTATAAAATCTAAAATCGCCCAAAGCTCATCAGGCTCTGTGGTAGTTTTAAGTAATTTGCATATTTACTACTACTACTAACTAAACTAACTTTTTGGCTGATATAGGTATGCGAAATAAGTCGTCTTTGTTAAAATCTCGTAAAAAAGTGTACGAGATTTTTGTTAATCTTGAATCTCGTACAGACCCTCTAAATCTCGTAATGGTACGAGATTTCTCGTACGTCTGGCAACCCTGCCTCTGTATTACGTATTCGCTCTACTTTCAGCGGCTCACTTATCTCCACACGTTGCCATCTGAGCCTCTACCTGCCATAATATTATTAAACTCTAAGGCCAAAGAGATTAAACGTATTCATAGAGTGGCCATTATGACTATTACTCAGCATCTATAGCGGTTTCAGACCAGCGTTTTATACGCGCGTATAATCTTGTTTTTTAATGTTATTTACTAAATAAATACTTATTAAACTACATGCGAGCGTATTCGTACTTCACATTTAAATTCTCTCGATTTTGTACTTATTTTGGTACGACACTACACACCTGTGTTTAAAAGAAAACGTGCGATTTCGCGTGTTTTACGGGTCTGAAACCCCCCATAGGTTTCATGTGTATTCAGTCCCTAAATTATGGTTTTAGATCTAAACGTTTTGTTATTAGGTCCTTTAACTCAGTCAACTTTTAATTTAATCTATATAAATACTAAACCGCTGGGGAGTAAAGGTTCTCGAGTGGCGGCCACGATGCAACGCGAAACGGAGTGTTGGGAGACCAGCTGCCCGGTGGACCGACGACATTGTGGCGGTCGCGGGTAGTCGGTGGATGGAGGCGGCTCAGGACCGCTGTTTGTGGCGTCGTATGGGGGAGGCCTATGTCCAGCAGTGGACGTGTATGGGCTGACATGATGATGATGAAATACTAAACTTTTAATTAATTCAAACATTTTGCTAGTTTATGGATATTTAGCGTTCATGTCTATTAACACGTTAGACTAGGTGCTTTTATGAATATAATAGATACCTACCTACTGGTAACGAGTCACTTTTGAGCACCTGGGTGTTTACGTAAATTCACAGGTGATTATGGGATACCCAAATTAAAATTTTATAGGAGTTGCCTGTAAGGAAAAGTAGAACTTAAAGAAGAACAGACCGAAAACTTAGGTTCTCTTATATTGACCACAATTTTCATACTTAAATATTGTTTTTGTTTTTATACAAACGTCACACTAGACTGTAGATAAATAACGGTCGGCTGCATAGTTGCTGACCCACCGTAGAGCAAAACGGTTTTTTCTAAGAATGTTTTCAACACAAGCAAGATTCTAGGCAAGTTGAAGTTTAAAGTCTTTTAACTAATGAATTTATCAAACAAAAATTATTAGAATTAAAACATTCCAATAACAGTAATTTTAGATCTACGGTGGGTCTGCAATTATGCTGCGGACCGTACACGTACTAGTAAGTAAATATAAATTTTGTTGTAGAAAAGTTTATTGATAATACTGTTGTCCGGTCTTCGTCTAGTATAAGTATTAAAAGTCTTTGTCGTATACTGAATAATTTGTAGGTACTGTCATATGCCTAGAAATCTACATAATAGGATTTTTATATGTGATACTTTTATGTAATTTTTCGTGAATATTTTTATAGGTCTGGTAATCAAATTTCTACTGACTATAACTTAAGTAGGTACTTACCTACTAATAATATGAGTCTCTGTAACTCGAGTAAATAAACACATTTAATTTATTTAATCGCAACACGTCCACGAAGACCTCACACCTAGGTGAGTGTGGAATCGGTGGAGTTTTACTGGGTAGACTTCTGGTCGTTTTCTTCCGTTAGACCAATAAAGGCGGCCCTACATGCCCTCGGTGATCCCCACCCAGGGAGCGGGGGAATGATGCATAGTTCGCATTTTTTTCACCGTAGAAACTAAAGTAAGGTAAGTTATCACCAAATTTCGTGAAAAAGAAAACATTTTTGTAAAAGATAAACATAAAAAACCAAAAACTTGGTTTTTTGAATTTTTCACATAAATTTTGAGGTTATGTGAAAAAAGTGTGAATACAAAAGTTTTAGATCTTTTTATTACCTACAACTTTGCCATTTGAGTTTTTTCCATAGGACTTTTAGTTTTGCCGGAAATCGATATAAATCGTTTTTTACCCTTAAAAGATCACCCCCATACCCTTCCCGACCTCAGATCGCCCGTAAATTATTTTTCTTTTAATTTTTATAATACTCCCCTCCGTTTCTAATGGGTTTCATCCTACTATTATTTTTTTTCACTTTTTATTATTTTTAAAGGCTTCTACCCTGGTCTAAAGCCCCACATACGCTCGCTGCAGAAGTCCCAAAAGCAGCGGGTTGATATATAAGGCCACATTTTCTTTACCATAAAAAAGGTACTTGGGTACTACATATAGGCGGTTAGATACAATAAATTCCGAGTTTAATAGATCAGAAAAAAATATTTTAATAAAGTTGCTAATGATTACATTAACACATTAAAAAACATCGATTGTAAATAAACAAAATTAATAATAAATAATAGGTAATAAACTTGCTATGAAAATACATTGAATCCTTGGCAGTAACATAGGCATTTTATACCCCCATATTTCCATGGTATAGGGACTAATACAGGTGAAACCGCGGACCGCCGCTAATTATTTTGCCAATATGTAGGTAGTAACCTAATATCCACAGTAAAGTCTACGCAATAACATTTCTGCAGCGATATCAAACCAACGCCAAACATACATCTAACTAAAAATACCGCAAACCAGAACTTTCTATAGCCAGCACGAGCTAGCGCAGCCAAAATCAAAACAGTAACAATAAGTTACTCTAATCCAGTTCAGGTGAAGATCAATCGTGGTAATTGGCGGCAATGTCGGCCGCGTAGCGCTAGCCACGGAATAGCACTAAGATATTTAAAATTCCAGAGAGAACCTAACACAACTTTCAATTTCCATTATCCTCTAAATTGGCTAGATTATCAATTCGAGAGATAATTCCAAGCCGAATTCCCACTATCCCCCGTTTGGGGGATAGCATATGGGGGATAGGGGGAATACCTACCCCAAAAAATTGCTTAAAAAATTTTTATTTAAAAATTACAGAGAACATCTGGGGGTCTAAAAAACTACTACTTTTCAACTAGAAATACCCACCGCATGGCACAAGTAGGTATATTTAAAACTAGCTGACCCGTGCCCACTTCGTTGGGCATAATGTTAAATTCGACCGTTTTTTCTCTGATTCACTTTGCAAAACGGACTACCACGTAAAAGCCTTTTTATTTTTCGGTTTTTTATATAACCTATGACACTCAGCAATAATGTGGCTTTCTATTGGTGCAAGAATTTTTAAAATCGGTCCAGTAGATCCTGAGATTACCCCTTACAATTTAACAAATATACAAACACACAAACTTTACTTCTTTATAATATTAGTATAGATTACAGAGAACATCTGGGGGTCTAAAAATTGCTACTTTACAAGACGAATTAGCCACGGAATGGCACAAGTATAAGTATTTTAAATTACAGAGAGAACATCTGGGGGTCTAAAATCATTGCTTTCAAAGACGAATCATTATACGATTTTTAGGGTTCCGTAGCCAAATGGCAAAAAACGGAACCCTTATAGATTCGTCATGTCTGTCTGTCTGCCGTATGTCATTTTATATTTTGAAAAGGACGCTCTCAATTCGTTGCGTAGGTACTTATACTTATTTCTATTTAATTTCCGTCTCCCTTTATCTATAAAACTCTCCTTCCTTTTCTCCTTTCGTTCATCTTTTAGCATAAAAAGTACCTAACTACCTAACTTAGGGAGGAACATAAAAATAAAATTAAACATATTCTAACAATATTCTATTTTATTTTATGTACCTACTCTATAGACCAGGGTCGATAATTTTTTAAACCGAAAAAAATCACAGTAGGATGAAACCCATTAGAAAAGGAGGGGAATATGATAAAAATGAAAGGAAAAATAAATTACGGTCGATCCGAGTTCGGGAAGTGGGAGGGTGTTTTTAGGGGTAAAAAATGGTTTATTTTGATTTCCGACAAAACTACAAGTCCTATGGAAAAAAGTTGAATGGCAAAGTTGTAGGTAATAAAAAGATCTACAACTTTTGTAAATACAATTTTTTCACATAACCTCAAAATTTAGGTGAAAAATCAAATAACCCAGTTTTTGGTTTTTTATTTTTATCTTTTTCAAAAATGTTTTTTTTTTCTACGAAATTTGGTGAAAACTTACCTTATTATGTCCCAAATACACTGTAATTTATTTGATTTAAAATATTTATTTTTTCGCTTTATTTTAACTTAACCCATTTAAGCCCGCTGTCCCCATTGAAGGACAGTTATTGAACTACCTCTATCTACTTATTTATTTTAAATTTTTCTGATTAAGATGCTGATTTGACATGTCATTGAATGCGGCTGTGTAATAAATACTCAATTTTTGTAATTAATTGTAAAAAACTGGTTACAATTGTTCTTTCTTTTTACTACATTGAACAACCACGTAATAGTTAAAAGGTCTGTAATTTTTTATTATCTTAACGATATTATTTCGAGCAATTTTTAGTATTATTTACTTGGTTATTGTTTTTACTTTGAAATGATACCATAATACTAGGTATTTGTCAAGATTTGACTGTAATAAGATAGATTTTATGATACTGTCCCCAAATAGGGCCAATGGGCTGATTGATAATATTTTTTGTTTATGATTTACGGTTTGTATCGTTTAGTTCTCGTGAGAAACCTTAAATCCCTTATATTTTTGTATTTGGTTTTTATTATTGCTTTGGAAGAACCGTCATGTTTTACACCTCAACCTAACGGTACTCTTTTGGGACCAAATCTTGCACGTGTCCACGGATACACGCAATTACAACATTTTAGCAATAATCGTAAAAAAGCATAACTCATTCAGAAGCCTGTCAAAGTTTGTTTCCCATCGATGATCCTTTAACGTTAGATAGTTTTATACCCAAGTGTTCGTTAAATGTTTCATTCATCGTAAATATTTGGAACGTATAATCGTACGCGGACCATATGTTGCAAATGATTATCGAGGATTGAAAGAAGCAATTGAACACATTTTACACGAGGAAGATGATCCTGATGTTAGTTACGACTTAGTGGCCATTCCTCCAGATCCGAGCGTGCTCACAGATGAAGAAGAAGGAGATGAAGACGATATGTTGCAAAACATCCTTCCACGTGATATCCCCGGTAGAGTAGAAGTTTTTGAGAATCGAAACGACGACGACTGGGATAGTATAGATGATGAACCATTACAAAGATACAGGAGAGTTGAAATTCGAGAAAATAGGACAAAGAAATGCCCACTAGTGTCTGTCAAAGATATGAAAAAGAAAAACCGAGCAGAATTTGATTACCGTTTCGATACAGTCAACAAAGTATTGTTCGTGCGATGGCTCGATAATAGTGTGTGTACCATGGGTACAAACTATGATTCAGTATATCCTCTGGGTAAGGTAAAGAGATGGAGTTCTGCAGAAGGAAGAAAAGTAGATGTTGACATCCCTTTTGTATTTCAAAATTATAATAAAGGGATGGGCGGAGTTGATCAAGCTGACCAATCAGTTGCAGTATATCGATCAGCTGTACGAGGTGTGTAGGTGGTGCCAATGGTGGTAGGTTCTATTTACTTGCATGCTAGATTTGGCGGTAGCAAACGCATGGCGTCTCCACGCCCTGTCTGCGACAGACAAACTAGATCAGCTTCAGTTTCGCCGAAGCATTGCCCGGTATTATCTGAGAACTGGAGGCACTGAAAGACCCGATGGAAGGCGTCGTAAAACTCCGTCAGCAGTGCCAAGTAAGAGTCATGATGACGTTGGACACTGGACACAGAAGATGCCAAAGGAGATACGATGCACCGAATGTCTCATGAAAACACGTTGGCAATGCAAAAGATGCATTAAAACCTTGTACATTGATAAAGTGTGCTTTTAAAAATATCACACTTGAGCCCATTGTCCCTATTTGAGGACGGTGTTTTTTTATATATAAGGAAGTTATTTTTTTTTTATTTTTTTTTTATAAATTGTCTTCTTAGGTCTTAATAGTTACGAAAATATAAGTTTCTTCAAAATTCTGCTGGTAGTTTGTATTTGGGTCCAAATGGGTTAATATCAAAAAAACACCCTAATTTTCAATCGAAAATTCTCACGTCAAAATATCAGCCTTGAAAGTCTTGAGACTTCTTGTCCTACTGTGATTTTTTTTCATTTTTTATCATTTTTGAAGGCTTCGGCCCTGGTTTATAAGGTATATTTGTTTATAAATAATATTATATTACTTATGATCAAACGAACTTACGTATAAACGTGAACATCGTTCAATATTATATGAAAAGGAATACGTTTAATTCTTCAGATAATATTATATTTGAGTAAGTAACACATGTTTTATTATCTGAAGAATGAAACGTCTCCTTAGATAATATTATATGGTTGGAGTTCTCTAACCATTTAATATCTTTGAAGAGCACGCAATCACCAAATACCGAGGAAGATTGCACCAAATTGATTCCCATTCAGACTGAGTTGGCGTGAAACTAATTTTGTGCAACAATCCGAGAGGGTATTTTGCTCAGAAGTTATTTATAAAACTTTTTCAGTACCTATTTCTTCTTCATTTATCATCTTCTATTTAGGATCTATATTTCTACACTAGCAGCACTCGCTATTTCACATGTGTAACTCCCGATCCCGTGGGAATATCGGGATAAAAAGTAGCCTATGTTATTCCCAATGAATCAATGTATCCTCATACTAAGTTTTATCAAAATCGGTCCAGTAGTTTCGGAACCTATTCGTTACAAACAAACAAAAAAATACTTCCTCTTTCCGAACGACTGCACCAAACTGGATAATTCTTATGTTGTGTTCGTTATTGTCAGGACAAGATTTGTTTAAAAAGATTTTTTTTAATCAATCGAGGGTGAAACCGCGGGGCGCACCTAGTTATTAATTAATGTTTTGATCTTTATTTATTTAAGTGACCAATCTATTCTATATCCATACTTAAAAAACCGGCCAAGTGCGAGTCGGACTCGCGCACGAAGGGTTCCGTACCACTGTATTCTGTTTTTAACCCCGACGCAAAAACAAATGCAAAAAAATAAATGGCGCTAGTTTAGTTTAGAAAAAAATGATATTAAAAACCTCAACATCATTTTTGAAGACCTATCCATAGATATCCCACACGTATGGGTTTAATGAAAATATTTTTTTTTTTAGTTTCAGTTCTAAGTACCTAAAATTTATTGGTTTTTTTTCTATTTTTGTGTGAAAATTTTAATGCGGTTCACAGAATACATCAACTTAGTTACCAAGTTTCAACAGTATAGTTCTTATACCTAGTTTCGGAAAAAAGTGGCTGGTACATACGGCAGACAGACAGACATGACGAATCTAAAAGGGTTCCGTTTTTTGCCATTTGGCTACGGAACCCTAAAAACGAAGTCCTCCGCCGCGTCTGTCTGTTAGACTACCTACTTATTTACGCTTGGCAACTACGCGTTTTATGTTTCATTTAATATCTTTGATATTTTTCAAAGTAGAAACTTCTACCTGTTTATTTAAGGAGTGTGTTCTTAAGCTAACCACTGGAAAATTAGAAACAAATTGATTTCTCTTTGAGAGGTAACAAAGTTGACTTTACTTGTTTCTAAGAAAAAAATACAAGTTGTGCTTTATGGTTTTACTCGCATAAGTCCTGTGAAAATATCGGTATAAAAGTAACCTGTGTTATTTCAGTTCAGCTATCTATATATATACGTCGCGCAGCGAATGGTGACCTCTGCGGTAAGTGGATGCGCAGAACTCGATATTTATATGAAAATTGAGTTCTGCGCATACCCCTTCTACTTTCCATCAGAGGTCACCATTCGCTGCGCTACGTATACCAAGTTTAATCGCAATCGGTTTAGCAGTTCTTGCGTGGAGAGGGTTGGCAAAGCCACCATAGAATTTTATGTTTTTGACTAGGTGTGCCAGGATTGAAGGTGAAAGGGTACCTGCGCTCTCTCCATACAAACGTAGTCGACTGTTTCCTCCCTGGATAATGACACTAGCACAAATATTTTTGTGCCAACTGCAATGACTATGCCCCTATGTTTTGGTTTTTTCATTTTCTAATTATCATAGAAATTAAAACTAGTAGTTCGCCCCGAACTGAGACCTCACGAGTTTTTTTCAGCGTTTATTATATTTCAGCGTAAAGTACTAAAATGTATAATATAACGACGAAAGACTCCAAATACGACAGGTCTATCTTATTTGAATGATAGGTGCCTAGTATCGCTATTATCTGACATTGGATGATTTAGAGTTGTTGTTGTTGTTAAGTTCTAATTAGCATAGGTCAATCATCACACCCTGGACATCCGTTGACTCTTTATTTTTACTCAAGACATTTTGAATGTGTCCAACATAATATCCAGAAGATAGTAATTCCTTTCCTTCCTTCCTTATGTATCTACTTATCATAATGTTACGTAAGAGGAAACGAGAAGACAAGGTCGAGAACGAGAATATATTAGAGAAGTTTGAGGCCAATATGTCCTGTAATAAGTCCCTAAACTAAAATATAACAAGTCAATAAAAATTATAAAAAAAATAGTCGTCACAAATTTTATAATTATCAGAGTCTCTAGATCGGCTAGAACCGAACATTCCTACTATTTAATACTATCCACCACTAATATTGTAAAACAGCCCATGATTATGAAATAAATAATTATAGGAAATGAAGCAAACAGAGTTCGGACGATTTGGGGCAAAGTAATAAATTTCTATAAAATTTAAATATATTTGGATTAAGAATATTGTAAATAGTAGGTAAGCGTGTTACATTGTGAATTTGTGATGCTACACCTTCGTTATTTTTCTTTTGCAATCACAATGTAACACGCTTACTATTTAAGTACAATATTCTCCAAATTTATTAGATTTATTTATTTTCTATTTTTTAGTTGGACTTTTTTTATTAAAGCGTGTTTTTTTTAGTTTTTTACTGTATTAATTTATTTTATACTTTTTGGTCTTTGATAACGAAATATGTTAGATTAGACCCTGGTTACTATTGAAAGACAAACTACTCGTCAAGACGATTCTAACGAGCCTAAACTCGATGAGGTTGTGTCGTTTCATTGCGAATTTCCTATGACAACCTTCCAGTTCCATCATCAGACCCTGGTTACCATTGAAAGACAAACTACTCGTCAAGACGATTCTAACGAGCCCAAACTCGATGAGGTTGTGTTGTTTCATTGCGGAGTTCCTATGACCACCTTCCAGTTCCATCATCAGACCCTGGTCACCATTGAAAGACAAACTACTTGTCAAGACGATTCTAACGAGCCCAAACTCGATGGGGTTGTGTCGTTTCATTGCGAAGTTCCTATGACCACCTTCCAGTTCCATCATCAGACCCTGGTTACCATTGAAAGACAAACTACTCGTCGAGGCGATTCTTGACGAGTAGTTTGAATGAATGAACTATAAGGTATGGATAATGAGATAATTCCTGCAGATTCCCTCCAGCTCTATCATCAGATCAGTTCCATGGTACCATATTATTGTCACCGAAGTTACGCCCTTTCATTTGATACCCCACTCGGGTATATTTGCAGTATAGTTTGTGTGCCATATAGGTGGATCCCCTTTTGGACCCCTATCTCCGTAACCCCCTGACCGATCCTGCTCATGTTCGAACTTAAAAATTCTATGGACCTCAACTACTTGTATACCAAAAATCATGAAGATCAGAGCAACGGTACTCAAGTTATCGTCGAACAAACATACAAACATACGAGCGACCGACCCTTCTCAACACTAGACCTCTCTCGCTTCGCTCGTTCGGTCAATTAAAAAAATTAAAACATTAAAAAAAATAGTGGCATGGTCATGGCAGTTATAAGTTTTATGCACCAATAATATTTGCTCTAGTGTCATTATCCAGGGAGAAAACAGTCGACTACGTTTGTAATAGTTTGTATGGAAAAAGCCCCCGGTACCCTTTCCTCTTAATATAATATTGGCCTTTTCCATGATCATTTATCTGTATTTAATCTGTAGTGCCTAGGACATTTGTATTAGTCAGAGGCTAGCCCAGTGCCTACACCACCCTTAAAGCTTAGTCGACAGAAGATCTCGGCAATATGTCTGTAGACAACTAAGCCGCGGGTTTTATCACGATGTTTTCATCACGACCACCGATTTAAAAGCGCACATAATTACGTAATACCTCATTTTCATTCATTACCCACCGCACTAACAGTCGACACTACCGAGTAGTGTTATAATACCAGTGCATATAACGTGCAGCTTAGTCAACCATTTGCTCTATAAAATAGTCGTTGGTCTGTAAAAATCAGAAGTCAGTAGAAGGTATAAAATCACACTTATAATGTTATCTCTCTCTCTTTCTTAAATTTTTCTGTTTCCTTTATCGTGTAATTGGTCTGTAAGTACTAGGCAATCAGAAGTCAGTAGAATGTATAAAATCACATTTATAACGCTATCTCTCTCTTTCTTCAACTGCTGTCTTTCCGTTACCGTGTAAATTGTTTGATAGTAATTTGGTCTGCAAGTACCAGGCAATCAGAACTCAGTAGAGGGTATCCTACAAAAAAACTAATGTGAAATCATGCTAGAGTTAATTGAATTATTTTTCCAGTTTCATTAGGGTTCCGTACCTAAAGGGTAAAAACGGGACCCTATTACTAAGACTTCACTGGCCGTCCGTCCGTCCGTCCGTCCGTCCGTCACCAGGCTGTATCTCATGAACCATGATAGCTAGAAAGTTGAAATTTTCACAGATGATGTATTTCTGTTGCCGCTATAACAACAAATAGGTACTTACTAAAAACAGAAAAAGTAAATATTTTAAGAGCATGTTTTTAAGAATTTTAGATTATTTTCACGTTTAATATTTTTTTGTTAATATAGGTACTCCCAAAAGGGCCGGCAAGACTTTTATTTTCAATTCCTTCATGGCCATCACATACTTTTTGAGGAGAAAAATTGAATAAGGAGAGAGACGTAATAAGTGTGATTTGTACGTTCTACTAACTTCTGATTGCCTAGTACTTTTTACAGACCACGACTATTTTATAGAGTAGCTGGTGTTATATGCACAGAGATGTTAACACTACTGGCGAGTAGTGTAAAAGGGAAAACTACCTACGACGCTATACCGGTAGTATCGACTTGTAGTGAAGTGGGTAATAAATACCTACTAATTTTTTGTAAAAAAAACCCATTGGTGCACGGCCGGCTGGGATTCAAACCCACGACCTCCGGAATGAAAGTCGAGATATTTACAATTAAGTCAAATCACTAGCCACAATTTAGTAAAAATGTCGTAAAAACGCATTTGAATCAGTAAGATTTTTCTAACAAGAAATTGGAAATAAAAAACAGTAGGTAATTATTATACATGCAGGATATTTATTTTATTACACTGTACAATATATCGTAACTGTTGTTTATAAAATATATATACTTGTTCCAAAATATATTGTCCACACTCTAGTAGGTATATATAACATATACAAGTGTAAAAATGACTTGTTACAATATGATATAGTAGGTATACTTTTATATGCGTTATATCGCTGTGCGCTGTTTTACATAGGCCAATATACATGTAGGTATATACTAGTACAGAGGTCTTACTACAAGTTGTTGTCGTACTCAATCAAACGTACCGTGTTAAGTATTTGCCAAGAATATTTAAAACTCAAATCGGCCAATACTCCAGACGAGAAAAATAGCTTCTTTGCATAATATGTCAGCGTTTGACCACTATCATACCTGTAGCACGCTTTCCTAGAAGGTACCTATTCACTCGTGACTTGAAAAACTCCAAAAGGTTGATGGTTCGATCCTAAACTGATGCTCTATCGCGCAGTCTATTTCAGCAGCTCAAATATGCTGCGCGATAGAGACAGAAATACTATTTTAAACTATCTTTTTTGGCTCGCATATTGGCCGATTGCAGTATTTAAGTTTTCATGGGTGTACAGTCACATTACCAATTAGCTGAACCCCACGTGACCCAGAGCTCACTCGCATATCTGTAAAAAATATAGTACTTACCTATTTTGTTATTTTTTAAAATTGTATATTGTATTGTATGGTATATTGTAAAAAAAACATAAACAGGTAACATTACTTTACAACCTTACAGAGATGCGAGTGAGTTCTGGGTCACGTGGGGTTCAGCTAATTGGTAATGTGACTGTACGTTAGATCGAGTGAGTAAACAACTCGTGATTAAACCTCAGTTTCCGAGTTACATAAGGAAATGTTTGCAGGGTTATTAGAAATTCATTGACAATCTAGGCCGACCTATTGTGGCAGTTTAGTGTGTAGGTACAATAAAGCGATCTAAGAGTAATTTTAAATGAATTTCTGATAACCCTGGTAATACAATCATGTTATTAGAAATACGTTGAAATGGACTGTAAATATAGTTCAGGCTGCGCAGAGCATTACATGGCGGGAACAAAATTAAAGCCACATTTTTGCAAAAAAAAAAAAAGAAAGGAAAATTATGTCCGAAAAGTTAAATTTCGTAAAAAATAAGTACAAATTTTAATCGATTATCGATTAAACAGTTTATACCGTTTGGGCAGATTTCAATTAATACAGTACAGTATAAACTGTTTACTTTAATCTCTACATATAATAAATTCGAAGTTTTGGAAGTAAGCGTTCTACGTCCATAATGATCTTAGCACTATAGAATTCGCTAACCTTATATAGCTCCAGTAGAAAAAAATCTTGCATGCGCGATTCAGGTTTTCTTAAATTTAGAAAATCACAAATTAGTTGATTATTCTTTTTGTTCTGCTTAAAAATTTTGTACACTTATGTATTTTAAGAATACATAGCAATATACACATTTTTTAACTAGAAAATAAAGTAATTAATTTAATAAGATATTTTTTTTAATTTCAAGTAACTAGCGCCATCTCTTCGTTTTCGCGAAACTACCATTCATCTCAGAAAATGTTGATTTTATTTGTTTACCTTTGTTTGTGCAGTCTAATTTCGGGAACTAGGAAACAGATTTTAACATAATCTTCACGAATGTGTTCAGAAAATATCAGAAGAGGTTTAGGTATTTCAAGTAGATTTATGTTACTAATTAAAATTTGATATTTCTTGGCGTAAAAAATAAACCATAATATTTTTGCATGAAAACGTACAGAACGTAGGGATGATGTCAAAATTGTCAGTTTGACATACGGAAAGAAGCATCTAGCGCCATCTCTTTTTTATTTATAATTTTACTATGGCTTCGCATTATTACTATCGTGCATATAGCCAGTGTCGCGGTCAAAGAAAATTAAATCCAATGCAGGAGCGTTTTTTGAATTTGGAACATTACAACGCTCCAGCAATTTTGTATGAACATGTGTATGAAGCGGCGTGCTGGGGTTATTAAAAACTTAAATACTCTTTGATTGGATCTCTTTTATCAAAGTACTAGCGACCCGCCCCGGCTTTGCACGGCTATATTATGCATGTATTATCTTCTTATCTATATCTATCTATATCTATACATATAAAATCCTTTGTCCTGACTGACTGACTGACTGACGGATCAACGCACAGCCTAAACCGCTGATCGTAGAGACTTGAAACTTGGAGGGTGTGTTCTTTGTATGACGTAGGTATCCGATAAGAAAGGATTTTCCGAATTTCTACCCCTAAAGGGGTGAAAAAAGGGAGCAAAGTTTGTATGGGACAACGTTATTCCTTGGTCTAATCTACTTCAAATTTTGCATAAACTTTTTGACAGAATTGATGGAACACGTGTTTCATATTTTATTGAAATTCATCCCCTAACGGGGTTAAAAAGGGGTAGAAAGTTATTTTGGGGGTGATTTCCTCCGAAGTTGATATCAATACTCCTTTTAAATCACCTACATTTGACACCCATTTCGATTTTATTCAAAAAAGGTTGCACTTTTAGGAGACGGCCTCATGGGGACGTAGAATTCGAAATTTGAAATGGTAGAACATTGTCTCACATAGTATGAAATATACGAATCATTCTATATTCAAAAGTAGCTGCACCTCGCGGTTTCACCAGCATGTCCCGATCCCGTGGAAATATGGAATAAAATGGGATATGCGTGGGATAAAAAGTATGCTACACTATTATGTATTCTGTGACGTTCGTGTTTAGTGGGACGCGTTCGTGTCGTCACGGGCGGCCGGGGTTTCTCGAGCGGCTGCAGTTTTTCGTTGATTACTCAGGTTCTACTTATTGGATATAGATGTAAAGTATAACACGACCTTCCTATCCTAGCTATCTTAAAGTGAAAACCAGATTTCAATTGGTTTAGGCGTTTTTTATTGTATAAGTAACAAACAGACAGACAGATAGACTTGAACTTTAAAAACTACATGTTTTTGTTTCAATATTTTCTAAGTCCCTCAGAACCATTTTTTTTATTTGCTTCCAAGTAAATACAGAATTTTCGTCCTCTCTGCCTTTATAATGAGTATCAAAGAAAACATGTGAAATATAAATATAAAAGAATATAAACTAACCTACCGACTTCGGTAATTTTAAAACCCAAAGAAATTTATTAGAGTTAAAACCAATAAAAAATCCTATTAGAACCATTTTGGACTTATACGCGGACGAAGTCGCGGGCAAAAGCTATATATAAATAAAACTCGTTTTCCGTTGTCACGGCATCACGCGTGAACGGGTGGACCGATTTCTCTAATTCTTTTTTTGTTGTGTTAGATTTTGTCAGGAGAAGGTTCTTATGAAAGAAAAAAAATAGAAAGTTGCGTAGAAAATTATTACGCGGGTGAAACCGCGGGGCGCAGCTAGTATTTAATATAATTTTTAATATCTTTTTTAGCATAGTTGAAGCTTTTAAGAGGTTCAAAATTATGTTCGCGAATAAATTTAACATCAATGCCTAACTGGGTATTTTTGCAAAGAAAATCTTGTTTTTTTATTTTGGTCCCGTCAATTGCTTTGCGCAACCTTAACACTAAGCCCCTTTGTTGGAACGTATAAATAATGTTTTTTTAGCAATGAGAAGTCATACCAATAGTGCGAAAAATAGAACAATTCCTCCTTCATTCAACAAAGTAATTTTAGTTATTGCCAAGTTTGAATACTGCTTATCACTTTTCTAATTAAAAAAGACCTAATTTTGGTCTAAAATAATACAAATTAATACCTATTATTAGCACTATTGAATGAAGAAAAACTTATTTGTTGGAAAAATATTTGTTAAACAAATAGGTATTTTATTAATTTTCACGCTAATTTCGCGGATTTATTTAAAAAAATCAACTCTTTTATAATGTTTATTTATTATGAACTTTATTTCAATGTACGCTATGTATTATGTATGTATGTACTTATTATAGTTTGTGCATAGTGCAACAAAAAAATTGTGAGAAGTGAAATTAACAACAAAAACAATATTATGTCGAAAAACATTATTATTGGTCAAATTATTTTCATGTCATTATTTTGGGGTCTAGTTAAATAGATAATTTAAAAAAAATATGTCCAATCACATTCCATGAATCAATTTTAATTATAAACTAAAATACAAAATTGTACAACGTTCCAGTGACTCTAAGTGCGTAGTGTGAGTTTTTGCGAGCACATTAACTTTACTATCGCGTCTACTAACGTTTTCTAAAAAACAAACACTACGGCATATAAAAAAAATACATTAGAAAGATGTAAGAATATGTTATTTAGGAGTTTCTGTACCTACACAATTCATTAATTCAGGTAGATTTTTCAATCTGAAAATGCACGCCCACCAATTAAAAGAATTAAGGGCTTGCATAAGATTAAGCTAAATTCTAGCTAAATACATTTGACGGATATTCGAAAATTAAATTAAATTTTAATAACCACAAGGATGATATTATTTAAACAGTTTGACAGTATAAAAAATGTTTACGGTAAGAGGCCGTTAATCAATTTTAGTATTACATGTTTTTTATTGTAAAATTTATCCTTCAACACATAATATGGGTTAAGAAATTGGCGGGGCCTGCATTTTAGACTGAAAGATTTCTACTCAACTGTAACCAAAAGAGGCGTCCACAGTACGAAGCTTCAGTTTGCCGCTAGTCGCTCGACAAAACGAGAAACCTGCTATCTCCCTTTCTCGATCGAGAAAGAGATAGCAATATTTGTATGTGAAGATGTTCTTATACATTGTGTAAAAAAAACTGTAATCTCTCATAAACGTATTGTAGGTCAGGACAGTATTTAAAACAAATAGTTTTTAAACAAATAATATTGAAGGACATTTTGAGATGTTGCAACACCATTAATGGGATAGTAATTTTTTAAAATAATTTTCCAATTTAACTGGGTAAGGTCCGGGTCCCGGGGGTACCTACCCGCTGAGAGAGATTACAGGGTTTTCTTAACACACTGTATGTAGAGATAAAATAATTATTAAGTATTTTATTTCTTGTATAGATGCTACGCGGAACGCGGTTAACTGTGCTAAGCATGCAGACGGACATGGAAAACTGTTAAAATAAAGAAACAAATAAGATCATTAAACGAATAAATTCATTAAAACAAATAAGTTCATTGAACGAATCAGTTCATTAAACGAATAATTTCATTAAACGAATAAGTTTATTAAACGAATAAGTTCATTAAACGAATAAGTTCATTAAACGAATAAGTTCACTAAACGAATAAGCTTATTAAACGAAAAAGTTCATTAGATGAATAATTTAATTAAACGAATAAGTCCATTAAACGAATAAGTTAATTGTGTTTATTTTTCCTTTTATAAAGAGGGTTCTGAACAAACTTGAGCAATCAAAATATACCTACTAATATTTTAGCAGCGGGGGAACATGCATCAATGGCACTACTAAATGCAATTTATCACGAAAACCATCAAATATACTGCATTTTATTCAATCCATAAACCAGAAACTAAAAATTAAATGAATAATACTAAAAAACCAATGTACAACATACTAAAAAATAATTACAATATATGTACAAAATTAGCCTCGAAGGACCATCAATATTATTTTACATTATAAATAAATAGTAATAACTATTTCAATTTAAATATATCAAAAAAAGAATCTATAATATAGATAATGGGGCCCCTTTAAATAAATAATAATCTAAAGCTTAGAAAACTTAATACTAAATGAGTAAAAGTTTATTATGTACGCTGATTATGCGCGAATCACAAATCAGATCATTTTATTATATAAAATACGTCTAAATTATTTTGGCTGTCCTCTTTAGGGTCAATTTATACTGCGTTCAGAATCATTTAATGCGTTAGCGCCCTCGTTAACGTTGTTAGCACCCTCACTAACGTTGTTAGCGCCCTCAATAACGTTTTTCACACCCTCACTAACGTTCTTAACGCCCTAACCAGAATTGTTAGCGTCCTAACATTGTGTGCGTAATGAATAATGCTGTTAAAGCTCTCGCTAACGGGTTTAGCACCCTTAATAGAGTTAAGGGCCCTCACGTTGGTAATGCTCTAAGATTGTTAGCGCCCTCACTAACGTTGTTAGCACCCTCACCCTATGGTAACGGAATTAAAACACGTTAGTGAGGACGGCAAACATCGTTAGTGAGAGCCCTTCACAACGTTAGTGAGAGCCCTACTAACGTGTTTTAATTCCGTTAGCACCCTCACTAACACGGTAAGCACCCTCACTATAGTTGTGAGAAACACTGCGTTAGTATGGGCGCTAATTCTTATAATGCCAATTATTTACTTAGATATTTAAAATCTAGTTTTAAATAGATGAATTTAAACATGGCAGCATTCGTTTTTTGGCCACATCCAATTTAATCCATGGCGCAGTATATATTATCCTAAAGTAAGAGAGAGTCAACATTTCATGACAAAAACAAACAACAGTTGAAATATTTCGTCTTTAAATTAGTACAAAGCGTTTTCATCATTCACATTCGGCTTACAATCGTTTATTTTACCTTCACATGGTCCCGTATACACACTACTTAGAGTTCAATATCAGTTTTATAAACCACTAGCCGTATTCGCTGTTTCACCCGCGTAACTCCCGATCCCACGGGACTTTCGGGATCAAAAGCATCCTATGCCCTTCTCCATCCCCAAAAATTACAATGCGTTCCATATGCGATAATCGCATACGGAAAACGCACGTATGCGGCCAGGCTAAAAGATTGAAAACGATAATAAAAATAATAATAAAACAAGCATTCTTTGGACATTTTGGCATAGTAACTTCAATGCTGTGGTGCATATTGAGAGCCATGCCAATCGATGGAGGGCATTATAGCGAACAAATAATATAGTATGTTAGAGTAAGATCGGATGGTTTTTGGAGAAATTCAAAAGGTTTTACAAAATCTCAAATTTCTCAGCTTCAATGAACGTTGTATAAACAGAATATAGAATAATTTGCTAACAATAAACTGAAGTTTGATACTGTATTTAAATTGTTTCTCTACTATCAACAGTTTTTGTTATAAACGTCTTTAAACTGGTAATACATGCATGATGAGAAATTCACCTACTTGAGGGAAGAGCGGATATCAATTTAAAACCTCTTCTATTGCTCATAGAATAAGGTCTTTTACAGGAGTGTATCCGGCGTTTCAACTCCAAAATTGGAAAAAAAATGTTGATTCGTTCAACGGCGCGTAGCGCACGTCTCCCTTGCCGGAGCGACTGGCAATTACTACAGACGGGGGCGGCGTGAAATGCTCTTTCCGACAATGTGACCAATTTTTAAAAAATCCTCCTATTTTGGGAGATATTTCATTCATACGGTCTTCCCCCACTGCAAACCGTAAAGACAATATGATTCAACAAATATCCCGTTTCCGAGACACTTCAGAGGTTTGATGTGGAGACAATATTGGTCCACTGTAATGCCCTCTATCGATTGGCATGGGTCTCGAAATGCACCGCAACATTTTAAGTTAGTATGCCAAAATGTCCAAAAGCTTTATGCTTGTTTTAGTATTATTTTTATTATCTTTTACAATCTTTTAGCCTAAAAACACTATGCCAGGCACTATGACATTTAGTATGGGAATACTAAGGCCCATATTCCAGAACGTCACTCAAGCGTTGATCTACTTTTAAAAGTAGTTTTAAAAAGAGATTGCATTTTCAATCATATCTTGAGACACGATTCTCGAATTTCGTATCAGCTGAGTGTTTGTTTATTCTGAAACGCACTGATCTGATTCGTCTTTTGGAATACGGGCCTAAATGTCCGGACAAGGAGTCTGGACATTTAGTAAGTATGTTTGATCTCTCTTCACGGTCAAGCAACTGGTCCAATTTAGATTAAAATCGCCATAGTGATAGTTATGGGGATGAAGAAGGTCATAGGATACTTTTGATCCCGAAATTCCCGCGGGATCGGGATTTACGCGGGTGAAACCGCGGGGCGCAGCTAATGTACTATATAATTGTTTACAAAACTCGTATTGAAACAAATTGATATTAAATTTGATCGATAATTCGTAAAGGAGATGAAAATTAAATATTACACTTGAATGAAATAAAAAAAAAACAGTTCTCAGCTTCGAAGTCACGTAGTTGATTGAGCAGTTTTACAATGAATTGTTATAATTTTCATCGTGTTATTAAGTGCTTTTGCATACTGCTTTCTAAATCTACTAGTGTTGCAGATTTATCGATAATCTCTCGATAGTTCATTAATATCGATAGTATCGAATATAATCTATCAAATAGTTAGTTCATATCGATAGTATCTATACTACACTGAATTTTACTCGATAATATACATTTATAAACACCAATCGCGATCGCGTTATAATTACTAGTCATTTTAATATTTATTTTACTTTCCCCGACTATTATCGGTGCAACCCGATCGAAACGTCGGGTAAATATTAAAATAACTAGTAGCTATAACGCGATTGCGACTCATGTTTGGATAATTAAATACTATCGATAGCAAGTTGCGTAATTATCGATACAATAATCGATACTGTCGATAGTAAATAGTATCGATAGTAAACAGTATCGATACTATCGATAGTAAATAGTATCGATAGTAAACAGTATCGACAGTCAACAGTATCGATACTATCGATAGTAAATAGTATCGATAGTAAACAGTATCGATACTATCGATAGTAAACAGTATCGATACTATCGATAGTAAACATTATCGATACTATCGATAGTAAACAGTATCGATACTATCGATAGTAAATAGTATCGATAGTAAACAGTATCGATACTATCGATAGTAAACAGTATCGATACTATCGAAAGGGGAGCTGATTTTCGATGGTAACTATCGATAGTTAAACTAGATATTTCGGCAACACTATAAACTACGTGCAGACACTATTATCGACCGATAAACTATCCGAAGTGGTTACACTTTTAAGATTATGTGGTAGATATTTTCCATTTCACATGAGCAATATTTTTTTATATCTCCTTACAACAGAAGCCGCTTTTCAGTCAAGTGCTTAAGCGATACAAAAATGACAAGAACTATCAACTAATCTTTGTAAATTATAAAAAAGTTGTACTTATAGGAGAGGAGTTGAGATTTCACGTCTTTGTTGTGCCAAGGGACGGATTTTAGTACTCCGGTGTTATACTCTGCTTTAGCATAAAAACGGATCGTTTGAAAGCCCTTAGGCAGCGCTTCCGACTAAATTTCCAAAGGTATTCGTAATAAAAACCAAGACATAAAAGCAGTCGCTAATTGAGCCTCTAAACGTGCCAAAATAACAATATTAAAAAAAAACACGCAGAATGTTCCAGAATACGTTCGTTGCTGTTTACAGCCAAATATTTTTATACAAATTTCATCACAGTTATCGACTTTTTATGTACATTTTTACTCCCTAACGGGAAATGTATAAAAATCCTTCCCAATAAGGTACACTCGTGTACAAACGGCACCTGATAAGAGCATATGTGACTACTACTAATTGAGGTGAAAGGGTACCGGCGCTCTCTCCATACAAACGTAGTCGAGTTTTTCCTTCCTGGATAAAGACACTAGAGCAAATATTTTTGTTGCATAAAACCGATAACTGCCATTTTTTCATTTTCTAATTATCATAGAAATTAAGATTTGAAAACAAAAACAAAACATAGGGGCATGGTCATTATCGTCGGCAGTTATAAATTTTATACAAAAAAAATATTTGCTCTATTGTCATTTTCCATGGAGGAAACAGTCGACTACATTTGTATGGAGAGCGCCCGGTACCCTTTCCTCTTAAGGTTCACGAAACACAGACACCAATAATCACGACTATGCATTCACTGTTTTTTATATTATAGTATTGTTAAAGAATTACCAAAGATAGACCAACACTGTCCAATGTCCATTCAAAATAGCGTAGGTACCTACGTGTATTTCAGTAACGCCATTTGTTAAAATAATATTAAATGGAAAATGATAAAAGAAACCTCAAAATGATTTTGAAATACCCATTCAACGATACCCCACTTGATATAGTTGGTCAACTTTTTATTTAATTGTGACAATATATTATATCTTTAGTGACACTCGCAAGGTTGAGACGAATCGATTAACGTAAGAATCATCAAAATCGGCCTACGCGTCTGGGCTCTAGAAAGCCACATAGGTTCAAAATTACATACATAGCCTGATGAACACATTACCACTCCTTGCGTTGCACAGTCGGGTTAAAATAAATATGAATCCCGATTTCCCTTGGTCACGACTTATGAAAGGCTGGACTGATTTGATTAATTTTGGTTTAGACGTATTTGTGGGGGAGTCCAGTGAAAGTTTATGGTGAAAAAAAATCTAATTTAATTTGCAAGATTCCAAGCAAGCTAAATAAAAGCTTGTAAAAAAGTAAAGATTGAGCCCAAAAACGCAAGTTAATATTAAATGAAACTCATTCTAAATAGCGTAAAGTAAGTAGGTACAAATAGTGGTGGCGCCATCTAGAAATCAGAGTATTTTGTTTGCTTTTTTGTTCAAGGGTCTGTCTGTATCAGTCTATCTCTGGTAATTCTTTGTCAATGATTTTAGTCATAGTTACTAAATAAGCCGCGATATTTCGCCGCTGTGTAAGAGAACCTCTATTGACAACATCGTAACAATACAGTCGAGTTCACAAGTGAAATACAGCTTAGTATACATTTAGGAATAACTTAATTTATGTATTAAGTAATTTCGAATTCGGATAATTGTTGGATAGATTTCGATTCCGGGTCCGATTCTGATAATTCCAATGACATAAAAAAGATTTTTTGACTTCCAATGGAGTCTTTTTTGACGAGATAACGTAAAATAAATTTATGAACACATGTATTCACAAAAAACATGACGTCATGCGTTCCGGGATTGCGTCAACCATAGCAACATATTATCTTTGCAACGTATTATCGTTGCTATGGTTACCATCAATGTTTTCTTAAAATCCGACTTTAACGGTTTTAATACACGACACGTCCTAATTTAAGATTTTGACGTGAACACAATGTTATTGGACTTATTAAAGCCGATCGTCCACCGCCAACTAAACTAAGTTAGTTTAACTTTAGCTCGCATAGTTGGGCCAGTTTTTCCTACATGTGTGTCCACTGCAAACTATGCCAGCTAAGCTACGTTTAATAGAAAAACTGGCTCAACTTTGCAAGCAAAAACTAACTTGATTTGGTTGGGGGTGGACAATCGGCTATAAAGCACTGTCTTAGTTTTGCAGACTCATTGAATATACCCCAGATTCGGATCCCTTCTTATCAAAAATGAGCGTTTTAGTAAAAAAAGAATACTCGACAATATTTCAACAACAAGGTCGCGTCTTGGCACTGCAGTATAAAGAATCGTTCACTTCTCCAGTTATTTAATAAATAATCTAACATATAAAATATAAGTATGTTCGACTATACTTACAAATCGCTACTTAGTCAAGTTTTGTTCGTAGTAAGCATAGAACTTAGGAGCGGATTTACTCATGTTAAAAATAAGTTAGGTTTATTTTCATTCTTCTGATAGTCAAGTATGTACTTGTAGGTTTTGAACGCGTCTTTTCAACTTTTTTAATTCTATAGTCATTGGTCAGACCATTGCAACTGTCAAATCTTAAATGGAAAAACACAACTTGGCCCTAGAAATTTAGGTCTAACATCAGTGGCCTCTAAGGAAGCAACTTTTGTGGATGATAGCAGCAGCATCTTCACATCAAGGAAGGTATTAATCAGAAAAAACCGACAAAGTTTCTAATAACGAGGCTGTATGAGCTCATTATTGCCTTCCCCGACCGGCGACCGTGTAAAAAAATAGAATTCTCTTGACCAGTACCATTATTCACTAAGGTTCAAGTCGTTGGGCGCGCGTGATTAGGGGCGGAGGGGGAGAGGTTTTTGTATGGCAATCTCGCCCTAATCACGCGCGCCCAACGACTTGACGCTTAGTGAATAATGGCACAGACACAATGGTGGCTATAATAAAAACCGCCGTCTATCGAGCGATTCAGAACAAGCTTAGAAAAAAAAAAAGCGAATTGAGTATTTTGGAGGAGCTTTGGAGCTATAAAATTTATTCAATTTTGTATTTATAACAGATTAAAAAAAGGAAGCTTTCAATTCGTCGCGTACCTACTTATTTATATTTATTTTTGATGTATGTTTTAGGATTTAAACTGTCCAATTTCATTAACATTACATGACTATACATGAAAGCTAAGTAAGCATAGTCCGAACAAAACTTAACCTTGATAATAATATACTTCTGCGTTACACTGTACAAGTGTTTGTGCTATATCATATAACATACAAGTGCTTTCACCAAACAAATCTAATATTCGATTTGGTAAATAAATAAACAACGCCCCGATACAAACGTCTATTAGGCCACATAAAAGGCCCGACGTTTTATTTACCATTATTTTATTTTATTCATGACAGTCTGTAGGTTTTATAGTCGATATTAATAATCCTATATACTTGCTTCAGTCTCTCGCAGATAGGGTCCGAATTGGAAAAATAGCCGTTTCAGGCATTTTATTCGTAAGCATTTTTAGGACGCTCACGCTAGTTAGCACTGTTTGAGCTGTTTCTTTAATTTGGACCGCAACGTTCATATTGACGTTAATGACAGAAAAAGATATCCGCGACAAACTGGAGCAAGTATGATTGGTTATCGAGTCGCGGCATAAGAGTACAGCGCGTTAGTTAGGTTTTCTGAATTATCAACATAGAAAACTATAGAAATTTTCAGAAACGCAATTGGGCCGCGCCTTTTTTGCCAATCTTGGATAGTTTTTCTATATTTAGGTTACCTGTTTTAGTATTTTTTATCAATTATTTTGTCTGTGTTTTGTTTTATGGTGCAATAAAATGATTATTATCTATCTACCGGGTAAAAGTAGGGCCCTCTCCCGAACTTTATATAATAAATTCTACCAAGTTCTGTAGTGTTTTTGTTCTGACAAAAATAAAATAAAACAATGGTAAAACTATAACCTGTCTTTTAACACATCTAACTAATGGAAATACGTGTGCATACATTAGTGTATTGCCAATATATTATCACAAAAGTTCATAACAATAACACAGTCTCTCTAACAACGTCACTGTAACATCAGAGACTCGAGATTACGATTCAAGATCGTGTCTTTTACCGAGTTAAATACCACTTCTATATTTTTAGTATCTATGGCCGTAGTGAAGTGGTGGTAAAGCGTCGTCTTAGGCTCTCGCCGTACATTTTCAAAGGTATTTAAAAGGAATATCTGGACATCTCTCAAATTGTGCGGGTCACCTGTGAAGTTTGGGTAGTACCAGCGTATATCCGTCTCCGAACTGGATACTTTCTTCGCTAGCAGATCGGATTTGTTGAGGAACAGGATTATGGATATGCCTTTGAAGTTGACGTTGTTCACTATCGTGTCGAAGATGTTGAGTGCTTCTTCGAGACGGTTCGTCTTTCTGGAATTTGATAAAGATTATATTGTAGAACATTTTAAGAAACAAGATATAGAATGTTACACTAATATGGTTATAGTCGGTAATCTATACTAATATTATAAAGCTGAAGAGTTTGTTTGTATGAACGCGCTTATCTAAGGAACTACTGGTTCCAATTGAAAAAACATTTGTGTTGTATTTCCGTAGTCCATTTATCGAGAAAGGCTAATAGGCTATATAATTGTTTTAATATTCCCATGGAATCGCAACTTACGCGGGTGAAGCCATGGGACGCCGCTAGTATTTACATATAAAGAATTTTATTAAACCTCTGTCTGTCTGTCTAAACTTGGTAAACTTAAATACCTACTACTCAACAGATTTTTACCAATGGATAATATGTCAGAAAACAAAATGTAGGCGTATACGCTCTGCTACATGTACCACCGGGGTATATATAATTAGTCTCATTTAACCCGACTGCAAGTAAAGGGTTATGTTTTTTACATTATAAAAAAGTAATAAATAAGTACTCTATCCGTTGTTTAGCACCGATATTATAAGCCTAGTTCTTTGGTTTGAGGCTAGATGGCGCTATGAGCAAGTTCACAAAATAATTTGCGTAGTTTTAAACTAAAACAAACTTGAACCAGATAACGGATAAAATTACTCAGAGATGTTTTATACTTATATTACACTAGCTTTGCCCCTCGGTTTCACCAGCATAAGTTCCAATCTCGCGGTAATTTCGGGATCAAAACTACCCTATGTCCTGTTCCAACCCCTAAATTACTATTATGCCGATTTTAATAAAAATCGGTCCAGTCATTTGACCGTGAAGAGGGAACAAACAAATAAATAAACATACTTTCGAATTTATAATATGAGTTAGGATTAGTACATAAAGAAAAATATCCTGTATTTGTTAGTAAGCGGGAATTGAACCCGCAACCTGCGGCGTAAACGAGACTTCACTGTAGAGGTCTTCAATAAATTGGTAGATATAGTTAGAATGACGAAGGAAGTAACTAATTAGATTTAATGACAACGTTCTTAGAAATAGATGCGTGGAATTTTGTTATGAATAGTTTTTGCATATATTTTTATCCGGGTTTTTACAACGTGCAAATGGCGAGACACAAACTTAAGCACTTAGTCTAGAATTAAGGTGAAATTTTGCACAAGGTTCTTTAGAAATCTTTAATTTTGCAAAGGAGTAGGTACTCTAAATATCTTTAACTAGCTGCACGTAAGTAGGTAGTATCCTATGTCCTTCTCCTTTCTCTAAACTAGCACTATACCGATTTCCATCCAAATCGTTCCAGTAGTTTAATCAAATAAATAAATAAACTTTCAGATCTATAATAAGAATTAGGATTTCGACCAGGAGTGCTCTAGTTGTCTTTTATAAGGCACAGGAGAACCTACTCAAGTTTTTTTTTTCACCCTAGGTTTATAAAATACTAACATCAGCTCTCAGTTTCACCCGCGTAAGTCCCGATTCCGTGGGAATATCGCGATAAAAAGTAGCATATGTTACTCCCAATGAATCAATGTATCCTTATACCAAGCTTCATCAAAATAGGTCCAGTAGTTTCGGAGCATAATCAATGCAAACAAACAAGTAAATCTATCCTGTAAATTGGAAGTAAATTACAAAACGGCAAAACTAAATCTCCTAAGAAAATAGACTTGATTCTTTACAAAAAAAATACTATTTGTAGTTTTTTTTACGAATCCTATTATGAATTTTACAAAATTCTCACGATATCTTATTCATTATTTTTGAGAACAAAATTTAAAACATACCAAAAGACAGTAATTTAAACTAATCTACGTAGGTACTTAATTACACGAATATGCAAATACAAATACTTAAATGAAATTCGCTCAACAAATTTCGACTGATAACAAACGTCCCCATTGAAAGAAGTTAATTGTTTAAGTAAATACTCAGAAGAAGGTATTTAGGTAATCTTTGAGTCATCGCCATTGAACATTTCGAATACCAAAAGCCTTTGTTTCTTGTTGCTTATTGAAGATATTACTAATTTATAATAACTTCTAAAGCTTGTGACTGTGAGACTGAAAATGTTTGTTACTTCTTCGCGCAAAAATGACTGACTAATAAATAAATATTGAAGGATATTCCACACATCGCCATCTAGCCCCAAGCTAAGTAACTAGACTTGTGTTATGGGTGCTAGACAACGGATATACTACATAAATACATAGAAACAACCAGACCACAGACAAATTTTAATATCTAAGCATAAATACTTGTCTGAGGCGGGAATCGAACCTGTAACCCTGTGTTTGGCAGTCCGGCATGGTGATCATTGTACCAACTGACTCGTCAAACTGATCGAGATTAAACTTAGTACGTAGATATCTGAGTCCTGGAATAACATTGGGCTAGTTTGTACCCGACTACGGTCCAGCCGAAAGGGAAGGTTATGTATTTTGGCCCGGATGTTTGTTTTCGAATTCTGACGGGCGCGGCTAAGAAGCAATGGATTATTCTAACAAAAATGAATGTACGCTATTAACATGGCTTTTACTGTGAAGGAAAACATCGTAATGAAACCAGCTACTTAGTTGGCTTCAAACGGATTGACGAGTTTTTGTCTCGACACGGCCGACTAAGCTGAGTGGATGGTGCTGGACAAGCCTACTCCACCTAATACGTTCCACGCACAACAGCGTTTTGAATATCATGAATTAAAGTTACTAGCGTTGTTTAAACCATCTAAACTAGATGTAAAGACCATTATTTTTATGTCGGTGGGTGTGTACGATCCACGGTCATAAGTCTCTGCCCACCATAACGTATACAATCCTGTGCAGCACTATTTGAACATAATAACAACATAACCTGTGGATCGAACCCACGTCGGTTGGTGTAGCTGGGGGCAGCTTATACCACTCATTCAACTAAAGACTAAAACTTAAATACTTGAATTAAAAGTACTCAGTGTGATTATTATTTTCAACATGTTAGCTATGTCTTTAGTTGGCCGAGTGGTATAAGCCGCCACCCGCTACAACAACTGACGTGGGTTCGATCCACAGGTTACGTTGTTATAATGTTCAAATAGTGCTGCACAGCATTGTAAACGTTACGGTGGGCAGAGACTTTTGACCGTTGTTGATTGTTCGCCTGTTACCGCATATTATCTGCTAAACTACTTATTATAATTTATAAGGAGATAACAACTAGTATTAATATAAATGTTTGAAACAAGGATAACTTTAAAATACGGTACATAACATTCCATGACTGTTTTCAAAGGAAAATAACTCGGATTTAGCTTTATCAAAGTACCTAACTGTTAAAAGTTTAAAAATAACGTTTGTTTTTGAAGGCGATTCGTTAAAAGTTGGCAGAAGGAAGTAATCCGTTCTTAAGCGCCAACGACCTCGGTACACAGCCTACTAAATAGTTACAGGAACTGCCACCAATTTCCCTGCACGTATCCCCTGGGTGGCGCTAAACGAACAACAACCTTTTGGCTGCTGTACTGTCTTATTATATGACCTCACAGCCTCAAGTCGATCAACCTGTAAAATTGATCGACTGTTTATGCCATACGATTAAATAAATAATCTAGATAATTTGAACGGTCGGCTGCATAATTGCAGACCCACCGTAGAGCTAAAACAGATGTTATAAAAATGTTTTCAACACGAGCAAGATTCTAGAGACCTGCTTTAGGTGAAGTTTAAAGTCTTCTAATTTATCAATTAATTAAACAAAAATTATTAGAATGCAAACATTTCAATAATAGTAATTTTCGAACTCTACCGAGGGCTGCAATTATGCAGCCAACTGTACATACAGCTCTATTTGGGGTAGCTTTGCCCAGAACCTATACCAGAACCCATACCAGTATTCTATGTTCCTTGATGTCTTATACAAATAAAGTTATCTATCTATACCACCATCTCAGTTTAACTGTGTCCTGAGGAATGAACTCAACAATATGCCCGGAGTCAACTAAGTCGCGGCTTTCATCGCGATGTTTTCCATCACCGTATGAGCAATGTTAATAGCGCAAATAAATTTGTAAGAAAAATCTGTTGGTGCTCGGCCGGCCGGAGTTTTACACACAACCTTCCAAATAAAAGTTAAAGTAACTAGTCCACTCTTTAGAAGGATCAACCAAAAATAATTTAACAGGATGGCTAATGTCTATAATTCGAAAATCATAGGTCACTAAAACAAGACCCGTTAAAATTACCCAGTTTAAACTTACAAGCCATAAACACATTCGCAAACCAATAAAGTAAACACACAATGAATGGTACGCATAAACTTATAAAGCTGCGTTTATTGGCAAACCACAAACTGTGGTTATTTATTCGTTTACGTGACGCGCCGGATATGGGAGTCCTTTGTTTAGAAAGTTTTATTATATGAAACACGAACATGACTAAGGCGATGGCACACTGAGGCGGTACCAGCTGCGTTCCGGGGGTGGGAATCTATCTATACATCTAAAATGCGTTGTCCTGACTGAAGGATCAACGCACAGCCTAATCCGCTGATCGTAGAGACCTGATACTTGGAGGGCGCGTTCTTTGTATGGCGTAGACACCCGTTAAGGGGTGAAAGTTTGTATGAGACAACGTGATTCCTTGGTCCAATCTACTAATTCTACGCGGACGCTAGTTTTCATAATGTTTGAGTTTCTGCACATTGCACAATGTCACACAGAGATCGGCCAGTGTCTACATGGCATGGTACAGACTCTCGAATATTACAAAAATTTCCAACCCCAAAACGCTCCCCATGTCGCTTCAGTGTGTACATTGCCCATAAAGGCAGGCACCTAAAACTCTAAACGCAGAAAAAAATTTTAGGTAAAGAAAATAAGAATGTAGGAAAAGGTTTTTCTGGAAACTTATCTATAAATGCTTTGAAAGGTTCTTTAGTGGTTCTTTGAACTTCAAATCTCTAGGTCATCTGTTTAGGGCCTAAACAGCATGTCTGTCAATATATTCTAGAAAAGATCTAAAGTCTCTTTGAAAGAGTCCTAAAAAGAGCTATGTAAAACACAACCGTTTAAAATTCCCATAACAAAATATATTATGAAAAATCTAAGGCATAAACAAGATTCCTAGCAGCATAACATTACCATGTATTATATAACAGATAACCGCTAACAGACCATTCCGAAAACCCTAACGTTCCGTAATTAGCGAAATTTTACAACCTTTAAAATGTTTACGTTGTAATAAATCCGGCCATGGGTAGCCAATAAATAACATTTTATTTTTAGATCGACAGATTTCGAAACCAGAAATTATATAACTTTTGTGGTAAAAATAACAAGGATGTTATTGATATTAAAGCTTTCGATAGATCCTGTAGGCAATTTCGTGAAAAAACAAAAACAAATATCTATCTAAGATCTAAGAGAACTTCATATACATTTTTGAAGAGTAGGTAGAAAGATAAACATTTTTTTTTTTTTTTTGATAAATGTTTTTTTTTTTAAGACGTTTAAATGTGATTTCATACGAATCATTCCAAATGAACAAAGAATGAAGAAGGCTTTGACTTTTTGACGCCTTATTGATCTCATTTTTAAATAAATAAATAAATAAAATCTTTATTGTTAAACTTACAGTCTCAGTAGGTGGAACTCTGACTCTTAAACTAAGAAAACTTGTGTTTTAAAAGCCAGCATCTTCCCGTCATATTATGTGCACAATACGAGTTTAACACTAAGAACATAAAGTAGGTTCATAAACAATATATTACACTACACTTTGAAAACCATTAATTATCTAATAACTGCATTAAAAACTTAATTCACAACAATAATCAACTTTTTTACTTTTTTCTTTTTAAGGTTCAGTACCCAAAGGGTAAAAACGAAAATTACTAAGACATCACTGTCCGTTCGTCCGTCCGTGTCTCTGTCACCAAGCTGTATCTCATGAACCGTAATAGCTAGAGAGTGGAAATTTTCACAGATTATGTATTTCTGTAGCCGCTAATGATAACTAGAAAGTGGAAATTTTCACAGATTATGTATACTAAAAACAGAAGAAAATAATTAAGTGAGGCTCTCATACAACATGATACGGAACCCCTCGTGTCCGATTCCGACTCGCACTTAGCCTGTTTTTATTTTACACACAGCTTCATCTAGCCTTAAGCTAGGTACCTAGGCTTGTGCTATGGTGACTAGACAACAGAATACTTAAGTATATACTTACTTTTATTTTGTAAAACTATTGCATCGTGCGAGCTTCGTACAGTAATAGTCGTACCATATACATACATACACGTTAAGCGAACGCTCGGCCAAGCTACATGGTAGGCGGAGTGGGGGGTGTTAGGTTTTATTTTCGTTACGGAATTTCTTGATTCGGTCGCCGCGCTCAAAGCCCGCGATAAAAGCTATGCAATAGCTTAAAAAAAATAGTTTTTCTTGGATTACTTTTTTACAACTCAGTAATTATTGTCTATACCGTTTTAACACCTTATTGATCGTTGGACAATCTCTGTAATCTATCTCTATACCTACAAAGTTTTATAAAAACCGGTTTAGTGACTTTTTTGTAATTAAGTTAATAGACAGACAGACCGTCAAAGATAACTGTGATATTATCTTTAATTAGTTAATTATGATTTAAGTCAAAATAACAAGTGTTATATGTAAAAGTTGGTGAAACTAGCACGAAGATATCAGATAAGATAAATACATGAGATGTCAGTCTAATTATTTAAATTGACTCGTTTGTCATTTCCGGGACATTTCACAAGTTTTAAACTTTAATTATGGATACAGTTAAGAAAACATACGATTAAAATAAACAAAGAGTTTTTAAAATAAATATTAATTGTTTACCGAGATAAAAAGTATCCTCCTTATCGAGTTTGGATGGAACTCAGTTTCAAGCATCTGCTCCTAGGATCTCGATTCTAAATTGGAAACCTTTTCCAAGATGTTTATTAATTAATACAAACATCAAATGGTTCACAAAAACTCGGCTGATCCTAGCCAATTCTCGAATATAGGAAGGCCTTGGAACCTTCGATGATGTTCTTTAATCTTATTTGAACCTTTCTCAAAACAAACCCAGCCTACTATCTATATTTTCCTTCCTTCCTCCACCAACCGCGTTGTTAAAAATCATTTTTTCCATACAGCCTTTTCTATCCTAATACTAAGTTACAGGGTTCAGCAGTTTTTACTGCTTTACTACTACTGTTCTACTTTAAAGTAACAAATATACTCGTTCACCCACTAGCTCACTCACACACAATTATTAAGATTAAATACAAAAAAAATTGGCATCGATCGACAGTTTTGCAAATGTTAAAATTATTCCTTGCCAAGATTCTTGTCTATTGTAACGATACTAGACATTATTCTTAAAGACTTCGCAAAAGAAACCACGAAAAGAGACTAGCATTTCCACACGATGCCTCAAGAAGTAATTAATATTCATTAACCAGTAAATTAAATGCTTACAACAAAATCACGGAGTCTTAACAACCATAAAACATGGAGTATTTCGCTAATTACATGAGCCTTCGAACTCATTGTCGATGGAAACGGTCAATTAATGCACTTAGGATGTGTATTACACGCCAGTGGCCAAGGAAGGCATGTGGCCACACTGGCCACGGCCAGTTATGGCAATAAACAACATGGGAGAAATTTTATACGACATTACAACTTTTTAGAAACTGTTGCAAGTATGTTAAATTTATTTAGTATTGCAGGATATATTTAAAAAAAAGATATGGTAAAGTAAGTGGCAGAACGGTGTTGGCTTTGTGGTAAATACATCGACTTTCATTCAGAAGGTCGTGGGTTCGAATCCCGGCAGACCGTGCACCAATGAATTTTTCATAAGAAAAATTTATGTGCGCTAATTGACATTGCTCTTACGGTGAAGGAAAACATCGTTATGAAACCAGCGGCTTAGTTAGCTCCAGAAGTATTGACAAGTTCTTTCCCTCTGGATATGGTCTACTAAGCTGAGAGGGTAGTAGGTGCTGGGCAAGCCTACTCCATCCTACACGCAAAAAGGACCCAATTAAAAAGGGTCTAATTGCGGAAAACAGCCCGTACAAGGAGAAGAAATTCTCAATATTAACTTATGTACAAATACAATTTACAAATGTTTACTAAATGTAACAGAATGCATGTTTATAACTATCGTGACTGAAAATGGAGCAACAAGGAAACGCCAATTTCATGACATGAAAGTCAGACCCTAATTGGTTTTCAGAAGTTCTGCATGTATTGCTGACATTTGATGGGCAACAACTTAAAACAATTTATAATCAAAGCAAAGTGAGCGTCTTATTTCTGTTGTAAGCTTTCCACTATAGCTATGTGAGAAGGATGTGATTATATCCACCAATAGAAAATTATGATTTGGAGGAAAGTAAAATCTATTCAAAATTTTGGTTCTATGACTAAAAGTGATGGGACCAAAGTTGTAGATAATTTAATTTGCTCTTTATAAATTTTCTGTACGACTAATAGTTTGCCAGATAAACCGTAAGAAACTTTTTCCAGGATGTTGACAGTGGGACAAGGGTTGCGACCCCACAAACTTGGATTTAACTTCACACTCCCCTTGCCCCTTGACATCTAAAAAAATAAAGTGGTATCCTCTAACAAATGCACGCTAAGCCTAATGAAATGTAAGATTTCAATAGACTTAATAAATATACCGTTTTAAATTACTAAAGAGTAAAAGATCTGATCTGTGGAGATGAAGAAAACAAATGTGTATATCTCACCTGTCTTCAGACAAGACTTGGTCGAACTCCGAAGACGAAACGAGGAACAATATCGAGGTGACAGAATCGAAGCACTGTGTCCACTTCTGCCGCTGCGTCCTCTGCCCTCCAACATCGACAAACACGAAGGGAACGTTGTTAATGTTGATCATGCACTCTGATATTCCCTTCGTGGCCTTCCGACAGTGTAGGATGTCCTGATGGGAGGGCACGTAGTCTGGTCGGGCGATGCGTTCCAACTCGTCGAAGAAGTAACTCACTGAGTCGCTCTGGAATCGTTTAAAAAGTGTGATTTAATACAAATTGAAGCGTTGTATTTATTCATTCCATTAAAACTATAAAATTTGCAAACAATCAACCAACTACTAATCAATTAAGGATGTAATATTTAGGTCTGTGTCACCAGGCTGTATCTCATAAACCGTGATAGCTAGAGAGTTGAATTTTTTACAGATTATGTATTTCTGTTGTGGCTATAATAACAAATACTAAAAACAGAAAAAAATGTAGAGGGGCAACATGGTACGGAACCCTTCGTGCGCGAGTCCGTCTCGCACTTGACCGGTTTTTTGTTGTTGTATATTAAGCTACATCATAAAGAATCTAAGGAGGAATTACTCAAAACAATGCAACACCCAAAAATTTTGTAACAAAGCAATGCTAAAACGATTCATCTTTTACCGCCTTAGCAAATTCACTCGAGAGTAAATTAAAGGGAAACGGCAAACATTCGTACCAATAACGGTTTACTTAGTTAACAAGTCGTTCTGCAGTCACGCCTACAATCTCAGTTAAATATAAACGCATACAATGAACAAGTGACACGATTATTGTGAAAATTCAAACAATGCGAAACAAAAGTTCGTGCTAACAAATAAGTTTTGAATTATTTATGTGGCCACAACAAATATGTTTCGAATACCATAACAACAGTGAATTGGTTTTAAATTAGGAGCCGTGTGAATGATGGATGGTTGAGTCTAGACCGGCTGACACTAGTTGGTAACGCAGTAAATCATGGCAAAACCTAAATAAAAACATAATATTTATTCCAACCAATTCCTACTACTATTGTAGTTGTAATGCGATAGCATGGAATATGGATAGCTTTTGATTGCTTATGCCCGCGTCCGCGTAGGGTTTTAATTTTCCAAAATTCCTTCTTAGCGGATGCCTATGTACTAACAGCTATTTGTATGCCAAATTTTAACTCAATACATCGATTCGTGTGAGCTGTGCGTTGATTTATCAGTCAGTCAAGACTTAGAATTTTATATTTATAGTTATCTAATACATATTGCAAACAGAACGTGGTTAATGTTTTGATTTCAAAATATTAGCATCACAGTGACGTCAATATGACTAATTCATTGTTAGGCAACCCGGAGCATAATTTTCTAAAATATGCGACCGCGGCGGTTACTTAAAAATGGCACCTGGCGGTTGTAAAACGTTTTGGATAACATATTTCTATATTCAAGGGCGAAGTTATCACGCACGGCTCCACTAATGCCCCCAGCACAACGATTAGACTGCATTCTAATGCATTCGATTACCAAATCGATATCAACAGGTAAAAATCTCAAATATCTAACAATTCTAAGCAATAAAACCGACTATAAACGAAGGAATGTAGCAGAAATCAATAACCAATGACACAGATTGAGTTTTACATTACGATAGCGTGCTTTTCAGTAATAAACCCGCAAAATCTGATTTATGGAAAATCAAAGTTTTTCGTTTCTCAGAATACTAAGTTGCCTGTTTATTATGGGAACGGAGCAAGGTAATGGATATATAGGAAACTAGCACCGCTCCGCGGTTTCACCCGTGTAACACCCGATCCCGTGGGAATATCGGGATAAAAAGTAGCCTATGTTATTCCCAATGAATCAATGTATCCTCATACTAAGTTTCATCAAAATCGGTCCAGTAGTTTCGGAGCCTATTCGTTACAAACAAACAAAGAAAACTTTGCTCTTTATAATATTAGTGTCGATAGAAGAGTAACGAAACTAGCTGATAATAAAATTGCTATCGAATCGAATCCTATGGTATCTTTTAGCGGGTATACTGACGCGCCGAAGTTAATGAATGGAGTGCAAACTCTTGTAGGAGCACTTTACAAAGTTTGATTTCAGTTGTCGGCTCAAAGGCTATTGTTACCATATCCCAAACGTAATTAGACCCTTCGAAATTGACTCAAAGGTTATTTCACACCTTTTTTACCTTCGTAAACAATGAAGACAACATTTGACTTATCGAATCTATTCTACATTATTCAGATAGAGCACGACAATATAACATATTATGCTGTTTGTGATTCATTACGTTAATTGAGAAATCACAGGTGTTTGTGCAACATCCGGCAATAATAAATTACCTATCATCATTTGGTTTTCTAATTGAAACGGGATTTACAATAAAATGCACTTTGTTATCTTGTACATAACATGATTTCCATATAATTTTATTTGTTAGTCTATTCTATTGACTTTAAATTAATCGTTATTTCAATATAGAATCTAAATAGCTTTCATCTATTAGTAATAGTTAAATTAGTCGTAGTTCCGCGAATACATGTTGATTGAAATTGACATGACATGGGTATCAAGTTTCGATATCTTTAATTCACTACAAACAAACAAAATAAATTGAATATCCACATTTGAATTATTATTTTCGGCTGATTGCTACCATCCCTACTTGTACTTGTATACAGGCTGTTTTTCCGCGATTAGACCCTTTTTAATTCCTTTTTGCGTGAAGATGGAGTAGGCTTGCCCAGCACCTACTACCCTCTCAGCTTAGTCGACCATGTCCATAGGAGAGAACTTGTCAATACTTCTGGAGCCAACTAAGCCGCGGGTTTCATCACGATGTTTTCCTTCACCGTAAGAGCAATGTCAATTAGTGCACATAAATTTTTCTTAAGAAAAATACATCGGTGCACGGCCGGCCTGGATTCGAACCCACGACCTTCAGAATGAAAGTCGAGGTATCTACCACTAAGCCAACACCGTTCTACCATCCCTATTTTATCCGGCTAAGAGATTAGAAAAGGATTTCGACCTATCCCTTTTTACCCTTTTCTATAAATGACATTAAATAAACATTCAACCGATACGTAGGCATCCTTTAGCCGTTTTTATTGCGATTTTTACAAGAATAAAAATCCATTTCTAAAGACCACCTTCGAGCAAGAGGATTACATTTAAGTTCCTATTTTCGATTGCGGTCAGCCACCGGACGTAAGAGTGCGTAAGATACGTTTATTCATAATTACCTACCCAACTAATCTTGGATTATATAAGGATTCATCAGTTATCCAATGTTATCCCCGCTAATAAGGTTTTGCAACGTTCGCCAGTGGGTGGTTTATGGCCGGCAGAATGGAATGTGGACTTAGGACCGGTATAATGCCGATGATTGATAGGAAAAAAGCGGGCATAGTCTCTTGCTAATACACGCAGGTTCTAATCGTTAGGTTGTACGATACTAATCATAGGGCAAGGCGAGGTAGGTCAACAGCAATAATGACCTAGACTAATAAATTCGGCTGCGAGCGTTGACTGTTGCCGCAGTGTAATTACTGTTCTGATTTTACCGGCCTATAGGACAAGCCATTTATAACACTACAAGGTGAACGCCTCCTAAACTGTTGTTACTTTCCCGATACATGGAATTTATATAACTTACCCACTTTGAGAATAATTTAATTCATATATTTATGACCGTTTTATATTAATTTAGTCATAGTATTCAGACTAAATATGAATGAATCATCTCTTTCAAGGTTGGAATTTTCAAAACAAAATCATCATAATATACCTATCGTAATAAATAATAATAACACGCGAATACTGATTCTATGAGAGTTAAGAATCGTGTTTAATTCGGTCAGTGAGGCGAATATACATTTGTTTCATCATACTGTTTTCCTCAAAAGCCGGAACTGGTGATTCTGCACAATGTCAATCACAAACATTATGGATAAAGACAGGGAATGGCACTTTAATGGCACAGATATGTATATATATATTTATATGCCTACTCGAGATTAAAGGATAAATGACGTTGTAAATATACTGGATCGTTTTTAAAAGAATATCCGTTGTGTAAGTCGAACCTAACAAGCTTCATGTTCGCAAACGCCTTTAATATGGAAGAGGAAAGTAGCAAAAATATGAAGCAGCCTTGAGTAAATGTCAGAAACATATCTCAGACGTGTATTCGTTACGGTTCGGTGAATGTTCCACATTTGAACATCTATTCAGTCAGACATAAGTCCTGATATTTACGTTCACTTTTAAATCAGGTGAGCGGAAAATGAAACTTGAAGAATCTAGCAACAAAGATGAGTTCAATACAAAAGTGTGTACTATTAAATGTTGCCATGAACTTGCCATTGCAACAAAGTATAAACTATCCCAGAAGGAGATGCTACAAAACAAGTTATCTACCGATAGATATTTGTAGTGCCACAACTTTTTTCAATTCAAAGAATCTTACGAATGATTTTAGCGCGTTGATTACTCGATAGATCGTTTGCTCAGGCGATCCTCCGTACTCAGCATGCGTCATAGTTACTCTGACTAATCAAATGAGATAACGAATGTAATTATTTTATTTAAGCAAGACTTCTTTTTAAATATTTGTGTCTTGGAATAGAATCTTACTCCATCTGTTGATTAATTGAACGTTAATACCTACCACTGTGCGATAGGACACCTGCTAGGTCTAAAGTTTAATTGGCATTGTTAATTGTTCATAAAGATAGGTATAACTGTTTGTCTATTGATTGTTAAGCGTTTTCCGAGACTTTAATAACTGCAAATTGACAACACAATTGATTTGTCAAAGGAATATTGAAAATGATGAGACGGAAATAGCTAAAACAGCATAGACGTAAAATCAGCAAGCTTAGTTTCACTAAACTTATTCCCCCTTGTTCCAAAACGAGGTTTAAGGATAGTCCGAGATGTGGATTTAAACCTTAGATTAAGACACAAATTTACTCGTGAGCTTATAGTCTAAACACTTATAATCTAGAGATAGTATTTAGACTATAGACGGGATAGTGTTTAGACTATAGTTCACGAGTAAATCTGTGTCTAAATCTAAGGTTTAAATCCACATCTCGGACTATCCTTAAACCCCGTTTTGGAAAAAGAGGGATTATCTTTTGGTCTTTCAGGATATTGGTAATAGGTGAGTTTAAATATTAAAAGATACCTGCTAAAATTTGGTAGAGAATGGTACAAATTAATTAATCTAACACATTAACGATTGTTAAATCAATTAAAATAATATTTCCTATTCACATTCCGATCGTTAGTTTTGAAAACATACTACCTACTAATACGATAAGTGATTACATAACTTTAATTTCATAATTGGACATAGATTTATCACAAACTAGCGACCCGCTCCGGCTTCGCACGGCTATATTATGCATGTATTATACATATAAACCTTCCTCTTGAATCACTCTATCTATTAAAAAAACCGCATCAAAATCCGTTGCGTAGTTTTAAAGATCTAAGCGTACAAAGGGAAATAGGGACAGAGAAAGCGACTTTGTTTTATACTATGTAGTAATAGTGATAATAGTCGCCATATTTGTGACATTCTAATCTATAATATAATTATTATTCAATTACATACATACCTACTTTTAAAGAAATAGGTACCTGATATTTGTGTTTACACTATACAGTATAAGTGTTAGAGGACTTTATAGCAGTTTTAACCCTAGTTACATAGGAGCCGCTTATTTATTTGATTTTAGTAATCCCACTTCTGATATAGGTTATCAGAAGTGGTATTGAATATTGAAAAATGTTATGATAACGAAGCAATAGTAAAAAATAGAGTAAAAAGGATTAAGTAATTTATAATCTAATCAAGAACAGAAGCCAGGAATTTATTTATGGGTATGATAAAATTCCAAAAGATTTTGCAAAAGAAATTATCGTTCCTTAGGTTTAGGGATATAATTCTGAATTGCTATTCTGCGGCTATTTCTGAATTGGCTGAAAAATTACTGAAAAAAAATATGTAGGCGTATAATTTTTATCTAGGTTTAAAGAATATTTTCTTTTAGGGAAATATCAATTGATTTTAATATAAGATGATAACTGGCAGTGGCGTAGCTATCGTAGGGCAAGGTGGTGCATTGCACCAGGGCCCCGGAGCGCTAGGGGCCCTCTAACCTCAGCTGGGAAAAGAGAAGAGCATAAAACAAAAAGAGAGAAAAAAGCGTAGCGTAGCGTTCATAGCGCAAAAAAAACTATGCCAAGCTTCACACTAAAAGTCCTTTGAAGACCAATATAAGTTCAAGCTATGAGGGCCCGATTCCGCTTCGGCCACTTCCGAAACCAAAGTTCGAAACCGGTTTTGAACTAAGAATTTTTTTTCTTGTTTCGAAACTGGTTTCGGTAAAAGAATAATATTTCTTATCTCGAAATTCGTTTCGAGATAAGAATATTGTTTCGTCTTTCGAAACTATCAAATCGTAATCTAATCCTATCTATTTAGATGTATAAGAAGTAAGAATTGAAAGTTAATATATGTAATATTTATATTTAATTCAAATAGAAAAGAAAAAACATTTAATAATGCAATGAAAACGGTGCAATAACTTCAAGGCAATGGCCAACCGTGATTTCTTTTTTTTTAAGCTGTTGGATTGCTAATTTTATTTCTTCATCTATCTCCATGTAGTTTTTGTTCTTTTTAGTTGCTTTTTTGCTATTTACTATCCACTAACACATTATGAAACCTTTTTAATTAAAATGACATATATTGCCATTATCATCAATGATATACGTCAAGTCAATGTCAAGTGCTGATAAAGTACGGAAGTGCAACGAAGCTATTTAAATAGCATTCATTTACTTGGTATTCAGAATTGCAGTACCTATGTACAATGGATAAAACACAAATAGAGTTTATAAGTACTAAAAGAGGAGGAGTAGCAGCTCTGTACGAAGGGCGGAAGTACCATAGAAAGAAAATTTACAAAAGCGGCAACGCATTTTATTATTGCGTAAAAGAACATTTGGGATGCAAAGGTAACTTTACTATTAATACTAAGAATGAAATTATAAAAAAAAATCAACACGAGAGTCACTGTAAAGGGGATATTGTTAAAACAGAATATCTAAAAAACATGGATAATTTAAAACAAAAAGTGAGTACTAACTTTGTATCAATAAAAAAACAATATGACGATATGAAGGCCGATATGGAAAATTTGGGATATGTTATTATAAGTGATCAATTGCCAAGTTTTAGTAATGTTAAAAGCGGGCTATACAACGAACGCAACAAAGTGTTAGGTGTCAAAAAACAGAGATTTACACTACCTAGCGAAGTAGTTGTTCCCGGAAAATTTGAAAAGTTGATCTTAGCTGATTTCATTGATGACGGCAATCGCATATTAGTATTTTGCACAGCAAATGCAAGACAAAAAATCACAAATTATAAACACATTTACTGCGACGGAACATTTAAATCTTGCCCACGATGTTTTAAACAGTTATATTCTATACACGGCTATAATGAAAATATTCATTCATTAACCCCTTTAATTTTTGCCTTTCTCGAAAACAAAAAAAAGGAGACTTACAAAGTATTATTCCGATTAATAAAATCACAAATTCCATCATTTGAACCAAAGAAGATTACTTTGGATTTTGAGAAAGCAGCAATGCTAGGAATCAGAGATGTCTTTCCAATGATCGAAATAAAGTTATGCTACTTCCATTTCAACAGGGCATTATTCCGAAAGGCAAAGAAACTGAACTTAAACTCCAGTGTCAAAAAGAGACACGTAGCTCGTTGTGCAGGCTTAGCCCGTTTGCCGCAACAGTTTATTACTAAAGGATATAACTATGTTATGAATAAAAGCCCACATGCCATAGAAGTTCAAAATTTTAACAAATATTTTAAAAGGCAATGGTTTGAGCAAAACAATTTTCACAAAGTTTGCAGCTGCAGCGAGGAAGAAATTAGAACTACGAACCACTTGGAGGGGTGGCACTCCAAATTAAACAGATTCATTGCGCGTACGAATCCTACATTAGCTCAAGTCCTGGATGTTTTGAAAAATGAAACTGGCGTTTGCAAAAAAGCAACTAAAAAGAACAAAAACTACATGGAGATAGATGAAGAAATAAAATTAGCAATCCAACAGCTTAAAAAAAAAGAAATCACGGTTGGCCATTGCCTTGAAGTTATTGCACCGTTTTCATTGCATTATTAAATGTTTTTTCTTTTCTATTTGAATTAAATATAAATATTACATATATTAACTTTCAATTCTTACTTCTTATACATCTAAATAGATAGGATTAGATTACGATTTGATAGTTTCGAAAGACGAAACAATATTCTTATCTCGAAACGAATTTCGAGATAAGAAATATTATTCTTTTACCGAAACCAGTTTCGAAACAAGAAAAAAAATTCTTAGTTCAAAACCGGTTTCGAACTTTGGTTTCGGAAGTGGCCGAAGCGCCCGATTCTTTCCCTATGCACCGGGGCCCTTGTCCACCTAGGTACGCCACTGATAACTGGATCATTTTACCTATCTTGGTAGGTAACCAAGGTTGATATTCACAGAATAAACATAATTCTTGCAACAATGAATCAAAAGTTATAAACAGATACTGTTACAAATATAGAATCAACTGATTTTAAAAACGATATTCTGGCATACCTTAGCTAGTTTAGAATAATATTTGGTTTATGGAAAACAAACTGTCAAGGTTTCAAAACTACAAATATGTAATTAGATAGATGACTACTGTAATTTTGAAAAATACTGCCATATTTAGCACATAATAATAGTGCACATAGCAATACTTATATATACATAGATATTTAGCACAAAACCTCCATTGAAAATTATTAGATCCATCAATTGAATGAGATAATTAAAAACAATTATTACACTTTTCTATGATAGCATAAATAATGAATTAAAGATGTTGATGTTTTTAAATTCTAACTGTTACAAATAAATGAGTAAGATTGCACACCTTAGTAGGTAAATTGTAATTGGAGTTAAAGAATAGGAATTTATGTAACCTACGATTGGGCAATAGAATGTCTTTGTACATTTTATGATAAGAAAAACTTGCTATTAAACATAATAAAATAACTATAGTATCAAAAACAATGCATTCTCTATTAGAAAGAGCATTACTTCTATCTAAGGTAGTAAAAACATATTAGTCACACAATATCAGTACCTATTGCTGGACAAGTACTTCTTTTATTTATTTAGAACTAGCGACCCGCTCCGGCTTCGCACGGCTATATTATGCATGTATTATACATATAAACCTTCCTCTTGAATCACTCTATCTATTAAAAAAACCGCATCAAAATCCGTTGCGTAGTTTTAAAGATCTAAACATACATAGGGACAGAGAGCGGAAAGTGACTTTGTTTTATACTATGTAATGACTAGTATCACCTCACGGTTTCATCCGCATAAGTTCGGATCGCGTGGGAATATCGGGATAAAAATAGCCTATGTTACTTCCAATGAATTAATGTATTCTCATACCAAGTTTTATCAAAATCGGTTCAGCAGTTTCGGAGTCTATTCAATGTAAACAATTAAATCTTTATAATATTAGTATGGATGATGAAAAAAGAAAAACCAAATAAAAGAAAACAAAACAAGAGAAATGAACTCATTCTGAATATCTATCTATTTTTATAACACTTTTAACATCTCAATTTGTTTATGCAATTATAATAGATAGCTAGAACAGAGTTGTCCAAAGTCCAAGGACCAAAATATCTTGCAAAAATTGTTTTTATTAATCGCAATAATAGAATAGAAGTTAACACTTTGACAGTTCCCATACAAAGGCTTAAATTGTTTAGTTGAGTTCTCATGTTTTTGTTTGGTTTTTTCCAAAGTGAATAAGTTATGAGGGTTGTATGTGTTACCTAGACTTATGCGGCTTGTCCACCGGGACCTTTTTGTGATACTCAAACTGTCAGTTTTAAATATTAATTTAACTAAAGTCTTTTCTCATGATCAAAATATTTCTCATTTGTTCCCTTCAAATAAAACTGATGAATTGATTTGAATAACAATTTTTACCGTACTTCTCTATACTATGGACTCCCATAGTATGGAGAAGGACATAGGATACATAGGATTCCTGATATTCCCATAGGATCAGAACATTCCTCGGAGAAACAGCAGAGCATAGCTAGTAACTAATGCTTTCCTATCTGGAGGTAATTCTAATTCCTGTCAAAAACTTTAAAATATTTACTAGAATTGAATCAGACATGAGTAAAAAATGTTTGTTGCAAAATTATGTGCTTACTACTAAAAAAAGCTAAGTCTAGTGTGACGTTTGTGTACAAAAATATAAGTAAACTAGCTTTCCTGCCAAACATTATTTTGCCATATAAAAAAATGATGTTAGCCAATTCTCAGACTTAACGAATACACACAAAAACATTCATGCAAATTGGTTCAGCCGTTTTGGAGGTGTTTAGTAACTAACATCGCAACACGGAGTCCTGATCTCATATCTATTGATAATTGTAATTCCAATCTCTCTGGTGTCTATTGATTATACTAAAATAATTGTTAAGAAAACCAGCCCACGACGAAATTGTTGAAAACCTCTAAACTAAAACTATTAAAACATACACAACACAGCTGTCGCTTGTTAAAAAGATATTGAAACTAAAATAACTTCATTGAAGTACCTAATCAATATTGTTATTATGAACTGGGTACTGTTAGAACAGACGAAAATGTGCCAAGATAATAATTAATTAACTTATTTGATATTCATTGGAGTCATGTCACCTGTGATTGAATTATTTATGATGCCACAACAATGTAAACAACAAACCACATCCTCTATCATGACCTGATTACAAACATACATGCTTGAAAATAGCAAGTTTCTTTGTTATTTATGTAGGTACCTAGTATTTAAATAAGGGCATTCCAGGCAGTAGTTGTAAAGTATGACTTACCAGTTGGAATTCTCTCCGCCTGGCGTAGGCTCTCTTGATGGCCCGATCGAGCCACAATGAGTGTATGTGGGGCGCGTAGTGCATGAAGAGGCGGCTGTCGAGTACTGCGGACGCGTTGAAGTGCAGCGCCTGCTGGCCCACGTCCAGGTTACGAGGGTTCTCCCATGGGATCGCGAGCTTGTCCCGCGCGTCCACCAATACTTGAATCCCCTTTACTATATTCTGGTATATCACGTGCTGGTATTCCCTCACCAGCTCCGGCTCGAACTTCACCTTGTGTATGATCCTCATCTGCTTCAGGAATGTTGACTTTCCGCTTTCACCTGCGCCGAGCAGCAACAGTTTCACCTGCCGCCGCAGCGTCTGTCTGTCTTTCTCAAGTATCCTGTCGATCTCCTTGCTCCTTGACCTCTGTTCTATCTCCTCCGGCGATAGTTTCAAACGGAGCCAGCATGTCAGCGCCTCGGTACAACAGGTACACGACCAGAAATCGTTGGCCATTTTGCATGATTATCGACGCCCTTAGAAGAGAAAGAAACTAAGCAATAGATGTCACGCAATATTTATAGAGTTCATTCTACAAACACTTTCACAATATCACTACGTACGCACTGATAAAAGACACATAATGTTTTTAGGATCCGGAATAGAGAAATACACAAAAATTACACGCGCATTCTTTACTCCTCCCAAACTCATTGAGAAATGAAACTTGAAGCACCACAGATAACTATTTCGGTCTTTTTTGATTGAAAAGTTCAATGACTCATTGACAGATTTGAGTGAATGATTTGTATTAAAAACGTTTCGATTCACGTAGCAAAACGAAGCATGCAAGCATTCGTGTTTGATGGCAACAAAAGCAATAGACGTCATTGTTTTTTGACAACGTCAAATTACGTTTCCTTTCCGCACACTTGGAAAATACGCACGCACGTGTTTTCTTTTTGTAATTTAACTATTTTTCAATTAAAATACGCCTTTTTGGGCTTATCTTTTATAGAAGTCTAATATTGTGAAATTCTTAGCTAATTTTGCGGCCGCTACAATGTGATTTCCTTCTAAAGCTATGTCAAAGGAAGGTTATAGTCCGGAAAAGAAAGAAGGGGATAACAAGGTGGTTTTAGAGAGATTGCAATCGTATTTAAAGGATAAGAAGAGTACTGAGACTGCAGAACCGGGGCAGAGCTACAGCAAACCGAGCACGAGCTTCGAGCCGGCGACTAACGTCCAGGCAATCGAAGACAGCAGCACCGTCCTTCGAGAGGTTTTAAACCACAAGAAGGCAGAATTACTACGTCAGCCGGAGATTGTAGAGTACATCAAATCTATTTCCGCAGATCTGAAGAAGTAGAAATGGCATTAACAGCTCAAAGCAACATTACAGCTACATTGCTGCGGAAGTCGCTGGACCGGCAAGCTGCGCTAGCTCAAGCACGGCTCAAATTCAAGCCGCAGCAGGTGGAAAAGATCCTAAGGACTTACGGAGGGAATACTCCAACACCTCAGTACACGGAACTGCTTAAAATCCTCCAGACTTATGTTTTATCGGATGACAATTTTAAATATGTGATAGAAGATGTTTTGAACTGCGTTGTGTTATTTAATACAAATTACACTGTGTTGGTGAAGGTGTTGTGTGGAATAGACTGGGTGAGCAGGAACGATGAGCTTGTTGAACTTTATAGCCGGTTTGTGATCAACCTGGTCACTGCACATCCTTACCATTGCCCTATGGTCATGGCACTATTAGTTAAGCTGTTTTCTGGTGAGTTCTCTAACCAAGAACATATTAGGTATTTTTGAAGTAATTTATCTTGTTTTATTGCATAACATTATTTTCAGAAGGTACTTGTTGTGTTGGCAAAATTATTGCACAATAATTAGAAAGGGGTGTTTACAAATAATAATTTTATCTTATTTTATTTTAATATTATGTCACACTCAAGTTATTATTTAAACAAGAAATTCCAATTAATTGCAAAAAATCTGCAATCAGTTCTCGGACTATGAACAGATGTGTTTCATCTAGAATGAAACCGAGACCTCTATTGAGGTTCTCTGCTTATAGAACATCTTTGCCATTAAGAGAAAAGGTACCCAGTCGCTTCTCCAGTTTTAGGTTTTATGGCATAAAAATATTTGCTCTAGTGTCATTATCCAGGGAAGAAACAGTAGACTACTCTTGTATCAAGAAGCGAACAGAAGGCCAATTCTCGTAAATAACATCGTTTAAATTACATTTCAATATCATTTCGATTGCATTTCAATTGCAAAAGAGACCCTCAAAGTCAATTCTTTTTTACAAAAAGCTAACTTTGGGGGTATTTTGAGCTACTTTGAGGGTATTATTTGTGATCGAAATGATATTGAAATGTAATTTACGAGAATTGGCCTTCTGGTTTCTTTCCTCTTAAGTCACTTTAAGTTCTATTCTTCAACTGCCAGGCTAGACTGTTCAGTAAGACAGCTGGAATTACCTTAATAAAGGCGAGGCTTTGTCAGCAGCTCAACCTGCTTTATGAAGATTTGTAGTCTAAAATGCCAAAGGGCCATAGGGTACTTCTTATCCTGCCAGTAGTCCTTGTGATTGGAATTTTTGTGGCTGAAACCATGGCATGCAACTAGTTAAATAATTAAAACATTACACAATAAATAGCAAGGACATACTTAATCTTAGTTATAAATATGTATTTTGCATACCTACTTAATTTATTTATGAGTTAAAAGACCATGTCATTAATAAACAATATTTGTATATTTCAGTTAAAGATGAGCATTGGGAGGAGAAACCAAGTGCAGAACTAGTTAGAAAATGGTCAAATGTACATTCTGTTATTGCACAAATTGTCGCCTTTATGCCTATGTAAGTATTTTCTGCTAATATGATAATTTTATTCAGCGTTCGTCTACTATCATACCTGCCTGGTAGGTGAAGCTGAAGCCTAAAATGTAGGATGTTCTTCTGGAAGATATCAGTTCACTTGCGTCTTGAAGACCCCAAGTTCTACAATGTACACTCTGTCAGCAAAGACAGATGCATAAATGAAAAAAGTTACACTTTGTCTCTGTTACATTTACTCATTAAAACTGCTGAACCAACAATGAAATGATATTGGAAAATATTAGCATCCTTTTTATAATTGCACAACTATCAGCCATACCTTATTTGTATTAGTTTCAGAATATTAGGACAAACAAAGAACTTTCTGGGTGTTATATCTAAACTCAGTTACAGTTGCACTACTCCTAGTAAAAGTCCCAGTGTCTTCTAATATCCCCATGAGTTTCTTGTGCCTTCTTCTCATTGGTGGGCACGTTCCGAAGGCACACATCCTAACTTAGTTTTTAAGACGTTTCAATGTGATCAATGTATATATACATAAGCATCGAAATGAATAAAGAAATTTGACTTTGAATAAAAAGTTAAATAGGACTTGACTTAGAAGAAGGATATTTTATTTTCCTGCGAGTGACCCTTAATTTTGTTTTTGCAGGACCAGTGACCTCCTGCTAAGGGTTGTTATAGAACACTTCCCATATTTCAAGACTGGTTCATTTCCAAACAGGGCCTACATACATAACTTAATATGGATGAGCAAATACTTACCTGCACTTAGAGACCATCTTATGACAGCTATTGTAAATAAGTAAGTTTCCAAATACTATCTATTTTTGTTATAATCAATAGCTATAAAAAACTGTCAATTAAAAATCAAATTCTTGAAAATAAACTGTAAATAAAAACTTTTTGTCAGCTATTAAAATGCACTGGCTGAATAGATAATCTCAACATTTAAAAAGAAAACATTTCTTTTTAAACTTTATTCTCAGCTTTGGTGGCCAGTCTATTTGCTATGCTAACTTCTTGGATGGATACATGTGATGTTATAACTCTTTGAACATTTTGATTTATCTTTTTTTTTCTGTTTTTATTTTCACAGAAGTCTGCCAGTATTTTTTAACAAACCAACATAAAACCTCATTTCAGAACTTTTAAATATACTATTTAAAAAAGAAAACGGTTTTTTTAATATTTGCTTGTCTTGTTGGCCAGTCAGTTAGCTCAATAAAAGGAGAATTGATATTTTTATAAGTTTTGTGTTCATTACAAAAATTGTAAAATAAATGTTTTAACATGTAAATTCTTGTTTTATCCCCAGAATGATAGTAATGGATGTGAACATAGCTGAGCGTGAAAAGAACAAGCCCCAAGAGACCCAGTTTGAGATGGACGTAGATAATATTGATGAGATCCAAGACACCCTCGACTATTGCATGCTTGAGGTACTGCAGTGGCTGGAGGATGAGAGGGAACCCGTGCTGGGCATTATGTGCAATATATTCGAGAGGATTGTCTTACCTACCTATGGGATAAGGTATGTGTCCATGAAACTGGAAATTTTAAAATTTTCCCCATTTTAAGAAATAAATTTCTTTTTTGAACACAAAAATTGCTAGTTTGCTAGCTAGCATTAGACCAAGCGGCCTAAATAGCATGGATTAAAGTTTCTGGCGTGCTGTATAAATTGTCTGGATGAGAAAAAAGGCTAATATTATAAATGGACCAACAAAATTTTTACATGTAATTTGGCCTTAGAGGTTTAAACAATGGTTTTAAAGGTCATTTAATACTTTAGTGTTTTGCAATAATAAAAGACACTTTTTAAGCTATTGCATAGCTTTTATCGCGGGCTTTGAGCGCGGCGACCGAATCAAGAAATTCTGTAACGAAAATAAAACTAACACCCCCCACTCCGCCTACCATGTAGCTCAGCCGAGCGTTCGCTTAACGTGTATGTATATAGTACGACTGTACGAAGCTCGCACGATGCAATAGCTTTACCGCGGCAGTCCCCGAGTGCCACACGTTTTTTTTAATATCTTAGGCTTTTTTAAGTTGTCCTTTTGTCCACAGACATGTTCAGTTCCTCCTCCTGTACACAATATCAATAAGCCAGCAGTGTCTGGACCGGGTGTTGAACAACCTTTGGGCCGTGGCTGCCGGGTTACAGGGGCTCGGACCCGGAGCTTTGGCCACAAGACGGACCGCTGCAAGCCATTTAGCAGGTAGATTATAATGACTACTACTACAAAGGATTGAAATATGAATATATTATCCATAAGGAGGGGTGTTGGCTTAGTGGTAGATACCTCGACTTTAATTCTGAAGGTTGTGCGTTAGAATCCCGGCCGGCCGTGCACCAATGGATTTTTCTTAAGAAAAATTTATGTTCGCTAATTGACATTGCTCTTACGGTGAAGGAAAACATCGTGATGAAACCCGCGGCTTAGTTGGCTCCAAAAGTATTAATAAGTTCTCTCCTCTGGATATGGTCGACTAAGCTGAGAGGGTGGTATGTGCTGGGTGAGCCTACTCCATTCTTACACAAAAAGGACCAAATTAAAAAGGGTCTGATTGCGGAAAACAGCCCGTATACAAGTACAAGTAACTCCATTTATTTCTGTTTCGTTCTTCTGACAGGGTTTTTTTTTCTAAATACCGGTATTAAGCGGAATAGATCCGTTCTATTTCTATTTGTTACAACTGCTTACGATTGGCCTAAGCAAAGCTCAAGCCAATCGATGAATTGGGCTATTGCTATCAATTCTTATAGACCCAACATGCCGGGTGCCAAACACAGGGTTGCGGGTTCGATTCCTGCCTTAGACATGTATTTATGCTTAGATATTTGTCTGTGGTCTGGTTGTTTCTATGTATTATATGTATATATTTACAAAAGAGTTATAAGTAGTAAATCCATTGTCTAGCACACAGAACACAAGTCTAGTTCTTTAGCTTGGGGCTAGATGGCGATGTGTACAATGTGTTGCAATATTTATTTATTTATATGTAAGCCAGGAAAGGATTTAAACCTAAACTCAAACCCTACGTAGACGAGTCGTCGGTAAAAGCAATCAAATACCTATAAAATTCAATGTATAAGTATGTATATATTTGCGTACGTGTTTATGATGGATTAAATTGTGTTTTGGTTTAATCTATCTTCTCTTCTTAATCTTAATATATATAAATCTCGTGTCACAATGTTTGTCCTCAATGGACTCCTAAACCACTTAACCGATTATAATAAAATTCGCACACCATGTGCAGTTCGATCCAACTTGAGAGATAGGATAGCTTACATCCCGATATTCCCACGGGATCGGGAGTTACGCGGGTGAAACCGCGGAGCGCAGCTATACATATAATAAATTTTAGGGTAAAGTAAATTTCTAAGTAATGTTTAATATCTTTTGTAAAAACATAATCACTTTTCGCCGTCCCTATGTCCCTATGTATGCTTAGATCTTTAAAACTACGCAACGGATTTTGATGCGGTTTTTTTAAATAGATAGAGTGATTCAAGAGGAAGGTTTTTAGATATAATACATGCATAATTCAGCCGTGCGAAGCCGGGACAGGTCGCTAGTATATTATTAATTTATCATTATTAATTAAAATTTACGTACTTACCTGTGTAATTTCATTTCCCTAGGTCTCCTAGCCCGCTGCGTCCGAATCCCGAACACTCGCCTCATCCACTACCTCCGAGCCATGACTGAGTGGTGCCACTCTTACATCACAGCCACTCAGGAGTCGTCAACTTGCTCAGAGATTGTGAAGGCACACGGCGCTTTCTACGCGATATGCCACTCGGTTTTCTATCTCGTGGCATTTAAACATCATCATCTTTTCGCTAGTAAAGAGAGTAAGTTTATTTTGATATGTGGTGTTACTTTAATCATAAGAACCTATGGACATTGCTGTAATTGCACCATTTCATATAACTTTCATAAATATTGAGGTCAACTGGGGTAATTGCGTCTACAGGGCATCTTTTCGAATTTATTGAAAATTTTGACTTTGTGAGCATCTTCACAATAAAAGATAAGAAAGTTGTGAGTTTCTTGTCTCTTCTCCTCATTGGTGGGCGCGTTTCGAAGGCACGCATTTAGGACTCTTATGGTGAGCGCACACCTACCCGCACCGCACGCGCCGAAATCACCGTTTGTATGCGCGCAGCGCCGGGTTGGTGACGTCATCAGCATCGGCCTTGGGGATTTCCATCGATGCGGCGCGTGCGATGAGGGTAGGTGTACCCACACCTTTAGTCGCATGAGATCACATTAAATCGTCTTAAAGCTAAGTTTGGATAAGTATGTCTTCGGAACGCGCCCTCCAATAAGAAGCCATAAGAAACGCATATAAAATCTATTGTATCTTCTTTTCTATTCTATTTCTTCTCTTTCTATGAATTACAAAAACAGACAGAAAGATGGATAAGAAAGTGATCTTATAAGGGTTCCTTTTTTCACTTATTGAGGCACAGAACCAAGGATATAGTCAATTCTTTCCAGATCCTGGACTTACGCGGGTAAAATTACCTGAAATTTATGTTATTTTTACAAACAAAGCACCAAGTTACTAATAATATAACTTTTGTTTCCAGATGTAAACTTCATAGAATCATTAAACCTACCTCGTCTTGTAACCTGCCCTCTCAACCCTCTCCGAACGTGCCCTCCGCAAGTAACTCGCGCATTTTCCTCAATAACCCGTTCACATCAAGTTGTCTACTGCCAGCCTATTATAGAGAAGAACCAACGGAACACGTTGATGTCGGTGGAGGCGACGCACTTTGACGAGTGGTTCCCCTATGATCCTTATACTTTGCCCAGGTAAATTATCTTTATAAAATACTAGCGAACCGCTCCGGCTTCGCAAGGCTATATTATGCATGTATTGTACATATAAACCTTCCTCTTGAATCACTCTATCTATTAAAAAAAAACGCATCAAAATCCGTTGCGTAGTTTTAAAGATTTAAGCATACAAAGGGACATAGGGACAGAGAAAGCGACTTTGTTTTATACTATCTTTATAAAAAAGAAGGTTTTCTAAACGGCCAATATATGCAGATACCAATTATTACAGATTGATAAATTATACAATGAAATACGATCATTAACAAATAAAATAAAATTCAAAGTCATCTTAAATGTCATCAAAATTATGTAAAAAAAACGGTCGCGAATTATTAATTACTACACGGCTATATTATGCATATATTATACATAAAAACCTGCCTCTAAAATCACTATCTATTAAAAAAAACCGCATCAAAATCCGTTGCGTAGTTTAAAAGATTTAAGCATACGGTATATTAGGGACAGAGAAAGCGATTTTGTTTTATACTATGTAGTAATAGTAATGAAGTACGCTGTATACGCTGATTAAAAATTAACCGGTACATAATGCTTGGGTATGATTGCTGCACTTAAAACACCCAACTTCAACTCAGCCAGGCCAAGTCAGCCATTTTAACTTTATTCTGAAAATAAACAATTTTTTTTTCAGATCTGGTAAAATAATCTGGCCCCTATGCATAGACTATAAAGACTGGCTAAAAGAAGGCGACGACGAAACCCAATATTCCGGTATGAAGCGTAAATTGGACGCGGAAGACGATGACTTCCTAATGGCATCGAGCCCTTCTACAAGGATAGCTAATTTATCAACGGGCAAGTCACCTGGTTTTAGAACAAGTGAAAACATACTGATGTAGTTATAAGATTACTTGATGAAATATGTGAATTGATATTTGCAAGCCGAGTAGAAGCTGTAAAGCAGTCATGTCAAACATACGGCCCGCGAATCATAATGATGCGGCCCGCAGTCGGAATCTAGATCTCAAAAATATATCCGTATTTTATTTATTTTTATAGACCCAATAGGGACTACAGACTTCAGTATCTGGTATGAATTTCAACTTGCTAGGACCACCCGTCCCTGAGAAAATCGGTGGTGACACACGGACAGACAGACGGACAAGAAAGTGATCCTTTTTTTACCTTTTGAGGTACGGAACCCTAAAAATCTACGTGTTTAATAATTTTATGTCTGGCCCGCTAACACATCTGCAATATTCGAAATGGCCCTTTGAAAAATCGAGTTTGACACCCCTGCCTGTAAAGCGTCTCGGGTAGATGAAACGACGCGCCTCAGTCGTGAGTAAACAGTTCTCTATAATTTGGACCCAGTGGTATACACTCATGGTGTTAGTTAGAGCAACACTACCGTTAGGCGGGGATTGTGGGTTTGAAACCCATTGAGAACATAATTTTTTTTTAATCTGTCTTATTCAAATTGTAAGTTTAATTGATGTTTTAGACATTTTAGACTTTATTATACATACTTTATGAAAATATGAGAAATAGACTTGTGGAATCTTAGCTCCATGTTAGCCTAATGTTCATAACTTATGGGAATGTCATGGCTGCAAAATATTAAAAAGATAAACATAGACTATATTAAAAACTACCCTGTTAAAAATTAATTTGAAACCATGTAAAATAGATTTCAGAATTACAAAATAAACACACGTTTAGTTTTACTTTTAGTTATTATTAGTAATAATTTAAATTTTGCACCATTTATATCGCCAGTGATTTAATCCCAAGAATTTCATTGAGTAGAAGAGGGCTTGCGGGAGATTGTACTATAACATATTTAGCAAAATACTAACTAAATGCATTTAAAGAGTAATCTAAAATTAAATTCTATTTCAATTACCACAAGGTTGAAATGATTTAATTAGTTTGACAGTTGCTAATGTTTAAGGTCTCAAACATGTTTATTTTTTGTTCAGCAAGTCAGCCTAAATAGTTATCAATTTTTTGTTTTTAAAGTACACAGAGTACTTTGTCATTAGGTTATTTAACAAAGACTTGTTATCATAAAACTCCACAGGGAGATTTTGTAATAAAGTTTACTGGACGCTATATGCCATATGCACAAATCGTACCAAGACTTTAATTAAAAAACTTACTTTTCACTCAATGAACTTTCGTTAGTCAATATTTTTTTCTATCCTCTGTCGCAGACCGAATTTATGGCTGTGCACTTGCACGCCAAGTCAAATGTTTTATGAATGACAAAACCATTTAGAAAGCTATTTGAGTTTTGTGAATAAGAGATATGAATCTAGGTTTATTTAGTTATAAGAAATATGTACTGAAAGTTTACTAGTTACATCTATTTATATTGAATAGAGGCCTTTCTAATTTGTTTACGGCTTTCAGACTTTAATCCCAAAATACTTATAAAAGTCTGTTATCTGCACACAGCCTTATCTGCTTTTCATTAATTTAAGTTTTATTTTAATAATAAATATTTATTACTATTTTATTTTCCTTAGTTTTATTAAAACAATGGATAAGAATCAACATTTATTTTTCAAACACGATTCACAAATTATACACTAAGCAATGAGTATTTAAATTGATTTAAATCGTAATATTCTATCACAAATATCATTAATAATCATTATTTACTTATGAAACATCATACATTTTATCCCGATACGGGATCTTTAACTTGCTAGTAATTTAATGCATTAAAAATAGCACTTGAACACACTGTAAGCCTAACATTTAACCTTATAACTACAAAATACTGTTAAGATATTCAAAAGTTAGTCACAATATTGTACTAAAAGAACCTGATATAGGTATTTGGTATTTGAGAGATTTACAAACACAAATGAACAACACAACTACAATTTCTAACACAAAGACTAACATTAAAAAATGATAGGTCATTAGACTGAATATTAAAAGACAACTACCACTTTTAAAAACTTCAGTAATGAACTTAATAGTTATACTTGGTGTTAGTTCCGCTGTTTGTATTAATTTTTTTTCAAGATTGACGTAAAAAAAGCCTAATTTATCTCTTTTTATGATATGGATGTCGTCTTTTGAATGAAGTTACAGATTTATTCGGAGGCTGGTGTACTTTAGTCTGGTACTGACTTATAATAGGTGCCTCGTTAGCTGCAAGTTTGTTTATTACGAAGTCATCTCCTGCTGCCATGTTCTCCATCATTTTTAGTTTAGCTTCTATAGATTGTATGGCAGTTTTCTTGCTTAGTTTCATTTCAGGTTTGGCACCTGCTAAGGCTGGGATACCGAGCTCTGGTTTCGGTTTGTCTTGATCATCCTGGAATGATTTATCAATGGAATACCATGTCAATATAGACTTTAGTAACTAAGAAAAGAAAGTTTTTTTTTACATTGATAGGTCAGAGTTTAACCACTATCAAACCTGCCTGATGGTAGGTGACGATGCGGCCTAAGATGTAACACGTCTTCCTAGAAGATACCTATTCACTCGCTACTTGAAGACACCCAAATTGTAAATGTTAGGAAAGTCAAACGCAGGCAACCGATTCCATGTTGTTGGCAAGTTGACACAAACAAGCTGCATGTTATGGTTATTGCTTGTTAGTCCCGATTCCATGATATCAGGATAAAAATAGTCTAAGAATAGACTTTGGTATAATAAAACAAGGTGTATTTACTTACAGTGTTCTTAGCAAACTTGACACAGATCTTCTTACAGCCTAACTGTTGTCCGTTCAGCGAGTTCATCGCCTTGATTGCGTCTTGTCTCAGCTTGTAGGTGACGAATGCGAAGCCCCGCGGCTGTCCCGCGTTAGGCCCGCTCCGGTGAAACAGCATATCGAACTTCTCGATGTTTCCAAACACGCGGACCATTTTCAGTAATTGATACCGGTAATAATAAAAGGTGTTGTTTATTAAACTGTTTCAAAGATTTAATTCAATTATACTTGATTAGAACAGGAATTAAAAGAGTACATACTCATTAACTCTCGTGTCCAAGTTGCCAATCCAAAGTCTTTTTTCGGACACTTCGCGTTGTTGCACAGGCTCCAATTGCAGAGGTACCTTAAACCAATTGTTTGTTGTCATTAATCAAAGCCAATAATGCCCTACGGGCACACCAATCCTTGTGAAAGTATAAAAATACCGTAGCATCTTCCATGGTTGGGCGTGCAACACTTTAGTTCACTTCACAACAAAATATTAGATAAATAATATTATTCCTATCGTTGCCTTTAATTCATGTCCAGTCAAGAGAATCTGTTGAACAATTCAACCATTGCAGTTATCTTAAGAAAATTCGTAGAAATCGTAATAATTGTATGAATGGTTTATAAAAATCGATCAACCAACAACCAACTTCCATTGAGTAAAAAAAAACTTGACAATGAATGAATGAGTGGTGAAATGACAGTCAGTCAAGTGACAGATGTAGTTTTTTTAAATTACCACAGAGTAACAATCGGGTTAAAATATACCCATTCACGTATTTTCTCATTTGTCCCTACCATGTCTTTACGAAGGCCGACCGCATACATTCGTTTTCCGTATACGTTTAGACTGGGCGGAAACTTACGTTTTCCGGATGCGGTTATGGAATACTGTGCCTTTATTCACTAAGGTTCAAGTCGTCGGGCGCGCGTGATTAGGACGAGATTTCCATACAAAAACCGCACCCCCTCCGCCCCTAATCACGCGCGCCCAACGACTTGCAAGCTTAGTGAATATAGGCGCTGAATACCAATTCGGGATTCTGCTTGCCTAAAGCACACGTACGTTATTTATCCTGCTGAATATAACCTGCACTGCAAGTACGACTAGCGACCGCGTCGCGAATGCATGACAATGTAGGACGACGATTTATTGACAATTTCACTTCTGTTATCAACGATAAATTACATATATGTCGATTATTGGGTACATCCGTTAAATACTAGAGAATCTGTGAGAATAAACCTTTAGTTTGCGAAGGTGTTGCGTACTGCTCCCACTTGGTTGCATCCTGAAAGGGTGGCGACTTTTGATGCGGTGTTGAGGGCGTCTGTCGAAGAGATCCTGAACATAAGGCTCGATGAGGAGCAATGGGTTCAGGCATCATTGCCGATTAGGCTCGGGGGCTTGGGAGTGAGGCGTGTTGCGGATGTGGGTCTGCCAGCCTTTCTCGGGTCGGCGCATGGGGTGAGGGCCTTGGTCACTGACATTATGTCTCCTAATGGTGGTCAGGTCGTCATTCCTTTTGTGTCCGATGCTTGTGAGGCGTGGAGGGTCCGGAATCCGGAAGCAGGGGCTCCAAGTTCCCCAGAGTTTCAGCGCTCGTGGGATGAGATCGGGGCGAAAAGGATTCACGACCGTATGTTGGAGTCTTCGGTGGCGGTCGATTTGGCCAGACTCAGGGGGGTGTCCAGGTCTGAGGCGGGCGCCTGGCTGCATGCCTTGCCCTCTCCCCATTTGGGTACTCTCCTGGATGATGATTCTTTGCGGGTGGCCGTGTCTCTCCGGTTGGGGTGTGACGTCGGCGAGCCTCACGCGTGTGTTTGTGGGGCGTTAGTGGAGGCTAATGGTCATCATTCGCTGAGTTGTGGCCGGTGTGTGGGTCGCTTTCCGCGTCATTTTGCCCTGAATGACACAATTCGGAGGGCTTTAATCTCGGCTGGCATCCCTTGCATGCTCGAGCCGCCGGGTCTGTCCCGTACTGATGGGAAGAGACCGGACGGGCTAACTCTGGTACCGTGGGAGAGGGGCAGGTGCTTGGTGTGGGACGCCACTTGTGTCAACACGTTTGCGGCGAGTCACCTGGCTCGCACTTCTAGGGTGGCTTCTGCGGCCGCTGAGGCAGCTGCGGCGTCCAAACACATTAAGTACGCTCCTCTCCAAAGTAGGTATTTGTTTGTCCCTGTGGCTGTGGAGACGTCTGGAGCGTGGGGTAGTGAGGCCATCGGGTTTATCCGGGAGATCGGGCGTCGGCTTAGGGCGCGGGGGCTGGATAATCGCTCCTGGGCATTCCTGGCTCAAAGATTAGCTATTGCCATCCAGCGGGGGAATGCAGCTTGTATTCTCGCATCTTTTGTGCCGGGAGTGTCGCGGGGCGGGTTATTTGATTAGATATTTATTTGTGTAAGATATTTATTAGATATTTATATATTTATTTGTAGTTTTTATTATTTTAGGATGTTTTTTTTTATTTTTATTTTTTTATTTATTTTTTTGTATCGATTTAAGTATTTGTTTATTTATTTTTTATATAAAAACATTATTTATCAAAAGCAGTGCCGCGTGGCGTGAGTGATTCCAATTCGTGATTTCCTGACGTGTGTGGTGGCCGGTACAAATTAAGGCTTTTACACACGTTACGATTTGGTCGTCCCGACCAAATTGACACAACCAAATTGGGTATCGATACACACGCTACGATTTGGTCGGATACTATTCAGAGAGTACATTGATACACATCGTGGTCATTAAGTAGTTTCTGGGGTTCCATTCCTCAGGGGGAAAAACGGGATCCTATTACTAAGACTTCACTGTCAGTTCATCAGTCCGTCCGTCTATCAGTTCCATCCGTCCGTAAATCCGTCCGTCCGTCTGTCTGTCTGCCTTTCTGTCCGTCTGTCATCCGGTTGTATCTCATGAATCGTGATGGATAGAGAGTTAAAATTTTCACAGATTATGTATTTCATTAGTGTCGCTTTACCAATAACAACTAAAAAAAGAAAAAAAATGAAGTGGAGCTCAAATACAACATGATACGGAACCCTTCGTGCGGGAGTCCGACTCACACTTGTTTGTTTCGAACACGAAGTTGGGTCCGATGCGTACACACGTCCCGATTTGGTCGGATACAACCAAATTGGGTGGGCGTATCCAATTTGATCAAATAATAATAATTAAGTCTGCCCGACCACGATACACACGTCCCAATTTGGTTGTACACCCGACCAAATTGTATGTCGGACCCGACCAAATTGGGACGTGTGTAAAAGCCTTTATATAGAAACACTGCGTTCCGTACTTTCCGTATGACGTCATTGGGTTTTATTACGCACACACAAGGGCTAGCAATCAATAGGCTAGGCTAGCAAGAATTTGACGTATTCGGAAACCCCAGTGCGTGCCGTATGCGATAACCGCATACGGAAAACGCACGTATGCGGCCGGGCTTAGAATTAGTTTTTTTTTCGTACGCATTTCAAATCAATTCTGAATTTTTATCTAATTTTTACCAGAAAAAACAATAAAATTCTGGTAAAAAATATTTTTAAATTATTACATTTTCTCCTTTTTCGTTGTTAACAGAAATGCTATTCCATATAATCGTCGCCTCGTTCTATTCATCCATTGTTGTGCAGTCGCAACGCTATCGCTAGTCGTACTGGCAGTTTAAAATCCGAATGAAAAAAAAGCTTACGTCGGCGCGGGGCAATTCCGAGCAGCGTTGCCAGAAGGTTACTTTTGTCACCTTTTATGTGATTTTTAAGCTTGTCTGGTTACTTTGAGGTTACACTACTCAAAAGGTAACTTTTGGGTACATTTTTGGAATTACACAATTAATTATTATTTTTTTACATAAAATCGGCGAACATACATAAAAAAATATATATATATATCGGCGCAATTATGATTATTGACCTAAACTTTGATTGGTAAAACTAACTTTCATCTAGAATTCATGAAATTATTGATTATTCAAAACAATATTGTTGTTTTGCAATAACATGTTTTCATTTCGTTGTAATAATTCTTGAAACTAACGGTTAATTTAAACTACAATAATAAACAGTTAAGAATTTAATTGATAGATCGATTTACATTGAATTTAACTATTAAAAACAAGATTCTAGTGTTTGAAAAACATTCAATTGACTTAAACACAAAATCACTATAAATACAGCCGCAAAACAGTAGGAAAGCCATTCCGGCGCCAGACTTCAGACCGAGCGGACCTCCCTACAACCTGCGGTTTCTACTCAGCACCATCGAAGCTACTATTTGAAGACGAAGCTCCTAATCGAAGATTGGTCTACCTGATGACGTCGGCTTCACTGACGTCATTAATATTTCTAACCAAAAACTACTAACCGAAGAGTCGTCAAGTGGACGATGAGATTGGTGACGTCAGCTTTGCTGATGTCACCGATATTCTTTAAGTCCATGGAACACCTCCTCCGTCATATATTATATATGCGACGAATTGAGAACCTCCTCCTTTTTTGAAGTCGGTTAAAAACTAACGTGAAACGGAATTCTCTTTACATTTTTAATGTTATCCAACTACGCTCACTGTGTGTAATCTTTAACTTAAAGGTGTGTTTGATTTTGAGACGACAAAATTTACTGAATTTTTCAACAGTGTTTGTTTTACGCAGTGTTCTCACCTCCTTTTTAAATTGTTGATAAATGCATTTAAAAAAAAACAGTTGCACTCCGGGAGTGCTGACAGAAGTGAAAACTTTAAAACAAAAACTTTTAACTTAAAAAAACTGGTTGCCTGTAAAGTCGGTATACGGGCGAAAGTTTTACGTGACAACAACTGTGCTCGAGTGGAAGGGACGCGTGCCTTTCACTTTTTATGTCTGTCTCTCTCGCTCTTAGGCGGGCTACTCCGCGTGCCTCTCACTCGCTCTCATTGTGAGCGCATAACGTCAGCGGAGCGTAACGCAGTTTCTTGAAGTGTCACCCGGCAAACCAATTTATAAAACGTTGTCACGTCAAAAAAACTTATTTACTAAACAACTACCAAATATATGTACATGCATATATGCACACACTGTAGCTGCGTCTCGTAACGGTGTCAAGAGTTCAGATATTTTATGTCATCTAAAAATATGCGTACCGCGCTAAAAGAATTTTTCACTTCAAAAGCTCTAGCCTAGCATATGTATGTAGTAAAAAAATAAAAATATGACATTGATTGAATAAAATCGCCAAAATTCAAAAAAACCGCGTTCACGGTCGATTTTTGTCGCCTTTTGAGGCGAGTTATCATTCCGAATGCGGTAAACATTTACGGAAAAGGAATGTGTGCGGCCGGCCTAAATTGGTCACTCAGCCTGTATGCCTAGCATGAAGACCAAAACACGATACGATAAAGCGATATAACTACATCAACTCTCAAAATATGATAGATAAAGCCGCCATGTTGAATTTTTATCATAATTTTTATCGCAATTTATAATAAAAATTCAACACGGCGGCTTTATCTATCATATTTTGAGAGTTGATGTTGTTGTATCGCGTGATATCGCTTTATCGTATCGTGTTTTGGTATTCATGCTAGGCAGGCTGAGAGTATTTATTTTTATATCTATGCTTGAGAGTGTTGCCAGTTGCCGATGTAGAATGGCTCAAAAGACTACTCGCTCAGACTGACAGGAATAACAATAAAAAAAAAGTATTCCGGACAAAAACAACGAGGTGCAAGGAGAATTTGTTTGTGTGATTTTTGCGAAGATTTTATTTTCCCTATCAGATGTATTGAAAATATAAATAATATTAGTCTCAGACTAGTCTGGAGCATCAATGATCAGGCATTTCATTAACAAACTCCAACAACCAAGAGAAGAAAAACTTGAGTCACCCTTCCCTCGATCTTCGACACTTATGTACCTACAAGTGGTTTTTATATTTGCAGTTTCTTCGTAATTATAAGCATTATATGAACATGACTGTAGCTCAAACTATGAAGAAGATAAACAAGAGAATACCTGGCTTATTACCACCTCCACCAAAGAGTGAAATCGATGGTAAAATAACAGACCTTTCCAGCAAAACTGTTGCTGAACTACTCGAACTAAAAGATCGCCAGCTAAAAATACTAAACAATAAAGCCTTTATAGCCAAATTACCTGATAAAGGAGAGAAGATCCAAGCTTGCCATAATAAAATTGTTGCACAACTGAAGCTGAAGCAAGAAGAAGAAAATACCTGCCAAATGTTAGAGAAACTCAGTTTGAAACAATCTATAGAAAAGGTAGAATGGGAAGGGAAAATAGACAAGAAATCAACCACTTACTTAGATTCTGATGATGATAGTGAACCAGAAGATGTGCTACACATACTCAGCCAATCAACCACACAAGAGAAAAAAGTCAAAATCTTACAACCGGACAAATTACTCATCACTCCAGACGACATACTCAAAATTGGTGATAGTCCACACATTAAATACATCGTACAAAAGACAGAAACGTCCCAAAAACCAAAAACAAACCAATTCAAACCTTATAAGACAACTAAAACTGACGTTCACGACCCGCAGAAAGAAATTGACCGAAAGAAGCATAAAAACTGGGAAGTCACAGCTGCAACACCACCACCAATAATCCGCTGTCCAGCCAAGATACTAACCATCGAGGAATCTTTAACACTTCAAAAAGAACATAACCTACATTTAAAAGAAGTTGAGGCACAACATGCAGCGGAGAAGTTACTATCCAGAGCAGATATCAAAATGGCTTTGTTACCTAATGATGTTTCCAATTTTGGCAAGTATAGAGAAGTTGGGAGTGACTCTGATGACTCTGACCCTGAAGGTAGTGATAAAGAGGTCCACGATGAGGAGCCAGAAAGAGGTGGCGTGGTATTCACTGTTATGAATTAATGTGATAGGTATTTAGGAAAAGATTTTGAGATATATTTTGTAATTAATTTATTTTTTAAAAACAATAAAATTGTTATGAGAAAAACAAAATTGTTTTAGTCCTTATTATTTTTGTATTAATCTACCTATTTAACGTGAAAAAAAGGCCCTTAAGGTGAGCGCACACCTACCCGCACCGCACGCGCCGCAGTCGCCGCAGCGAAGGAAATCCCTAAGGCCGATGCTGATGACATCACCAGCCGGGGCGCTGCGCGCATACAAACGGTGACTGCGGCGCGTGCGGTGCGGGCAGGTAATACATCAGGGAAGCACATAGAAATAGCGGTGATAACAACAATGGATATAGCTCTATAGACACGTTCCCATAGCCAATGTTTACCAACACTATTGTGCGCTCACCATAAGGGGGTCTACTTTGGTTCTTTCTATACCTACTTTAAGTACTTGAATCTGGGCTGTTTTTACGCACCTGGATCTTTTTAATTGGGTCCTTTTTGTGTGAGGATGGAGTAGGCTTGTCCAGTAACTATAGGTAGGTACTACCCTCACAGCTTAGTCGACCGTGTCTAGAGAGAACAAATTTTTCTTAAGAAATATCTATTGGTGCACGGCCTGGATTCGAACCCACGATCTTTAAACTAGGCCAACTCCTATAGCTACCTACATCCCTGACGACCCAGTTGGCACAATCGCCATGCCGGACTGCTAAACACAGGGTTGCGGGTTCGATTCCCGGCTCAGACAAGTATTTATGCTTAGATATTTGTCTGTGGTCTGGTTGTTTCTATGTATGTATTATAAGTATCTATATAAAAGAAAAGTATGTAAGAAGTAGGTATATCCGTTGTCTAGCACACATAACACAAGTCTAGTTACTAGGTTGGGACTAGATGGCGTTGTGTGGAATGGTCCTGCAATATTTATTTATTATTTAGCCATAATATTAAAATTTTGATCAGCACCAAATAAGAACAAGAATCACCCATATCATGTTTACATAAGGGTTTGGAAAGGGAACTAGCGTCCTCTCTCTGATATCTTTTTGATGTGAAACATCTATAGCCGCACGTAAAACCGATTTCTGGCGTGGCGACGCATGCTATATGATGGTATATATTATATACCTACAGTCTTTATGCAGTAGTGTGTATTTAATTAAAAAAGGCTTGTGTTATGGTGACTAGACCCAACTAGGCTTGTGTTATGGTGACTAGACACGACTAGGCTTGTGTTATGGTGACTAGACACAACTAGGCTTGTGTTATGGTGACTAGACCCAACTAGCCTTGTGTTATGGTGACTAGGCGCTACTAGGCTTGTGTTATGGTGACTATGCGCAACTAGGCTTGTGTTATGGTGACTAGACCCAACTAGGCTTGTGTTATGGTGATTAGACGCAACTAGGCTTTTGTTATGGTGACTAGACCCAACTAGGCTTGTGTTATGGTGACTAGACGCACCTAGCCTTGTGTTATGGTGACTAGACCCAACTACAACAACGAAAATCCGATTTCTGGCGTGGCGACGCATGCCGTGGCACGCACGCGTCCCCACGCTATATGATGGTATATATATACCTACAGTCTATATGCAGTAGTGTGTACGGTGTGGCGACGCGTCGCCATGCGCATAGCGCAATCGACTGTGCGATTCTATCACAATCTGTTCTTTTCTGCATATTACTTTTTTTTTAAGTATTGTTCAAGTGAGAACGAGTACCGCCCTAAACCTGATGAAAATGTCAGACTCTACCCGATAATCTTTATCTAGGTACTTTAGCCAACCAGATTTAAATGTCGCCCTTTATTATTAATCTGGTAAAAAAACAAAAGTGCAGCGCGAAGGCAAGATGCCTTTCAATTTTCGATGCGCACGCTCGCATGCTTGCCTTGCCATCAGTTTTATTCATTCTCGCGCTAACATTCAGCGCGGTAGCACGCAAGAGGCTACGCTCGCGTTTCATTGATTATTCGTGTTTTATATTTATTTATCTTTGTGAATAATGGCTCCAGTTTCGAACAATGTCGTGGGGATCGATGACGATCAGCGATTCGCATTGATGAAGGTAAGTCAGTTACTTATATTATTTTGTTATGAATTTCTCTTTTTGCCTCTGGGAAACTCTCGTGGTTTGTTTACGAGTTTCCGAACGTAGATTTCTATAGAGGTAGGTAAGGTACTACTACACGGTGTGTTTCGTGCCGTTATGCAAAATTATGCCGATTCAATCATTTGTGTTGTTAGAGGAAGCAACTTTGTAGAATTTAAATTTAAATCTATTGCATGTTGAATGATTACTCACCTACATATAGATACCTACATAATTATTATTATAAAGAATCGTTTATTTGACATTACACAGAAACCTACCTACTTACAAATTACCTACTAAAATATTTAAATAATACAACCTACCTATTTTAGCAAAAATTAGCTAACCCAACAGTTACCCATAACCCTGCTTTACTCATTAGGTTATAACTACTTACACCCTTTCAACACCTAGGTAGGTACTTACTTAGGTACCTACTTATAAATAAAAACCTCCTCCAGAAGAATGCACTCCCCGTGAACGTAGGAGGATTATAACATTCATTAAAATTATTAAAATTCATCAAACAAACAAATCATACATTTTATCTATAGGTAAGTATAATCAAATAACTATTTATCATTTTTTATCTCGGAAACTAAATAGGTAGGAAGTGCCTCTGCTCTACCACAACCCGCAGAATTTCAATTTTTCAGAAAAGAATAGGTAGGTACTTACTTACATTTTGAAAAATAAATTGAGTAGGTACTTCCATATTTATTTTCATTTCATATCTTGTGATGTTTTTCTCAAAAGTCTTCAGGAAAAAGTCACACGGGCCGTAGGACTAGTCAGAAGCATGGCCGTCTAGGCACGTTTGCTAACTCTAGACCTAGCGGCCAGAGATAGCAAACGTGCCTACCGAAGCATGAAAGGGTTCGGATTAAACATTTTTGCCACAGCGTTAATCTTAATCAGACATCCCTCGAAGTAACGAGGGCAAGCGTTGCTCAACCCGCACAACCTAACTCAATTGAGACCCTTATAAAGTACATACTTAGTGACATTATACTTAGGTACCTTATGGTATAAGTAGGTATTTATTCTATACATGTGCGACACCGAAGCATGTCGACATCGTCCATGGAAAGGTTCCATGCTGACCGACATGGTTGCATAAAACCTTTCCGTAATAAAACGCAACATGCTTTAAAGCCAGAGTGTGGTACAAATTAAACAGTGCATGCATAAGCCATTGATCATAAACCCAGTAGAGAGAAAATGTCGTTTGTTTAGCAAAAAATCCGCCAAATGAATGCGGCGATCTCTGCGTTCTGATTGACCGACCAAAGATTTTGATTTCGATTGTCGACGTAGGTAAGTACTAGATCTAGCAAATAATCGTTATCGTTATGATTGGTGGCATAACATAACATGTTATTTTATAGAAATGAAACATCTAATATTTCATATGATATCGATCAATTTACAGTAGGTACCTATACAGAGCACACGGGAAAATCTATACTAATATTATAAAGCTGAAGAGTTTGTTTGTTTGAACGCACTAATGTCAGGAACTACTGGTTCGAATTTAAAAATTATTTTTGTGTTGGATAGTCAATTTATCGAGGAAGGCTATCGGCTGCTTTTGAATCAAGAGTCAAAAATATTTATTGAAAAACTGTGTACATAAGATGTCAAATTATAGTAGGTAGGTATCAACAGTTGGTCCATCACGGACATACAATAACGAGTTACATAAGTAACTTAATTAATACTTAATACAAAATAATATATTGAGCTGCCATATCAAGCTCATGTATCTAGTAAAATAGGTATGTAATAAAACTAATGAATGGACTAAAATTTGAATAATAAAACGGGAAACTTAACAATCATATCAATAATAAGAATTTGATATTCCCACGGGATCGGGACTTACGCGGGCAAAACCGCGGACCGCAGCTCGTTTAAAATAAGTTAAAACTAAAAAAAAACAGTCCTATATGTACCTACTTATCTACTTAGGTATACCTACAATGAGTTATTGATATTTTTTCGTTTAAAAAAAGTAAAATAGGTACCTACTTCATTTGATTGTAAAAGTGCAGCACACACACAGTTGAAAATCACTGATCAGTTAACGACCCACATTACGCCTCTACTGGACATGCACCTACTCGATGGTATGCAGGTAGTATAGGTACATACGTAGAATATTCTATACCGCCCATATACCTACTGACACTGACTGACTCCATTCACCAAAATTACGAAAGTCAATGTCGATTTCAGTGCAGATATTATTATTTCGAAATAAATCTTGACCTTCAATTTTAACTGATAATGTGAGTTTCGTTGGCAAAACATCGGGTTATTCCCGCCAGCTTCATGATTTTAAACCCAGGAGCCCCGCCAGTGGCGTATGGGCTCGTGGGTCACTGTCGCCCGGGGCGGAGTCATAATTTGCCGTTCTTTTGACGCCATAAAAATAATAATGTTGGCAATTTGCCCTTTTGACGCCATAAAAATAATAAAGTTGGTTTTTGTAATGCGAATGAGACGACCTATGAATGGGACAAGCTGCGAATTTGACAAGTTGCGAACTAGAACGAGTTGCGAACAGACGATTAGCGAAGTCCTATAAGAATCCTTTAAGACTTCTAACAGGCAGGTGTCATTTAAAAATTTTAAAATTCATAAATTTAAAATTAAGTGCCTTGATGTTCAGAACAACTCTCTTTGGTATAGCAATACCGAAACGCATTAAATATCATAGCTCTATCTGTGTTTTAGAGTTCCAAAAACAATCTTTAACAACAATTGAAGGTAAAAACGATTAGCTAACATTATACTAGCTTAGTTTACACATAAATATAAAAACTATACTTACCTATATTTACCTACCTAACAATGACATAAATAATTAGCGTTTTGCTACTATACTTCTCATGTGCTATTTGTTTTCTTTAAAAAAAATGGTTGTCTGTAAAGTCGGTTTACGCGGACGATATCAAGGTAACCATATCAACGATAATACGTTGCTATGGTTACCTTGTCAATAACATGACGCGTTCCCGGAACATGACGCACGATGTCATTTTTTTGTGAATGCAGGTGTTCATCAATTTATTTAGACGTTATCACGTCAATAATATTAAACGAGGTTTACACTATCCTCGTTTTAATTTTAGATCCACGGCTTGGATCAGCCTCATACGCGTAATGTATGTAACTTCTTCTTCATATCGATAGCACAAATTAAAGGGGGAAATGATTAGGTAGTGTCCACTGCAGCATGTGAAACTATAAGGCCAAAGTCAAAGTTAAAAAAAAAAATTCTTTGGATGCTTAATACATTAAAATTTGTATAAAGACCACATAAAATCGTCATAAAAACTAAGTTAGGATGTGTGCCTTCGGAACGCGCCCACTAATGAGAAGAAGGCACAAGAATTTTCATGTGATCATTAATTAACTTATTTAATCCCCGAATACTAAAACGTTTAGGGTTCCTCTAAATATTTAAGATGCTCCTATCCTATGTAAATATGACACTCAAAGGTCAATTTAATCGCTACTTAACATAAAAAACCTTTCAGTATTCGGGCGTTACTCAGATAAGCTTTCCTCCGAAAAAAAAGGACAGTTTCGACAGCAGCTCCTTTAAGAGAAAAGGGTACCGACGCTCTTTCCATACAAACGTAGTCGACTGTTTCCTCCCTGGATAATGACACTATAGCAAATATTTTTGTTGCATAAAACTTATACCTAACTGCCAAGACCATGCCCCTGTTTTGTTTTTTGTTGATATTTTTTTAAATCTTAATTTCTATGATATTTAGAAAATGAAAAAAATCAAGACTTAGTCATAGTCATGGTATTTATAGGTTTTATGCAACAAAAATATTTGTTATAGTGTCATTATCCAGGGAGGAAACAGTCGACTACGTTTGCATGGAGAGAGCGCCGGCACCCTTTCACCTTAACAATAAATATGGGGTTGGTATTTATACTAGAGCAACAGCACAGAACATCGAGATTTCGCTGTTTTCATTTTAATCGCACCAAACTTCAAACATTTGACTGTATTGTACCATTCCATTCCATTCCAGTTGAGTATGAAATGGCAGTCCTCCGTGGAACTGTAGACAGCCTCTGCCACACGATGAACACACTAGAACAGGATGCCCTCAGAAATGAGCTTGAAATTATAGGTCTGCCTGAATCCACCAACGAAAACCTTTGCCATCTGGTCATGCTTGTGTCAAAGAAACTTGGAGTCGCATTAGTAGAAGAGGATATCGACAGCGTTACTCGAGTCGGGCCTAAAACCCGGATTTTGCCTCAAGACGTTGCGAAGTTGCCTCGCCCTGTTGTGGTTAAACTTTTAAGGCAACGAAAGCGCGATGAAATCTTAACTGCCGCTAAATCTCGGCGCAACTTGACCTCCGAGGGGATAACCGAGTGTGACACGCGCAGAGTCTTCTTCAATGAAAGGTTGACTAAGAGCAATCTGCAGTTATTTCAAGCAGCCCGAGCTCGCGCTAAGAAGCACTCCTTTCGCTACTGCTGGGTGCAAGGCGGATTTATACTCGCTAGACGTGCCGATGGAAAACCTGCTATTCGCATTATGTCTCTACTCGACTTGGACCGCAAGATTGGATTGGATACCACTGAGGACACGTCCACCACGCTTCCAAAACCACAAGTATAATCTCTTTCTTGTTTACAAGTTCCAGATATTATTTTATATGTCTTGTATAATATATTGTACACCCATAGCTTATCAGTATCACACACCTTACATAAATCATACACATCAAATCATAATTTACATCCAAGTCAGTCGTCGAATAATATCAATTCTATCTCCACTACAGAAACACTCGTTTTTGAAACACTACCTACCCTGTCTTCAATGTTGTTTATCAAGTTTCTACTTAATTACTTCCTTACATATTCAAAATGGTTGATTTAGCCGATGATGTTGATAAGACCATCTCAATTAAATGTGTTTCGCTTGATAATGTTGATTCCTGTGGAGATATACTAACTTCCGAATATCCAGTGAAATTACTCTCATTTAATATAAGAAGCATCACTAAAAACTTCGAGTCATTCATGGTGAGTTTTAAACGATTAAAATTAGATATAGACGTATTAATTTTTAGTGAATGTCATCTAACAGAACACACCATTATAAAAAACATTCCTGGTTACAATTCCTTCAGAACATCGAAATTTATTAATAAAAATGGTGGCGTAGTTGCGTATGTCAAGGACATATGGTCGCCTGTAGTAAAAGAACCTGAATGCGATGACTGCAACTGTCTCGAAATTAACCTGTATGGTGACTTGTTTGTATTGGGTATATATCGTTCCCCATCCTTTAGGGATCCAGGTCCTTTTATTTTGTCGCTAGATAAACTGTTACAAAAGTTCGAAAACCATCATCAAAAAATAGTAACTGGAGATATCAACTTGAACCTGTGTGAAGAGCCAATGTCTGAGGACTGTTCCGAATACCTTTGCGTTCTTTCTGAGCATAATCTCCTACCAGCAATCACAATACCCACTAGAGAGGAATCTCAAACATGTTTGGATCACTTTTTCGTGGGTAAATCTAATCCTGCTGTGGGGGCAGTTTGTAAATCGTCTATAACAGACCACAGTATTTGCCTTCTGGGTCTGTCTACGAAAACAAATCATACTCCAAAACAGAGAATCCGTACCAAAGTTGACATAGAAGCAGTTATATCGGAATTACAAGCGACTGATTGGTCGACAGTTTTTGCCAGCTCAGACGTAAATGAAGCTGCAAATATTTTTATTGATTTGCTTAACACTACTCTTAGCAAAAATACCAAAACTGTTCGTATAACTCGCAGTCGCTATACTCTTTGCCCGTGGATAACGCCGGGATTACTAAGATGTCAAAAAACTAGAGATAGACTCCACTTGGAAGCAAGACGCCACCCGAATAATGATATAATTAACATAACATATAGAAGATATAGGAACTTTCTTAGTAGCCTTCAACACAAATTAAAGACTCAATATGAAAATAGTGAACTTTCAGCCAACAAAAATTGCCCGAAAAAACTCTGGCAATCTATTAAACAAATATGTCATTTGAACCAAAACCGTTTTGACCCTCAGGAACTCTGCAAAATTACTGATGACCCCCAGACTTCTTTAAATTCTTGTAACAAGTACTTCACCAATGTAGGCCAAAATCTAGCTAATAAGATTCTTGACAAGCTCTCTTCAACTCAATCAGAGCTAGCCGCTTCTTTTAGGACACCAAAATTAATCCAGGACTCCATGTTCATGGCTCCAACAGACACAGTTGAAGTCAGTAAGCTGATATGTGACCTGAAACCAAACAGTGCTCCGGGACTCGATGGATGCTCCTCTTTGCTTATCAAGGCAATCAGACACATAATTGTTGGTCCTCTAACACATATATTTAACTTGAGTCTGTCATCTGGTGTATTCCCACTATGTTGGAAATCTGCTGCCGTGACGTTGATCCACAAGGACGGTGATAAGTCTAACCCTAGTAATTATCGGCCCATTTCCCTGCTTCCGATTTTTTCTAAGCTTCTAGAAAAAATAGTGAATAAAAGGCTAATAAAGTTCCTAGACAAACACGCTATTATCCCCAAGCAACAATATGGATTTCGTCGCGGAAAATCGACGGAGGACGCCTTACTGCACTTGACCAACGCTGTGTCTTCTGCTTTGGACCAAAAACGACAATGTTGTATTGGAGTTTTTCTCGATTTGGCCAAGGCATTCGACACAGTTTCAGTTCCTATTCTGTTAAAAAAGATGAGCGGTTTGGGTATTAGAGGCTTATGTTACAGCTGGTTTAGTAGCTATCTGACGGAGCGGCAACAATGTATTAAAATGAGTCAATTTGTGAGTGACACTCTTCCTATAAAATTCGGAGTCCCTCAGGGTAGCGTGCTCGGGCCTACGCTGTTCCTTATTTATTTGAGTGATTTACTAGACCTCCCTCTCAAAAATACTGAGGTCATCTGTTATGCAGACGACACAGTTTTACTCTTTAATGATGATAGCTGGGTAGGTGTTCACAAAACTGCAGAGAGAGGCCTGGCTCTGGTTGCTAACTGGCTTGATAAGAATTTATTATCATTAAATGTGGATAAAACTAAATACCTTACTTTTTTCAAGACCGCAGCTTCCAAACCACCAAGATCCAAGCTTAAACTGCACACCACGGCCTGTTTTTTGGGATCGTCTACGCTCAGTGATACCGGATCTCAAAAAACAAACTGTAACTGCCACACGATTAGTCAAGCTGTCAGTATTAAGTATCTGGGAGTGATGGTGGATCAGAGACTTTCATTCGACGACCATATCATAGCTCTGTCAGGTAGATTACGAAGGTTAATGTTCGTTATGAAATCCTTGCGTCACTGTGCAGATAGAGCTATGCTTCTGTTGGTTTATAAAACTCTTTGCCAATCTCTGATTCTATACTGCATCAGAGCATGGGGAGGCGCAGCAAAAACTAAGATCATCGGCCTTGAGCGCGCTCAGAGAGCCGTCTTGAAGGTTATGCTTAGAAGACCGTTCCGTTTCCCAACTGAGAGTCTGTACGCTGAGTGTGGTGTCCTCACTGTTCGTCAACTTTATGTATTGAGAGTGGTTACTGCCATCCACAAATCTGTCATGTGCCTACCAGAGCGTAGTAACTCTCTCAACCAAAGACGCCCTAAAATAGCTCCCCCTAGGGTTCATTCAGCTTTCGCGAGGCGTCTTCCACTGTTCATGGAACCATATCTTTATAACGTTGCGTACAGATACGTGAAGGAGATAAAGTCATGCTCCACCAGGCAGTGCAACAACATGGTGGAAAAATGGCTTCTTACTCTAAATTATTCGCAGACTGAACTTCTTTTACCAACGTTACTGACTTAACTAAACACACGCACACACACACCCAAACACACACACGCACACACACATCCACACGCACACACACATCCACACACACACACACACACACACACACACACACGCACGCATACACTCATACAGATAACAGCGGGACTACGCCTGTCTAACCAGCATCTTAAGATGCTGGTGTGAGCTGGGCTATCCCTACTCTCTTTCCTACATACACACACTTATAAAATAAAATATATATATATATATATATATAAACTTACTTTTGATTTAGACATTTAAATTGTAAAATATAAACTATTGTATAAAGTCTCACCTATGTCCGAGGATATCTTGTTTTTGTAATTCCTGTATTGGTCACCTGCGATACAAGCATTGCTTAGTGCAGGGACCGCTGTTACTCCTAACTTGTACACCCTCGCTACTTTCATTGTTACAACAAATCTACCTTAATTTTGTAAATTTAGCTGTATAAGTTTTTGTAATATTTATGGCAAATAAACATTTATTATTATTATTTATTATTATTATTATTCGTAAGAACGTTACATTACATTGAAATACAAGGAAATGCTCTAGCTAGTCTATACCCACCTTAAAAGGTGCAATTTGCATCAATTGAGTTTTCTGAGGAAAAATGTATGTTCACTAATTGACATTGCTCTTACGGTGAAAGTTAAGTCGTGATGAAACCCGCAGTTTAGTCGTCTCTAGACGTATTGACAAGTTCCTTCATGATTAAGCTGAGTGGGTCGTGATCAGCAAACCTATACTCCATCCTCAACTCAACTGGACCACGCCCCTCTTTCCTACTGGGCACGATGGGCATTCCTGGCAGATCACTATTTTAGGAGTCTTTAAGAGGAAAGGGTACCGGGGGCTCTTTCCATACAAACTATTACAAACGCAACACTAAAGCAAATATTTTTGGTGCATAAAACTTATAACTAGTACTTAATAATTTCTACGATATTTAGAAAATGAAAAAAAAAACAAAACATAGGGGCATAGTCATTGCAGTTACAGGTTTTATGGCACAAAAATATTTGTGCTAGTGTCATTATCCATAGGGAGGAAACAGTCGACTACGTTTGTATGGAGAGAGCGCAGGTACCCTTTCACCTTAATGATTTTGCCCATCTCAAATTTAGAAAGGTTCCTCTTCAATCAATCAAGCTAAAAGAGTAACTTTTGTTTTCTCAAAGTCTTAGGGGCCCCATTATCCCAATAGGTCAAAGACTGCCCTGAACTGGACCCAACTAAAGAGGACTAGTTGCAGGGAACAGCCCGTAGAGTACCACAGTATTTTTCCAAACACGCTCTAACAAACGTGACAACAACGGTCGAAAGTTTAATAAATTGTCGCAGCCTCCATGGGGGCAGACGATAGTAGATTATGTAAGATAAGCTATTTATTGTAAACTGGATTGTATATTTTTGTCGACAGACGTGTAACAAGTAGCACCTTTCACTGCAGTTGCGATATTTGTCGTCTCCGTTGCACTGCGTAACTTAAACGGACCATTAAATAGCAATTTACGCATTTTCTTTGTACTTTGGTATAAGGAAACACTAACCTTACTCAGGTAAGCTTTCCTCCGAAAAAAAAGGACTTAATTAGGCTATGTCATCTAGACATTACTCAGGAACTATAAAAATATTTTTGTGTTGCATAGTCTATTTATCGAGGAAGATTATAGGCTACTTTTTATTTTGACTTCCAATTATGTTTAAGTTATCTGCTGTCTTATTAGTGACTCGAAATAGATTATTTTTCACTTTTTAGTTTTTAGGTTCAGGTTTTTTAAATTTATTTTTTGGTTTTTTTGAAGTCGGTTTTAAAATTTTTAATTTATTTTCCTGCATTTCCTTCATGAATAATGCGTTTACATGAAGAGTTGCAAACCTCGGTTTTATGAACGAATAGCACTAGTCTTTATTTCCAAAATAATGCCTCTAGTGACTCTAGACCTCTCTAGTCTCTAGTCACAAAATCGAACCAACAAGAACTAAAGTTCACGTGGTCCTATGATCGAACTACCAGGAGTTTGAAATACACGTGGTTCAATTAATCGAACCAACTGGAACAAAAGGTGCACGTAAATCGTCTGGAACAAAATGTTCACGCAGCAGTCGAAGCACGTGGCACAAAGGCTCTAAAGAGTCTAGTGTCATATCATATCCTAAGATCATAAAACCTAAGCTTACTGTAGATACCTACCTCTGAATTCTCCTTCTAAACCGACTTCAAACAAAAAGAGGAAATTCTAAATTCATCAGGTGGAAGTAAGTACCTACTGAAGGAAAAGGAATATGGTATACTAAGCAAACCGAGGTTTATAAAAAAAAGTTGGCCTAAAGACATTATTCAGGAAGGAAATACCCTATTTCCTTCCTGAAAAAAAACTACTTAAGTACCTACCTAATACATTTAGGTACCTATACGTAGTAAGGTTATACTCGTAGATATTAGGTTTAGGTACTTAAGTCGCGTCGGTTCCTTAAATAGACAAAACTTAAGTGCAAAACTAATCATTTTTCAAACATAAAATATGTAAGGAAGTGTATGTTCCTTAATAGGATTTCCTCGAAACCTAGGTGTTAGAAACTTAGCTGTGTTGCTGCAATAAATGTATTGTATATACCTACCTACAGTGAGTCAGAAACCAATCTAAGATATTACTTGCACTTAAATATGAAGAAATAACTGAATCATACGTATAAAATTACTTATAATAAGAAGTTTTATCTGCAGAGAATTTTCCAGCAAAGATTCCCGAATAGAGAGGTGTCAGTTAAAATTGTTGACCAATACTAAATATCTTATTTTTTTTAAATAAAATGCAATAAAACGTAAAAACAGTGTAACTACATCGCGATTTCGCGGTTTTAGAGACGTGGACAAAACTTGATATTTTATTTACGAAAAACAGAAAAAAAAAAACAATATACAACTTACTTAGAAATCACCTTAACCGCTCGTCTGTGGACCGCTATAGGACTTTTTAAGGGCGTGCCTTAGATTCATTTCCCACGGGGTCCAAAATTATTTTAATCATACCTACTTAATAAAAATAATAAATGGATTTTAATACGATTCAATAGTGATGTCTACCTATATTTACCCGACTACGGCGAAGCCAAAAGGGAGGGTTATGTGTTTTTTGTATTCAGTTTTTCTTATAAATATCTACGATGATGATCCAAGAAAAATAAATAAGTAATTAAAAAATAAGAACTAACTAAAAATAATATTTCTATAAGTACCTACAAGTACTTACAATTCATATAGAATATACCTAGAATGTAAAGTTTGTATAATTATGGATTAATGGACTTATTACAAAAATATTAAGTATGTATGAAGAATTTTTTATTTATTATTATTTTTATAAAATCAACATGTAGTGTAGCCATGTTTGATAACGAGTGAACCCGACAAACTACAGGTGACGTGGACTAAAGTTATCGAACTCACTAACTCTAACTATAATTATTATTGGTAAAGTAGAAAACCGAGGAAGTTACGAAAAACAGCTAACAATAATTGTAAAAACCCTTAAACTTCACAGAGGACAAGGTTCCAGTAGATTCGAGTAAATAATTATTTTGATTTTACTTAATTACATCGTGTTTACTTACGTAATGTTTTTATCATAATGACAAAAGCGATTAGGCGATAATCGCATGGCAAGTTCGTTTTTACAGATAAATTATAGTCCAGCTCAGTGTGATTTAAATTATATTTAAATCATTCATTCATTTGTTGCAATAAATGATAATTTATTTATTTAAAACACATAAGATCACTTCGAATTTACGTATGAAGCAAGTCTTGGCTCCAATATAATCAATCTAAAAATTGCATCTCACAAAAGCAATAAAAATGCAACCGTATAATATAGTTTGTCTGCAAGATTAATAATCAATGTATTGCATCAAAACTTATGCAATATGTCTAGACTGAATAAACTGTACCTACATGTAAAAAATTGGAAAGATTAGACACTGACACGTTATAAATAGAAATTCGCCAAGAAGTTCATCAAGATCATTAATCAAGACAGTATTCTAGCAGAGCTGTCCCCTATTTACTTCCTGAACAATGCTTTTAGAGCGATCAATCTTTTTGAATTAAACCAGAGTTTGCATACATACGACTGTGATTTACTTTTTTAAGGTTTTAGAGGGTCACATTTCCTTATCAAGTAGAAACAAAATCGAGCCCAAAATTGTAGGTTACATACAAGAAAACATACAGGTGAAACCAATAAAAAGAGTATTAAAAAAAAGAAAGAGACATGTGAATACAAAACCTAGTCTGCTTTCCTGAATAATGCCTGAATAATGAGTCTGAAGGCATTTTTCAGGAAAGAAATAGGAGAATGCATTTTTCAGGAAAGAAATAGGAGAGAATGCATTTTTATGAAGAAAGCAATACTCCCGTAATACTAACCTTTTAAACATAAGCCGTTAGCAGTTTTCAGAGATCTTGAAAACAACCAATGTGTACAATTTTGGGTCTTCAAATCCCGAGTGAACAGATACCAAGAAATGCGTGTTACATCTTAGATCTCAGGCAAGTGTGATAGTGGTCAAGCGCTGGTCTATATGTAAAACAAAAATGATATTTTAAAAGATAACTGATTGGATTACCGTATCCGGCTTTCGCTGTCATTTTGCATTGTTTACCAAACGCACCGGCAACGGCTGATGATTGCAAAACGCGCAAGGTCACAAAACGGCTACTTAAACGCAATACTTACTGTGATTGTTTACCTAACGTTTGTCAGGGTCACTTACTCATCATCATGCCATACATACCTACATGAGCCATAACTCTGGGCGTTACTATGAAATTCAAATCGGAATTTGTTAAGAGGACCACCTACCTACCATACCTGTTTTCATCCCATAAATTGTAACAAAATGTCATATTATTGATGTCAATAGCTTCAATAATTTGTATTCTAGGCTCACATGTCACGTTTTATTATTTCAAGAAATGTATATTTTTCGCACAGAACTTTCACTTTTAAAATAAAATACATTTGAAGCCTAGTTTATAATGAATATTAATGGAAGAAAATAACTATTTATTTTTGTATGAATAAGTATATAACACTAATAAGCATAGATATCTAGTGTTCATAAAACTTAAAACAATCGACACTTTTTAGCCTTTATGTATTGATTTATACCATTGATGGTACAAGTGACACAACTTTGTATCTTTTGTACCAATAATGGTACTAGAGACAATTATTTAAGAGCAGTAGCACCACCATAAATATAGCTACCGACACTTGCAACAGTTTCTTTCTCTTCTACTATCTATAGTAGATATTTCGTGGGATATTAAGATGCACCAGGATGTGTCCAATAAGTTCAATTTAATATTTATCCTATATAGGTCAGGGTTAATCTCCTATCCTAACCGCAGTAACAGCGTAACTAGTTAATAGAATGAGCGATAAATATTTAATACAATCGTTATTGATATAATATCCTTGATAATTAATATCCGTTGAGCAATATTTAACTGCCTTCAATTCAGATCACTGAGGCTACTAGTCTGTCGCAAGTTTCGCAAATAAATGATGATAAATTCCATCAAGACCTATCTTTTATAGTTTGAAAATACTAGAGCTTATTGAATTATTTTTACTCGGTCATTATTCATTTAAATTCATGCTTTTAAGACTCACTTCCATAGACGTATAACTAACAATCTTTGCTCTTTATAAAGTTTAGGTTTCTTTTTTTTCCCTCGGTGAAATTTATTTCAGGTGTAACCTATGACACCAGATCAAGATCGCCGCGTTTGGTATCTTGTAATCAATAGACAAAATTTTGCAATTAATAAATTATTTGCTATTATTTTTTATATTTCAATGCGAAAATACTATTTAAAACTATTGCTAACCTATTAGCTACTTAACTATTATTAAAAATTTATCGTTGCAACTGAAAATTACCTAATTGAAATGAATATGGATTATGAAATGGGATATAAAATATTTTTATTGATTAGTTACTTAATGTCTTATTACTACGACGTCGACATCGTCTGTTTTCGTGCGACAATTCCATTTAATATACAGGTAGGTACTATTTTATTTTATTTTTTCATTTAATCAAGGCTTTTTCGGAAATAAAGATAAAATTGTAAAATAAAATCATTGTAAGTTTTAAGTACAATATTATTCAGAAACTTGAAACTATGGAATACTATAAATACTCTTATTATGATGTTTTGAATACTCCGACCCTTGACCCTTACCTACTCCCACTCCTCCGTTTTACCTGATTAACACCATATCTTTACTACATTGATTCGTCGTAAGTGCTAAGCTGTTAACTACACAAATGTGTAATACCTCTTTATACGTACAGTTATTGACATAGAAGTGCTAATTGTGGATTAAGGGAAAAAAACAACGATCAAAATACACTGATAAGTAATAACATTAAAGCACCAAGCGTTAAAAATCTTGCAGTAAGCGGCAATAAGCTAAAAAAGTGGCTTAAAATTCTTGGATTAAATGGGAATATTAACCCTTACAGCTTCAAAAAGCTACTTTAAAATCGTGGATCAAGTGGGAATAACCTAACCCAATGTGTGTTCAATGCGCATTTGCGAAACGAAGTTCGTCTTTTGTGACCGTTGCTTATTTTGTAAAGTGCACATTTTGCGTCTAACCCAACTTAACCATGTTATGAAGCTGGTGCAATGAAGAAATGACGTTGTCTTTGGAAAAAACCCAACACCCAGTCATTCTAATGAAATCTTTATACTGATTACTAAATCCGTCTGTCTGACAGCCTGTTATGTTATTTCAAACTGCAGTAGAAATTGCATAGAACCCAGACGAACTTGCGTAACGTGACACCGATTGTTTTGACTAAGTTTGAACTAATAACTTATAAGCAAGATACCTATACCTACCTATTCTTACAGCAAAAACAACATAAAACCAATCACAAAACAATAAATATAAATAAGTCATCTATATTAAATAACAGCCAATATTATTTTAATATTTAGATAATATTAGCGGCGCCCCGCGGAATCACCCGCATAAGTCCCGATCCCGTAGAAAAGTCGGGATAAAAAGTAAGCTATGTCTTAATTCAGATTTCCAGCTATCTACATACCGAGTTTTATCACAATCGGTCCTGTATTTTTTGCACAAAGGAGCAACAAACATACTAACACACTAACTTTCACATTTATAATAAGTACTAGCTGCGCCCCGCGGTTTTACCCGCGTAAGTCCCGATCCCTTGGGAATATCGAAATAAAAAATAGCCTTATAACCTTCCCCGATAAATGGGCTATCCAACTGTTTTCCAAAATCCCTACGCAATAACAGATATAACAGTTCCATGTTTCAACAAATATCCCGTCTCCGAGATGGTTTAGAAGTTTGGTTAGAAAGCATTATTTGTGCACAGTGCATTTTTGAAAAAATTTATGACATCGCGTTTGGTCAAATACCCCATTTCCGAGACGCTTATAAGAGATTTGGTGTAAAGGCATATTTCATTTGCCGTAATGTCCTCTATCGATAGGTACCTATGGTTCTCAAAAATACCGGGCATTAAAATACTATGTCAAGTTTCCAGTACTAAATGGCAAGACACCATTTTTCAGTTCAATGTTCGAAGTTTTTAGCCTCTTTGGTTTTACGTTAACATCAGCTGCTGTCAGCTTGAGGTGACGTGTTACCAATCTAATCAAAAGCACTAAAGAGTATTGATATCAACTTCGAAGCAAATCACCCCCAAAATAACTTTCTACCCCTTTTTAACCCCGTTAGGGGATGAATTTCAATAAAATACGAAACACGTGTTCCATTAATTCTGTTAAACAATGTTTATGCAAAATTTGAAGTAGATTGGACCAAGGAATCACGTTGTCCCATACAAACTTCGACCCCCGATTTTCCCCCCTTAGGGGTCAAATTTCGCAAAATCCCGTCTTAGTGAGCACCTATGTCATAAAAGGAACCCCCATGCAAAATTTGAGACTCCTAGCACTTGTAGTTTCTGAGATATCGTGATGAGTGAGTGAGTCAGTGAGTCAGTGATTTTCTCTTTTATATATATAGATTAGGAGCTTGGCCCTTTGGAAGGCATGCGTGGAGCCGAAACCAACACGTAGAGGTATTTTTTATAAATAACAAGTATGCCTATGCAAGTAAGTATGTAATAAATAATATAATATAATAAAGTTGGAAACCAAACCGGGCGGCGCGGCGGGCGATCCCTGTCTGGACTATAATTATGTTATTTTTACGAATATTAGGTATACCTAATGTTTTGCTAATAAAATATGATGAGAATAAAAGTTATTGTTATAATAATACTAAAAATAAAACAACTTACTTACTAATTTTACTAATTTTAACTAACTATATGTATTTTATTTAAAAATTAAACAATAAACGATGTCTTTTTGTGAAATCTAGAAACAAAAATGTAATCAATTTGTAGATCAAATCGAATTAAGCTTATCGAAATCTAAGTTTACCTAACACGCAGACAGATTAAATAAGATTTAATTCATTTTTCGAGTTACATCATTAAAGTAATCTGTCTGGCTGAAATGTTTTTTTCTAACTTATTTGAAGTTAGTGTTGAAAATGTATCCTTTCTAATTTATTTTTATGTTTTGCATGCAGCGTGTTAATAAAATTAATTATATCAGAATTAATTAAGTAAATAAATATTCTGTTAACAGTTTTTTAAATTAATTATCATATTTATTCAAGAGAGTGCATTTAATTTGATGAAGTTTAGTGGAGCTAGTGAGAAGACATTTTGTTTTAATATTTGCACGCCTTATAAGAGTCACTTACCGCGTATTTATTCATACAAAAATAAATAAGCTCTTTTCTCCCCTCTTTTGTCAGAATTTAAGTAAGTATATGTATATTTACAAAAAAAAGAAATAAAAGCCTAGTTGGCTTGTATTTCTTTTTTTTTATAAGTTAAAGTATATTAGTTTAGAAAATAATAATCATGAAAGCCTTACAAACTATTCAAGTGATTGACATCCATAACGACCATAGCATTTTCTTGCAATTCAAGGTATGAAAACAGGTATGCCACGTTACCACCCGTTACGAAAATTCCATCAAAAAATTTCATAAGTATGTGATCCTCTTAAGGCTTTAACTTTTTCTTTGAACTAATTTATTTATGACATGTCTCATTCTACCATAATTATAGGCAAATAAATGCTTAGATTTGAATGACTTTGGACCAAATTAAAAATATACTCGAACTATTGAAATGAGGAATTTTTGTGCACTAATATCAACCTATCAATGTATTTTTGGTATTAAATTAAAATAATTCATAATGAGCCTAACTTCCTCATCTCAAAATTAAGTAGGTACGTAAGTACCTACTATTATTTATGTTTTAAACCAATTAATGTTAATTCCGTTTCAAACAATAAAAATAAAACATGAGAGAATTTTACGTTGTTCGAGAATAAAATACTGGTATTTACCAACAAGGAAAATCCGTAATAGTATTGGACACCTTTTATTGAAAATCCACAAAATATGTAGGTATAATACTCACCTTTGACGTAGTCTATTAAATTAGTTCGTGGAGACACTAAAATCACGACGTCATAAAAACCAGAGATATTTCCGATAAGTTAAAACTATTGCTTCAATTTGATCTTTTCGGTGGCCAGCGCCAATTTTCTTATGTTGCAAAGACACCCAGCCGATGCCTCCTGTAGGATAGGATCCTTAGACCCTATCGTTTCCAGTAGGAATTGTACGACACCCGCCTTGAACAAAAAAAATCATTTATTAATAACAAATAAAAGTACACACGACTGGACACGTTTGCCGATCCGTATCTCTATATTATCTACTCCGTCAGCCGAATGCATGCAGATAGATTTTTAAATTAATAAATAAATATTGCAGAACCCACCACACATCGTCATCTAGCCCCAAGCTAAGTAACTAGACTTGTGTTATGGGTGCTAGACAAGGGATATACTACTTATATACCTTTTGTAAATATAATACTTATAATACATAGAAACAACCGGACCACAGACAAATATGTAAGCATATTCTGAGGCGGGGCATTGTGCCAACTGGATCGTCAAAGTTTCGGTGGGCAAACAGATGCCCGAATACTCATACGACTCTCAAATACATAAGGGTCCCCTTCATATTTAAGACACTCCTATCCTATTGAAATTGATACTAAAAATATTAATTTAATCGCCACTTAAGATATTAAGCCATTCAATATTCGGGCGAGAGTCACCAAGTAGAGGGTGCATTCGATGAAGGAGGGTGGAAAAAAAACAGCTAGAGATCGGAACATAATTAAGTAAATGAGAGAGACCTTTGCCCAGCAATGGGAAACAACAGGCAAATTAAAAAGTAAATATCTTGTGTATTTTCCACCAAATTGACTTTAATTGATGTTATTCCTATGAGCTGCAATAAAATTCACAGAAAACTCAAATGACTAATTATTAGGGACGTACTTTCCGTAAGAGGAATAGCGGCAGAAAACTCTTCAAATAGAGTTAGGACTCATAACTAATAACTCTTTGGTCAAATTAATTCTTTTGGGAAAAATATGTCTGTGGAAAATCCCTTCAGGTAAAACAGGTGTGTCCTAAAAATAGGTCTTTCAAAATATATTCTGTAAATTCTTTATTATAAAATTCTTAGTTGTAACTATAATTGTATAAGTTATCATTTTCTTAAAGGTGAGAATGTCAAGGATGTTAAGATTTTAATTATTTAATTCCTTTGAATAATGTGCTAATTAAGACAGTCATTTAGGTGGGTACTTAAATCAGTTTCATTGACGTAAGAGATTTGTCAAATGTCCTAATATGATTGTGTACATTCATTTCTAAGGAATGACGTCAAAATCTTCTGTATTTTAATTGGAAACGAGCGTATTACGATAATGATAAATACATCGTTCGTGGTTTCGTTTGGTTCACCTACAATTGTGTGATATAGTGGTCAAACTCTGACCAAATTTAGTTTTTGGTTTATAAGCCCGTTTTGTCCTACTACAGGGCAAATGTCTTCATTCAAAGGTCTATTATCTATACATATAAAATGCATTGTAGAAAATAAAATACTAAATACGGTACGGTAGGGGTACAGAGTCGTAAAATCCTAACGCTACCTTTTTTCAAGATTACTTACCGCATGCATAGTAACGCAATTGAGAGAGTAGAAGGAGAGATGGTACAAGGCTAAAGCCGTCGCACGATGTACGCTCGGGTCCCGTGACGTCATGTAGTTAACCAGAGGCGTGATGGCGCCTCGCTTGCCGAACTCTTGCCTGTTCTGAGCCCAGTCGCAGCAATATGCTATAGCCACTCCGAGGTTAGCACGAAGGTGATCGTCTGTTGTACTCACTGAAAATATAAAAATATTGATTAAAAGAAAATTAAGCCCGAAATCTGGCTACGAATTGTGGCACGGGTGGAATAACCCAAGTAAAATTTACGCTAAATTTAAAAAAAAACTCGAAGTTTTGGAAAAAAAATCATGGAGCGCCCTGGAATAAACTAAGCTGACAAAAAGTCAAAATTGAAATTGAAAATTACGCGCAGTGAATCAAAACTATATTTACAAGCTTTTATTTAGTGTCCCGATGTTTGTCATCAAATCTTGCAAATTATTAAGACTGTTATCTACTTGATTTATGAAAGTAATAATGTAGCACAGATTTATTTAAAAAAGATAATATTACGTTACATCGTCGTTTGAAAACAAGTTCCACAGAGTTTCACTTGATCAATGGTATACAAAAGAACGTTGCAAAAATTAAGCAGTTAAACGTTAGGTAGGTACGACCTATTCCGTGCTTAAATGTCAATAACCATTAGTTATTGAATACAATTGAAGTTCACAGCAGCAAAAAAATTGCAAAAACATGTTTATTTTGAACAAGGTGTTTACACAATTCGTATTCAAAGAACATAAGTACTTAAGCTTATAAGATGTTTAACCACTTACCAAGTTTGGACAGCTTCGCAACGACCCCATGATCGGATATGACAGCCAAGTTCTCGTGGTCTCTCGCAATAGTTGCAATAGCAGCGCACACAGCAGATAGGACATTATGGTCATCTGAATCCAACAGGTCTACAGTCAGTTCCAAAGCTCCAACAAATGATCGGACCATTTCTCCCGAGTCAGCAGCATTTTGCACACAAGGGCTCAACGCTAAAGCCGCATTCGTTTGTACCTTAGTCGAATCGTTCTTCAGCAAAGACCAGATTAACCTCACACCGTCCAGTTCATCGATTTGTAACATACAATTTTGTTCTTTTGCACATTCCATTAGGACTAATGGAACATTCTCAAGTAATGGCTTGTATGTGTTGTTCAGATGGTGAACTGCAAAAACACATTACCTTAGATAACTTTCATTTCCTTGGTGAAACTATTCTAAACTAAATGACGACATCTGGCGCATTGGGCCAACACCCGCCTGCGACGCAGATGGTTGCAGGTTCGATTCCCACCTCAAACAAATATTTATGCACAGATATTTGTTTCGGGGTTGGATGTTTCTATATGTATTTACAAAGAAAGGTAGATCTAGACTGCACTGTGCATGTATGCGATTATTATTAACTTACTAAGCATTGGAATTCCACCAGCACTTCTAATTTTATCCCGGTTCGGTGGATATTTAGCACATTCAGCTAAAGCTCCAGCAACGTTGGTGAGAACACCATCATTCTCGTCATCCAACAATCTTACAAGCGTAGAAACTGCGCCTAACTGATCCAGCTTTTTAACACTGACTTCGTTACTAGCACATTTCCACAATGCTCCTGTAACAGCAGCCAGCAGGGGCTTGTTGGCCCGGTTCGTAGAATCCTGCGCAGCTTCCACAAGAAGCTCCAATCCCCCAGCTTCCCTTATCATATCTCTAGTTATTGGATCGCTTGCGCATTTGTAAATTGCTAGACTGCAATGCGTCTAAAATATTAATAATAATTAAAATGTTAAGAAAAATTTGCATGAAATAGGCAATAAAACTGCAAATAGCCGAAACTACCACGATCGGAGATTAATAAAAGGCTTTTTAATACCAAAATGTGACCTTGCACGCTCACAGTTATTTAAAATCTAAAAATTATACCTGAACATGTTATCGTTAATAAGTAGTAGGTATTAAAAATGAATACAAAAACTGTGTAACCTTCAAGTCTTTGTCTTCATTAGCCAAGTGTGTGATCAGATCCATAACCATTTTTTCTGTTTGTATTGCCAATTGAAATGATGTTTCGTTTGCACACATTTGTAGCAAACCCACGGCTGGAATAGCTACATCCAAATGTATCGTTTTTAACATTTTAGCTATGAGAGGTATCATGCCGTACTTTCGCATAGCCTCTCTATTCCTCTGGGAAGAGGACATAGACCATAGAGCTTTGGCTCCAGCTCTCGCAATGTCTAAATACTGTAATTCGTCTTGGTTTAATTCCTCACGTGCAGTAACTAAGCATCTGTAAAAACACGCTAATTAACCTGTTGGCCTTGACAACCTAGATTTTTATGACCTTAGATGATTATATGTGAAACTTAAATTGTAATAAATTTTACATGATGGGCAATAACTTAAGCTAGAAACTAGAAAATTCCTTTTTAGAAATTTAGATTTTTTTAAAGTAACAGGTTGAATAAGGTCATAGTAATTATTTCCCGGGTTTTAATCGCGTATTTTTATTTCTATTACCTCAACCTTTCAACTATGTTACAATAGTCATGGTCGCGAGGAAACCCGGGAAAATAATTACTAAGAAAACAAATCGTGTTAGTTTAAAAAGTTAAACATACCGTTCTTTTATGTCCAATAAATCGATCAACTTTGGTATACCACCAAATTTCCTGCAAAACTTACGACTCTTTCTTATTCTTCCTAAATTAGCAATTGTTTCCGCTGCAAGTATCTGTACATCTCTTGCAGGGTCCGATAATAGTCCAACCAGCAGAGGAATAGCTCCTAAATCTGTTGTTTTCTTTCTTATTTCAATATTTGGAGTGATATCCTTGAGAACAGCTAATCCACCCAATATGCAACAAAGATCTCTCGTCTCCAGTAAATTCACTAGCAATTCTAAGCCTCCGATTTCCTGTATGGCTCTTTGATTAACTTCCACAGTAAGGTCATGATCTTTTAGACACGATAGAGCAACCATTGTAGCCGTTTGGTTACCGGCTTTCATATATTTCACAAGTTTCTGAATGTGCCAGTACTCTGGGGGTATCTCTGACGACTTGATGAGGTCCGCCCAGTTGTCTTCTGACGATGAAGTGGATGATGCAGAGGAAGCTGATGTATCAGAGCCTTCGGTGACCATCACTATCCTCGGCAGCCCCACAGTGTCTTGACCCCCTTCAGCGCTGAAGTTTGATATATTGTCGCCTTCAGCCATGATTAATATTTAAACAATCTCACAAAAATAAATTCTTAAAAAACTAAGTTTGAAGGGTTTTTCTGATAATCGATGTTCACCTTAGTGTTTTTGGTTGTTTCCAAAGAGAATTTAAATTGTTTCGTCAATATATTTGTTGCTAGGCAGCAGTTTTTGAAGTAAGATAGAAGCAAGAAGTTCCAATCATTAACGTAGGAAAAATATGATTAAAACCTTTTTAGTTAAATTTAAATAAACTCCTTGTTTCAGTTCCGAAGGAGCGTGAAGGATGTAATGAAACCGGAACACAACGACCATTTCCTGCTGAGATGGCTCAGAGGTTAGTAAGTTCAATGAACTATAAACCGATCTATCAATAGACACCTACACTTTAATTATAGACGATTTAATTGAAAGGTATTTATTAATTGCAATGGTTTGTAATTAGAACCTCATCGAGTCATCAAAGTTATTAATTTTAATTACAGGTGTACCTTTTGCTAAAATATAACATAATAGCGACCCGCCCCGGCTTCGCACGGCTATATTATGCATGTATTATACATATAAACCTTCCTCTTGAATCACTCTATCTAATAAAAAAAACGCATCAAAATCCGTTGCGTAGTTTTAAAGATTTCAGCATACAAAGGGATATAGGGACATAGGGACAGAGAAAGCGACTTTGTTTTATACTATGTAGTGATTATTATATTTGGTACCTACCTAGACTACCTACCTACTTACACGAAATACATATGTATGGCAGTTACCTAGGTACTTATATTAAACAGTGTCTTCCAACGAAGGGTTTATATACGAGAGGGGGTTGTTATAGACGGCTAGATAAATAACTTTTGTTCTACGACTTTTGAAAATTCGAACTTTATTTGTAAAATTTCGAGATAAAATCAATTGTAAAATCAGCAGTTTTTTTGGAAATAAAAACCATTAATGTTTAAAAATAGTAGTTTGGCGGTAGCTGAGTGTCATAGGCTATTTTTTTCCCATGGGACTTTCTCGGGTGCAACCGTGAGCGTTTTATTTAAAGAAACTTTGTTATTTTGGTTCAGTTGGTAGGTATCTATGAGTCTAGAGTACAACCTACCTACCTATTAGTTTGAGATTTTCTCAATCAATTAAATTTCAAAATGCAGTTTATTATACTAACTCCTATGAAATCAAGTTGGTTGTCCTTGCAGCTATAATAATAATCTAAAATAATAAAAAATATTCAAATTAGAAATGTACCGATTGATGTCCGCACAACCGGTCATCTAAACTGGTCTAATACAATGTGACCGATAATCCGAAAATGTGCAATTTTGTAGACGGATTTGATATTTTAAATATTTTTTTATTTTTTACTAAGGTATGTATGAAAAAAACTGGTTGCCTGTAAAGTCGGTATACGGGCGAAAGTTTTACGTGACAACAACTGTGCTCGAGTGGAAGGGACGCGTGCCTTTCACTTTTTATGTCTGTCTCTCTCGCTCTTAGGCGGGCTAACCATGCCCGAGTGGAAGGGACGCGTGCCTCTCACTCGCTCTCATTGTGAGCGCATAACGTCAGCGGAGCGTAACGCAGTTTCTTGAAGTGTCACCCGGCAAACCAATTTATAAAACGTTGTCACGTCAAAACTAAGATTGAAACGAAACAACAATTTTGTTATTTTCTCACTAAATTTATATCCATAAATAGAATTTATAAAAAAATTTGGCAGGTACTTATAATTAACATAGGTACACAAAAAAGTGAAGCCTCACCGTAGAGTCTAAAATTGTTACTATTTAAAATACTTTTTCGGAATGAAAATAAAGGAGTGGGTTCGGAAACTCAGCCGAACGTGATCGTGCCCCAATGGTTATTTTTCTTATGAAGATAATGTGCCATAGTTACATTGCACTAACGGTGAAGGAAAACATCGTGATGGAACGTATTGATGAGTTCTTTACTCTGAACACGGTCGACTAAGCGGAGAGTGTGGTGGCCAAGCTTAGGTACTCCATATATAATACATGTCCTAGACACTATCGCGCCCTAGTAAATAAGCATTAATTAAAGTAAATATCTGTATCAGATATTGTTTAAAATACTCTTTAGTTTAAAAACAATAATTTTAAATGGGCAAACAAAGTCACCCAGTGGGTCCCAAAAAACGATGGCACGACGACTTAGATGCATTCGACGCAGAGTGGCCAAAATTAGCTGGAGATCGGGACACATGGAGGGAAATGGGGGAGGCCTTTGCCCAGCAGTGGGACACAACAGGCTAATTAAAAAAAACATTAAATGTACTTAACAAAATTGCAAACCTAACGTGAAAATTGAGTAGGTTTCAATAAAACTAAAATGTCGTAATGCCTTTTTCTCTAATTTGACGAAATTTCAATTTGTCATGGTCCGGGAAAACCTTAATATCAAATTGCCTTAGGTACTCTTAAAATGACCGAAAGTCCTGATTACTTTAACTTAAAACTCCTGATTCCCAGAATGCCTAAATATTGAAATACATATTTCCTTCAAATACCGCATCACTATCACTATCATCACTACATAGTTTAATAAAGTCACTTTTCGCCGTCCCTATTCCCTATCTCTCTATGTATGCTTAGATCTTTAAAACTACGCAACGGATTTTGATGCGGTTTTTTTAATAGATAGAGTGATTAAAGAAGAAGGTTTTTAGATATAATACATGCATAATACAGCCGGGCGAAGCCGGGGCGGGTCGCTAGTCCCATATACGACAAAATGTTATTAATTTATTACACACAAACATTATTAGAATGAAAACAATTCAATAACAGTAATTTTAAAATTCTACGGTGTGTTTGCAATTCCATTGCTGACAGTACCTATCTTCTTACATAAGTTTTATTTTTTGTTTACAGCCAGACAATGGGACCCAGAGGCGGCTGAAAAAATGTTAAGAGATGTAAGTTATTTTTACTTATCTAACTTTGTACTTATATTTTTTGTCGAATTCGTTACGCACGGTAAATTACAGACGCAAAGAACCGTACGTACCTAACTAACTACTTATTAAGCAGGTAGGTAAGTAAGTTAAGAAGCGCCAATTAAAATAAATTGAGTAAGGCTAGAATTTGAAGAAAATGAGAATTTTAATTACTTAAGAGGATCACATACCATCGACATTAGTTGCTTAGCTTGGAGCTAGATGGCGCCGTGTGAAGTGTCCCACATTTGTTGATGGAATTTTAGTTCCCGGGGATACTTATTTTCATCGCTAAACTTGCACCTTTATATTTAACTAAATTACCGTAAAAATTGACAAAGTTCGCAAAGACGAGGGCTCACTTAGGAGTTTTGGCCTTCCCAAGGGCTCTATTTTTGAATGGCTCGTTTGACATATCTTCGTCGTATACGCCTACAAGTCACGCTCGAATTCCAAGTCGCATTGCACCAATTTTCTGTATTTTTAATCGTTCTTCGTCGAAATTTAAAATGAAAATTTTTATTCGTTATACGCAGAAACTAAACTTTAAAACCGGTAATTACCGATGAAAATTCGAAATAATCCCAAAAGATATAAACATTTTTCAAAGTTCGTTTCCGAATGTTTGACTATGATTGTTTATCGTTTATTCTACCACTCACCTGTCGTCGACGAGTGGTAAAGACCACTCGTTACGATCGAGCGATTCAAAAATAGCGAATTTTCAATATCGAACGATATTAGTAGAAATCGAGCGCTCGAAGCGGGGCGAGCGATTCAAAAATAGGGGGAGCACTTTTTTACCCGGTTGGAGGAAAAAAAAGCAATCAATGATAATTTGTTATTAATAATACTTACTCAAGTTAAGTTGAGCTTTGAATCAAGGTCAACCACATGATCCCTTTTATGTGTAATTACTTGTTTGGTCAAGGCAGCATTTACTTAAACTTAAACTAGGTATCTAGATATTTACATGCAACAATTAATGGCTCGTAACAAGTTATTTGTCATATAAATCAGAAAAATACTCGATGTATTTATGATGTGTCGATCAATGGCAGTAGACATAGATGCAGTAAATAACACTATAGACGCTGTCTTGGTTTTCTTTGATATTATCTTAATTGTAGCATCTCTACTGAGGGAATATCAAAGCCCATAATTTACTTAGGTAAAGGTAGAAGTAATGTTGTGTTGTTATTTAGATAGGTACCTACTACTTACCTACTATACAGATTACATACATTGTGATTGTCATGACCTTGACAACAATCATGTTTTTTGTACTTAACCAGGTACTTGTAAACAAAATAAAATAAAAAAACATACATACAACCGAATTGAGAACCTCCTCCTTTTTTTGAAGTCGGTTAATAAACAAATGTCAAGGGATAATCATATTTTTAAACCTTTTCCCGTTTCAAAGTTTCCAGTTATATTTTTTAAATTTTAGTCAATTCATTAGTTTTATTACATACTAGCTGCGCCCCGCGGTTTCACTCGCGTAAGTCCGTTCTCTTTCTCATCTTTCTCACCGTTTAAACCTTCCCTGGACTTCGACAAACATTTCAAAACCGAAATCATCTAAATCAGTTCGTGCGTTCTGGAGTTATAGCGTCAGGAAGGAAAACCCGACTTATTTTTATATAGTAGAATTTTACTAGATACATGAGCTTGATATGGCAGCTCAATATATTGTTTTGTATTTAGTATAAATTAAGTTACATATGTAACTCATTATTGTATGTCCGGGATGGACAAACTGTTGATACCTACCTACTATAATTTGACATCTTATGTACACAGTTTTTCAATAAATATTCTTGATTCAAACCACTGTGTTGCGGTGGGCTAACTCCTGCCTGCAACGCAGTAAAACTTGTTCGATCTCCGCCATCGAACAAGTATTTATCTTATATGTATATAAAACCGGCCAAGTGCGAGTCGAACTCACACACGAAGGGTTTCGTATTATCCTTCATTACATTCTGTTTTTAGTATTTGTTCTGTGAAAACAACTGTCTAGCTATCACGGTTCATGAGATACGGCATGGTGACAGACTGACAGACGGACAGTGGAGTCTCAATAAAAGGGTCCCGTTATTACCCTTTGGGTCCACAGTGTCATGTCGTATGGCATCCTGCTGTGGGGGTGTGCTGCAGATATTGATGCTATTTTTATATTACAAAAAAGAGCTGTCCGAGCTATCTATAAGATGGGCCCCAGGGAATCACTTAGAGAAAAATTTAAAGAGATAAATATATTAACGCTCTATTCACAATATATTTACGAAAACTTGCTCTACGTTCACAAAAATCCTGATATTTTTCGCAAAAATAGCGATATTCATAATTTCAACTTAAGAAACAGGGATGAGCTGACCTTGCCCGGTAGTAGGCTCCGGAAAATAAGCAGGTCGTTTAATAGTACATGTGTGCTCTATTATAATAAATTACCGAAAGATGTATATGACATGTCCATTAACAAATTCAAAACTTTTATAAAGCATAAATTGTGCGGTAAGGCATACTATGATACCTCTTCGTACCTTAATGATAAGAATCCATGGATGTGACTTTAATTGCTCCATTTCAAATAATACCTTCAAATATTTGTAATATTGACCTTTGTGAGCGTGATCACATAAAAAAAAAACCCCATGAGTTTCTTGTGCCTTCTTCTCATTGGTGGGCGCGTTCCGAAGGCACACATCCTAACTTAGTTTTTAAGACTATTTCAAGTGATCATGTGTATGTAAATACATAAGCATTGAAAGAAATAAAGAAATTTGAAATTTGAAATTTGAAAATTTGGGTACGGAACCCTAAAAATTATCCCTTGGGGGTTCCTCAAGGATATTAAGACCTTTTCTGTTCCTAGTTTATACAGGATGATTTTTTTTATACGGGCCTTCAGGACTTTATCCTAAACTATAAGAGATAGCAAAAAACGAAAGATTATGTTCATTGGTATGAAATTTATATATTAACCAAACCAGTGAAAAGTCTAAAAATGAAAAAAATAAAAAATAAATCTGTAATGAAATTTTTTTGGCAACATATTTATTGACCTATTTAATTTGATATAAATTACTTTTAATTAGCTCGATGAAGGTCGCTTTTACAGGGTCCCATACATATATAATTTGTATTATTTTACATCATCTCGTACAATCTGCTTGATCTTCCATTGAAGTTGGAAACAACAAACACTTAGGATAATGTTTTTAATAAATATGTTGATAAACTCGATACCACGGCTTTAAATTATCTTAGGCTAAATGCGATTATGTAAAAAGTACCTAAATTACCTATAGGTACTTACCTTTTTTACTTATAGGTGCTATAGGTAGGTTACTTACCTAGCCAAAACATACCTACTTTTTTATTGATGTGAAACATCTATAGCCGCACGTAAAACCGATTTCTGGCGTGGCGACGCATGCCGCTATATGATGGTATATATATACAGTCTATATGCAGTAGTGTGTACGGTGTACACACCGTAATTGACTGTGCGATTCTATCACAATCTGTTCTTTTCTGCATATTACTTTAACAAAATAATGTCGATATTTCACATCTGCCAGGCGTCCCGTGACGGCTCACATTTTTTTTTATAGTCTAGTGAACATAGCAGATTTAAATCTAGACTTCGAATGTTATTTTTATAATTCTGTAGAATGCGCTCGCATTTTATAACGTACAAAAAAAGGAAATAAATTTTTATTTCCTTTTTTTGGTAGTTTTTACTGGAAATATGGGTAGGTACGCGTAAAGTGGACTGGAGGTCCATCGGATGATTTTAAAATTGCTATTATCAGGACGTTTTCAACAAAGGCAGGGCTCCGACTCGACTGCACCTACATTAAATTATTAAAACATATAGACTGTATATATATATATGTACCATCATATAGCGTGGCAACGCGTCGCCACGGCATGCGGCGCCACGCCAGAAATCGGTTTTACGTGCGGCTATAGATGTTTCACATCAAAATATAAATATTTATTACTTCCAGTCTATGAAATGGAGAGAGAAATGGGGTGTGGACACCACTCTGCAGACCTGGCAGCCTCCTGAAGTCCTAGAGAAACACTTCCCAAGCGGCAGTCCTGGATTCGATAAAGAAGGATCGCCAGGTACGAAAGCTTAAATAATATCCGTCTTAACTACAACATTGGAGTCTTGTCTAGAGTGAATAAGTGAGTATGCTATACTTCCTCGACCTCATCGTCGCTTTCCATCAGGTAAGAGGAAGTCAAATATGGGTATGTTTAGCGTAAAAAGACCAAGGTTAACGTAGGTACTTTCAAATACTGTTGACTATGGGATTTTGGATTCCAATAGCGCGGCGTATTTAAAACCACTTGTCTTAGTTTTTAACCTAGGTCCCGCTCATAATTGCTGTTTACCTGGATGACGTTTTCATATTTTCTTAAGACAAATTTTAGCACAAGAAGAATCGGAAAATACTCGTCTCTTGCTTTTTACATGTTATTTTGTTCCATTAGAGATGATAAAACGAAGATAAAGCTTACAAGTGTGGCCATTATGTAGACTCAACACAGGATACCAAGATTTTTGTCATTTAGAACCCGGGTGTTTTCCGAACTGGTTCAACTACCTAACCACATACCTAAGTCTTGCAAAAAAAAAACTCTGCCTACCACTGACTGAGTTCCTATGTGTGACATGTCAAGCTAATTATTTGCAGCAATTCTTGCATTTACATAATATATGGAAACCTTTTTCTTTGACATGTCATGTCACCCCTAGTGTGACTTGTACCTCATTGGTGCCTAATTTTTTTATCAATTTAACCATACATGGTATTTATCTTTACAGTAATAATGATCCCATTCGTGGGCCTGGACGTTTGGGGCTTACTCCACTCGATCAGTAAGACAGACGTAATTCGAATGGTGTTGAAACATCTGGAGAACTACCTCGCAGTGGCACGGAAACAGGCTGAAACTCATGGACCTGCTGCTTTGAAGGTGGGCAACATAACTAGGATTTTTTAACAAGAAAATAAGGATTATTTTCAGAGATTTTTAAAAGCAAGCAAGCAACCTATGCAACCTTCTATGCAAACTTTTTTCTATCCTGGACATAACAATTAACGATATAATAAGTACTAGCTGCGCCCCGCGGTTTCACCCGCGTAAGTCCCGATCCCGTGGGAATATCGAAATAAAAAATAGCCTTATAACCTTCCCCGATAAATGGGCTATCCAACTGTTTTCTAAAATCCCTACGCAATAACAGATATAACCGTTCCATGTTTCAACAAATATCCCGTCTCCGAGATGGTTTAGAAGTTTGGTTAGAAAGCATTATTTGGGCACAGTGCATTTTTGAAAAAATTTAAGACATCGCGTTTGGTCAAATACCCCATTTCCGAGACGCTTATAAGAGATTTGGTGTAAAGGCATATTTCATTTGCCGTAATGTCCTCTATCGATAGGTACCTATGGTTCTCAAAAATACCGGGCATTAAAATACTATGTCAAGTTTCCAGTACTAAATGGCAAGACACCTTTTTTCAGTTCAATGTTCGAAGTTTTTAGCCTCTTTGGTTTTACGTTAACATCAGCTGCTGTCAGCTTGAGGTGACGTGTTACCAATCTAATCAAAAGCACTAAAGAGTATTGATATCAACTTCGAAGCAAATCCCCCCAAAATAACTTTCTACCCCTTTTTAACCCCGTTAGGGGATGAATTTCAATAAAATACGAAACACGTGTTCCATTAATTCTGTTAAACAATGTTTATGCAAAATTTGAAGTAGATTGGACCAAGGAATCACGTTGTCCCATACAAACATCGACCCCCCCATTTTCCCCCCTTAGGGGTCGAATTTCGCAAAATCCCGTCTTAGTGAGCACCTATGTCATAAAAGGAACCCCCATGCCAAATTTGAGACTCCTAGCACTTGTAGTTTCTGAGATATCGTGATGAGTGAGTGAGTCAGTGAGTCAGTGATTTTACCTTTTATATATATAGATTATGAACGTAATGCTTTCAGCCCTCAGACTACAATTTTAGTTTGAGTTTCAGCCTATTTTAAATGTTGCTTCATAAGTTTACTAAATTAACTAAATTCTAGAAATATGTATGTTTGAGCTGTAGTATGTACCTACGTACGGTCGGCTGTATAATTGCAGACCCACCGCAGAGCCCTAAAACGGGTGTTATAAGAATGTTTTTATCACAGTTGCTCATAAAGTGGATCTTATTAAACCGCTTTTAGGCTCATAATGCAACGTAATACACGCGTGCGATAAAAAAAAATCCAACTAGTGTTGGAAAATAATACGTCATCCCGATATGTCAAATACGTATCTTACTGCTAATGACATATAGTATAGTAGATGAAACATTCTTAAGGACATCGTTCAAATCGTACCCAAAAATTAACGTGCCGGCAACAAAAAAAAAATGTTTCTATCTTGTAGAGAATAACATTTTAAATAATGTTTAATAAGGCAACAAAGAGCTACGATGAACCATCGTTGAGTTATTTTACATTGAAAACCCAAAAAAATGCATTTTGTAGAGATCCATTTGACCACTTCTAAGATATTACAGAAAAAATATAAAAATAAGTAGTAAATGGATAAGTTTTGTCTGTTTTTATTATATTTATATACATAGGTATATCCAATAACCCTTTCAGAAGTTATAGTGGGATCTTAAAAGTGGTCAAACGGATCCCTATAAAATGCATTTTTTGGGTTTTCAATGTAAAATAACTCAACGATTTTTGATCGTAGCTCTTTGTTGCCTTAGTAAACATTGTTTAAAATGTTATCCTCTACAAGATACAAATAATTTTTATTACTGGCCGGCATTTTTTTTGTGGGTATTTTTTGTTAGAAACATGAATGATCTCCTTTATCTGGGTTATACTGTTTTGATGTATAGAAAAAGGTACCATCCAAAGAGTTTCTAAGCCTTGCTGGCTTAAAACTCTTTGTTGGTACCTTTTTTCTTCTTTTCAAAAGGTTGTCTCTAAAGTCTGCGAACGATAATATTACGTGATGACGTCTTTGAAAATAATTAAAAATTGAGTTTTGTTTTTATTTTGTTTTTTCTTTAGGTACATAAATATTTTTTTTTTATATATTCTGTTTTTAATGAAACCCGGAACTAATATATTCTGTTTTTAACCGCCGACGCAAAAACAAATGAAAAAAACCCTAAAAAAATATTGTATGTCAGACGCTGTATAGGTTAAAAGTCTTTTGCCTAGCCTTTCGGGAGTGTAATTAACAAAAAATAGTAAACATAACCTAAAATTCTTAAAAACTTTTTATTATTAAAATTTTAACAAGTCTTTGTTTTTATTCGCAACTGTGATAAAAAACGTCGTACGATACACGTGTGAATTGATCATTCCATCTCGGCTTTTGCCACGCTCGCGTTCCGCTCGCGCGTCATAAACCGCCTCTATGGAATGATCAACTTTCCACACTTGTATCGCAATGTACTATTTCAACACAAGCAACATTCTAGGCACCTGCTATAGTTAAAGTTTAAAGTCTTGTAATTTATGAATATAACAAACGAAAGTTATTAGAATGTAAACATTCCAATAATAATAATTTAGAACTCTACGGTGGGTCCGCAATTATGCTGCCGACCGTACCTACTTTGTAGTAATTCGTGATACCTAATAATTGTTTTTTTTTTCAGGTAACAGTAGTTTTCGACTTAGAAGGGTTTAACATCAGACAATACGCATGGAAGCCAGCAGCAGAAATGGTGTTCACACTACTACAGCTTTACGAAGCTAACTATCCGGAGATATTGAAGATTTGTTTTATTGTTAATGGTGAGTATGATGGTATTGATGGTATCAAACCATTTTATGAACCTTTTTATCCAGCTAATGCTGAGGCAAATCCTAGTTATCGGCACACAGCTCTTTAATGTACCTACGTTAGATTAAGTGTTGCTATTCTTTTCTGCTGTTCATTGTTTCCTCTTTTTAGGGATCCGTACCCAAAGAAAAAACGGGACCCTAATACGAATATTGTCAATCAATCCGATGCCAAGACAAACCATCTTTCCATCTTTCAAAATCCTTTTGTCATCACAAGGACAAAAGGATTTTTAAACTATATGTATACTAGCGACCCGCCCCGGCTTTGCACGACTGTATTATGCATATATTATATCTAAAAATCTTCCTCTTTAATCACTCTGTCTATTAAAAAAAACCGCATCAGAATCCGTTGTGTAGTTTTAAAGATCTAAGCATACATAGGGACATAGGGACGGCGAAAAGTGACTTTATTTTATACTATGTAGTGATGTTAAGAAAAATATATACTTAAGTAAGTATCTATCTTTAAAATAAAAATAAATCACGTAGTACCTACCTACTTATTACTTTTACCAAGTTACCACTACCTAGACTGGCAACTAATAGCAACCATCTAATATTTCTAAAACAAAATTCCAGCCCCCAAAGTGTTCGCCCTGGCATTCTCCGTAGTAAAGAAGTTCATGCACGAGTACACCATCTCCAAGATCAAGATATACGGATCAGATACGAAGAAATGGCAACCACAATTACTGTCCATCATTGATAAGGAACAGTTGCCGGAACATTATGGAGGGACATTGGTCGATGACAATGGCGATCCTAGGTGCAGTTTGATCGTGAGTATCTTACCCTTCCTTTCCTTGTCCTAGCTTTTTACCCGACTGCAAGGAAAGGGTTATGGTTTTCACGCCTATCTTGTATGTTTGTAATATTCTTTAGTCCCTCATATCTTCCAAAACACTCGATGGATTTCTTAGATTTCTTGTTCTTAGATATGTGACATAAAAAAAATATATAGGGCATAAAACAAAAGACGTAACGGAACCAAAGATGATAGAAACGGAACCAAAAGATAGAATAGAATAGACATTTATTAGAAGAGCACCAAGAAACTTAGAAAATAGAAACGAACGTCAAATTCTATTAAGAGCACACAAACAAGAAAAAAGTAAGATATAAAATAAAAATAAAACACCTTAAATTATGTAAGGGGTAGATTGGTAATTTTTAGAATTTTTGTTAGGTCTTTTGTATCTGTTGCGAGCAACTTTCGATTGATCGAATCACTCAAAAAAAGTTTACGTGGCTAAATTGATCGCACTAACGGTGCTTCTCTACTCATGTGCTAACGGCATAGACTAAAACGGGAAAAAGTTCACGTGATTGGATTGATTGTAATCCCAATCCCGATATATGTATTCTATTCTAAAGTACTTCCAATTAATCAATATATCCTCACACCGATATTTATTAAAATCAAGATTGTGCAAAATCTTAAAGATTTTTTATTTTTCTTTAAAAATATGGGTACCTATTCGTTAAAAACTGTCTAAAGCTGGCTTTTGCTAAGTAATAAAACCATTTAAAATCCTTCCAGGTGAAGCCAGGAGGGAAAGTTCCCAAACAATACTACTCAAAGAACATCGCAGCTGATTCAGAGAAAGAATACAAACGAGTTACAATCAAGACTGGAGACAAACATACCGTCGACTTGCTTTGTATTGATGCTGATAGCGTACTCAAGTAAGTAATTAAATACAGGACAATCAACACACCGCCATTTTTGTTTCTTGACGACCCAGTTGGCACAATGGTCACCGTGCCGGACTTCTTCTTCTTCTTCGTGTCAACGGCGACCAATGCAATGCACCTTGATCAAAGCACTCCCGCCCAAAACTTAGCCACGGCAATCGCATTATATGTTGCCCTGTTGAGGTCGTCTGCAGAGCAGCTTACAGGGCAGAGAGAGCAAGCCGTCAAGTGCGCCATCGTTTGGGCCAACACTCACACAGAGTGTCCGAACCAGAGAAACCCCACCTAGCCATGTTCTCTTTGCAGCGGCCAACCTGGGTCCGCAGGCGATTTAGGGACTTCCAGGTTGGCCACTGCCGGACTGCCAAACACAGGGTTGCGGATTTATGCTTAGATATTTGTCTGTGGTCTGGTTGTTTCTATGTATTATAAGTAGGTATATATTTACAAAAGAAATGTAGGTATATAAGCAGTATATCCGTTGTCTAGCACCCTAGAAGGTTGGGGCTATATGGCGATGTGTGCACGCAGAGAAATAGGAGTCAACCAGAAGTACAAAACTGTATAGTTAAATTATTTTACGACAATTTTAGTCTGAAATACTGTTTTCTTGTAATCTCTATGATTTTATTTTAAACCTCACTAAATGTTTAATAAGGTACACTAGAAAAATATTTTAAATCAAAGCTACAATAATTTTGTATTTAAAACAATAATTCTTGCTTCATAAACGAAATGATTTGTATTGTTTACTAGAATAAAATGTACAGTTAACGAAGTTAAGTGTTCTGATTAATGATCGTCATGTTAGTAATGCACTACGAAGTTGCCTGTAACCACAACAACATTATTTTAATTACTACAAGAATGTATAATTATCCTTACTATTCTGTTTGTTTCTGAAAATAACTAGAACAAATTGTTATAAAAACAAAATTATTAAGTTGTCATAGATTAATATCATGTTAATTTAACACTGTGTTCTTTTATATAAACAACAAAATTATTGTTAAAACTACAAGACTACATTTTTGTGAATGCAAGAATATTCTAGCTAAATAATTATATTTATGTGTAGCTACTTATTTATTTAGTTTCATGAGTCACAACTAGATGGCACCAGTAGTAATTTTAGATCGCGCTATCGTTGTGTTTTATCAAATTACCTTGCTCGAGACGAAAATTTTGTTTTGTATCGCGGATGCGTACGGATTACGGACTCCGCACTTAAAGCAATATGTGGCTATACTCCACTATAGCCATAAGTGCTGCATTACTCGTAGAGCGTGCTGACGCGTAGTCTACGGGACAATGTAGTCTAACTTTAATATTCCTTTTTGCTGTCTAGGATTACTATAATTGATTTATACATCAAACGCAATAATCGGAACTAGAATATTTTATACACTACAAAAATATCTAGTTACATTTACAATAACCTAGTAAACGTAACTAGATTGTTTATCCGTGTATACTAGTAGACTAGTAGTGTGTACAATAATTTCTAGTTGGTCCTCAATAAAAAAATATTTGGTAAAGACAACTAGTGGGTACCTACTGCTGTCACGGATCCAAACAGAAGTTCTGGTTGCACTTACGAGATTTCTCGTACGTCTAACAACATTTTTCTCTGTGTGTGGAATCTCCTGCAATATTAATATAATATTTAGCCCCAAGCTAAGCAAGTAGGCTTGTGTTATGGTAGCTAAACAACGTAGGTACTAACTAATTTATATACAGAAACAAATTTCTGTATATAAATATTTGTATAAAGCGGGAATCGAACCAAAAATTTAGCCTTGAGAGCCGAAAATAATATATCACCACTTTTTGTATAAAAATTAATTGACGATCTTTTCAGATGGGAATTCGGTGTGGACAGCCACGACATAAAGTTCGTGATAAAACGTCGTGACGAGGAAGGCAACGTGGAGACGGTGCATGGACCGAGGAAGGTCTCCGCCGAGGGTCCTCTAGATGTTGGCATACTGCCCGTTACTGGACCGGCTACTTGTAAGTCCAATTAAGGTTGCTTGGAAGAGATCGCTTTGAGCGATAAGGCCGCCCACAAACGTAGTCGACTGTTTCCTCTTAAGCTTTGTTTTAAACCCCGACGCAAAAACGACGGGGTGTTATAAGTTTGACGTGTCTGTGTGTGTGTCTCTGTCTGTGGCATCGTAGCTCCCAAACGGATGAACCGATTTTGATTTAGTTTTTTTTGTTTGAAAGGTGAATTATTAATATTTAATGCAATTTAAAGATGGTGTTTACAATAAAGAATTCATGTATTGTAAACACCATTTATCTATCTATCTATCTCAATAAGAAATCTAAGACAATTACTACTAGAAAAAAAAAAGGTTTTTAAAGCAAAAAAATAATTCTCTCCCTGTAGATTCTTGATTTTAACAAAAATATCTTAAAATAAGCCGTAAGTACCTTTTCTTAATTTAAAAGCAATATTCTTAAATTAAAGAACGCTGCTTATTATTTTCAAGAACATTTACCTACTAAAAACAAGAAATTATTCTCTAGCATAATAATATATTATACAGCTTCAAAAAACCTTTTTTTTTTTTGTATTTTTTTTTTCGTCATCACTACATTTGGATCCGCTGTCTCTACGATTTTAACACCGCATATATTTTCTCAAAAGAATTTCCAAAAATCCCTTCATTGTGCTTTCGATGAGGCAAGACAATACCCCTTATTTACACAACATAAGGATTCATCCAATTAAATATTATCTCAACAGATTCAGTAATATTCGACAACAAATCCGCGTTCCTCCGCAACAAGAAGGTATTCTACGACGTCCTGATCGCTGTCCCCACTAGAGACCTGAACATCAGCGGGGATGAGCCCGAAGACAGTGCTGTTACTGTCGCTGAAGCATGCGCCTCCGCTCCTACGAGTATTAAGGCTAACTAAGTTTATACTATAACTAATAAGACGAAGGTTTAAGCCCCTGGATCACGCCAATGCATAACTAAAATTGAAAAGGTAAAAGGCTACCGACGCTCTCTATATACAAACGTAGTCGACTGATTCCGCCCTGGATAATGACACTAGCACAAATATTTTTGTTGCATAAAACCTATAATTGCCATGACTATGCCTCTATGTCTTGGTTTTTTCATTTTCTAATTATCATAGAAATTAAGATTTAAAAAACTAAAAAAAAAAGCAAAACATTTGGGCGTGGTCATTGGTCATGGCAGTTATAAGTTTTATGCTACAAAAATATTTGCTCTAGTGTAATTTTCCAGGGAGGAAACAGTCGACTACGTTTGTATGGAGATAGCCCTCGGCCTCTTAATTTACTGTATAAAAAATTGATATTTTTGTCCAAAGTTTAGGTAACTAGGTGACATTTTGGTACAATTTCAATTACGAAAATTCCTAGTGGTTTGAAAGTTTTTTTTATTAAATAGGTCAGCATTTGACTACTATCTCACTCGATGGTAACTGACGATGCGGTCTAAGATGTATCACGCTTCCTTAGATGATTCCTGTACCTACACTCGTGCCTTAAATACCTCCAAATAAGCAAGGGCTTTCGAGAGACGCAAGTGAAGGTAGGAAGCCGGCAGTGGAACGAGAACTTTTCCAACGCGTCCTCCTTTTGTGGCTGCACCGACCTACGGTGAACAAGCTTTTTCAAATAGTAAAAATTTTTTTGCAATGATTAACAATTTTAACTGTACCCGACGGACATTTGGCGATTTTCAGGTACTAGAGCCTTAATAAGAGCTCCTGAAGACTATAATTAATTGGCAGACTTTTAAGTTTCATTATGAAGCCGATAAACTGTTTTACTAGCTGGCCTTTGAGAAGAGTTTTGTGTGAGGGATGAGATTGCTTAATCTTTATCCAACTACGGCGCTACCAAAATTGAGAGTTATGTTTTGGACTTACCAATGGAACTGGAACGATCCTTTTGGTGGATATTGTTTCTTACACACAGCTCTATAGGACGGACTTTTAAATGTTAGAGTAGCGTGTAACTGGAGGTTTTCTGGAGCTCTTCCAGAATCCCTCTAGGCACAAAACTTCAAATGTCAAAAACCTACAAGTTTTACGCTACATATTTTTTTAATTAGAAAAGATTAAATTAAACCTTTTCGTCACACCTAGGCATTTTAAATATTATATAATTTAAATTTTGTCCTTGGTGAAGGTAGATTATGTTTTTAGGCATATCGGTGGGGATTACAAATTATAAACTAAGTGCATTTAAACAAAACATTCTACTGTAAGTAGTTGATTTATAACTACAGACAAACCTACTTAGCTATATTTTGTTAGAAATTGACTACCAAGAAAAACATTACGTTTTAAGTTAAAACTAAGTTAGCGAAAAGAATATTTCTGTGATATATGTAAGTACCTACCTTAAAGATGGCTCTCAAACTTTATAGGCTGTGAAATTCACGAAAAGCAAACGCATCAAAATAAATTACTTCTTAAATTCGTGGTTTCTTATTTTTGAACAATGAGGTGCTCGCAGAAATACTAAGTGAAGTTTTGAGATAATTTCAAATTGATATTCCTGAAATAAAAGGGGTAGTAACATATGAGTTTAAAGCCTGGGTATAATAGCCTCAATCTTTAGGTCATTAAACAACCAAATGCAATGTACTTAAGAAAATCACAAGTGTTAAGTTTTCCTGTTGTGACAAAAAATACCTAGCAAATTATATTTCTTTTTTTTTCGCGGCCTCCTTTTAAATCTGTGGCAATGTATAGATAACATTAATACAAACAACGAATGCCTTGAAAATCACAAGTGTCAGGTTTCCCTGTTGTAGCAAAAAAATAACAAGATAACCTTTTTAAATAAATAAATATTTCAGGACATATTACACATCGCCATCCAGCCCCAAGCTAAGCAACTTAATGCTTGTGTTATGGGTGCCAGATAACGGATAAACTACTTACTTATATACTTTTTTTTTTTGTAAATATATACATATTATACATATAGGAAACACCCAGAACCAGTACAAGAATTTATGGTCAGCATAAATACTTGTTCCCGGCGGGAATCGAACCCGCAACCTTCTGCGTCGCAGTCGGGTGTTCGCCCGACGCGCCACAGAGGTCGTCAAATAACAAACAAACTTGACACTTCACAAAATTTTGTTGAGTACATGGCATCTGTTGTTTATGATTTCCTCAAATATGGCCATAGGTATGGAGGTGGCCGCACCGACTACTATGCAGTCTCAACACCTAAATGTTACTAACCCTTTAATCAAATAATAGTACAATATTTAATAGAGTTAAGTATATTAAATGTATATATTTTGTAAATAAATTAGACGATTTAATTAAATTTTAATTATGTACTTGTAATGGACTATTTGCTCAATATAAACATTTTTATATGTACGTACGAAATTCTATGGATTTTTTAAATTAGAAATATACCTAGTTGTATTGAATTATTTGGTTGTTTTATTATATAATATATAGAGTTAAAAATACTTAGGTATCTACGAATAATGGCGAATACCCGCCTGCGAAGCAAAAGGTTGCAGGTTCGATTCCCGCCCTTTGGGCAAGGATCCCTAAAAAGTATCTTTGTATTCTATCCATTGTTTGGTTACCATAGCGCCATACATAACAGTCTAGTTGCTTAGCTTGGGGCAAAATGGCGCTGTGTACCGTTCTTCATGTTTTTTTATTTCTTTTTTTTTTTACCGACTTTAAAAAAAGGAGGAGATTCTCAATTCGCCGTGTATGTTATTTAGTCATGTAATTATGTTCACCGGTTACCCGAAGACGGCTAAACCAATTGCGATTTTTTTTTGTGACACCTCAAGAGTGGTCCTATAACAATTTGGTGTGGATCTGATGAGAATTTTCGGAGTGATGAACAGAATTGCACAAAGAATGTGGAGTTCTTTTATCTACACTAATATACTTAATAAAGATTTTTTCGCCAAAACTACTGGACCGATTTTGATGAAACTTGGTATGAGGATACATTGATTCATTGGCTGCGACATAAACTTTGATAAGAAAGTTGAATAAAGTCATGGAGCTATTAAAGAGCGGCGAAATCCAGATTCAAGAGTTTTTGAAGACGGTAGTTTACTTGCGTTTAAAGTTTTAAAAACTTAATGTTATAATAATTAATTCTATTATAATCACTTACTTACCTACTTTAATTACAATGCTTAAACTAAAAAAAAAAACGTCGTTCCTTATTTGCAAATGGTAATAGTACTTTGTTACTTTTGACGTGACAACGTTTTATAAATTGGTTTGCCGGGTGACACTTCAAGAAACTGCGTTACGCTCCGCTGACGTTATGCGCTCACAATGAGAGCGAGTGAGAGGCACGCGGGCATGGTTAGCCCGCCTAAGAGCGAGAGAGACAGACATAAAAAGTGAAAGGCACGCGTCCCTTCCACTCGAGCACAGTTGTTGTCACGTAAAACTTTCGCCCGTATACCGACTTTACAGGCAACCAGTTTTTTGACAAGTAGGCCGTATGCGAAGTGATGCGAAGTAGTCACTTTGAGAATAGGCTGAATGAGAAATGGGCTGTTTGCTAAGTAGGCCATTTGCAAAGTAGTCTAACAGAGAAGTAGGTATGATGAGAAGTTGGCTATTTGCTAAGTAAACCCCTGGCGCCTGAAAGATTGGGAATAACACAGGCTACTTTTTATACCGATATTCCCACGGGATCGGGAGTTACGGGGAGCGCTGCTAATCAGTTAATAAAGTGTTTCCACTTATACAAGCCTTGTGGCTTTGTTAAGGGTTAGATGACTGAAAAAAAAACTTTACATATAAAAGCATGCTATACACACCGATTTATTAAAAATGATTCTTATATACATATATGGGTACAACAGTTCAGTCTTCATCTTCGAACAGCATTTGTAGCAAATCTCGTTTGTTACACTGACTGCCTTCGAGACGCTGGACACCCTTCCATTTTATGATTGTGGGTATCACCATCAGTTTGGTCCGAGGGTCGGTTCGGAATGGACAAGCTTTGTCTTTCCAGCTGGAAATATATTTTAAATAAATACTCTACGCGGTAGGCTTACAACCCGCCTGTGAAGAAGGATGCGGGTTTGATTTCCGACTTAAACAATTATTTATGCTTAGATATTTGTTTGGTTTTTTATATGTATTGTAAGTTTATATTTTCAAAAGAAAAGTATCTAAGTAAGAAGGGTTCGATTTCCGCCTAAAAGAAATATTTATGCTTAGATATTTGTCTGTGGTCTGGTTGTTTCTATGTATTATAAGTATTTATATACAAAAGAAAAGTATTTAAGTAGTATATCCGTTGTCTAGCACCCATAACACAAGTCTAGTAACTTAGTTTAGGGCTAGATGGCGATGTGTGGATTGTCCTGCAATATTTATTTATTCATTTGAGATTTGTATGATGTAAGTAGGTATTTAATTTTTTATTTTTAGTGCATATTTCTATTGTCTCTGAAAATTTTCACTAGAAATCAAGCAAAGACACTTATTTGTTTCAATTGTGACCTGTATTTAACTCAAGATGCTCTACTAATTGTTTAATGCTCTACCAGTTGAAAATTATCTGTCAAACAATTTGGTTCAATTAGAAAACATCCTTTCTAGATTTCCATTTGCTACAACGAAAGTCAAAGCCAACATAAGTCAAAGTGGAAGTACAGTTGTCCAATAATAAATAAGGCACCCATTCTAGAATTTTGGCATTCTAGAATAAATAGTTAATTAATAACTAACTTACTATTCTCTATCTCCAACATCAACATAGACAAATATAAGACTTTTCTGCACCTCTCCCAAGTATGCCTTCACCACTGGTTCAGCTAAAATTCAATATCATTACATTAGTTCAACTTTAGTAATGGCCTCTCTACAGGTTTTATATAAGGTCTTTGAGTTGCCAATGTGAGGGAATAACAACAAAAACGAAGGAGACAGAGTAGGTTCTTTACAGGGTACATTTTTAATGGGCTTCTGATTCGATTCCTAGGTAAGATAATGACTTTTCGAATAATACCAAAAACGAAGGAGACAGAGGTATGTATGACTAGTAGAACTATTTCTTTACAGGGTAATTTTTTACATTTTTTAATGAGCTTCAGGTTCAATTCCTGGGTAAGATAATGACTTTTCGAAAATCTAATAATGCAGTTTGGTTTAAACATTGAAAATGGATTCATTAGTGACCCAGATCTCCGAGATCAGACTACATTGACGCAGATTGGGTATTTATCGAAACCGAGCATGCAACTCCTTTCAGCCTTTCCCGCTATCTCTTATAATTTAAATACAAAGTTTTAAAATAGCCCTGAAGGCCCATTTCAAAAACTTACTGTGTTATGTGTATTATGATTATTAAAACCAGTAAAGATTGAGTGTCTAAAGTAAGGTATTGATTAAAAGTAATCTGAACAGGATTTATAATAGAGTAAACAAGTAATTATAAACACAGACCAAGGAGACAATAAATACACCAACTATGCCCATTCTCTTTGTTTCTCCCTGTAAACATGAAATACACTTCCTTCTTTTTTTCAGGTATGTTTTCTATATACTGTGTGAATTCTTCATAGTCATTTATATGGTGAATTTTTACTTTTTTTCCCATATCAGAAGGATAACACGTTAATTTTCCATCTTAGTTACTGGTGTTACTTAGTGAGATTACAATTTTTTTTAATAATTTTGCCATTTTTAGAAAGTAAATAAACATGTAAACAAAATAAAAAATAAACATGGGATCATTGACATTTGACTTTGAAATTGACTTATTTAACAAATTGAATAATAAGGTTAAATGTGAATTAATAAGGAGATGATACGAAACACATTGCATAGGCAATGCTAGAGGCTTAAATGCTCGAAGGCAGAGGCATGATGCTTTTGGCAATACGTCTATGGTTTTTGGCTTAAAAATAAGAAATAATAACACCTTAAATATTGTAGAAAATGGACATTGTATTCTATTTAATTATCAAGTCTAATCTAGGATAAGCCTAGTGGGGGACCACAAGCAACCTGTTTACGAGTATTATATTGTGTTTTTAGTAAATAAAAATATTTATCACTACATAGTATATAACAAAGTCGCTTTCTCTGTCCCTATATCCCTTTGTACGCTTAAATCTTTAAAACTACGCAACGGATTTTAATGCGGTTTTTTTTAATAGATAGAGTGATTCAAGAGGAAGGTTTTTATGTATAATACATGCATAATATAGCCGTGCGAAGCCGGGACGGGTCGTGTGAATAATAAAGGGTACAAACGGGACCCTATTACTAAGACTCCACTATCTGTCACCTGGCTGCATTGGCTGTATCTCATGAACTGTGATAGCTAGACAGTTGAAATTTTCACAGACCACGTAATTCTTTTGCCGCTATATCAACAAATACTAAAAACGTAATATTATGGTACGGAATCCTTAGAGCGCAAGTTCGACTCGTACTTGGTCACTGACAAAAAAAACTATGAATGGAGCAGAATGTTGGAGGTTTCAAACGGAGCTCCGTGAACTATCAGTAGGTACTTTTATAAGTTTAGTTATTTTGTAAATTATCTTAGAGATAAGATGGTTGAAAAATATGAATTGTTATAGATACTAAAGGTAGGTAGGTACTTACTGATAATTAACGGATCTAGACCTACAAGCTGCAAACATAGGCAGGAGGAAGGTGAAGTGATGTACACAAGGGAAAAATCCCTCGCATAAATCGCTTCACCTTCAGCTGCCAGTTGTGATAAATAAATAAATATCAGACACTTACCGACTACGCAGTCCGGACACCAACTATCACCACTGGGTAGCTTTGCACCGCTGAAGAAGAACACAACAGGAGGTCCTTTAGGATCTATATCATTTACGTACTTTTCAAATTCTTGAAAACCATGTAATTCTATGAAAGTAACCATTTTTCTTAAGTATAAATTTTAAAAACTTGTATAATTTTTTTTGCTGACTTCGCGGAATATCGCTCGAAAAGTGACGTATGTCACGTCACATATAAATGACAGTACACCAACATGACATTGGACGCATAGTGCTGCCATTAATAAAAATTATTATAGTGGTTTTCATTCATTCATCACAGATTAAAAAAAGCTGTTTTCAAAACCATAGACAATTTTTACGTTTCTTTTTACTCATTATCACTGTTCTTCTTTGATTTTCATTGATAGAACTTTACTTTTTTGCGTAATCCGAACGCCGCACAACCGTCGCCGATGCGAGCAAAACGTTTGAATTGAAAAATAGTGTCAAATATTGTTTTGAATTTGTTTTTGTGGATATTTTCAACATAATTGTCTGAAATAACGTGAAAATGGATACGACAGTAAACAAGCCTAAGACTATTGCTGAATTGTTGCCGGGGCTCAGCGGTAAGCTAACTTTATTATGTTAGATTTCAGGGTTGTGTTCAAGTCTACATTTTTGGGATATTTAGATGTTTCTAATTAATGTTGTGTAAGCAATGAAGTGCTAAATGATAGGTATTAATGCTATCTATTTGTCTATTCAGGTATACTATCTAAAGACGCGGTGCATACCCTTACCGCACAGAAGGCTCCCCGTAAGACTATTGCCAGCACTCGTACTGATGAGAAGGTGATCAAACAACCATTGACTCTTGCTGAAATGAGAGCCAATCTTAAAGGTAATATTACTTATTAACAGCGCTTCACAGTTTCACTCGTGTAACTCCTGATCCCGTGGGAGTATCGGGATAAAAAGTAGCCTATGTTTAATCCAGGTATCTACATACCCAGTTTCATTGCAATCGGTTTAGTAGTTTTTGCGTAAAGGAGTAACAAACATACACACAAACTTTCACATTAATATTATTAGTAGGACTAGCTGAACTCTGCGGTTTCACCTGCATAGGCCCCGATCCCGTGGGAATATCGGGATAAAAAGTAGCCTATGTGTTGATTAAGGTTTCCAAGTATCTTCATACAGAGTTTCATTGCAATCCAGTAGTTTTTGCGTGAAGTAGAAACAAACATACACACAAACTTTAACATTTATAATACTAGAAACCGAGTTTCATCGCAATTGGTCCATTATTTTTTGCATGAAGGAGTAACATACATACACACACACAAAGTTTCACATATAAAATATTAGTAGGATTAGTGAGATTAGTAGGGTAGGATTTAGGAAGAATAGGATAGGATAGTAGGTTAATAAAGGAAGAGAGAACAAATGAGCCTAACACCCGTATTCACAATCAACCCTATGAGATTATATAGTGCATGCAAACACATAGAGCTGCAAATAAGACGCTGATTCACTAAAGTGAAGAGAGCAGCATAAAATTGACCAATCATAGGGCCGCGTTCAGCGCAGTGCATTCACTTATCCAAGAGCAACTTAGGTACTGTTCTGGCATTAGTGACTTAGAAAAAGTAGTGTAACAAAAATGTATAGTTTTAAAAATTCAAGTCTGTCTGTCTGTTAATAATAATTTTCTTCATTACAGCATTAACAACCAACTCACCCAAACGGTGCAACCAAACTATAGCATCGAACAAAAAGAAATGGAACTCCTCAGTGAAACTGGATAAGAAGACAACAAGTCACACTGCTGGTGGACAGTTGAAGCACACAACTGTTCGGAAAGTCTTAAACTTTCAACTGCCTAAACCTAGACCTATTAAAATGAGTGTAAGTTACATTGAATATTCTAGCTCTCTTATAAATTAAATGGCAACTGTTATACAACAAGTGAATATAACAAGAAGTAGAAAATATGACTTCTAAATCTTAAAAACAAACTGGCTATGCTCAAATACTAAAAGGCTACTTATCCTAGATGGCGATTTAATTGATGTTTAAGTGTCATGTTTACATAGAGCGTTTTAAATATTTAGTAGAACCCTAAATTTTTGAGTATTTGAGCATAAGGCTCCTAGGGAACTCCTAAATTTTTGAGTATTTGGGCATAAGGCTCCTAGGGAACTCCTAAATTTTTGAGTATTTGGGCATAAGGCTCCTAGGGAACTCTTAAATTTTTGAGTATTTGGGCATAAGGCTCCTAGGGAACTCCTAAATTTTTGAGTATTTGGGCATAAGGCTCCTAGGGAACTCCTAAATTTTTGAGTATTTGGGCATAAGGCTCCTAGGGAACTCCGAAATTTTTGAGTATTTGGGCATAAGGCTCCTAGGGAACTCCTAAATTTTTGAGTATTTGGGCATAAGGCTCCTAGGAAACTCCGAAATTTTTGAGTATTTGGGCATAAGACTCCTAGGGAACTCCGAAATTTTTGAGTATTTGGGCATAAGACTCCTCGGGAACTCCGAAATTTTTGAGTATTTGGGCATTAGACTCCTCCCTTTATATCAAATTACAACTAGCCTATGCTATCCCAAGGGTTCAATATAGCCTTGTGTTTTATCAAAATCAATCCAGTAGTTCAGGACCTATTTGTAACTAACAAAAAAATATTTATAATAAGTTTTCTTAGTAAAGTCAGCAAAGGACTGAGGGTAGCAGGTGCATATTTTAAAGTTTTAATTTTTTAAATAACTTCAGTAATTGTTAATTATTCTGCTTGATATGACGACCCAATTGGCACAATAATCACCATGCCAGACTGCCAAACACAGGGTTGCGGGTTCGATTACCGCCTTAGACAAGTATTTATGCTTAGATATTTGTCTGTGGTCTGGTTGTTTCTATGTATTATTATACTTATAATACAAAAGAAAATTATGTAAGTAGTATATCCGTTGTCTAGCACCCATAACACAAGTCTAGTTACTTAGCTTGGGGCTAGATGGCGATGTGTGGAATGTCCTGCAATATTTATTTATTTATATTTATTTCTATCACTAAAGCTTTCAAGGAGTTAGTTATTTCACGCAGAATAACCAAAACCGTCATTAATAAAATTGAATCTTGCCACCTGCTACCCACAGCCTTTGCGGACTGTACATCACTACATAGTATAAAACAAAGTCACTTTCTCTGTCCCAATATCCCTTTGTATCCTTAAATCTTTAAAACTACGCAACGGATTTTAATGCGGTTTTTTTTAATAGATAGAGTGATTCAAAAGGAAGGCTTTTATGTATATATTACATGCATAATATACCCGTGCGAAGCCGGGGCGGGTCGCTAGTAGTGATATAAACAGTATGTTAAAGCAACTCGTTATTTGTTCCAGATGATGCCAAATTCAAGAATGACCATGAACCATGAGACACCTAAGTTTCCTAAACCAGAATTAAAAGTTAAAAAGTCTATTCATGTACAAGGTAATTTTAGTAATCTACTTGCCCCACGGTTTCACCCACGTAATTCCCGATCCCGGCAGAATTTCGGGATCAAAAACAACTACCACTATGCCGATTCTCATCCAAATTGGTCCATTCAAAGAAAAGTATATAAGTAGTATATCCGTTGTCTAACACCCATAACACAAGTCTAGTTACTTAGCTTGGGGCTAGATGGCGATGTGTGGAATGTCCTGCAATATTTATTTATTTTTATTTATTTATTCTATAATAAGCCTATAATATTCTATAATAAATATAATTTATATATTTAACCATGAAACAAACAAATCTATAAAATTCTAGTGTCATGGTGTTAGTTGCCAAATTTCACCTAAACGGCTGAACCAATTTGTATGAAATTTTTAATGTAAATTCACATCTTTTTTTTATTGTTTTTTTTTATATATGACGTTTGCAGGGACAGATAGTATAATATTTTATAGGATTTATCTTCAAACTTTTTTTCAAATTAATTTTTACTAATTTCTGTTTTATTTTTAGCAAAAACCAACGTTCGGATAAGCGGAGTATACCAAATACCGGAGACACCTGTTTATAACAGACCCCTGAAAAGCAGGATGACTCTCGCTAACAAAGAGAATGTGACAAACCAAGCAACTTTGAACAGAAAAACTATTGCTGAACACCAGTTAACCAAAACCAACATTAACAAAAAACTAGTGGCTACTCCGAAGTCAGCTTTAAGACAAGTTCGTATTAATGTTATTCCCGATACGCCTCTATCAAATGAATCTTGGAAGTCTAGTTGTGATGCGAGTTTCCTACAAAACGAAAAAGATATAGACTTTATAGAAGAAAAATGTAATGCATTATTACAAGAACAAACTTTGGAAGATATCGCTGAAATATCACCCCCTGTTTCGACACCTTTCAAAGACTACAGAAATGTCACCGAGTTTTTCAATAACTCTAATGTTAACGACAGTACTAGTGTTTGTCAAGACAACACAATCATGACGTTCGATCAACCAAATAACTGCAAACAGAATGGAACAAGAGAAGAGAGCGTTATAGTCTCTTTATGTGAACTATTAAATAAAGCGACAGTTTCAAACGTGGAACAACCTAGCACAGAATTGGATGACCTACTAAAATCTGAACAAGAAATACAAAACAAAATAAACGTCTTCGAAAATGTTATCCGTTCATTAGAAAACATAAAACAATCTGAATTTATATCTTTGCAAAACATCAGGAAACTAATACATGAGAAACGGGAGAAAGAAACACGTATTTCAGAAAGTGAAAAAGATAAGACTGTTATTGAAATACCCAAAGATTTGAGTCCAAAACCGTGTTCAGTAATAAAAAGTTTAAAATCTCCAAGCTATAAGATACCAAAGAAAAATACTTGTTTGCGAAAAAAAGTAATCCACAAATCGATGCCGAACGTGTCATATTTAAGTCCACAGAAGGATATGGGGGATCGTGCGTTCAACATGTACATGCAGATGAAAGGAAGCATGCAGTTTCTTAGCACTCCATTAGTGAAACAAAGAACTGAAGTCCCCGATACCCCAGCCATCACTTCACATAACCTACAGAAACAATTAGATAAGCTTTACACGGAAAGCTAATATAATGGAGAAAATATAGTAATTTAATATACTTAATTTAAGTAATATACAAGATTTAAATTAAATTTTATATGGTAAGTGTATGATAGAACTTAATTTTCAGATTGCTCTATCTAAAAACGAATATATCCAACCATGCTCAATGAGGCACGTTGCCATAAAAGTTATCAATGAATACTGGTCTATAAATTGACATTTATTTCTCTTTAAGATGGTATTTTGTGTTTCTGTTCTCTTTCTTAAAATTCTAATTTAATAATTTTTTGTACAAGTGCTTCATAGTCCAGTCTTTGCATTCAAACTTTGGATATTTTGACTGGACTACAGTTAATACAAACCCCACTAAATTAATAGAGCTGTACCATTATTCACTAAGGTTCAAGTCGTTGGGCGCGCGTGATTAGGGGCGGAGGGGGAGAGGTTTTTGTATGGCAATCTCGCCCTAATCACGCGCGCCCAACGACTTGAAGCTTAGTGAATAATGGCCCTGATAGCGAAACAAAACGCGGGATAAATTCATGGCTGAAGAAGTTGACATGTGGACTTGCATGTTTTTTTATTGGCTAAATGCATTAAATGCGGTGTATCAAAAAAATTGCCAGTGGAACTACGAGTATTAACTATATGTTAATGTCTTCTAGCTTCTTGTAATCTATAAATCCTTTTTTCTGCGCTTATTTGCAATGACTCCTTGGAAATTTGTCTCAAATCGAAGCATGAACTGAATTTTCCTCTTTTCTTGAAAATTTATGGACTGAAATGGGGCTCGCGATCTAGGCTTTTCATGAATTAATTTTTCCACTAACGTCTTTATTAAAGTTCAACCATTTAAATCCTTGCCACAAAAAAATACTACGTAGGGTCATCGTAAATTAATTATTGTATGGCTGTTTGCATAGTCAGAGCGGTGTTGGCCTAGTGGTAGATACCTCGACTTTCATTCCGAAAGTCGTGTGTTCGAATCCCGATCACCCGATTTTTCTGACGAAAAATGTATGTGCGCTAATTGACATTGCTCTTACGGTGAAGGAAAACATCGTGATGAAACCCGCGGCTTAGTTGGCCCCAGAAGTATTGACAAGTTCTCTCCTCTGGACATGGTCGACTAAGCTGAGAGGGTAGTAGGTGCTGGGCAAGCCTACTCCATCTTCACGCAAAAAGGACTCAATTAAAAAGGGTCTAATCGCGGAAAACAGCCCGTATACAAGTACAAGCACAAGCTAAAGGGTGGCTTAGAGGGGCCAGCAAATTTTAGCTGGCGCTGTATAAATAATTTTAAATATATAGAGATTTTATGACATATAAAGATACAAGACGATTTTTGTTAACTTGGCTTCATAGTTTGTTTTAGTAAGTACCTACTTATAGTTTATTCATTGACCCATTTTAACGAGGTCCTATATTGTAACTTATATTTTAAGCTACAGGTTAGCTTTTCATAATATCTTGCTGAAAATAATATAAAAAATGTGAATAGATTTTTATTAAAATATTATTTTATTTAGAAAACTTCGATAACTAAAATTATGTAATAAATTGTCTAATAATATATTTGTTTGTAAATATAGAATAAAACTAACTGGATTTAAAGAGCTCGGTTATAGTTAATTGTATTTTGATTGAAAGAGTAGCAATTTAATATAACCTTTATATTTGTATTAGAAAATAAAATATAATAAGATGCAAAATTGTTTTAATTTAGGATGTAATACAAAAGTTTAACTGAGTTTAAAGGATTAACTATTTAAATATTACCTGATATTAACAGTAAAATTAATATTATTATAACCAAAAACAATTTTACGTTTGCTAGATACTTGTGTATTCTAATGTCAATAGTGACAGCTCCATACAAGTTTTACAAGTGCGGCGGAATTCGGAACCAAAATTTTATATACAAAAATGTATTGTATATCGACGCTAGCGCCACCGCATATCGTGTCTAACTTCACACGCATTGCACCTCACATATTTTGATAATTCAATATCAGTTCGATATTTATTTCCGTGGAATTTACTATGTGCGCGTGAAATCGGTCTCGCAAGGGGAAAATATAATATTTATTATTGAAATATAACCTTTAATACAATAAAAAATGGCGTTATCTAAACCTATTATGAATTTAGTGGCATCTTATTTGCAGAATTTATATTTACACCCGATAAGGACCAAGTCGGTCACCGCGTAAGTACATTATCATTTTATCGTAATTTGCATTAGCTAAGTACCTACTAGTTTTATTTCGATATTCAAAGTCCAATGATCTTTTAAAATAGGAAACGAAGTTGTTTACTTTCATTCGAGGTCACGTTGATTTGTAATAGACAATTTTAGAGAGTTTCCAAGTTTGTAATTTGTGGTTTTGTAAATGTTATTTTTTTTATTAAATAAATACTAAATAAATACATACAAGGTAAAGTATAAATAGATTAATAATTTATATACTTATACTTACTTACTAATATTAGGTACCTAAGTACCTACTAAATATTTGTAAGATTGGATAAAGTTAAGGAATGGGTTATCTTCGAAAGTACTAAACCCGGTTATGATAATTATTTACAGGTGGAAAGTTTAATTACCCAGAAGAGTAATTAATATCTATTTATAAAAATGTTACTGTCACTTTCTTTAATTAAACGTAATTGCTTGGAAGAAGCTGTCTCCATTTATAAATCTAAATAATTGGGAACATAATAATTTTGTGTTTAGAAGCACTACCTATGTCAAAATTCTTAAAATTTAGCATACATTTATAAGCTATGCTATGATATGCTCGTTATACGCTATTATGCTATTCTTCCAAGCATATTATGCTATGCTTATTACAAGTTGGCAATAGCCCAAGAGGGGATTTTGAAAAATTCAACTTCTACGCGAAGTTACGTATGAAAGCTAGGTATAATATTAATGTTATTTTGAATGTTTCAGTTGTGTAGTGGGCACAGCAGGAAGCCTTGCCTCGCAGTTGGTGGCCGGTGACAGCATTAGACCAGATCCTATATTGGCATTCGGATTGTATGGGTAAGTTGCCTGTATTTCTTTACCCAAGGTACTATTACCTCGCGGGACGCGAGTCTTGACCCTTACTATACCTAATGACGTTGCATTAAACTAATAAAATAATAGCTTCTGACTGACGTTAAATTTTTATAAGTGCTCTTTTGTTTTCGGTCGGATCGCCTTTTGTTTAGATCGTTATTGTTTTAGATGTACAAATAGGTAAGTACTAAAATGTCTCAGTATTTAGTTAATACTTTAGATTTTGTAAAGGGAAATATCTATAAATATAAAATTCTAAGTCCTGACTTAGGTAGGTACTAATAAATCAACGCACACCTTAACAACCAATGACAGATCGGGCTATTTGGCCCGTTCGGTCTATTGATTGTAGCTATTGGCAGCTGTTCGTAAGCTTCCCATAAGAAAATATTTTGGTAAATTCAAACTCTACGCGGACGAAATCGCAGGCAAAAGCTAGTTGAGATATAAAGGCGATCCTTCAGTTCCTTGTAGGCGACCAATAACGGTAAGTACAATCCACGGTCAAAACTCTCTGCCCACCGTAACGTTTACAATCCTGTGCAACACTATTTGAACATTATAACAACGTTACCTGTGGATCGAACCCACGTCGGATGGTGTTGCAGGTGGCGGCTTATACCACTCACACAACTAAAGACATAGCTAACATTTTGAAAATAATAATCACCCTGAGTACTTTTAATTCAAGTATTTAAGTTTGTGTGTAACGTCTATTAGAAGAAGGTCGTAAGTCCAATACTTGTTGCAAACTGATCATTTACTTGTGACCCATAGTGTACCTACCTACATAAAAATGAAATACATATTATTATGACCAATGTGCGCATAGAATCACAGGTTATTATTTAGTTACCTAATTTATGTTTTTGAACCTTTATATTACTAATAAATACCTATTAAATAAATAATTAACTAGATTGATGTTTACGTAAAAATTTATAATTGTGGTTAGGAAAAGTACAACTAGGTAGGTAAGTTTCAATTTTAATGAGCCACTGCTGTTACGAAACAAAGTCATAGTCAAATACCATATAACTGTATAGGTTTGTATTTATATTCATAGTAATTATTTTCCCGGGTCTTAATCGCGTATTTTTTGTTTTTTATTTCTCTTACCTCGACGTTTCGACTATGTTACAATAGTCATGGTCGCGAGGAGACTCGCGTGTGTCTCCTCGCGACCATGACTATTGTAACATAGTCGAAACGTCGAGGTAAGAGAAATAAAAAACAAAAAATACGCGATTAAGACCCGGGAAAATAATTACTATGAATACAAATCGTGTGAGTTTAAAAAGTTGTATTTATATTGTTTGAAATAATTAATAGGATCGCGATCATGGAAGAAAGGTAGAGAGATGCCTTGGCCCTGCAGTGGGACAGTGTGGGCTTTCATAATCCTAGCTTAATATTTTTAAACCGAAACGACCGAAACTATGTGGATCGATTTTGATGAAAATCTGACATTTTTGTAATGTAGGGGCATCGATCATATAACCGAATAGATACAACATCGCTTCGTTTTAGCTTAGGACGTAGTTCACCAAACCATGAGGTAGCGGGGGGCGTAACTGCCGACGTCTAGTGTTGGTAATAAGTAATTATTAAATATCGATACTATAGATTTTATCGATGTTTGTATTATAAAATTATTGAAAAAAAATACTGCAACGAATGTATTATTTTAAAATAAATATAAATAATTAACCACTGAGCCGACTTACATAATTTATTTATGGACCCACCTTATCCTCAAGCTGTCTTCGAGTAATCGACGAATAAATATACGCAAGTCGTAAACTCTTTCTTTTTAAAGTCAGTTAAAATACTTTTTTACTTTTTGACAAATAAATTCATTAATGTAAAATACAAAACATGTCAGTTCTAAGTTTTATCGAATCGATATTAATTTTTCATTTATACCCCACCACTACTTACACGTGCTTAATATTTTTGATAAAATAGCACAATTAGTTTTCCATTGAGTGAGGGCGCTGTATCGATATTTCAAACAAATTTGTTCCTTACCAATTAGTTTGCCTGTACACCGCATCAAAAAAATAAAATTGTTTTAAAACCAACTTATTTGTGCAGTTGAGTGGAGGCGCTAGTGTCGGTACTAAAACCGAATTTTCGCACCGAAATTTGGTTAGTTTTTGTTTTGTTACACGCAAAAAATTCTTGGTTATACTGCAAAAAGACTTCAACGCGAGCCTGTTTTTTTAGACGAACAAGTTCTACCAAGATATCTTTTGCAGTTGGGACAGTCAAAATGAAAGTTTAAATCACTTACTGATGGAAAGTTATCCCATCTTTCTAGTAGCTGGATGTTTTTTTATTTTCCCCACACCATTTTATTGAACATGACACTATTTCTAAACCGATTCTCGCGACGACAACAGCAAAAAATAATAAAAAACTGCGAGTAACGGACTGCACCACTCCTTGGTTCCCACTAAAGTTGTATTCGAAAGGGTCCTTTGAGATAGAGTCCAAATCTACTATGCGTGGTGAACATTATAGACCCTTCATTAGGAGTCTATTGGTAGTGGTCGATGTGTAGGGGATAGAGAAGGACATAGAATATGATATACCTTTGATCCCGAAATTCCCGCGGGATCGAGACTTACGCGGGAAACCGCGGTTCGCAGCTAGTAATAAATAATTAACCATCATAATAATTACTCATTGTGAGTGAGTATGAAACTCAAGTAGGTATGATCCAACTAATTCCATGCATCATAGAACTGTACCATGGAACTAGTAAGGTTAATTTTTCATATTGTTGAAATGGAACTAGTGCTATTTTTTCAAATCCCACTCACCCAGTTGGCACAATGGTCACCATGCCGGATTGCCACACACAGGGTTGCGGGTTCGATTCCCGCCTCAGACAAGTATTTACGCTTATATATTTGTCTGTGGTCTGGTTGTTTCTGTCTATTATAAGTATGTATATATTTACAATAGAAATGTATATAAGTAGTATATCCGTTGTCTAGCACCCATAACACAAATCTAGTTGTTACTTAGCTTGGGCTAGATAATGTTAATGTGTGGAATATCCTGTCCTGCAAATCAGAGTTTAATTGAAAAAAAAAAGAGAAAATTTAACTTTAATTAAATAAATTAATATTACAGGACATTCTACACATCGCCTTCTAGCCTCAAGCTAAGTAACTAGACTTGTGTTATGAGTGCTAGACAACGGATATACTACTTATATACTTATCTTTTGAATTTTAAATTAAACTGAGAAACATTGCGAAATAGAAAAAAAAATGTTATATGCATGAATTGAGAACTTCCTTCTTTTTTGTCGGTGAAAAAAGGCTAAATAATTTTATTGTTTCAGGTTATTATTCGGAGGTACGATCCCGCACTACTTCTACAACTTCGTAGAGAACTTATTCCCTGAAGAAGTCGTAGCATTTCCCTTAGCAAAGAAGTTATTATTTGAAAGACTGATTTATGCGCCGATTATGCAAGCATTCTCTCTATACACGCTAGCTAGGTAAGTTCACTGATTTGTACAACTTTATACTCTTGTTTTACTATGATATCTACAAGAGATAATATCTGCTTGCAACCCACGTTAACTATTTTAATTATTATTAAAATAGTTAACGTGGCTTGCACAAAACAATCAAAGACACATGTGCATGTCTTTCGATTGGTTTTGCTGGCCATGTTCATAAAATAATATTTTCTACGTATGAAAAGTAAAAATATCAATCTTTTTCCAAACACATGAATAGAAAATTTCGCGTATAAGCGTCATGCCTTTCTTTTGAACCGATTTAGACTATCTTTTTAATTTTATTGGCACGAATGTCAGTCTCACTGAGTCTCACAATCACAATTCAGCGAGGAAATGATGCGTTTTCCCTAACTTAACATGCTCAGTCATATCACCACAGACCACAGTCATGTCATGACTTCTTATTTTAAGTTAGGATAAGAATTGTCTTTCTTTGAAGAGTTGAAATGGGCATTGACCTTGTTGAAGAAGGTTTAATTTTTGTTTTGATCTAGGTTCGAAGGAAAGAATCACGCGGCGGCGTTGAAGCAGTTATTCGGGCTGTATATGACAGTGTTGCAAGCCAATTGGAAATGGTTGACGCTGTTCCAGATCATTAATTTGGCGTTCGTACCTCCTATGGTAAGTTTACCTACTTTATTTAAAGTCGCACCCCGCGGTTTTACGCGATCTCTTTAAAAGTGATATTGATTTCCCACAAACACAGAATACATCGTATTATAAGAACTACAACCTCAAACAGCCCTTTTTAACCCTTTTATTAGTCGATTTTTCTAAAAATCCTTAATCCTTAGTCTTACCTACGTCCTAAAAGGAAGCCTCGTGCTAAGTTTCAGACTCCTTGAAATCTCGTTGTTTCAGAGATTTCGGTGATGATTCCTCTTTTTATATTATATCATAAAAATCGCTTAAGTTTCTCGTGTTATAACGTTATTCCGTACCACAATAGGTAAAAAATGAACCATTTTATACGATCATACTCTTGTCCGTCGGTCACCACAGACTTTTATAAATTATAATTATCAATTTTGCAAATAAAAAATGTTATAAGTATAAAAATTTTGGGTAGCAGAGAGCCGGAATTACATCACACTTATTTATGTCGTTAAGTTATCTCTGTTTTATTATACACTTCACTATATTTAGATTATCACAAATTACTTTTTGCTTACATTAATTTAGCATTTTTCACGACTTTATTTTCCGACATACACTATCGTACTAGAATTTAAAATTTAAGTATTTATTTTCGTAGAATTTTTTGTTTTAGTCAAACTCCATCAAAATAAGGTAGTAGGGTGTTTTTAATAAATAGTCAATCTATATCAAATCCCTACGTAGTAAAATACGAGTTGCGCATGATCCGGTCAAAGATTACAACAACAATGTAATGATGAATATAAAAATGATGTAAAATAATTGATCTCATTATTATTGTAGGTTTATAAGATAAACTAGCAGCGCTCCGCGGTTTCACCCGCATAAGTCCCAATCCCGTGGGAATATCAATGGGATAAAAAGTAGCCTTCCTCGATACCTACACAAAAACCACACAAATATAATTTTTCAATTCGAACCAGTAGTTTCTGAGATTAGCGCGTTCAAACAAACTCTTCAGCTTTTTAATACAATTTGGTGGAATTTTGGCGGGATCTTATTGAAAAACATGGCGTACTGTGTTTTATATTAGCTTTAGCTAATTATTTAATTCCTTAGATTAGAGACTGAATGATTCAATGTATGTATATGTAGTGTTAAAAATTAAAATTCAAGTGATAACATGATATTTCGTGATGCCCCAAATAAACAAAGTTCAGTATTTTTTTATTTTCATTACTTGAAAATATATCCAATTTGGGCTACAATCCACAATGCAAATTATTTTTTACTTGGCACTGGCTATATGCACAAATCGTGCTGAGCCATAACCCATGCCATAACCTACTAAATTAGAAGATTAAATGCGCTATTTCTTCATGGTCATACTAGTGACTGTCCTAGTAACACAGTATGAAAGCAAAAATAATGATATGCCGTATCAAATCAGCTCTCACTTTTGTTGATAACACTAAGTCGTAAGTATGTAGTTATCTAGTTACATACTAGCAACGCCCTGCGGTTTTTCGATTATATTTGAATAAAAAGTAGTATATTGTTACTCTCAATGGATGACGGTAAAGGAAAACATCGTGGTTAAAACCCGCGACTTAGTTGGCTTTAGATTTATCGGTCGACTAAGTTCAAAAGGTACCTAGTATATGTGCTGTGCAAGCCTACTCCATAATCATAAGAAGTTGCATATCCTACATTACAAACAAAACAATATTTTTTCTTTACACTCGGCATTAAATACACCATTTTATATATTTAGGTATGGTTACTTAATTATACAGGAGAATTATGTAGGAGGTATCTGTGTATGTACTCGTATGTTCGGGCATAACTTCGGTTTTTAAGGTTCCGTAGCTAAATGGCAAAAAACAGAACCCTTATAGATTCGTCATGTCTGTCTGTCTGCCGTATGTCACAGCCACTTTTTTTTATATAGTTAATTTTTTTCTGGGACGGGGTTGCCTTAAAACTCCATTTTAATTTTATCGGCATTAGATCTTGTTGAAGTCGGTTCCAATTTTTTAATTTTTCTTTTTTCAGTTACGAGTTCTGTTCATGAATTTCGTCGGCTTCGGCTGGGCAATGTTCCTAGCCACGAAGCGTAGACAACAGACGCAAAAGAAAGGGAACTGATCACCATAGACACATTCATAATAGACAACGGTGGAGGATCATTATAGTAATGTGATTATAAAATATCACCCTGTTTTAGAAACAATAAGGCTTTCTATAATTAAAATGTGTTTTGTCACTCTCGCACACCTTTCATCTGTCAAAGTGGGTAAGTGACAAAACGTATTTTGAATATGGAACGCTTAATAAAAGTTTATGAATGGGGGTAGTAATATATAACGCGACTTTAAAAATGGTTAGTATAGGTAGGTATATCAAAGGTTAAATACGAGTTCTGTGATGTTACGCGAGTGGCACAGCGTTATTATATCACTAAGTACATATTAAAAAACAAAGTGCCGCTGCTGCGTCTGTCTTCTGTCATTTCCTCTGCTACCTGTACAACGCCAGGGCGGGTCGCTAGTTAAAATTTAAAGATACGCTTTACTGCGCGGATCTTTCCTGTCTAAATAGAAGCTAAAACTTAAATAATTTTGTAACTAAATCGGTTAGAAGTGCAAAAATAGGTCATAATTTGTTGCCATAAAGAATATTATAAATAATCCAACCTCTTTGGGTTATGAAGTTGCATTAAAACTAAAAACTTTTTGTTTGGAAACATTTTCACGTCTTGACCTTGGCAACCTTGTACCCGTTTTTTTCATAAGTCGCAAGATTGTATTCGTCAAATGCCTAACTATAATAAAATCACACTTAATTATAAGGGTCAAGTCATATTCATATTATCTCTCGCCTTGACAAATTGCAATAAATTTTTTAGATAATTATAGGCTCAAAGTAAACATAGACGAACTTTTAACCTAAATTAGTACCTACACAGAAATAAAAAAGGTTTCTTGGACTGAGAAATGATTTTCTCCCTATAAACGCTAGATGATAGTTTTTTTGTAAATGTTCATGAAAATTTTAAGCAGTAAGTATTATTTAAGAATATTACTTTTAAATGCTTGCTTACTGCTTTTTAAGATTTTTTTCTCTAGCGTCTAGAGATCTGTGGTCTAGAGGGTAACTGCGCCCTCTCCCCCTATTTTTTGTTTTTATTTTTTTAATCTTAATTTCTATGATAATTATAAGTTTAAAAAAATAAAACAAAAAATAGGGGCATAGTCATGGCAGTTATAGGTTTTATGGCACAAAAATATTTGCTTTAGTATCATTATCCAGGGAGAAAACAGTCGACTACGTTTGTAAGTTTGTATGGAGAGAGCCCCCCGGTACCCTTTCCTCTTAAGAAATATTTTTTCTTTGTACAGGGAATTTTTTGGAGGGTATGTGAATCAAACATGACGTGTTCTTGTGTTTCAATTCGTGTCGAGGTGATATCGAAGCGTATGGATAATAATATTCTTAACATTCCACATTACTTTTTGTAAAAAAAAAGTCATTAGAACATTTTATTACTTACTTAATTTATTTTGCATTTATACATACACATCAATTATAGGTATATTTATCTAAACAGGTAGGTACTTATGATTTTATCTACATTTTGTTTCTAATATCAATTCATTCGCGTGGTGCATTTGTGATTTTTTTTATTATTTTTGTATATTTTTTATATTATAATAAATTGTTACTGTTTAATTAATAAATGAGTATTATTTATTATCGTTCTAATTTATAGTTAAGTATTGCTTATTTCAAACAACTTTTTTCACTCGATGCAGTTTTTTTTCCTTTAAATAAATACAAATCACCCTTAAGAGGGTGACATACCACCTTATCCACACAAAAAAAATATCCCTTAAATATTGACCGATATCAGGTGCTCTTTTTTGTGTATAATTCATTCTAGACTAGGCTTCCAGGTTTTTCTTTTTTTTTAATCACTAAGTAACACTTTTGAAAAAAAAACATGTGAGCCTAGAAAACAAACTATTCAAGCGATATGCCCTAAACGAAAATTCAATAAAAAAAAACGTCCTTGGTATGTATGTCTGTTGTTGGTTGGTAGAACCTTAAAAATAATTATTTGTAAAAAATGATTTGTAAATAAAAATTGTGTAAAAAATAAATAAGTTTCAAGTTCTTAGATCTAAAAATCGAAATAAATTATATTGCACGACTAGAGTATTTTTGGAATTATCATTTTCAAATAAATTAGACAAAATTAAATAAAATTATCAACAAAAGTAAAAGAAAAACAACAAAATAAGTTATAGAGCTAAAAAGTTGAATAAATATCTTATAAATAGACAATCTATGTACATTTATATAACTACATTCTTGACTAGAAATGTTTCTAGATTTAATTTCTATCGTTTTATTACCAAATGCTATTTGATAAATTGATTTAATACTTACTCGCAAGTTATTTGTCTGAGAAATTGGAAACCTCGAATCAAAATTTATAATGTTCATAACTAATAAACGGCTTAACCTATTTTTATGAAACATAGCTACGAACACTTAGGGAATGAGCTATTATATTAAAAAGATAATGAAATTGGGTTTTTTCGTAGTTAATCGGGAACAAAATTGGACCCACCGTAGAGTTCTACAATTGCTGTTAAAAGAATGTTTAAAATCAAACAGGACATTAACATCGTAATTTAGTTTAAGATTAAAGACCTTAAGGGATCGCTTTCAGCGTTAAGACTGCCTATCGTATCACTGCTTTTTATTTTTATAATTTAAGTGATATTTTTTATTATTAACAGTTATTACCAACTTATTAACTTGGTTTTAACAGGCAGGCTTAGAAACAGATGAGGGAGACCTTTGCTCTGCAGGTCAACATAGAAATAAAAAACTTTGCAATAAAGTGTTCTATCAAAACCAACAATAACACAAGAAAGAAAATAATAATTTGGAAGAAGAAAAATTCTCGACAATGGCAAGATGCGCAGCATAGAATATGCAGTCACATCTGCCATTAGAAGAAAAATAAAAACGCGTTCTATCCTATTTCTATGATCTATCTATCCTTCAACTCAAGCAGGATTTTATTTTAGATTCCACGATGGGTCTGAAATTTTGTTGCCCAATAAATACAGACAAAGAGACATAGAGGTTGAACTTGCAACACCCATTTTTAGTTATTTCGGGTTTAAAAATATGTAAGACTAGAATATAAATAGTTATACATAACCTAAATACCTACAAAAAATAAACTTAGTTGGAATGTATGTAGACTTTCCGTGTAGATTTCAACTTATGTATTTGTTACCTAAATTCTAATTTGTATATTGACTTAGTATTGTTTTTAATAATCTCTAAGTTTATTGAGTGAGTTATTAGGTGTTTTCTTATTTTTCAAAATCATCAAAATTTAAAGCAATGACTAGTTAAAATTACTTTTCGTGATTATTATCACATTAATATTGTAAATTGAGATCCATTATACGACCTCTATACAACAAATTAGAGATAAAAGACTCTCAGAAATATCATTAAATTATTTTTAGGGAAAGATTCGTTTTGACTAGTAAAGTTTCCGACTAGTTTGTTTTTTAGTTAAAGCTAGAAATACATTTGATTTACTTGTGCCACATACGCCGATATGAGACCACACCATATTATTGGAACGCTTTAGACTAGACAAACGTAGTTCTAGCTTAATTAGCATACTTTCATGCTTAAAAATGACTAGATAGTCTCTTTCACATCGGCGCTCGGCGACGCCTCGTCCTCTTGTCACTCTTGTTCCGGACGCGGCGACCGCGACCAGCTCTTCTCTGAACGGCTACTGTAGTAGCTGCCTGAGCTCGGCGATGACGGCGTCGGTCGACGGTACGGGATCGGACGCTTGCGGGCGCTGTTAGTTGCGTTAGTGTGAAATGGTAAATGTTAGTAGACATGTTAATTAAATCAAGGGTCTAATGCGATTAGAAGGTTAATAGTAACTGATCTAGTGCCATTTTGTGACGTTACAACAACTAGGAAACCTAAGTGCATTCCAATCGGACTTTATTTAAATAAATCTGTCTGAAGTTAGAACTAAATGCTAGTAAAAAAATAAATCTGTTTTATATTTTACCCGATAGTTAGTACATTTAAATGGTGTATTCCCGTTGTCCCCATAAACGCTGTCCCCATTAAAGTTGTAGGTACAGCGAAACTCAATTAGAAATAATTAAAATTTATCCTGTTGTTCCCATTGACGTTTTTACGGTATGGGGGATAACGTGAAGTTAAAAAAGGTCCTACCCATTGGAACATGGAACGAGTGCGGAGTGGGTAACATGGAATATATATTTACAACGGGCTAGGTGCCAACATAATCAAGGGCGGATCCAGCTTTGGCGCCAGGGGGGGGTCACATATAGTTGTGGTCAAGTCAAGAACTTATAATTTAGTTTTGATAGCAATAGATACAAGTAAAAAGTAGGTATTTATTAATGTACGTACGTACTGTACTTAAAAATATTTATTCTTTATTGTACATTTGAAGAACTTAACACATTATAATAACTTGTACATACAAGGTGTCCGGTAATGAATGACCAAGCGGGCACCTTCGGATAGAGGACACTGTGCTGGATCAGAAAAAAACAAAAGTTATGTTCTATGAAAGTCTCTCGGTTTCCGAGATATCTGCCATTTAAAAAAAAAAATCACTCCGTTCTCTATGTTTTTTGATGCCAAAACTGCAAATGAAGGAATTATCCCAATCTGTTTTTGGGATAGTATTTCAGGATAAATGTGCTATCAAAAATGCAAACAATATTTTTTATGAAACATTGAACGTTTTTCATAAAACTAAGATTTAACTCAAACTTCATGGTTTTTTTATTTTCTAAACCTAAACTTTAACCAATCCTGGTGTAAAAAAATGTATGGTCACCCTACTGCCAAATAAAAAACTTGCCTATTTCATTGAGATTCTGAAAAGGTATAATATATGGTATTACCAGTATTTAATACCAAATTAATTTCTAATAAAATGAGCAAGAGCATGCTTTTTGTGAAGTAAAAGTAGTAGGTACCAAATTTACTTTATTGTACTTAAAATATACAAGAAATTTTGGTTCTGAAATTCCCCGAATTTACTATGAAAAAAAGGAAGAAAGACAGCTCTGGCCGACTTGAATAGGAATTAATTTTGTATTGAATGCTGGCAATACCACATATTATACCATTTCTGAATCTTAGTGAAATAGGCAACTTTGTTATTTATTTAGCACTTTATGATTTTTAAAATTTTTTAACCTGAACTTTAAGCTTTCCCGGTGTAAAAAAAATGTACCCTGGTGCCAAATATAAAAAAACGTTGCCTATTTCATTGAGATTCTAAAATGGTATAATACGACCGTGATATTGCCAGCATTTAATACCTAATGGTTCCAAATTAAAAATAATTTTTAATATGAAACCAGAGTTAAAAATAATTTTTAATTTGGAACCAGGGTGACTAAACATTTTTTTACACCGAGAAAAGTTAAAATTCAGTATGGGAAATAGGATTATCGGCGAAGTAATGAAATGCAGAGTTGCAGGTATAAGTATGTGAAAACGTATATTTGAATATACCTGATGATGGCCACAAGGAAGGTAGATATATGTAGTGTTCCAGTTGGAATCCGAAGTTGAAGTAAGAGAGAAAGTAAGGGCGTACATTGCTTTTATAGTAACCTGTAGTACAGTGTTACCCGCATTAGGAAAACAAAATAAATTAATTTTTGCAATGTTAATCTAACAAATTACAACACGCCCCCTCAAAAATTAATTACTAATCAATCAAAACAACTATTTACAATATAGTTTTCTAACTTGAACATTATCAACCTTCCAAGTGTTTACTGGGAGAAGACAATAGTATATGGCCCAACATTTGTTGCTAGGATTAGGAAAACCCAGGAAAACCTAATCAGACCATTTCAACAAAAATAACTTTGTAATTTACAACTAGAGCTTAATCTTGCAATTTAAAACTAGAATGTACTTGCAATCTACAATTACAAAATTAATACTTGCAATTTAAAACAAAAACAAAATTCTTGCAATTTTCAACAAAACAAAATTCTTGCAATTTACAACAAAACCAAAATTCTTGCAATTTTAAACTAAACAAAATTCTTGCAATTTAATAACATTATTGTAAATATAAACCCATCTCCTCTCTCAAATGTTTAAAGGTGACAGTTGGTAGCGGCTTGGTAAGTACATCCGCTATTTGATTACCTGTGGGTATATAAAACAATTTTATTACATTGTTTTCAACTTGTTCTCTAGCGAAATGGTACTTGATGTCAATGTGTTTTGACCTCTTGTGACTCGTAGGGTTATTTGCTATACTTATACAACCATTATTGTCTTCAAAAATTGCTATTGGACTGACAATATTTATTTTTATACTAATTGCTAGAGACTTTAGCAATAATGCTTCTTTTACAGCTTCAAATAGTGCCATGTACTCAGCCTCAGTCGAAGAGGCTGCCACGGACACTTGCCTCTTTGTATTCCAAGTTATTGTACAGCTATTAAATAACTTAAATAAATAACCCGAGGTACTTTTTCTATCATTGACATCACTACCACCCCAATCTGAATCTACGTATCCACTTAAAATATGTACAAAATTATTACACCTTTTATATGTTAGATTTATTTCTAATGTGCCTTTCAAATATCTAAGCACTCTTTTGAGACATTGCCACAACTCTTTATTGTTTTTGTTTGTGTATCTGCTCAAAATACTAACACTAACACTTAAATCAGGGCGAGTACATAACATAACATACATTAAACACCCAATAAGGTTGCGGCAAGGTGCATTATATTCACTGTCTACATTTAGAGCTTCATAATTGGGTTTATTCTCTAAAGGAGTATTAATAGGATTACAGTCAGACATACCAAATTTTTCTAAAATGGTTTTTATGTATGCACTTTGATCTAAAGTTACTGTATCATAATCTCGAGTGATTTTAATGCCTAAAAATAACTTTATCTCATTTAAGTCTATCATTTTAAATTGACTCATTAAATAACTCTTTAGGCTGTCGATTGATTGCCTATTGGCACAGATTAATACTAGATCATCGACATATAGTAATATATATATATATATATATATACATCCAGGTATAGTTATTACGTCCATGCTAAGACACTGACTTACGGCGTCCACCACTTCCACTGGCATTATCGGCAAAGTTTATGTGAATGTTGTCTTCTTTATCACATGCCATATTCCTGTGCATCTTATATTTGCGAAAAGTAAGAAATTGTGGATATTCACATTCCTTTTATTCTGGTATACTTGGTACGTCATGTACATTTTCACGTCCTAGCGTATATTTTTTATATATGCTAATTAATAATGATGCTCTTATTGAGTCCTGGAGTACTTAATATTGATTGCGCGTCCTCAAATATACCTACTGACTTACGGCGTCCACTATTTCCACTGGCATTATCACCAAAGTTTATATTATAATTGAGGTAACAATACAATAGGGTATTACCGACCATGCAAAAGAAGAACCATGCTAGAATAAAAGTATAATTTTATCATGAAAGACGGATTTGTAAAAGCAGAAAGTACAAACCAATCTTCCACGGATAAATACATTGATGGTGGCGAAATTTTCTCATGCAATCCCGATATCTGTTCTGCCGAATTGAGGAAAATGTTAAAATATCTATGTAAGTACTTATCGTATCAACTTATGTTTAAAAATAACAACACATTATGATTATTTTTTATGTTGCGATCGCTATCTAACCTAACCTATTACAATTAGTTTTCAGATCCGGATCCAGAAGGGAATCTTACAGAGATGACGCTCTATTGGCTATGTGCAGCTCAAGCGGCATCAAAGCACATGCATCGTCAAGTGTACAATATGCCCCTGACACAAAGTGCGTTTTAAACTCTAACAGCCGTACTCAGAAACGTCAAACTATACTTTACTTTTATTTGTGCCAAGTAGAAATGAAACTTCACTATGCTTAAGTTTCATTTTTACTTGGCAAAAATAAAACTTAAGGTTCCTCTGGTCGATCGTGTTTCTTATTTATTAAAATTAAATTAAAATATATATAATTTAATATAAATTAATTTAATATAAATAAATATAATTTGTCTATTTCGTCGCCTACATGGGCTAGATATAGACTTGTTATGTAGATTTAACTTTTGTTTTTTCAAATTCCATAAAGAATAAATGGATAACACTCTAAATTCATTTGTATGGAAAACAGGATCGACCAGCGGAACCTTAAGTATAGTTTTGACGTCTCTGAGTACGGCTGTTAGTGCTATTGTCAACGAAAGCAGAAGAGACTGTTACCAGTTAAGTGCCACAACTGCCCCGCATCTAGTTTCTCTAGTGTAGTTATATAAGTGTCATATAGTTATATAATAACTTACATAATTAAACTTACCTATAATAAAGGTTTTATTATATTTTTTATTTTAATTTTCTAACCCTAAAGTGTCATACCCCATTCTACACCCCTATGTCCGCAACCCCCCACCGATCAGACCGATGTTCTATTTGTGGCTTATTTTTTTCATATTTTTTATGCTTGTTTTAGGCTTTTTACGTCCATTCATACTACTTTTATTATTTTGTGTAGAGGGTTTTTTAAATTTTTAATTTAATTTTTTATTTCATCCTTTTTGTTGGGTTGGACTTTTTAATTTTCTTATTTCATTTATTTTTTTCTTGCGATTTATGATTCAGGCTCTGGATTCAGGTAGAAACTTAATTAAAATTTGGTGTAAAAAAAATAACAATGATTAATTTACAATTAAATAATATTTTAATCTCAAAATTTAGGTGAAATTTTTAAAATTAATTTTTTAAAAAGCACCCTAATTTTCAATCGAAAATTCTCGCGTCAAAATATCACCTTTTTTAATTGAAAATTAGGGTGCTTTTTTGATATTAAGTTAAAATAAGGCGAAAAAATAAATATTTTAAATCAAATAAATTACGGAGTATTTGGGACATAATAAGGTAAGTTTTCACCAAATTTCGTAGAAAAAAAAACATTTTTGAAAAAGATAAAAATAAAAAACCAAAATCTTGGTTATTTGAATTTTTCACCTATATTTTGAGGTTATGTGAAAAAATTGTTAAAACAAAAGTTGTAGATCTTTTTATTACCTACAACTTTGCTATTCATTTTTTTTCCATAGGACTTGTAGTTTTGCCGGAAATCAAGATAAACCATTTTTTACCCTTAAAACCCCCCCCCTCCCACTTCCCGAACTCGGATCGACCGTAATTTATTTTTCCTTTCATTTTTATCATATTCCGCTCCTTTTCTAATGGGTTTCATCCTACTGTGATTTTTTTTGGTTTAAAAATTATCGACCCTGGTCTAAAGGAGGAGTGTTCTCGACGGCTAAGTGAGCAACTTTTGTTCTACGACTTTTAGAAATTTAACCTTTTTTTTTTTCGATAATTCCAAGGGAATTTTTACGTAGTAAAGTCGTAGAACAAAAGTTGTTCACTTAGACGTCTAGAACACCCCATTTCGTATTAAAACCCCTTTGCTGGAACACGTATTTGGCAAAACAATTCTGGAATGAAAACTTTAATTTTCGGGCTAAATTAAACAATAAAATTATAAAATGGTCAACGCCTAGTCCTAAAATAACGTCAAGGTAACTAATGCTTTTATTTGGTAAAACAATAAAACTCTAGAATAAAACTTTAACAATAAAAATTATATCATAAGTAACGTCTTGTTCTAAAATAACGTCAAAGTAACTAACACTCATATTTGGTAAAACAATTCTGAATAAAAACTTTTCGCTAAAATTATCACACAGAAAAAAATCAGCTGTAGGTAGTATACATTTTGTCGAAGGTACACCACTCTAATCTATTCATTCTAGATTTTTTAGCGACAAAATTTATAGTTGAGTTCTACTACTGCTATTTATACTTTAATGTGAGTACATTAAAACATACGACTCTCACGCCCCTCCCCCCCTTGAAAAGTGTCCCGTTTTACAGTTTTTCTCAATTTTCAGGAAAACGATACAAGCTAGGTCAAAGTGGTCAAAGACGAAATTATTTATTAATAAATTACCTATAAATAAGTACTAATATTTATTTTAATACGAGTTATGGTTTCCAAGCTATGATACGTCAAAGTTGACGAAAAAAAATTTTTTTTTGCTAATAATGATATTCATTCAACGTAACCAGCCCAGTATTTCCCGAGTTATTTTGCTAAGTGCTGATTTTTCGTCACCTTTGACGTATAATAGTTTGGAAATTATAACTCGTATCAAAATGAATGTTTGTACCTATTTATAGGTAATTTAATAATAAATAATTTTGTCTTTGACCACTTTGACCTAGCTTGTATCGTTTTCCTGAAAATTAAAAAAAAATGGAACTGTGTTGAAAAAATCTTTACGTAACTCCATAATTCATCAGACGTCCTCTCAGTAGGTACTCCAGTAGGATGGTATATTCACGATATTCATCACAATTTAGTCTACGCAAAATTAGTCACATCCGTTCGTACAGGATACTACAGCGTCCGCAAAGTTCACGAGCAGAATGAAACGATGGCCGCGCGCGGCAAGCCTCATAGTCTCAACGGTCAAAGCGCCTGAGCGGCAACGTCGCATTTCTTTTGTTTCTAACCACACGCACTGCACGAAGTGGCAACAGCATATTTGGGAGTAGACGCAACATTATCGGCCAAATGGACGGAAAAATACACCCAGAAAATATACAGCGACGCAGCGCCGCTATCGGATAATTGGCGAACTATATTATACTCATCCAGAGACTCTGGAAGTGAAAATGCGTCTCACTGATTTTTTTACTATAGATACCCAATACCTATAGCTATGTAATAGAGGTGAAATCAATCTTGCGTCCGTATACCGGACGCCGTAAGTCGGTGGACGCAATATTACTATGGGATTTTTTGAGGCTGGATGCAATAAGTATTGCAAGTTATAAATATATATATATATTTTTTTACTTATATCACCCTTATCTAAAATATAAATACATCTATCTACGGATGAATTTACAAAACCTTTTTCTTTAAGACACTGATCAAATAATTCAAACCAACACCTAGCTGCTTCTTTCAATCCATACAAAACTTTATTTAATTTGCAAACGTAGCCGTCTTTACTGCATACACCGTCTGGCACTTTCATGTAAATTTCCTCTTTTAAAATGCCATTTAAAAATGCAGTTTAGACGTCCATATGATGAACTAATAAATTATTCTGATTTGCAAAACTAATCATGAATCTGAAACTAGCTATACGAGCTACTGGGGCAAAAGTTTCATTATAGTCAATTAAATATTCTTGACTAAAACCCCTGGCAACGAGACGTGCCTTATATCTTAATGGATTACCAAACTCATCATTTTTAATACTAAAAATCCATTTACAATCTACTATATTTTTATGATCAGGTCTTTGTACTAATATCCAAGTATCATTAGCTAAAAGTGAATCTAACTCATCCCTAATCGCACCTTCCCATCGAATTCTATCATCACGACTTTTAATTTCATTAAATGAAGTAGGTACTTTACAATTTATTGTTCCGGCACACAATAAAAGATCAATTTCTTTATAAGAAACAGGGGAACGACCTCTAAGCCTAGCACTCCTTCTCAACAGACAAGAATCATCGATATTTTTATCAAAAGAACAAGTTTTACTAGTACTTGCTTGATCATTAACTCTTGGCATGGTATTTGAATCGTTAAGCTTACGATTTTTACTACGACAAACAAATTCATCAGACTTTGTACTATCCGATTTTGAATCATTTATTTTTAAACTATCTGATTTTCGTCCAACTGATTTTAGTCTATCCGATTTTAATCTATCCGATTTTGAACCATCCGATTTTGAACCATCCGATTTTGAACTATCCGATTTTGAACCATCCGATTTTGAACCATCCGATTTTGAACTATCAGACTTTGTACTATCAGCTTTGGACATATCAGATTCGGGACTGACACTACTTTGAGGTTTTAACACTGATTTTGATGTTAAGTCACTATGGAAATGTTCAATTTCATTCCCTTCAAATCGTAACTTAGGTCTCGATTGCTCAAAATTCACCTCGTCAACTATGACATCCCTAGCTGTTTCGTAGTTTTCGCGTTCTGTGTTCCATACCTTATAGCCGTTTGGTACATACCCTACCAAAATACCCTTATACGATTTCTCATCGAATTTACTTTTACTAGTTTTATTATGTATATAGACGGTAGAACCGAAAACCTTTAAATATTTAATTGCAGGCTTTTTATCGTGCCACAACTCGAAAGGAGTTTTATTTTTATTCAAAGCGCGGGTAGGTGTAATGTTTACTAAGTATACTGCAGTTAAAACTGCATCGCCCCAAAAACACTTAGGTAATTTAGCACCGATAATCATAGCACGGGCTTTCTCAGTTATCGTCCTAACCATACGCTCTGAAACGCCATTTTGTTGTGGTGTTCTAGGAATAGTAAAATGGTATGAAATTCCTTTAGACATACAGTAATCTTTCATTTCACTAGATAAATATTCTCGGCCATTATCACAGTACAAATTAACCAACTTTAAATTGAATTTAGCCTCACTTTTTGCCACAAAATCTTTAAAAGCCGAGAACACATCTGATTTATAAGCTATCAGGTACGTAACACACAGTAATGAGTATATTGATCGACAAACAACACAAAATATTTCTTATTATCGATTGTAGAAGGAGTGATTGGCCCGCACACATCCGTATGCACTACAAATAAAGGTCGCTTAATGTAATTTTTATCTTTGCAAGAATTAAATGGCAATCGAGTCTGTTTCCCGTTTATGCAAGCTTCACACAATTTGTCGTCAGGTGATATCACCTCAATTAGACTGACGTCATCGATCATACAGTTATTTCGTAACTCTAAAAACTTTTGTTTACTAATGTGACCTAATCTTTGATGCCACAACTCATAATTATTTTTATCACTGCATATTTGAGAAACAGATCGATTAACTTTAACTTCAAAATCGACAGATATTAAATTATGAACTGCCTTACCTTGCATCAGTAGTTTACCGTTCTTACTGATATTCGTTCCATGCTGATCGAAGGTGATCGTCAGCCCGGCACGCTGCATCCTTGATACTGATAGTAGGTTGTACGGCACCTCGCGACAGTACAATACGTCCTCCAGAGTGCCTTGGATGCCGGTGTTACTTACGACTTGTAATGTCCCTCGTTTGGTAGCTGTAACGAATTCACCGTGTTTAGCAACTGAAATTTTCATCGGGTTAATTAACGAGTAGGTATTGAAAAGGTCTTCCCTGTTAATGATGTGATCAGAAGCACCGGAATCCAACAGAAATGTTAGATGGTTTCCGCTTGCACCTCCTTCAAAGTTCCCGGACATAAATGCGAACCCGGTAGCTTCACTGCACGTTGGTATCTCGGTGATTTCCACAGCTTGAACAGTTCGGGGCCTGTCTACTGGTTTCTGTTGGTTGGGTTGACTCGTCCGCTTGAAGTAGTAGCAGTCGTTCCTCACATGACCTTTGCGCCCACAATGGTAGCATTTGACGAACGATTTCTTCCTAGACTTGAATTTCTGCTGCTGGTACGGCTGATTAGGCTTAATGTTGTGGAATTTGGTACTTCTAGCTTGAGCAGCGACGTGAAGAATCGTTGACTCACTACCCTCATTTTTTAACTTGACTTCGTGATCTAATAATCTCGTTTTGACGAATGCCAATGTTAAATTATCTTCCGATAATGTCTCGATGGCAGTGATGACACCATCGTACGAAGTAGGTAAAGTTAGGAGTAAGTGAGATACCTTATCGGTTTCTTCGAGTTTTGCGCCAGCCGCCATTAGCTCCGTGACAAAATCATCGAAAACCGTTAAATGCTTGATCAACGGAGTTTCACCTTGTAGCTTTAATGCCAACAGCTTCTTACGTATCGCCAGCTGAGTCGCTAAGCTTTTTCTTTCGTACAACGTGTCCAAGTTCTTCAGAATTTCTCTTGCGGTTAGGTCGTCTTTGGCAAAACTGAGGTAGGAATCTGCCAAATACTCGACGATTACGCTTTTTGCAATGCGATTTTTCTTCTCCCAAGGATCCATTCGTAGTATGGGTTCCTCATCGATGACCGTGATAACGTCCATCTCAGTTAACAACGCGCGAATCCGAAATTTCCACACGCTGTATTTCTCACCGTCGAATGGCTTGATGTTTCGTTTGGTCTTCATAATCTCCATTGCGAAAATTCAAAATTAATCGGCCACGTGTTTTCGAAAACACTTAGGTATAGGACAGCACAGTATTTTAGAATAGTACTGGGCCCATAACCTATGGGAAATAGGATTATGGGCGAAGTAATGAAATGCAGAGTTGCAGGTATAAGTATGTGAAAACGTATATTTGAATATACCTGATGATGGCCACAAGGAAGGTAGATATGTAGTGTTCCAGTTGGAATCCAAAGTTGAAGTAAGAGAGAAAGTAAGGGCGTACATTGCTTTTATAGTAACCTGTAGTACAGTGTTACCCGCATTAGGAAAACAAAATAAATTAATTTTTGCAATGTTAATCTAACAAATTACAACATTCAGGTTAAAAAATTAAAAAATCATGAAGTTAGAGTTCAGTCTTAGTTTAAAAAAAAACTTTTAATGTGTCATAAAAATTATTGTTTTTATCCTGGAATATTATCCAAAAAAGAGATTTGAATAATTCCTTCATTTGCAACTTTGGCATCAAAAAACATAGAGAAAGAAGTGAATTTTATTTTAAATGGCGGATATCTCGGAATCCGGAAGACTTTCATGGAACATAACTTTCATTTTTCTGAACCGGCACAGTGTCCTCTATCCGTAGGTGCCCGCTTATCCATTAATTACCGGACACCCTGTATATTGCCGTCTCGTTGAAGTTAAGTCGTTCCGATACCGATTGAGGTAAGGTCTAGCTAGACGTTATATGGCGCGGTAAAATTCAAATTTTTCGATGCGTTCGTTCCCAAATGTTGGCCATCATACAAAGTTATTATATTAAATTAAGTAATTAAATATTGAAGGTATGTAGTTACATAAAATCTGTATGGTGACAAAATATAAAATATAATATAAAATCATTATGTTCAATTAGTGGTCCACCTAAGTCCTGGAACCAGCTCAGGGGGGGGTCATGACCCCCATGACCCCCCCCCTGGATCCGCCCTTGAACATAATGTTATTGAATGGGGACAAAGTCAATGGGGACAACTGGCATACACCATTTAAATAAATCTGTCTGAAGTTAGAACTAAATGCTAGTAAATAATAGATCTTTTTATATTTTACCCGATAGTTCAGTACATTTTAAGAAACTGTTTCGAAAGTTCCTTCAATAAACCTTTTTCGAACGTCTAATAAATCTTTCAGTTGCTCCAGAGGAATTTGTTTAATTCTGAATATTACCAATTTCTTTAGACAAGTTGTAAAAATTAAATAGGTCTAAATCTTAGCTTAAATTCGAGTAGTTTTTATTTGTGTATTACAAAAAGTGCCTTAACTTACCACTTTCATTTTAATACTTAAGAGGAAAGGGTACCGGGGGCTATTTCCATACAGACTATTACAAACGTAGTCGACTGTTTTCTCCCTGGATAATGACACTAGAGCAAATATTTTTGGTGCATAAAACTTATAACTGCCATGACAATGCCCCTATTTTTTGTTTTTTTTATTTTTCAAATTTTTTAAATTTTATTTTCTATGATAATTAGAAAATTTAAAAAAAAACAAAACATAGGGGCATAGTCATGGCAGTTATAAGTTTTATGGCACAAACATATTTGTGCTAGTGTCATTATCCAGGGAGGAAACAGTCGACTACGTTTGTATGGAGAGCGCGCAGGTACCCTTTCACCTTAAAGATCATCAAGAATAAAGTTCAAGTCTTGAAAGTTATTTTCATGTTTAAGATTTTTGCATAAACACGAAACCCTTTATTTTACTAAAATAAAAATAAAATGCAATTCTTTTAAAATAATCTTGTCTATTGTGTTGTGACGTCACATAGCGCTAGCACACTCTCTTATGAATTTAATTAATAAAAAATGTATCGTTAAGTAAAAGGCAATTCTAACTTACCTTCGTTATTAACAAAGTTCACACTAGCAAAAACAAAATAGAAAATTAATTCATTGATGTTGTTATTAATTAAAGAAAAAATGTATTCTATCTACAACATTCCATTAAAAGTGTCTACTGAGCATTTCATGCAGCATAAAATAAATAAAGATATTCAAATTACAGAGAAACAGAGAAAACATCTAAACTTTTCGAGCCCTAACTGTGGTCTACCAATAGAGTTCTTTCTACCTGTAGTTCACCACAAAGTGGAAGGAACAGTGGTTTTTATTAGTTTCCGTGGTTTACCTGGCAGGGCAGTTTTTGCTTTCCCGTCTACAAAAATATAAGCAAAACTTGAGCCGGGATCGAGTGTCAGTAAGGCTTTAGTAGCGTGTCATTTCACGTATTAATTAGAGCTAAGTGTTATATCTATGAAGATTTATAAGAGTTTTCACCAACTAAATATGGCAGACATCTTTGTTTTTTTAGTTTAACTGGTGTATTTTGATAATAATTTTGGATAATTCGATGACATAGATGTGTTATCTTGCATAGACAAATAGACATACTATCTGGAATATTTAGTTAACTGAGAAAACTCCACGTAGAGGTTTCGCTTAACATTGTCACTAGGTTTAACGAGACAGGAAGTCGAAGAAAAAACTGTTCGAAAAAAATCAGATGTTTTCTCTATTACACTGTAAAGTTAAAAAAAAAAGAACAAAAATCATATTTCAAATAAACTTTAATGTGATAAACAACACACAGAGCAAATATCCATCAAAGTATACGATACATAGCACAATTCTACATCTGGCTTCATTATTCGCGAATAACTTCAGTTTTTTGTATAATTTGGCACATTTTCATATCATACTATCTTCTTCTATATTTGTATTTGTTTGGTGCGTAAGCAAGATCTATTATGGGTGCGCTACGGAGAAAAAATAATAATTAAAAATACATTTTTTTGAAGATAAACGGCTGCGCTCATAGACGTTCTTAAGTAAAGGTTAAGTTAGAAATGCTTTGTCACATTTTCGCTGATTTTGAATGGCAATTGTAAGACCGAGATAAAGCATTGGTTAACTAAAGTTTTCCTTAGGAACGTTTCCAAGCGCGCCCGAAACTACCTAAACATATTTTGAAAAATTGACTAAAATTCATTATTTGAATCTAAAAAAGAAAAAACGAGCAAATGTAAACTTTAATTTCATTAAATTGAAGCTAATTTCCGCTAAAAACCAACATTTACATATAAAATAGCACACCCTTGTTAGAAAATGTCGTGTATTAGGCACCTTCATACTCACACAACGAAGACCGTGTCCACAACTGAAACGATTCGCGAGATTTCCACGCGCAGCCAATCACAAGTCAACTTTAGCTGTGTGCGAGTTGAGCACTCTTTAGAATACTTTAGATCAACTTAAATATTGTCTATGGTACAATGGGAAATGCGTCTGTGTGCGTGCGAAGCTGATTGGTGATTGGCCGAGCGCAGAAATCGAATCGAAATCTCCGTTATAGACAAGTCCAACTCACAGCCCAAACGCCAAAATAATAAAAATGTGGCAAATGTTAGATGATAATATATTAAGTGAAACTTATAATACATAGTATTAACTTAAAATTAAACAGTTTCTAGCGCACACTTCACTAATCGGAGCTACTAGTCGAATCTTCTGAACTCGTGCTATATTTGCGTGACTTTTTTCTATAAAGAAAGAGAACAAAAAAATAGATAATAAATACATATAAGATATGAGCTACAAACAAAGATTATGTCACTATGTTTTAAATCAGATACAAATACATATAAAAATATTAAACTATGAAAGAAAAAATGTATGTTCCATAATAGACTTTTAGTTCTTTTATGTTAATAAAACAAATTATGATATTTAAAAACATTGTGACGTAACCAAGGTATAAAAAAACACGTGACGTAAATGCAAATAAAAAACCTAAAAACACAACTAAAGGGTATTAATAATAAGCAGCGCACAAACGTTGTTAGGAGCTTTACAGGGACACTTATGCAGCTACTTAGTCAGTTAAGTGTAATTATTATACAACTACAGTGCTTGTTATTATTTTAAAACCGACCTTGTTGTTGCCAATCAAAGATGGCTGACGTGCTTTGTTTTCATTTTTGGTGTATCTTGAGTTCAATTCGACAATTTCGGTGTAATTTTATACAATTTTGGTCAATAAAAGTTAAGTCAAAGTTACATTCAGGTGCTATCTGCCATATTCTGATTATTAAACATAACTCCATGGCGAAGTTTCGTTAAAAGACTGTCTGGCTTTAAAGGAGAACGAAGATTCACTTGATGCAAAATTGTTTGTCACAAAATGCCATATCTATTTAACACCACTAAGTGACAGTAGTTTTAAAATTACCCAATTAAAGAAGAACGACGCTCTCCACTCCAGTTTACTCGCGACTACGGCTGATGTTACTCAGCCGGAATGTCAAAGAAATTCCCAAAATAAATAACCAAAACGCGATCGCGACCCGTTTCAATAAAATAATTAATGTAAATAGCGTAAGTAAATATCATGTTAAATATAATAAAATAGTGAAATTAATCAATGAACTAATAAAATAAAACACACAAATAAAAGTGTTAGGCTATAAAAAAGCATTAAAGGCAAGCGCTATAGCACCGTTATACAGCTATACCTCGTGATCCGGCGCCTGTCCAGGAAAGATGGCGAGCCGGCGCGCCGCGGGATAGAAGGCGACCGACTACGCCGGCTGGCGCGACTCGCCGATCTACGGTAATCCGCATACACGCCCGTCATACTCCTTGTTATACAACCGTTACCGTACCAATATCATGCATTATATCCGTTATAAGTTGTACAGTGGTCATGCATTATTGTCCATTAGTATTTATATATTACATATTGTTGTTCGTTAGCATGCATTATCGTATTGACCATTTGGTTTGTTGTACCATATTTTCCATTGGTTGTATAAAGGCCATATAATGGTTGTATAATAGTCCCAACGTTTTCGTTGATTGTGTCCATATCATGCATTATCCATTTTTATTTGTATTCCGAAAGGGAACGGAAACAGAATAATTATGTTAGTTTTTTAAAAATCATTAAGTAATTAATTAATATTTTATGTTTTTTTGAATGCAAAGTTGCAGTCAGTGTATCTACTGCATTTAATTAGTCAATAACGCCCACAGTATAAAGAAAAATTAAAGTGATAATTTAGTACAGAATGTTGTACTAATTAGGACATTGAGTACCGCCTTAATTCCTCTAAAAATAATATGAAGAATAGGTAGGTAATTTAACTGACATCCTATATAAAACCAAGTTTCTACCAATTATATTTAGTAAAATCCATAGCTTTGTAATCACCTGGATGAGCGTGATGATCTCGACGTGCTGCGGGATGAGCGTGATGAACTGCGGCTACTGTACGAGCTGGAACGTGACGACCGCGAACGCCTAGCAAAAAAAAAAAACGTTTTTATTAGAACTAGATGGCGGTACTGTAGATATTACATTTTCTGAATCGCGGTACCATTGTTATTTTAACGACTAAGAAGTTTTTAGAATAGTCGAGTAAGTAATTTGTATATTACATTCAAAATTTCCAGTAGCCTATTGTTATTACAGGACTCCAGCTTTCGGGAAACCAAGTTTCGTCGCAAGCGGTTCAATAGAGTTTGCTTGAAGAGGTAACAAACATAAGTAGGAATTAAGATGTTAAAATCTACCTTGACGAAGAGTATGATCTGGACCGTGACCGCGAAGACCGCGACCCGGACCTCGACCTCGACCGTGAACGCGACGACTTCCCGCGCGACCTCGATTTGCTCCGCGACCTCCTCGACGACGACCTCGACCAACTCCGCCTCGATTTCTCATCACATTTCTCTACAACTTCAACCTTTTCATCTACAACTTTTTCAGGACTTCGGGCAGGTATAACTACTGGTTGTTTCTCTAGAGATTTCTCCCTACTACGCGACTTTTCTGGACTTTGCTTAGGTTTTGTTTCCTTTACTTCTTCCGGTTTGATCTCGCTGGTACTCGGACCGGTAGATGTGGAAGGACCATTCATATCTTCTGTCCTTATTCGCTCCATAGACGCTTTAGCTATTTGAGCCAGTTTCTCTTTCAAACGTCGAAGTTCCTTAATATCATGTTCTTCTAACCAATCCCTAACATCTGATTCAGATTCGGTATCTGTATTCTCGCTAGATGAACTTCGCATACAACTCGCTTTCGGTTTAATATCTTCTTTTTTCTTCTTTTTAGGTTGAAGATCTGAAGGAGATTTAATATATTTCCGCTTATCTTTATCGGGTAGTTTCTCTATAATATCTTTGTAGCGTTCTGGGCTGCGTCTGGCTGGTGAATAGCTTAAGCTTGATGATGATCTGCTTTTGCGGACCGAGTGAGATCCAGACCGACCTCTTTGTGATTCTTTTCTATCTCTCTCTTGCTTGTCTTTACTTCTTTTGGGGGAAGGAGATCGAGTTTTCTTAGTTTTATTATCGGGTGTCACCTTTTTAGAGGTTTTGCGCGGTGGTGACTTAGATTTGCGTTTGGGACGTTCTTCTGTTGAATGTGATCGTCTTTTCGATCGGCTTTCATCCCGTTTGTCTTCTATAGATCTTCGGTCTGATTTGTATTTATCTTTCCCTTTGGGTGATTTACTGCGTTTGTATTCTGATGGTGAGTCTTTTCTTTTATATTCGGGCGATGGATCCCTTCGTTTGTAATCGGGTGAGTCTTTACGTTTGTATCGAGGTGATGGGCTACGTTTTCTTTCTTTATCTCTCGGTGCAGGAGATGCACTTTTCTCTATGTAACGGGATTTAGTTTTTTCATTCTTATTTCTCTGTTTCAGTTCCCGCTCGGTTTCAGTAGACAAGTCTCTTCTATCGTTAGATCTCTTTTTATCAACCTCTTTACGCGTTTCTTTGTTATTTCTAACTGGAGATCGTTCTCTGTATTCAACGGATGAGTCACGTTTCTCTCGGGAAGGACTCCTTTTCCTACGTCTAGAATCATTATTTTCCCTCTCTTTCTGTCGTTTGGTATCTTCTTCGTAACGGTCACGGCTTTTGCGAGATCTTTCATGTCTGTCATCCCTTTCTTTACGAAGTTCTCTGCTATTTTCTCTTTTCTTTCTGTAGTCTGGTGACTCGCTTCGTCTCGCTCGTTTATCATCCCGATCGGGGCTATCTCTCCTTCTGTCTTTTCTATAATAACTGTCATCTCTTTTCCTCTGTTCGGAAGGACTCTTACGTCGTCGTTTTTCGGGTGGCGGAGAGCTACTCTGTTCTCTGTTATATTTCTTGCTTCTTTTATCTGGTCGTCTTTCACTATCTGATTCAGGGGAGGAGTTTCTGTCACGTTTCGATCGTTTGTTCCTGTCGTCTTCCCTTGAAGGTTCACGTTTCTTGTTATCCACTTTAGTGATGTAGGATTTTTGTCTGTAGTCGGGGGAGGATTCTCTGGATCGTCTACGCGTGTCGTCCGGTCGCGCAGTTCGTTGCGAGTCGCCGCGTTTGTCGTACTTGTTCCTACGATCGTCGCGGGTCTCTGTTTTGTTGTATTCAACATCATTGCGGTCTTCGCTGTTGGCGCGCTCACGAGCTTTCTCTTTTTGGTATTTGACTGGGGAACTGAAATTAAGGTTTTAATATTAAAATCTAATGAAGTGCTATATTAAAATAAAGAGTCTATAGCCTTCTTACTACTTACCTCTCTCGGCTCGAAGGTTCGCTGCTGGCGCGACGTCTGCTACTCGACTTTTTCTGTTAAAAATGCCGAAATATCTATAAATATACTAATCGACAGAGAACTAAAATGAAAAACACCAGTGCCAATACGATACTATAGTGGTAATGGCAACTAAAATATATTTTACTATAAAACAAATATATATTATGAAAATCTTCAAAACGTCCTTGCGAGAAGGTAAACCATAATGAAGAATTCCAATCGAAACGATAAAATAAAACCACTTTACACATGCACACTAACAAGGAAGTAAAACAAATGTAGGCGAGAAAATATTATACAATATAGTTCAAAATTAAATTATAATACTCTCAGCTACCGATGGAAGCGAATTTAAAATAAATATATTAATTGTAAAGTATTCATATCGAAAAATATATCCGATTATTATAAAAAAAATATATAGTAAAATTGACAAATTATAGTATATAGGGATATATAGAATTGGTTGGCACGAGTGTTTATCTTAAAATATAAATATGGTTAGTATATTAACACATTACGAATACATAAAATACATGTAATTACACAAAAATCAATATGTATATAACACTTTGGGGAACGTACCTTATTTAACAAACGTTGGTTGTGGTATATACCATTTAAAGTGGAGCATCCTTAATTAGTTTTGGTTAAATCAGAAGAGGGAGAATTTTATGTATTAGTTTAGTATAATATCAAAAAAACATAATGTTCAGGAGATAAAAGGGTGTGCTTGTGAACTCGTACCCATAAATACAGATACGTAGGTACTTTGAACTGGATTTTGGTCCCATATATTTTGAGAATCTTAAGCTCTGAGCACACTGAGGAGGTACCGGGAGCGGACCAGGTGTCTTAGTCTGCGAACACAATTGTGTTTCAATAGTGTCGATAGAATCGTAATAGACATTTTATGTCAAAAATATGACATTACATGTCAAATTGGTATTCTCATAATGTTAAATATTCTATCGAAACACCACTGACACACCACTGAATCACTTTGGTATTCTTCTCTAGAATCGTGGTTATATGGGATCTCGATAGTTATCAAAACGGTATATTGCTTAGCAACATATACCATATTGCTAGGCAATACCAGCGACGTATCTATTACAATTCTATTGAGACTCCATAGTGATTATATTGCGATGTTAATAAAACTTTACCAGAATACCAAATAAAGTTACAATCTCGGTATAATATCAATAGTCTCGATATAATGACAATGGTAAATTCATTAATGCAAAATAGCAGAATAAGGCCCCTGTTCCAGTAGCGAGAATTTTTGTAATGTTCTAGTTTCTATGCACTATGCCACACAGAGACCGGCCAGTATTTATATGGCATCGTGCATAGAATCTCTAACAAACAAAATCTTGCAAAAAAGGAGCTCCCGGCACCGCCTCAGTGTGCTCAGCGCTTTAAGGCCAGCGAACATCGGCGAACGGTAGGGTATGGCATTTTATTTGCCAAAGTTAATCCCTACATATTTAATGGTGACAAGACCAGCGAGACATTTTTTGATGCTCTAGAATCTGTCTTGTTTAGATACATAAGAATTCAATTTGGTAAATTAAAAATTTCATGCCCTGCTGTCAAACAATGTGAGCCAGCAGTTGTGCATGGATTAAAAATTAGAAGTATGTAAATAAAGGTACGTTTCACGCAGCACGCCATACGCGATCGCGAACGCGTCAGTACACAATGAATGAGATGATAAGACCACGTAATGTCAAAGACTACACACCATGCATATAACTGAATATATCACAAAAGCTCCACACATCGCCCAATTCACCGGTAAAATACCGGTCAGTTAGTGACATTTACCGTTACCAATAATATCACCTAACATAGTGTACGAGTGTTATTGTACGTGATATACTTACAGTATATGTTATTTCTTCAGACAAAGATGGCTATCCTATGAAATGATGCACAGTTAAACAGATAATTTTTTACTCTCTATCTTTTTTTATTTACAGACAAAAAATAATAAAAATCATAAAAGAATGATAAAGAAGTAGATAATAGACCGCCCCGTTCAGACTAAGATGATAGGGTTCAGCTAAACAGTGAACTATGAAGGAGACAGGCAGCTACCGCGGACCATAGAGAGATCGAAAGCACAAAGAAATAGTTAAGCCTTCGTGAGTCGATTGTAGTATAGTACTTAAAGGTAACGGTTGGTCTTATGATTGAGAGCGGAAATCAAAGGAAGCACGGTGCTATTCGATTGCCAAGTCACGAAAGTCACAGGAGCTGGCGGGAACTAAATACTCTCGAGGTCATAATGGCGAATAAGCAAAAGTCATTTTATTTTCCATTCCAAGCCAACGCTTAATATAAAGTAAACTCTATCGCAACGGAAATAAAGTTGATAATCGCATGATTCCCACCACTCTGAGTAGTAATAGTAACTGAAGGGTAGAAAGGTAGTGTACTGTCCGGGGAAATGTGTTGATAGGTGACTATTTTGGTACTATAGATACGAATATAACCCCAAACATCCCTCGACACAAGTCGTAAACGTTACGACTTTAGAGTGATTGTGATGAGATTACGTTTTCATTTCATATTTAATTGTTTTAGTAAAAAATAACAGGACTTCAAATTAACTTGGTTATTTTTACTAATAAAGTTATAAATACTAAAGTAATATTAAGTAGCAGAAAAAACTTCTTTTTGCATTTGTAAAAACAACTTTAATTTTTTTTAGGACTTATTTATATGATAAGATTAATCAAATATTTTTTTTTTTATTTATAACATATATACCAGTAATTAGTAAGAAAGACAATCTTGTTACAAGTTACTGGTAAAAATTACTAAAAACAAAATTTTCCTTTTAAAACGTAATCTCAACACGGTGAATTATAAAAACTGGATAGTTGCATAAGACAGTATGAATGATTGAGGGTAGTTTATAAATACCTTTTTCTTCTTCTTCTGTCGTTCGTCGTCGGAACTGCTGTCGGAATCGTGGTCGGAACTGCTGGAGCTGTCGGAATCGGAAGATTTGGAGCGCTTCTTCTTCTTCTTACTTGAATCTTGTCTGGAGAATAAATAAATAACGTTATGTAAATAACGCAGGACATTCCACAAAGCACCATCTTGCGATTTAAACAAAAATGTTTTTTCTCATTTTCATTATGAAGTTACGTTATGTTTGAGATTGAAGAGATTGAGCGTGTTAGTTCCTACGCGGGACTGGAGTTTAATTTTTATGTGCGAATGTCTCATCTTATATCAAGTCGACACAATTCTAAAAGATTCTAATCCAATCTTATTTTTAAAAGTTAAGAGGTTATAAATTTGTAATATTATCTAAATAATCTTATAAAACGCTTTTTGTAAACGCTATGTTTTATTTACTACCTATATTTTTTTTAAATAAAATCAATTCTTCACAAAAGTACAAGCTTTTCTTACTTTTGAGCGAAATGGCGTCGTGTGAAATGAATACAAAGAACGCTGGAGAGGCCATTTTTATTTTTTTTCTTATCGACCTTGCCTACCTCCCTGTAAGGTAGTTTGTTATGCAAACTTTTGTTTATAGTTTATGTAATGAACTTCAGACGGCATGGCATGTCCATAACAGATAAATATAGACCTTAAAATTATTTGCAAGTGAATTCAGTTGGAATGAAGCTTAAATCATGATATTATCGCATGTAGGCTATGAAACGTTTTATTACCAATTCTTGTTGCCGTATAAATACATTACTATACTTATTGATTGCTGGAAAATAAAAATTAAAAAAATATCCATTTTATGGCAATGACTTTTTCGAATATCAGCTTTTTAGGGTTCCGTACTTCAATTATGATCACTCTCTTGTCCGTCTGTCCGTGTTTTTTTACCACCGACTCTTTTTTCTTAAAACAACTTCAGAATGACTCCATAGATTAATGGTTTTTTGGGCAAGGGCTGCCCAAATTAATGAAAAAGTTAAAAACAAATAAGTGCATTACTGTCAAAAAATAATTAGATAACAAAAACCGATAATTTAAACATAATCCATACCTATTAATCAAGTGCCAGAGTAGCTTTTTCTCGCTGCAATTTTATAAAAAAATAACTTATTTATGACTAAAACAAAAATATAAATAAACAAAAAGTTATTTAAACATATTACTTGCCTTTTCGTTAACCTCAGTGTCACCTGTCTAAACATATAAATAAAAAATAATAATCACATGCTATGACAGACAAAACATGCTATGTTACTTATATTGGTTGTAATTAACTTACTTTTCTTTCTTATTCTTTTTTGACTTTTTTTTCTTCAATTTCTTTGATTCTGGTGATGGGCTGAAAAGGCAAAAATATAGGTATTTAACTGTTTGTTTTATGGACAATAAGGGTAACAAGTGCGAGTAGGACTTGAGATGAAGGGTTGCGTACCATTATATTGTTTTTAGTATTTTTTGTTAAAGCTTCAATAGAAATACATCATCTGTGAAATTTTTTAACTGTCTGGCTATCACTGTTCATGAGATACAGCCTAGTGACTGACAGACAGGTGGACAGTGGAGTCTAAGTAAAAGGATTCCGTTTCTACCTTTAGGTACGGTATCTTTATTTCTGTTGCCGCTATAACAACAAATACTAAAAACAGAATATAATGGAACGGAACCCTTCGTGCGCAAATCTGACTCGCACTTGGCCGGTTTATTATAGTTTTTGGGTTATGTAATGGGTAGTATAGTAAAGACTATAGAGTAACATACCTCCTTTTCTTCTTCTTCTTAGCGACATGTCCGTCTTCCCTCTCGTGGCTCGGTGTCCGCACTAGCGGATACCGCGCGGCGTGTTCCCTCGCACGACGCTCTGGATCGAAGCTAGTACCTTCCACGAACTGTGGCGATATACCGAACGCGTCACGTAGACGAGCATTTTTCTCTTGTTGAGCTTCCGCTACCGCGTGTGTTTCACGTACGCTATAATTTGAAAATTTGGGGGTTTATTGGGTGTCAAATACAGGGGTTTCCTTTCGGAGATTTGAGCAATATTGATGGTAGATACGATTTCTTGTTCATTAGTGTAGTATGTTTAGCATATTTTTTAGTAAAACTTAGTATTCAAATAGTATTTTATAGAATTTACTAACACTATTGTTAGTAAATTTGGCATTAATATTCCAAAACAATTTGGAATATTAAGTTTATTTATTTGCTTAAGAATCGGTAGAGCATAGACTTGGAAGGAAGTCAGTGTAGTATTTGATCTAGCATTCCTATTATGATAATATGAAGCCTAAATGTAGACGCATATTTACCTGTATTGCACCTAAGTGCGCTAAAATGGGGAAACAGTAAAACAATTTAGCAAAATGTCTTACTATACGATCGTCACCACTACAGTTCTATAAATTCAAATTACCTATTTTATGTGGACATTAAACTTAGTTGCCACATCCGAGCTGCCAATAAAATAAGTAGGTATGTGTCGTGAATTAAAGGGAGGCGTTGTACAGGGACGAATATCGAACGAGCGTCTCATGTTCCTAACGAGAGGGGCTTTATAAATCGATAAAGAGCAATGCACACCTTATTACGGATCGCATGGACTTCCTCTCCTCGTCATTGGAGAGACAGACCTGCAAATTGTCGTTAACGTTTCTGTCTACGTTTGTACAGCTGCATCGGCAGCAGCACGAGTTGCGGAGCCCCTCGATGATGGTGCGGAGCGCGGGCTCCAAGGGGTCGGCCACGTGGGACGTGCCCGGCTGAGACATGGCAGGTGGGAGAGCCAGGAGCTCGGGGTTAGGGTCGTGGGATGAGGCACGCGCCCTCCGCTGAGGACCCGCCACCACCGCTTGGAACGTGCCACGCCACAGCCTCTCGAATACGAGCCTATTGTTCGGATCGCGACGCGGCGCCCTGCCCCTTAGCATCTTAACCTAACTTATATCTAATGGAAGACTTGTTTACTTAATACTAAGGCGGCTAGGCCGCTGGAAGACGATGTGATGGGTTGTTGGGGCGTGCGACTACATTTCGAAGCGGCCGGCGTCGGGCCGGCGGCGCTACTGCGGCTGTCGTTGAGGACGCGGGACGCGCGCAGCCTGCGCAAACAACGGAATTCCGCTCCGACGCGACGCGACGTTGCGCCCTCATCACAAAGGGAGATCATTACCCCGCCGAGAACCGAGCTCCGTAGATATTATCCAATTTCGTCTCTCCTTTCAGGAAAATAATGGAAGCGTGTGGGAGTTACGTTGGATGAATGCTAACTTAAACTTAAGGGTGCTTTTCCACCAGAGATGTGCTATGCTACGATGCTATGGATGCGTTTGATATCCACCAATCATATTCATTGGTGCACATAGCTTAGCACTAGTGGCGTAGCGCAGATTTCACATCTTCGCAGCATAGCTGCATAGGACATCTCTGGTGGAAAAGCACCCTAATACGGCTAACTTCGTGACTCATTTGAAAGCGTGATATTTTACTGTCACATTTAATTAAGAAATATGTCTTACTACGTCTTGCTAAGTGAAAGAATAACAGGAAAAAAGGCAAAAAGGCTTAGTTAGCTACTTTATTGTTACGGCTTCGTGTTTTACTAGACCGTGAAAATGCTTTTCAAATCATATTACAACATTTTTTTTATAGTTCTGCCTTGTAATAGTGTAAAATCGTAAATTTTCCGAGATGTCGAAATAAATCATACAACTTGCTATTCAACCGGGAGTTGTGAATTATAAAGGATAAATTTTCAAAGTGGACTTTCAGGGCTCAATTAAATTACAAGATATAGCGAAAAACTATAAAAAAAAGTCAAAAGGTCGATTTTGACAAATCAAAATGCATCTTTTGATTTTTACAAAAAATAATTACCGAAGCCAAGATTCGAATCTAATAATTTTGGCTACTAACGGCTTAGCATAAATAGGTTTGAGAAAAATGTAGGTCGACGAAATGTGGCTCACAGTATAAATATTTGCAATGCGCAATATATTTCAAGATAGCGAAGAGAAATTGCTAGATTTTCTTTTACGAACCATTTATTTTGTTTTACTTTTTACGCAACTGAGCATAAAACGTTTATTTTCGTACATTATTTTGTTATGTGGTTTTTTAAAGAAACACACGATCTTATCTATCTTTCATATGCATAATTCTACTGTACGTGTGTATGTCACTGAACTCCTACTAAACGGCTGGACCGATTTGAATGATTTTTTTTGTATGTGTTTGGGTAGCCCCCTGGATGGTTTAGATTCACAAATTTGCCCGGTTTTTTTAAATGGCAAAACAACATTTCCCATGTTAGCTAGTACTGAACTAAAATGCTACTAAACTGATTTTCCTTTACGAACGAAGAACGGGGCGGGTCGCTAGTGAAAGTATAAAGAAATGTTTTTTGGATATTTGTAAGCAATCAAAAGGTGGTCCAGTAATTTCAGAACCACTGGCGTATGACGATATGATAGATAACGTCATTGCGTTCCATAGCAACGTCATGTTATTGACAAGGACCGTTCCATAGCAACGTCATGTTATTGACAAGGACCGTTCCATAGCAACGTCATGTTATTGACAAGGACCGTTCCATAGCAACGTCATGTTATTGACAAGGACCGTTCCATAGCAACGTCATGTTATTGACAAGGACCGTTCCATAGCAACGTCATGTTATTGACAAGGACCGTTCCATAGCAACGTCATGTTATTGAAAAGGACCGTTCCATAGCAACGTCATGTAATTGACAAGGACCGTTCCATAGCAACGTCATGTAATTGACAAGGACCGTTTCATAGCAACGTCATGTTATTGACAAGGTAACCATAGCAACGTATGAAGTATGAAAAATGGTAAAGACAACGAAACAAAAGAGTTCTTATGACGTTATCACGTAAAATTATCGTCCGTAGACGATAATTTTACGTTACAGGCAACCATTTTTTTTTCAATCCTCAAAATGATAGACAAAGGGTTCAAACTTATAACACACCTCTTTGTTCGTTCAGGGGTTAAAAATATAAAGTGACTCCCTACAAAGGATGACCCAGCAAAGGGCACGGGTCAACAGGCAAGAGTATATCTAATAGATTACCTTGGCTATATCTAGAAATAGGTCAATAAAGGGTCACTTTATGACCTCTGTCGGAATATAGACATAAAAAACGCGGCCAAGTGCGAGTCGGACTCGCGCACGAAGGGTTCCGTACCATTATATTCTGTTTTAGTATTTGTTGTTATAGCAGCAACAGAAATACATTATCTGTGAAAATTTCAACTGTCTAGCTATCACGGTTTATGAGATACAGCCTGGTGACAGATAGACAGACAGATGGCCAGTGGAGTCTTAGTAAAAGAGTCCCGTTTTTACCATTTGGGTACGGAACCCTTTAAAGCCTATTTTACTCTATCTTCATACCAAGTTTCATTAAAATCGTTCTTGTATTTATTTAAGAGCTTATTCATAACAAACTAATATAGCGCTTATTACATTTCCCTTTGCAATATTGAAGCCTTGAAATAAATACTAAGGAAAAGTCTGCTATTTTCAATTTACATCAATAACCTATTTTGTTTCCATTTCATCTCGCCCACGCAAACTAATAAATATAAATGGAGACACCCATAAAACCTTATTTACATTGGAGATAGGACAATTTTTTCAGGCTAGTAATTTATTCTGTATTACGGACTTCCATGCGAAGTTTCTTTTACATTTAAGGCTGTAGGTAAGTAAGTACTGAAATGAATCCTAAAACAGACGGACAGACTGACTGGGTAAATTAAAAAAATAGTAGGTACACTATATAGCAAAGTCGGGAAATAGCCAATTGCCATTTCCACCGAGGCATATTATAGTGATTTTTTCAAAAGAATGCAGGAAAATAAAACATACCTTTTTCTCGTTTTTCCAAATTCATAAATTTTCATAAACTATGTATTTTTTTAACTTCGCTGGAAGCAGGTTTTCCATAGCCAATTTGACTTCTAATCTTAAATCTGGTGAATCCCCATTTCACTCTCTGAACCCTTTTATATTTATTAGAGTAAATAAATAACAAACCAAGACGAATTTTTAGCAGTGCCGCTAATTTTATAATCTGTGCCGAAAGGCAAATGCATTTATGACTACACAGTCACGCGAACGCAATTTGTACTAAGCAAAGGGACTTACTTTGATATACTTTGATAAAAGAGACCATCAAAGAGTATTTAATAACCCTAGCACGCCGGTTCATACAAAATTGCTGGAGCGTTCCAAATTAAAAAACGCTCCTGCAATGGATTTGATTATCTTTGTCCGTAAATTCGATATTTCGTGTGTTCTTTTATCGAAAATAATGCCTATATTTCCATGGATGTTTGAGGAAATATAACTTTATTTAACAGAGACAACGGTGGCTGTTAAGCCCGCTATTTATCAAGCGATTTCAAACTATCTTAGAAAAAAAGCGCCCTACGACTCTTTGCTCTCGTCGTCTTTTCCTACCTAACTATAAAGGGAGATTCATTACACCACCGAGAAACAAAGTCCGTAGATATTATCCTAATCATTGGCCATATCAAAAATTGTATAAAATGCCCGATGCGTAGACCTATAGCAGTTAAAACCGAGGAACAAACAAATCGATGCGACAAAAGCTATCCAAATAACCTCGGTATAATTAGCACAAAAGCTTTATAAATGTCCAACTCGAAGCCACACCTGTCCTTGCGTGTTTCATGGAATAACAAAATTCGTGATTTAAGCTTGTAAGTACATTAATTAAGGATTGTCTAAAACTGGGTTAGGCATCACTAACAAAATTACAATTGTAAGAATTTATAATAAACAATAGTAGGAATTACAGGTATTGTTATGGTTTCGACGCATAAGACCACAAAGGCGATTGCAAAGTTTGGCAAATCTCAGCGAAACAATTTAAAGATTCAACATCTGGAAGATATAATAGCAGGTAAAAAGTCTGGTATTGCGAATAGTCCCGATGTTAAGAATACCTTAATAGACAGTTACGATAAATATTTAACGCTTTGTAGCCTAATCGGGATAACCGTTAAAAATATTATCACAGTTGCTCATAAAGTGAATCTTATTAAACCGTTTGTAGGCTCATAATCCAACGTAGGTATTACGCACGCGTGAGTTTTACTTTAACATAACACACAAGTGCTGTAAAGTTATCCCGATAAATTAAATTCGTATCTTACTGCTAGTTACAAGTTATGTAGATGAAACATTCTTAATCTAACTGGGTTATACTGTTTTGATGTTTAAAAACAAAAATTTAGGTATCAACAAAGAGTTAAGCCAGTAAAAACAATTCGAATTTTAAAAAGGCTTGAAGCAAATGGCATTATATTATAAACTCTTTATAAACTGCACCTAAACTATTTAAAAAAAAATTGCAAACAGCAAATATTTTGTTAATTTTAACAAGCATCTGGGGGCACGGCAGTGCCCCCGCCAAGTCAAGCAAAAAAGCGGCACGGCCGTACCATCCTTTTCTCGAAACAGTTCAGGCCATTTTCGACCCCCTATAACTTCGTAGTGGATAAAACTAAAAGCCTGAATTTTCAGATACCAAGCAAGCATTGTATGAACTCGCTATATTTCAAATTTCATCCAATTTGAACGAGTAGTTTAAGAATTGTAACTAGTCAAAGTTTCTTAATTTTGTCACTCACTGACCGATCATCAAAAGTCTAAGGCACTTCTAGCAGACACAGAAGCTTCAAATTTTGAATACAATTAGTGTTTAGTGTATAAATCAAGGAAAAACTAAAATATTATGTAATTTCGGTCCAGTTTTCCAGATACACCAACTGCATAAATAACTTTGTATTCCCATATAAATATATAGGATTACAAAGTTACATTTGCAGTCAATGAATCTGTGTACCTGTATAAGAAAATCCGTGGTAGGTATTCAAGAAGTAGAAGGTACTGGAAAGGAAAAAAAGTAGAACTATCTACGAATACAAAAAGAAACGAGATCCCATCAAAAACATAACTTGTAAAAAAAAACCAAGTCTCGCAACCCAGTTCTTCTACAGTAAAAAGTTGTGAGATCCATGTAATACCAAGTCGGTTAATTTATTCAGTCCCTACTAAAGGGACTTTCTGTCTAAGTTATTTCGTAATAGATTGACTTGGCAATCGCACTAAAAATCTTATTTAATATAATATGTATTGCTTGCGAGATACTTACATTGTGTTTTCATGCGATTGCCAAGTCAATCTACGAAATAACTTAGACAGAAAGTCCCTTTAGTAGGGACTGAATAAATTATCCGACTTGGTAGTAATACCAAGTAACTTTTTACGGTAGAAGAAGTGGGTTGCGAGACTTGGTTTATTTTACAAGTTATGATTTGATGGGATTTTCTTTTACTCGCAACTGTGATAAAAAACGTCGTCCGATACGCGTGTGAATTATTGATCATTGCAACTCGGCTTTTTAACACGCTCTATGTCAGTCATGTCAAACATACGGCCCGCGGGCCGCATGCGGCCCGCGAATCATATTGATGCGGCCCGCAGTCGGAATCTAGATCACAATTTTTTTTGCGTATTTTTTTAATTTTCGTTTCTCTCGCACTTGCAGTGCAAGACACCCTTGACTTTGAGTATTCAAAAGCTAGCTATCCTTTTTCGTAGTTCGTATTATCGTTATGTGAACAAATGTTTTCTATTATGAAAATGAATAAGAACAAATATCGGTGAAGACGTCATAAACATCTTCAGTCTATTCTCAAAATAAATACCACTAATATGACAACTGATAACAATGATATTACGAAAAAGTACCCAAAAGAAGTCAAGTTTCCGGGTTCTACAGATAAAACTTCTCTTTTTTTATTATTATTTTTGCAGTACCTACCTATCTACAGTTAGAAAAACTTAAGTGTTACCTACCTACCTATTTAAAAAGTGCCAAATAAATGTAAGTAGGTAGGTAAGTGCCAAATAAATGTAAGTACCTACCTGACAAAAAAACTTAATAAAAAATGTACGTGTTTAATTATTTTATGTCTGGCCCGCCAACACATCTACAAATTTCGAAATGGCCCTTTGGAAAATCGAGTTTGACACCCCTGCTCTATGTAATGATCAATTTAACACACATGTATCGTAATGTACTATTATTTTGGGTACAAAACTCGAAAATTATTACAAATCTTGTCAAGTGGCAAGGAAGTATGTGACACAAAAAGCAGTGTGCAAGACACGCGACTCTAAAATAAACAAACAAGTGCCAAGTATTGTGCAATAGTATTTTCACCCCATATTTTCAACACAGCTGGAGGGTGGTTATCCCCAGGGGTGGCGATATGTTATAGACGCCGACAAGGATCTTCATACTGAACAGTCATCTATACTACGAGTATCTATACTAATACTATAGCTGAGCTCCGCGGTTTCACCCGCGTAAGTCCCGATCCCGTGGAATATCAAAATGAAAGTAGCCTATCTAGCCTTCTTCGATAAATGGACTATCCAACACAAAACAATTTTTTCAATTCGAACCAGTAGTTCCTGAGATTAGCGCGTTCAAACAAACAATTTCTTCAGCTTAATAATATTAGTATAGATTATAAAGAGGATTTTTTTTTCATTGTTTCTTTTTTTTAACAAATAGGTTTCGAAACTACTGGACCGATTTTGATGAAACTTGGTATGAGGATACATTGGTTCACTGGGAGTAACATAGGGTACTTTTTAACACGCTTTTATTAGGTCGACCTGAGTGTAACTAACTATGTAATTTTAAGATAATTAATTATCCCGATATTCCCACGGGATCGGGAGTTACGCGGGTGAAACCACGGAGCGCTGTTAGTATTTTATAAGGTTCAAATCCGGTTTTATAGTCGCAATGTTGCCCTATATAGTGGTAGAAATAACACCCGGCCGTGCAAGAAAAGATGTTTCTCAGGAAAAAAACTATACGCGCTAACTGACATTGTTCTTACGGTAAAGGAAAACATCGTGATGAAACCCGCAGCTTATTTAACTCCTGATGTATTGACATATCCTTTGCTCTGAACACGTTCGACTAAGGTGAGTAGTCGGTACTGGGCAAGCTTTTAATCGTCTTATGTTTCTATTTGTTTGTTTCTAAATCAAAGTTGGTGTTATGCGTAATTGGTATTTTGCGTAAGTGGTATTTTGCGACTAATGCGTTTTGCGTAAAGGTGGTATTTTGCGTAAGTGGTATTTTGCGAGTAATGCGTTTTGCGTAAAGGTGAAGAAGTTTAGTTGGGAAAAAAAGGACCGTTTAATATAAGTACCGCCTTCAATCTTTAAAAGTTTCCTTGTCTGGTGGCACGTCATGCACCACGATCGATATGCAACCCCTAACCAACTTATTCTACTTTACGTACGGTATGACGTCATCGGGACCACAGTATACGTAATAGTTTATTTATCGGGGGTGCTAGGTGTCTAATTAGAGGTTATTTACGGACAGGATAGAGCTATTAGAGGTATCTATTTGGAGAAGGAAGGTCAGAGACAAAGCGAAATAAAAGATTGTTCAAGAGGCGCTGTTGATTGGATACTTTCCCGGAAAGGGCAAAACGGAGTCTACTGGAAATCTTCGCCTTATGAGATCCGATTTCGATGATGTGTTCGGCCCTTTATACTTTAACCTTTCAAACTCCAAGTGGCCCTTTAAACTTTAGAACATATCAATTACCTAGAGATTAATCCTTACAGTAACATTTTGTTTAATATCTAGTTATGTGTCCCATATCACGGGGCTATGAAGCCCCGGGCCTTTGGAAGGCGTGCGTGGAGTTGAAGCCAGCACGTAGAGGCCATTAATTTACAATAACAAGTTTAATTGCAAGGTAAGATGTGGACACCACACCGGCGATTATCTCTGTCTGCACTATAAAATGCAGCCAAGGACAATCTCCAGTTTGGATAGAACTATTGATAAACTACAGGAGAAAACTACTTGGGCAACTGTGATGGGATGTTAGTGGACTGAATACTGGGGAATTATGGCACCTGCCGTAACAAAAATGGCAGACGAAGACTCGCCAACTCTCAGACTGGGCCACCCTAATTAGCTGAGCAAGATTAAAGCATGGGGGCAACAGGAACGTGAGCGGCTAAAGGATGAAGAGGTATCACTGGATTTTAAACCATCACTGGTAGTCCAAGCGAGCGGGTCAACTTATCACTAACGTTTGCCATCTATCCTTTGAGCATTTCTGCTCTCGCGACTCCACTCTGGACGACCGGTGAAGGCAAGCCAGAGGTGAGGGATCGCCTCCTCGTCAATGTTCACTCCGACCAGGCAACTGAGACAAGCCTGTGATGAGGAATGGTGGTGGCTACTCCCCGACACCTCGCCTCAAGGTGCCCGCGGTCTAGTTTATTATTTAGTATCTAGTTTAGATCTTAATATGTTACGAGGACTGGTATATTATTGTAGCACTTTTACATATTTGCCTACAGTCTTATTCTCATCCATGTTTATCTTTATTAAAAATTTCACAAGATAAGAACAAAGGTTATTTAAATTTCAAAGCACTTAGAGTTTTTATTTAACAATACCGCTTGATCCTATCGATTATTCTGTTAAACGTAAAACGTAAATGTTTGACAATTTTCAATAATATTTATTCAAGTGCCCTCAAGATATAATAGGTAAATAAAGTAAATAGGTACAGTCAGCTACATAGTGGTGTATACAGTTTCAAAATATCTTATTTTTGAATACAAAATAGGTCGCTGCTGCCTAATTTAATTTACTAGGACTTTTTCAGGGAGTTGAAACCGAATTTATATATTAATTTTTACAGGGTTTAAGTAATTGATAAAAACCGATTGTTCTTTGCTAAAAAAGCGAAAGGAATGCAAGTTAAAATTAAAAATAACCAGTATGTATATAAAAAATCAGAAAAATAAATATAAATAGCCAGTCTTTTAGGCTTTTTTAAATATAGACTGCTCTGTAAATGTAGGTAAGCATTTACTTAAATTATATTTTTATTATTTAATTGTTGTAAGTATTTTCCTTTTTACCACTGAACAGATTTTCATAAGGTTTTTACGAATGGACAGAGTAATTCTAGAGGTAGGTTTACGAGTATCAGGTTTTATGTAAATTTTATGACAATTTTGCTGAAATATAACGAAAAAATATCAAACGTATATGCACTGCTACCCAGAGAGCTAGTATTTGTCATAATAAGAACAGAAATGTATTGGTTGCGTTTTTATTACTCTAACTAAAGCATTGGATACTCCTTTAGTCGCTGACTGTACTTATGCAAATAACATCGAATAAAACGCTCGACAAACTAAAATCGATAAAGATTACCTAGTTAGTCCATATTAGGTCTAGCCTAAGTAACAAAGGCGAAGAGAATTCATTTCACGGCCACAAATTGCCAAGGAAATTAATTACACTTGGTTTTATGACACGAATGACGACTGTAATCATTTCCAATTAAATGATAAGAGATTATAACATAGACTTGCTATTTTAAGCGTAAAAATGGTTCCTTTAAAAAAACCGACTTGAGATACAGAAGTAGGTTCTCAATTCGTCGCGTTTATCACTTCACTACATAGTATAAATTTAAGTCACTTTTCGCCGTCCCTATGTCCCTTTGTATGCTTAGATCTTTAAAACTACGCAACGGATTTTGATGCGGTATTTTTAATAGATAGAGTGATTCAAGAGGAAGGTTTATATGTAAAATACATGCATAAATAGCTGTGCGAAGCCGGAGCGGGTCGCTAGTATAATATACAACAATTTTTCGACGAAGGGTATTTGATATGAAAGAGGATTGTCCTAGACGTCCTGGCGAAGAACTTTTGTTCTATAAATTTTCAAAAAAGTGAGAAAAGATTTTTAAAATCGTAAACTACATTTTTCTTTTCTTTACACGTGTCAAAAAAGAGCAAGAATTTAAAACTTAGATAAATAAAACATGTGCCACGAAAAACGGAAGGCAAAAAAGTATTCTAAACAAAATAGCCCCAAAAGACAGTTTGAGAAAGACCTTTTTTGACGGAATAGAAAATTCAGGAATGTCATGAAAGTGAAATGAGATTGTGTAATGAATTAATAATCTACACTAATATTATAAAGAGGAAAACTTTGTTTGTATGTTTGTTTGTTTGTACTGAATAGGCTCAAAAACTACTGGACCGATTTTAAAAATTCTTTCACCATTCGAAAGCTACATTATCCACGAGTAACATAGGCTATATTTTATTTTGGAAAAAAATAGGGTTCCGTAAGATATTTGGGTTTTTCGGACACAAGGTGTAAAAAATCAACCAGGAAAGTTACTTATTTTGCGTACGCTGCCTAAACTATAAAAGATAGAACCATAAAATGTTCTAATTAATTGTAGATCTTATAAATATCTACAAAAAGTCCGCGACACACTATACCCATCTATGTCGAGTGAGGCACAGCAACCATTTTTTTATTTAAAAATCTTGAATTTTTTTTGGACTACATTTAAACGCGTTTATTTTACTCATGCTATTAATCCTTATCAAAATAAATGATTTCATCACTAAGAACAGTTTATGGAGATAATATTTGGTCTTTGAATGATTAAAATTGGACGTTTGGTTTTGAAGTTATGGCGAAATTAAAATATTACGATTTCTGCTGCACGGCCCGTTGCGAAGTGGGCGTCACCAAGGGGGGGGTGCGCGTGCGGGAGGGGAGTTTAGATCTATGAGTAAGGTACCCGCGCGGCTCAGTCGCGAGGTCGGCTCCCTACGCAGCGGTCGTGCGCGAAGTCTAATAATTTTCGTGCGACCAATTTGGCCAATTCTCTTTTTGTTGTGTTTGTTATTGTCAGGAGAAGGTTCTTATGAAAGAAAATATTAAGAAAATTGCGTAGAACATTATTACGCGGGTGAAACCGCGGGGCGCAGCTAGTACTCAATAAAAGGGAATGGAATCAGCTGCCCGAGTCTGAGTTTTCTGGCATGTAGTATTTGGGAGTCTTCAAGTTACGAGTGAATAGGTATCTTTTATGGCCGCGTGGTACATTTAAGAAATAAAATTATTGTCTGTGGAACTAGGTAAATTGCGAAGTTAAATATTAAAAATATAAAACATAACCCTCCCTTTTGGCTTCGCCGTAGTCGGATAAAAAGTAACTATAGTTCCTCCCTCTTGGGCTTACAAAAATGTAGATTTTTTACATTGATGAGTCTTTTTCACAATTTCAAATACATTATCACTACATAGTATAAAATAAAGTCACTTTTCGCCGTTCCTATTTCCCTTTGTATGCTTAGATCTCTAAAACTACGCAATGGATTTTGATGCGGTTTTTTTTAATAGATGGAGTGATTCAAGAGGAAGGTTTATATATATAATACATGCATAATATAGCCGTGCGAAGCCGGAGCGGGTCGCTAGTAAATCATAATAATAAGATATACGAAACCATAAACAACCTCAACACAGTCAATTTAGAAGTAAATTAAGAGCGCACCAAGTGGTTAAAAATTATATATGTAGTTAAAAAGAATACTCACGCAACTCTCCCGAATTCGTCCTTAGGAACATCCTTATCAGCGGAACCTTCTGATATCTTCGCTCTGAACGCAGCAACGCGAGCCGCGATCTCGTCCTTCGGCAACCTGCGCAACCAAACCAAAGACACGCTCATCAATAACAAGCACAGCTATACGAATAACAAGTTAACGATAAAAAAAAGCTACCTACCAATGCATTGCAATAGTTTCCGAACATAAAACTACCGATAAGGTAGAGGTAGGTGTACTGTTGGCGAGCAAGTTACAACTGAACAGTCGTGGCTTATTTAATACAATTTGTTTGGAAGGGTGGTTCGTTTTATTGATTTAACTCCGGCGCAAGGGTATCGCCCTGTTATACAAGGGTGCGGAATAGTGTTGTTGGAATATCGATAATTTTACTATCGATAGTTTACATCGAAAGTCATCTACACTATCGATAGAATGACGCGTAGTTATACTACGATATAATTAAATACTATCAATAGTTTCGATAATATTATACATTTAACGAAATTATCTATAATATCGATTCTATCAATAGCATCAATTTCTTTAATTTTTTATTAAAAAATATAGATCTTTCCGTTCCTGAGAAAATCGGTGGTGACATACGGACAGACAGACAAGAGAGTATTTTTTATGGGTTCCTTTTTTACCTGTTGATGAGGTACGGAACTCTAAAAAGGACATATACAATTTCTTACAATTAACTACTTAAACTAACGCCAGTAAAACTAACTGGTTTTGTCTTGGCATCTAGGTACATTCGACTCTACAACACTTTATAAAGATCTGTATTTAAAAGCGATCAACATAATCATTATCTATTCTTAATATTATAAAGCCGAAGAGTTTGTTTGTTTGTTTGTTTGAACGCGCTAATTTCAGGAACTACTGGTTCGAATTGAAAAATTCTTTTTGTGTTGGATAGTCCATTTATCGAGGAGGGCTATAGGCTACTTTTTATCCCGATATTCAAACGGGATCGGGAGTAACGCGGGTGAAACCGCGGGGCGCAGCTAGTATAGTATAAAACAAAGTCACTTCCCACTGTCTGTCCCTATGTATGCATCTTTAAAACTACGCAACGGATTTTGATGTGGTTTTTTTAATAGATAGAGTGATTCAAGAGGAAGGTTAATATGTATAAATAATACATGCATAATATAGCCGTGCGAAGCCCGGGACGAGTCGCTAGTACAATACATAGAGAAAAAAAATCAAAAATATCGATGGTCTGTACTATCGATTCCTGTTTTTATTACAGAACGATAATTGATACTAACTATCGATAGTGTTAATAGATTTTTATCATGCAATACTATCGATATTATTGTATTGTTTCGCTAATATTATTTACGCACCATGCTATCGAACTATTGATTTTTATGAGTTATCGATAGGCTAACTATGGGCAACACTAGTTCGTAATAATGGCAGTGGGCCGGTTGTACAAGGGTTGTTGGACACGGATCGATACGGCACGTGGAGAATACACACATGTTACTTTATATAAGAAACAGGTTCAAATTTATATTTATATAAGCTGCGCCCGCGTAAGTCCCGATCCCGTGGAAATATCGGGATAAAAAGTAGCCTATATTTTCCAATTCCATCTAGCAATTCCTGAGATTAGCGCGTTCAAACAAAATCTAAGGGCTTCCGATTTTGTTTGAACGAAGTGTGCGGTGCCAAAACGAGATCTGTTCTTGTTTGGGCTAACGCACTTTTGCGATAGGCTGACAATCAATGGGCATGTGTTCTGGTTTCTGATAAGTCTCGCTTCGGATTTCATCCTCATTCAAGGAGGGAACGTGTTTGACGAGTTCCTGGTCACCAAAGTTGACTTCATAAACTTCAGGAAGTTCATCCTTACCAAGGCGGAATAATCATGTTGTGGGCTGAAATTCGTCTGAGTAAAAGAACAGATCTCGTTTTGGCACGAGACACTTTAAATGCAGAACAATACCATGATGGGGTTGTGTACTCTATGGTGATACCCCACCAACAGCAGCTCGACCAATATTTCTTGTTCATGCAAGATAATGGACGTATTCATTCATACCTTAAGGCTGGTTGTGAACGAGTTCAGCGAGTACAATATCACGGTATTAGAGTGGTCTGTGCAGTCTGCCGGTCTCAATTACATTGAATATGCGTGGGCTTTGCCAGGCAGAAGAGCTTTCAGGAATTTTCCTAAAAATTCTAATACGGAGGAAGAATTTTTTACAACCTTTTCAGAGTATAGAGAATTATTTCTCAGACAACGATTGATATCCCCATACTTAGTATGCCACGTTAATATAGAGCCGTCTCTTATGCTATAGGTGGACCAACAGATGGCTAAAAAGTGTAATTTTTTTTTATTAAATTTTAACGTGTCTATAGATTTTTTTATTAAAATAAACTTGTTTTGTTTCTCAGTTTCGGCACTATTTTAGTTTTCATACTAAATTTAATTTTTTTTGGATGGCAACCGTTTAATAAAATCACAGCATTAAAAAGAGTATAAAATTCCGCTTCTATTGACATACAACACTCAAGACAAAAACCCAAAAAAATTGAATTTTTCCCCAAAAAACACTATTTTAACCGTGTTCCTTATACTTTGTTGATTTGTGTAGTTTAAGTATATATTTAAAAAAGAAAAGTATATAAGCTTTGGGCTAGATGGCGATATGTGAAATGTCTTGCAAACCGCACGCGTACCGCTCGCCGCAGGTTAGCTATGTTTTTTGTTAAAGTGTATGCAACGGATAAGATTACTGGGCTTACTCGCTAATGATTACTGGGCTTTAGGCCGCATCGTCACCTACCATCAGGCAGGTGTGACAGTGGTCAAACGCTGACCTATCTAAGTAAAATTTTTTTAACTTTTTTGAGATTGTAATAATATGAGCATGGCAATAAACGATTATTTTTTTACATCATTGTTCACCAAAAAATAAGTTTAAAAATTATAACCCGACTACGGTAAATCGCGCTCGGAAGTATAAAACGAAAAAATATTCAGTGGATAGCAGAGTGTTGACTTGCAGTGCAGTGGGACAAAACGGGCTAATAAATAATAACAATAACAAATAATAAACACAAACATATAAATATAATATGTAGGTTTCCCACTAGAGGTCTTGGCCATGCCAATATTCAGTAGGCCAATGAGTACCATCAATCCTGGCCAACAGCCAGATTATTTTAATATGTAATCAAGACCATACAATAACTCATACATAACATAACAATGATAAGGTCTGGCAGGGAATAGTTTTTCGCATTATAATAGGAAGATATTTGTTTTTATTTATTTTTTGGATTATTGTTTTCTTCTTTTATCATGTTGCGAGCTTGTCTTCTAGAATTGTATATAAAAAAATATTATACGGCCTAGTTACAGAAAAAAAACACGCGGTTTTTATCGCACGTTAAAATAAACTGTTGTATACAAAATATTAGACGCGATTCTTAACCGTCCATACATACATACCTCCATACAGCTCTTTTTGTTACAAAGTTGCAGGAGAAAATGTAATCTATTTTTAAATACAGTGTGGATAAGCCCTTACATTTCAATATATTTTTTGTAAAGCTGTAAGGCCTGAAACTGCTTTACGCGGACGCCCGCGCAGTTGCATACAAAATTGACGCGTCGTCTTCGCGGGGGTTTGCACTTTTACAGAATATAATTTAAATAAGAATGTTGACTATTTCTCAAGACTGTTGTCTAATTATGTCTGTTACATTCTCATTTTTATTTAATTTTTGTTTTGTAAATATGTTTTTATATTTGTTCTCTTGTCCTTGTGCTTTTCTAATAAATGTCTATTATATTTTATGGAAGTTTTCGTATTTTGTAAGAGAACACTCAAGTATAACAATCAAATGTTTAGTGATGCTCACACTAACGTTTATTTTCATAAAAACTAGCTGCATACAACCACCCAGACCAATATCAAAAATATTATGTACATAAATACTTGTTTGAGGCGGGAATCGAAGCCGCAACCATCAGCATGCGGGTATTCGTCCGCCGCGCCACAGAAATCGTCGTTGGTGTAATTAATATCTACTAATCATCTACTAATGAATCAAGTTATGTAGGTAATAAATATGAGTCTCCTTTGTAAAGAGAACTGGTTCCTATAATACAGGGCTTTCTCTAGTTTAGGAATCAGAGGTTTAATAAAGGGTTGCAAATAATTTAAATATCCATTAAATTAAATTAATTTGTTTACCTATTTTAAACTAGCTGCTATCCGCGGTTTCACCCGCATAAGTCCCGATTCCGTGGGAATATCAAATTCCAACAGTAGTTCCTGAGATTAGGGCATTCAAACAAACAAACTCTTCAGCTTTATAATATAAGTATATAGATGTTTTTGTTTTTAAAATATACCTACTATTTATTAATTTATTACCCTCCGGTCTCACCCGCGTAAGTTCCGATCCCGAGATAAAAAGTAGCCTATGAGTTAATTGAGTTAATCCAGGCCTCCATCTATCCACATACTCGGTCCAGCTGTTCTTGAGAGTTCTAAATGGTTACTAATATAACTTTTTTTTATATAATTTACTAGCTGCTGCCCGGGACTTCCTGTGTGTGGCTGTTTTGTTTTATATGCTAAAACCTAGCTCTCGAATCACTCTATCTATTTAAAAAAAACGCATCAAAATCCGTTGCATAGTTTTAAAGATCTAAGCATACATAGGGGCAGACAGACAGCAGGAAGCGACATCGTTTTATACTATGTATATTGAAGATTTTATTACATTACAACAACAATTAACAATAACTAAAAACAATAACTCTTGTAGTACCTATCTCCCACTACATGCAAGGGCCTTCCCTTCTCTCAAGAGTGGTGTAAGAAGTAATACAAGGCAAGTGAGTAGTCTGGATTGACAAATTTCCCTTCTTTCGAACAGTGGTGAGTTCTGAGTCGTGTTGGTTCCTAATAATGTTTTCCTTCACCATAAAAGCATGGTGTATCATCACTACATAGTATAAAACAAAGTCGCTTTCTTTGTCCCTATATCCCTTTGTATGCTTAAATCTTTTAAACTACGCATACGGATTTTGATGCGGTTTTTTTTATTAGATAGAGTGATTCAAGAGGAAGGTTTATATGTATAATACATGCATAATATTGCCGTGCGAAGCCGGGGCGGGTCGCTAGTACAAGTATAATTTAATTCTTATTCTGAAGCAGAACTTACTCTATGGCAGTGTTTGATGGAAGTCCGCCACCAAATTATTTATTTCTGCCGGCAAACAGCGTCATAGCACTTGGTTATATGATTTTACCATAAATTCAAAGATTGCCTTCAATAATTGTAATAGGTAATACCTTGGATCTAGATAAGCGGGATTTAAATGAAATAATGGAAAGCGTTAATTTTTCAACTTTCTACGCATTTCTTCCAGGCGTAGTGCCACATCAACTTAAGCACTTGTGAAAGAAGGAATACCTATAACCAAAAAAGTTGCAAAATTTGGACATACCCTTGCTCCTCCAGACTGTCCTCCAGCTCGGCGCATTTGACTTCTATCTTCCGTTTCCTCTCGTGGTCCAGAATCTCCCGATTCGGTTGCTTGTTCGACGCAGAGTCCAGCTTCGCGATCTCATCCTCTGTCCGATAGTTGACAGAGTCTTTGGTTTTACGCACTGTAGCCCAGTTCCTTTGCACGTAGCCATTAGTTCCAGAGCCCCGAGGCGTCGTCAACCCGATTCCATTGTACATTTTGCTGTTTTACACCTAAAAACTAACGAAATTAATCTCCAACATGCACTCAAAACACTTGCTGTTTCGTAACTATTGACACGTGTATTTAGCTAATGTTTTTGCAATGTTGTTGAGAAACAGAAAATCTGGAGTTAAATTAAAAATATGGTACTTTTTGTAATGCCCGAACCTTTTTATTCTAATTATTTTGTTTGAACAAATTACTTCGGCAACACGTCCATCTTGCTGGTTTTTTATTTTTATTTTTTTCTATTTTTGATTTTGACACAGAGTATCTAAGTAAAGTGAAGTTAGTCACATGTAGTTTTTTTTTGTAAGGAATGAATGACATGTCGGCATAAAATGTCGGCAAAATTCTTTTTTTCTACTTGGCAACTCCTGGCAGTGACAGACAATGAACAAAAACAGTTTAGTCTATGGTCTTTGTTTATAATCCGTTTTGAGGTTAGGTTTTTATTTACAAAATTCGACGAAATAACACTCAGAAAACCAGATATCAACGTTTTTCCCATAAAAAATGCTAAACAAAATACTATACAATACTGTTCTTTGCCAAACTTTTTCGCCATGTAGCAAATATTTGGTTGCCGGTAATATTTACGGGCAACTAGCTGTTTTTGAGTAAGTTGTCTCACTAAATTTCCTTTAATTTTACCTAAATCTCTCTCACCTTACTTACTTATATATTTATTACAGCCTAGATCGTATATTAAACCCTGTGGTAGAACTTCTAACCTCAGACTACAATAAACCGAAATACATTCACACCTTGGAATCCGGGGCTCAAATATGCAGTCTTGCAAGCACAGAGAAGTTCCTGATCGCAGGAACCGTCAACGAGATCATTGGATGGGACTGGAAGACGATCGCAACCTCGAAACTGAGCAAACCAGCTTGGTCAATGAAGATAAATACTTCGGATTCAAATTCTTTAGAACAGTGTGATGTAAACAGTTTATGGTTGAGTGAGGATCAAGAGACGCTGTATGCTGGCTGCGGGGATAATAATGTGCATGTTTATAACATGGAGGGTAGTCATTTAGCGACTCACAAAGGCCACACGGACTTCATTCATTCTGTTCATGGAAAGTAAGTACTAACTTGTACTTGTACTTGTATACAGGCTGTTTTCCGCGATTAGACCCTTTTTAATTGGGTCCTTTTTGCGTGAAGATGGAGTAGGCTCGCCCAGCACTTACTACCCTCGCAGCTTAGTCGACCATGTCCAGAGGAGAGAACTTGTCAATACTTCTGGAGCCAACTAAGCCGCGGGTTTCATCACGATGTTTTCCTTCACCGTAAGAGCAATGTCAATTAGCGCACATAAATTTTTCTTAAGAAAAATACATTGGTGCACGGCCGGCCTGGATTCGAACCCACGACCTTCAGAATGAAAGTCGAGGTATCTACCACTAAGCCAACACCGCTCTAAGTAAGTAAGTAAGTACTAAAGAAATCTATTGCTATAATAATATTAGGGGTACAAAAGTATTAGCATTAATGACATACCTTGAACTAGGAATATATCCTATATCTCGAGTGTCCAGAAAAGATTACGTAGCAATTAAAGTGAAACAGTGAAGATAAAGTAATAAACTGTTATAACAAAGAAAGAAAAAAAAGTGTGGCACTCAGAGACTGCCTCGGTGAAGCTATTGCATCGTACAAGCTTCGTACAGTCGTACCATATACATACACGTAAAGCGAACGCTCAGCCGAGCTACATGGTAGGCGAGGGGGGGTGTTAGATTTTATTTTCGTTACGGAATTTCTCTATTCGGTCGCCGCGCTCAAAGCCTGCAATAAAAGTTAGGCAATAGCTTAAAAATCTATTGCTTCAAAAATCCTTTGCAAAAAAAAGCATTCAATTATCAGATTGCCTTTAGTATAGTTTGGTCTATTTCACTGGATCTGTCTATTCTATTTCAGTGGAATTTGATCCAGTCATTACAGGAAACCCTTTAGTCTCCTTTGAACACCTGAGAAAATAAGCACCCAGGTCCAAGGCTACTTTGCGTGGAATCACAAATCCCTGCCATTGTAAGATAAAATCTAATCATAATCATGTAACCCCTTCAGGAACGACCAGCTTGTAACAGCAGGTGAGGACGGACAGGTGCTCCTGTGGGACACGAGGATAGGCAAGTCACACAACCGCATCCAGCCTCACACTAACAGCAAGGTGTCTAGGCCTGATGTCGGGAAGTGGGTCGGAGCTGCCTCTCTTGGAGACGATTGGATTGTAAGTTGGTCACTGCAAATATTAGTAACAGTAAAAGTAGTAAATCAACCTGAATTGAGACCTCTTGAATATTCCTTTACCCCTATCTGCATACCGATCCTGCTCATGCTTTAACTTTGAATAAAATATTAAAAATATTATATTGGCATTAACACACAATGGCCCAAATAATGAGGCTAAGTGCGGAAACAGCTCCGTAAAACTAAACTAAACTATTGTAATGGCATTCAATCATAATACAGTTATTTATTTAATCGAATGGCATAAACAGTCGATCAATATTACAGACATTTCGGTTGATCGACTGGAGGCTGTGAGGTGTAATAATAATAATACAGTGTTATCATTATTAAAAGAATTAAAGAAAATTGAAGAAAACACTATGTAAGCCTATTGACGTCATGACGCCGACATACCCCTCATGCAATTTATTACTAGTATGTAGTTAGTTTAACTATAGTTTATCCGACCCAGATATGTGGCGGAGGCCCTCGGCTGTCCCTCTGGCACCTGCGCTCGCTGGACGCGGTCACAGTGTTTGACATCCCCGACCACGGGATCCACGTGGCATCCTTCCACGACGACTGCGTGATCGCCGGCGGGGCGGCAACTCATCTATACCAACTGTCATACTCGGGGGAGGTTAAGGTGAATATAAGGTCGTAGCACACATATATCAACTTGTAAACGGAATGTAAACATATCAATACGAGCAGTTCTTTACTTCTTACTTTACTTTACTACTTTACTTTACCCACTAATCGGAATCGTAACGTTATTGCCTCGCCTCGGGACAAGCTCATGAATCGCGTTACGTGGTCGACTTGCCGTTCCCGTTGATTTGGAGCTGCTGATCGCTTGGTATCGCGCTTACATTAGGTTGACAGTGGCGAGGCGTTACGGTGACGATCTTTTTCCGAGTTGATATGTGTGCTACGACCTTTCAACTCCTTTTAGGGTCAATTCACACGTACCACAACCACACCACGTCGCAGCGACAAAATGTGGTCGAGCTGTGGTTACGTGTGAATAGTGTCGCGGCGGCTTTTTGCAGTTGCGTTGTGGCAACCACATCGGCAAAATGTCGATGTGGCCGCGGTGCCGCCGCCGGTGGTGTTGGCGTTGCCGTCGCGATGTGGTTGCGATGTGGTCGCGATGTGGTCGTATTACACAGATGGTCGATAACAACGGCAAAATGTGGTACGTGTGAATTGCAATATTCATTTTCAATACAAAATATACGCCCGACCACATCGCGTCGTTGTGGTGTGGTTGTGGTACGTGTGAATTGATCCTTAGTATACTGCAATCTGTCACATTGGGGACATTCGGGGGTAGATTTTACAATTATTATGTACTAGCTGTTGCCCGCGACTTAGTACGCGTGGTAGTTTTGGTTTTATGTACAAAAACCTTCCGCTTAAATCATTCTATTTATTAAAAAACCGCATAAAAATCCGTCGCGTTGCTTCAAAGATCTAAGCATACAAAGGGACAGACAGCGGGAAGTGACTTTGTTTTATGCTATGTAGTGATAGTGATTATTCTATATCTCCACTGACTGTATATTACAAATACTGAATGTCCACTCCCCAGGTGGAGCTGCCAGTGTCAGCCAGCACGGTGTACTCAGCCATCATCAGCACGTCTCCGAGCACGGTCATGGCAGTGGCCGGGTCTAGCGCGGACATAGATCTATGCACCTCGTTAAACTATAGAGATCAGGTGCTGCACTTCCGGTAGGTTCTATACTTGTATTAGGTTAAGGTTTAATAATAAATAAGGATTTTGAAAAATGAATTTGTGTTTTATAACGGCTAAAGGTGAGCGCTCATCTAGCCGCACCGGCACGCGCCGCAGTCGCCGCAGCGAAGGGAATCCCCAAGGCCGATGCTGATGACGTCACCAGTCGGAGCCGCGCGCATACAAACAGAGACTGCGGCGCGTGCGGTGCGACTAGGTGTGCGCTCACCATAAAGTGTCATAACTACAGCCTGCTCTTTAACATATCTATGACAGCGTGCTACATATTAGACCGCATCGTCACTTACCACCAGCCAGGTGTGATAGTGGTCAAACGCTGACCTAATACTATTGTTTTACCTGTCTTAGATCATTTGGGCTAAGGTTTAATAACAAATAAGAATTTTGGGAAAGAAAATTGTGTTTTGTAACACCTAACTGTTCAACGTTAAAAGTAACGTGTCTATAAAAAACAATATTGGAAGAAAGGATAGAAAGTCCGTATACCTACTTGGAAGTAAATTAAAAAAACTGAAGTCTGTTTTTATTACTTAGAGGCAATCACCCTATGCCTTCTCTGAAAAAAAAAATGTTTGTTTGTCTCTGGATCTTGGCACCTTATAAAAATGTATAAGAAAAAAAAAGCTAATCTAGTATTATTTTTTTAATATTGTGATTTATTAAGTACTAGTTGCGCCCCGCGGTTTCACCCGCGTAATAATTTTCTTCGCAATTTTCTTAATTTTTTCTTTCATAACAACTTTCTCGTCCAGACGTTCACGATTGATGCGATGACAAAGTAAAGAGGATACTTTTTTATTTAAAGATCTTCTTCTTCTCGTATAGTGGTGTGGCTCACCTATTGTTAGAGTTTTCAGATTGCCTTAAGTCCTCTAACTTGACCTAACGACTGCTACTAGAGGTAGCAACCGGGACCAATGGCTTTTCGTGCCTTCCGAACCACGGAGGGGCTCACGAAAACACATTTTTGCGACACTACTAATTGGTCACCCATCGAAGTAATAACCGCGCCAGGCGTCGCTTAACCCGCACAACGATCAGCGAGCGTCGCTTAGCTGTGAGCCTCCTCGATATATAGAAAGTTATAATAATAAGGTTCAACAAAAAAAAAAACTTTAAAAAAATTCATTAATTTATTATTTTCGTTCTGTAAGTAACTTTATCAAATATATCCATGGCCCGCTACATCAGCGGGTATGAATCCCTGACTCCCATCTTTCTTCCTAACATAGAACCACTCCGCATCAACATCCATCTCTCGCACCATACCCACAACTTCACCTTTACTCACAGACACTGTCCTATTTAACACACACCCCGTATAATCACTAGTAACAACTAATAAAGTTTGTCTTTTTGTCCCACTAACATTCGATCTAGTCTTACTATCGACAGAGCAAATAGATTTGGTTTTCAAATACAACGTGTCGAAATGTTTTTCCGCGCAGGTATCGCGGGTTTTTCTTTTTGCGCGAGTTTCGGAACGGCTTCGGGTTCGTAGTTGTTCTTTTTCTGTGTCGGTGAGGTTCCCGCAGGGGCGTGGGTAGATGTCGGTACTGCTTTCCCAGCATGGAGTGTTCTTTGGCGATGTTCTGTTAAAGAATATATTTAAATAAGTACACGTATAATTATACGGAAGGGCGATGAGAACCTGGAGAAACTCATCGTGGTTGGGAACACAGATGGAAAACGCTCTCGAGGCCGATCCCCAACCAGAGGGACGGATCAGATTAAGGACTCATCAGCCGTCAAGTTCCATAACATTGTACGAGATGCGATGAATAGAAGCCGTTGGAGACAGATCATCCGATCTAAATGCAGACTTCCCGATGATGACCACGATCCTCAGTCATGAGGGGCCGACTATAGAGAGAGAGATCCAGCCGGTCGAAGGCCGGTGGGGCGGCCCAGGTATCGCTGGAAGGACACGGTGGAAGCTGACCTGCGTGAACTTAAAGTCAACAATTGGCAAGAAATAGCGCAGGACAGGGAGCGATGGAAGACTCTCGTTTCGGAGGCCAAGATCCACTTTGGGTCGCTGAGCCAGCGGAGATCCCTCGGTTGTAGAAATCCCTTCATTTGCAGTCTTGGCACCAAAAAGAACGGAGAAAGGAGTTGAATAAAAAAAAATAGTTTGCAAATTTTGACGGACAACTTACATTACTTACTTAAGAACAGTGCAAGTTAAATATAAGCTTGTAAAAAAAAAATTAAAAAGGCCTGGTCACATGATATTCTTTACTCATGTGGCCTGGTATCTCGGAAACCGAGAGACTTTTAAGCATAAATTTTATTTTTCTGAACCGGCACAGTGTCCTCTATCATTCATTACGGGACATCGTGTAATATCTACGGACAATTTTTCGAAACTAAACCCCTCCTCGGTCATGTTGTCTGAGGTTTTTTTTGTTAAAAGGAGAAAATATTATTGACAAAGGTTTAAAAAGTTAACAAGGTTTTTATGATGCAGGATTGCTTAAAACTAAAACCCGACTACGTAAAAAAAATGTTAAAAAAAAAATTAGGTACCTACATAAAAATAGCACTCTAAAAAGTATGAAACAAGAAAAATACATAGAGCTAATTCTGTAGGCAATCTCAAAGTGTCGTGTCTCGTGTCGTTCAGTGGATAGACGTCGTCGGATGCCTTCCCCTATAAGAATCCCTTAGTACTGTTGCACTTGTATATCTATATCTGTGGTTGCACTGCACCAGCAGAGCATTGAGACTATTTGAAACGCTTCTAACGACACTTCATTTGTTAAAATATAGTAAGTAGTTTTGAAGTTACGTGGGAACAGATGAACATACATACATACGGGTCAAAAACATACCTCCCTTTTGGCTTCGCCGTAGTCGGGTAAAAATAAGTGGCGTGCGGCATCTGCGCGCGTATTTTTTTTGCTCGTTCTTAAACACCGCGTTTACCACAGTACCGAGTGGCAGAGACACCTCGCTCTTTCACTCATATATCTAGTATAATGTAGCTTCTCACCTATTAGGCAATATCCCTAACGGCAAACAAGCCGCGTACAGCACGTATCCCTCGTCTCCATGCGGCGTCTGCGCATACACCCAGTGCTCGTTCTTGAACACCGCGTTGACAACAGTACCGAGTGGCAGAGACACCTCGCTCTGACACTCATACGTCTAGTACGATGTAGTTACTCACCTATTAGGCAATATCCCTAACGGCAAACAAGCCGCGTACAGCACGTATCCCTCGTCTCCATGCGGCGTCTGCGCGTACACCCAGTGCTCGTTCTTGAACACCGCGTTGACAACAGTACCGAGTGGCAGAGACACCTCGCTCTGACACTCATACGTCTAGTACGATGTAGTTACTCACCTATTAGGCAATATCCCTAACGGCAAACAAGCCGCGTACAGCACGTATCCCTCGTCTCCATGCGGCGTCTGCGCATACACCCAGTGCTCGTTCTTGAACACCGCGTTGACAACAGTACCGAGTGGCAGAGACACCTCGCTCTGACACTCATACGTCTAGTACGATGTAGTTACTCACCTATTAGGCAATATCCCTAACGGCAAACAAGCCGCGTACAGCACGTATCCCTCGTCTCCATGCGGCGTCTGCGCGTACACCCAGTGCTCGTTCTTGAACACCGCGTTGACAACAGTACCGAGTGGCAGAGACACCTCGCTCTGACACTCATACGTCTAGTACGATGTAGTTACTCACCTATTAGGCAATATCCCTAACGGCAAACAAGCCGCGTACAGCACGTATCCCTCGTCTCCATGCGGCGTCTGCGCATACACCCAGTGCTCGTTCTTGAACACCGCGTTGACAACAGTACCGAGTGGCAGAGACACCTCGCTCTGACACTCATACGTCTAGTACGATGTAGTTACTCACCTATTAGGCAATATCCCTAACGGCAAACAAGCCGCGTAAAGCACGTATCCCTCGTCTCCATGCGGCGTCTGCGCATACACCCAGTGCTCGTTCTTGAACACCGCGTTGACAACAGTACCCAGTGGTAGAGACACCTCGCTCTGACACTCATACGTCTAGTACGATGTAGTTACTCACCTATTAGGTAATATCCCTAACGGCAAACAAGCCGCGTACAGCACGTATCCCTCGTCTCCATGCGGCGTCTGCGCGTACACCCAGTGCTCGTTCTTGAACACCGCGTTGACCACAGTACCGAGTGGCAGAGACACCTCGCTCTGACACTCATACGTCTAGTATGATGTAGCTACTCACCTATTAGGCAATATCCCTAACGGCAAACAAGCCGCGTACAGCACGTATCCCTCGTCTCCGTGCGGCGTCTGCGCGTACACCCAGTGCTCGTTCTTGAACACCGCGTTGACCACAGTACTGAGTGGTAGAGACACCTCGCTCTGACACTCATACGTCTAGTATGATGTAGCTACTCACCTATTAGGCAATATCCCTAACGGCAAACAAGCCGCGTACAGCACGTATCCCTCGTCCCCGTGTGGCGTCTGCGCGTACACCCAGTGCTCGTTCTTGAACACCGCGTTGACCACAGTACCGAGTGGCAGAGACACCTCGCTCTGACACTCCTTGTGCGTCTGGTAGAGAGTCGTTGGGTATGCGATCACAACTGGTATGTTACCTGGCCGATCGATTGTTGCCTGGAACAACATACATTGTAAGTAACATCTACATATTATGGTTGTAAAAGATACAATGACAACAATCTATTCTATTCATATAAAATGCTTTGTCCTGACTGACTGACGGATCAACGCACGGCCTAAATTGCTGATCGTAGAGACCTAGAACTTGGATGGTGTGTATGACGTAGGCATCCGATAAGATTGGACTTTGAAAAATTTAACTTCTACGCGGACGAAGTCGCGAGTGAAAGCTAGTCCTACTAATATTATGTGAATGTTTCTGTTAGTGTATTTGTTACTCCTTCATGCAAACACTACTGGACCGATTGCATTGGAACTCGGTATGCAGATAGCTGGAGACCTGGATTAACACATAGGCTACGTTTTCTCCCGAAATTCCAACGGGATCGGAACTTACGCGGGTGAAACCGCGGAGCTTTAAAAAAAATCCACCACCGCTCTAAATAAAGTGTGGTCATGGGTTTGTATCCTGGCCCGCCGTAAACCATTGGTATTTTTGTTAAGAAAAAATTATCTCCGCTAATTGACATTGCTGTTACGGTTAAGTTTAACATCGTAATTTAAAAACACTAGTAGCGAATCGTCTAGATTTAAAATTATCATAGTTACATAAACATTGACGTTGAATCACCGAAAGATAAATGAACACATCCAATTAAGTATAATTTAAAGTTAATTGAACTACTTAATTACTCAACTCTCTTCCGTAAAATTCAGAGATAGTTACCTACCTACCTACTTAAAACGTCTTACTGACGAATTACCCGAGACCGAAACCGATAAAACAGAAAGCATTATCAATCAAGATTACCCCTGCATGTTCAAATAAAGTTTCACTAAATATCCCTTTAAGAGGAAAGGGTACCTGGGGCTTTCTCCATACAAACTATTACAAACGTAGTCGACTGTTTTCTCCCTGGATAATGACACTAGAGCAAATATTTTTGGTGCATAAAACTTATAACAGCCATGACCATGCCCCTATTTTTTGTTTTTTTTAATTTTTTAATTTTTTTAATTTTAATTTCCTTGATAATTAGAAAATGAAAAAAAACCAAAACATAGGGGCATAGTCATAGCAGTTATAGGAATTATGGCACAAAAATATTTGTGCTAGTGTCATTATTCAGGGAGGAAACAGTCGACTACGTTTGTATGGAGAGCGCGCAGGTACCCTTTCACCTTAAGTTTTTCACTGAGATACGAGTACTTAATTTAGTTTTAAGAGGATCACTTATTTTTGTATTCATTTATTTGAAAATTAACATTCCAAAAATACTCTAGTCTTCTATCTTTCGTAGAATCCTCTCCATTCTATTGCCTTAACTCTAATAAGATAGATAGATAAACATTTTAAACGTAATAAAAAATATAAAAAAAATTAAGTACCTACATGTAAAAAAACAGACAAACGGACAAGACAGTGATCTTATAAAAGTTCCTTTTTTATCTTTTGAAGTACGTAACCCTAATAAAAGAGACTTAAATAAAGAAAAAGACCCAAGCGTGGCAGAAAGGGCCTTATCGCCTAAGAGCGATCTCTTCCAGGCTAGCATAACCTTATAGATCCAGATTACTTCTAGACTGATATTGGAGGAGGGTCACGTAAGCGATTGATATCATGACATAAAATTTTGTTAGACGTTTGTGGTGCGAGTCACTGCTATCTGCCTTGAAAGCTTCTGGCCGAAGGATGTGGTGTTCCGTCGCTTCCGCGGACAAATTCCACAAGAACAAACTGAGACGAAAGTGTAGTGTCATGGAAGTGCTACTAACATAGTTCTAAGCTATCTAGTAACACATTCAATTATTGTTATAAAATATGTATGTTAGTCTATAAGGTATGTATCTATGGGCCTTTGTAGCCTGAAACAAATAATTTTATTATTATAACATTTTATTGCAATTTAAAGGATGCCCCATAACGAAAATTTTATCAAAAAATGTCAGTGGTAAGTAGGTATGTGATCCTCTTAAGTTTTTCACTAAGATACGAGTAATTTCGTTTTAAAGGTTTGCAATTTAGCTGTGTCCAATTTACTGGCAATTTGGCGGCTTATTCGATTGCGTATGCTCGAGGGTTCGGACAAAAAGCGAATATATCACGACCTTAATGTTATAATAATATTGAACGCGTGAATAATGATCGAGATTTACTATTGGTTCAAGAGATTCAACATTACAATAGCATCTAGATAGGACACAACGTTTGGTTAAATATTTCCAAGACGCTTTAGAGGTTTGACCACTGTTGGAGATCGGCATCTCCGGCTTTTTTCAGAAGCATGAATAATTTATAAGAAAAAGCGCAATCATTTGCTATCAAAAATGCCCATAGAAGACTTTACAATTAATTTATACTACTTTATACAAACTAATCACTGCATTTCAATACGTATCGCAACCGCAAACCCTGCACCGCCATAACTTACCACCGATAGATTTAAGGTGAAGTAGGACCTGAAAACCCCCTAAAAACTATCCCTTTCCCACGCGCGCGCCGCGCGATGACTCTATCCCTTTCCCCTGTGCGCCGCGAAATGGCCGTCTTAACTGTTTTATGTAAATAAAAGGCTCACATCTATTTAGTGAAAAACCATCTGTACTACCTTATGGGATCTGATGTAAAGTTTATGAAAATATAAAATTTGTACTTGTTTTTTCTTTACGATCGCCGTAAAATTTAAAAAGCTCAAAAAAAAATCGATTTATTAGGATTTTCACGATTGTTTTGTATCGAGGCAAATCACTCTAATCGTGTTTTGAAGTGTATGACAATACAAAGCATTTCTTCACCTTTGCGACAGTAGGAATATCATTCTATGGAATTTAGTGGCCCAAAAACTGTTTCTAAGACACCTGTATCGAGCTTCTGGTCATACCACCTCGTCTTAAGTTTTAAATGCTACGCTGATTTATTGTTAAAATATTTTTGTTGTGACCAAATAGTAAAAATGTAGTCGAATAGACCGAATACCTACCTGACCTGGCATCTCTAAGATGCTCTCTCTTTACCGCTCTATTTTAAATATCTTTTAGTCGCATACGATTCTTTTGTATAGTGTATTCGTTAATACCGCATTATTCGCGCTGTGAAGTGATTAATGACTTCACTATACACTAAATAACATCCAGTTCAACATAAATATTGGATAATTAATATGTCTTATCGGCACTTGTCGACGGACTTTTTGCAATCTTTACATTTATTGTTGAAAGCAAAATTTACGCGTTAATGCCGATATAAGTAAAAACTCTCACCGAAAAAGAGAAAATAGAAGCGATACTATACTATAACTAGCTACGCCCCACGGTTTCACCCGCGTTCAATTTTTTTGTATTTATTTCTAAGAACCTTTTTCTTACAATAACAAACACAACAAAAAAAGAATGAGCGAAATCGGTCCAGCTGTTCACGCGTGATGCCATGAAAATAGGGTTTCATTTTTATATATTTATTTAGATATTACACAGATTAACGATTTGATTGTTTCTTTGTTTGTATTGATTGCTCCGAAACTACTGAACCGATTTATATGAAACTTGATATGACAATATATTGAATCATCGACAGTAACATAGGCTACTTTTTATCCCGATTTTCCCACGGGATAGGGAGTTACGCGGGTGAAACCGCGGAATGCTGCTAGTCACTATCACTACATAGTATAAAATAAAGTAACTTTTCACCGTCCCTATGCCCCAATGTATGCTTATATCTTTAAAACTACGCAACGGATTTTGATGCGGTTTTTTTTAATAGATAGAGGAAGGTTTTTAGATATGACACATGCACAATATAGCCGTGCGAAGCCGGGGCGGGTCGCTAGTTCTTAATGAATCAATGTACCTATCCAGCCTATCCTCATACTAAATTTCATCGAAATCGATGCAGTTTCGGAGCCTATTCGTTACAAACAAAACAAATCTTTCCTCTTCATATTATTAAGTGTCAATTGCTAAACTGTGTACAAAAAAAAATGTCTTAATAATTTTACAACAGTTGATTCATTTCGAGCATAAAATAATTTTATTAAGAACAGATAAACCAAATTTTTATTAAACCTTATAAGAACTCTCGGTTACTCTTTGATCCTTAGCTATCAAATATGTATAGGTACATCCATTCGAGAGCTACGATGCCACAAAACATACACTTTTTGCGTCTAGGGTTCAACTTGAATACCGCAAACACGGAGAAAGTAACATTAAAGCTATAATATGTAGGTAATAATAAACATAACAAGAAATCATCTATTGTTATGTTACTATCGCGCAATTTACAACTTATAATAATAATAATTTACGATGTGTTGATGTTTTCTTTTCATTGGTGGGTGCCGAATGCACACATCCTAACTTAGTTTTTAAGACGTTTCAATGTGATTTCATGCATGCATGTTTTCCAAATCTTCTATACATATAATAATATTGGATTTTAGGGGGCTTTTTATTATTATTATTATTATTCCTTGATCCAGTCTACTTATTCTACGCGGGCAAAGTCGCGGGCAAAAGCTAGTAAATAAATAAAATTTGACTTTAATGTAATAAATTTTACTGGTTTTGTTGTTTATATTAATAAATAATGTGGTCACTAGTAGGTCTATGATACTTTGGCTTTAACAAAGATACTTAAATCGTTCTAGTATTTTATAGAACTAGCAACGATCAGCGGATTCACCCGCGTAACTCCCGATCCCGTGAGAATATTGGAATAAAAAGTAGCCTATATTATTCCGAATTATAATTAATCAATGTATCCTCAAACCAAGTTTCATCAAAATTGATCCAGTCGTTTTGGAGCCTATTAAACTTTCTGATCAGGACTTTCTGATTAAAAATTTCCTCTTATAATATAACTATTTTAAAAAACCGCATCAAAATCCGTTGCGTAGTTTTAAAGATTTAAGTATACAAAGGGATATAGGGACAGAGAAAGCGACTTCGTTCTATACTATGTAGTGATAATAATAAATAAATAATAATAAATATTGCAGGACATTCCACACATCGCCATCTAGCCCCAAGCTAAGTAACTAGACTTGTGTTATGGGTGCTAGACAACGGATATACTACTTATATATGTACTTTTCTTTTGTAAATATATACTTATAATACATAGAAACACCCAGACCACAGACAAATATCTAAGCGTAAATACTTGTCTGAGGCGGGAATCGAACCCGCAACCCTGTGTTTGGCAGTCCGGCATGGTGACCATTGTGCCAACTGGGTCGTCAATATTAGTGTAGATAGTGTATAGATGATTGTATTTTGACCCGAAAACTACTGAACCGATTGTGATAAAGATAGCTGGAATCGTATTATAAGGATATTCGACGACCTCTGTGGCGCGTCGGGCGAACACCCGACTGCGACGCAGAAGGTTGCGGGTTCGATTCCCGCCGGGAACAAGTATTTATGCTGACCATAAATTCTTGTTTGTGGTTCTGGGTGTTTCCTATATGTATAATATGTATATATTTAAAAAAAAAAAAAAAAAAGTATATAAGTAGTTTATCCGTTATCTGGCACCCATAACACAAGCATTAAGTTGCTTAGCTTGGGGCTGGATGGCGATGTGTAATATGTCCTGAAATATTTATTTATTTATTTATTTATCCTTATTTTCCCGGAACTAACACGTGCAACAGCAAAATAACTACTACAGAAAAGTTAATAATTCTTACCTCAGACAAAAAGCTGTCCAAATCTCTGATATCATAACCGAACCGTTCGTTCCTACGTTTCTTCTTCCGCCGATGCCTATGCCGATGTCTTCTCCTATATTCTTCCGTAACACAGCTATCATCCGAATCACTACCACCATTCACAAACTCTTCACACGCACTCCTAAACCTAAGGTTATGGTAATATTCGTTCCTACCAACAACCCTGTCTCGCACGTTAGTTTTACACTTTCTAAAATTACTAAAACTTTCGTTTATCTGTTTATCTTCATTGGGTTTTATTCGGTTCACGTATTCTTTCTTCTCCGGTAGTTTATCTAAGTTTTCTTTTAATACCCAAGTGAGGGATATTTTGGATTTGTGACGGTGAGCCAGCGGTGTTGAGTGGAAGAGACCCATCTCGAGGATTTCTTCGTACTCTACAGGAGAGTCTGCTTCCTCTGACAGTTTGCAATTGGCCAGAAGATCTAGCACTTCGCATGCTTGCGTATTCGGCTGGAAAAATAAACAAAACATTGATTTTCTTTTGCTATATTATTTCCTTTCCCTAGAGTTTTGTTGGCAGAAAACTCTTCACAGGGTTAGACCTTAATAATTAACTTTATAAATTTTTTTTGTTGGTCTCTTGTGTACTGAATATTTTAGAAATTGGTAGTCCAAAAATATTGGCACTTTATTTTTTTGAATTTATAGTATAGTTTTTAATTACCTGAACATATTGTTCCCGATTCTCCGTATCGTCGACGCTGTACGGCGGCGGTAACTCCTTCAGCGTAATCTCTGAAAAAGAATTAACAATTAAAATCGCAATCGATCGTAACTCAAGCGGAAGCTTTCAATAACAAGATTTATACCATAGTCAGCTGAGCGTATTATTGGGCATAAATAATGAATGTAACAATGAAGGTGGGCGATATCGGGGAACAATGAACGTCTCGAGGGGATGTGCGGTATTGGGGAGCTGCTTGCGCGCGCGCATGTGCGGGTGCCGCGTGCGTGCGCGCCGCCCACCAACCGACCGATCGCGCCGTCCGCTCCACACTGCAGGCTGTTTCACACTGTGATACACAATCTCTGTCAGACTCTACCACTTCATCCTACCATCAATGATGCTCGTTGTTCTTCTAATGAAGTGGTGGAAATTCGACAGTCACGATTCCCTAATTGGCTCGTGTGAGACACCTCTCAAACGCTTTTAACAACTTCACACATATTGTTAGGTAGAGCTTGTTTGTATTTCGTTGTCGTATCACTACAGCCTAATTGGGTACTACACACACACCCCTCCTATTAAAAACCAAGCTTACGTTTTGATATAACATGTTTGTCTGTATTTTGCTCAATATTTAGAATTTAGACACACTTATCTTCTTATATATAAAAATGAATCGCAAAATGTGTTGGTAAGCGCATATCTCAACAACGCCTGGACCAATTTGGCCAATTCTTTTTTTGTTGTGTTTGTTATTGTCAGGAGAAGGTTCTTATGAAAGAAAATATTAAGAAAATTGCGTAGAAAATTATTACGCGGGTGAAACCGCGGGGCGCAGCTAGTACATAATAAAGGAAAAGAAGACAAAAAACCTGCACTTGGAAGTAAATAAAAAGACTGAAGCTTTGTTTTTTATTTAATATAATTTACAAATGGTGTTTGCAATAAAGAATTCATCTATCTATCTAAGTCTTAGTAATAGGGTCCCGTTTTTATCCTTTTCGTACGGAACCCTATAAATTTGTGGGACTTAAAATTAGTAGAACAAAAATATATAGGTACTTACTTAGTTTTTAATCTATACTCATAATAAAGGAAGAGAGGAGACAAAAAGTGTGCACTTAGAAGCATGCAAATAAAAAAAGTCTAGTAACTTGTTAATAAAATAAACTTTCGCATAAAATAGTAGGATTTTGTTGTATAAAAACCGTGTCGGTTTTACCGGTATCAATGAAAGCGCCAATAAAAGCCGTTCGTATACTTTGTGGCCGGTATTTTAACGATACAAACGCCCCGTGACAACTTTAATGTAAGTAATGATATTAAACATCGCAGCTAATCTCACCAAAGTACATGAATATTTTATATTTGAAAGTATCGAAAAGCGTCCAATTTAAAGTATTTTATAAAAATAACGTTCAGTCATGATTTTATAAGTAACAGTAAAGATAAGATTTACAATGTTAGTCTTTGTTCGAGTTTTCTTTAATTTAAGATGATGTCGAATTAAGGGCGCGCCAAATTCTTTATTTTTACAGGTTTTGGTAACAATGATTGATAGATGATAGAAACTATAAAATAATAATAAATAGTATATACAATTATACATGGATAGAAAGATACCTAGAAAAACACTTTATTGCACCATAAAAACAAAACAAACAAAAATATACTAATTAAATACTAAAACAGGTAACTGTATATGGGTTTCATCACCGTAGGAGCAATGTCAGTTAAAAAATCGAAAAAAAACATGATTTGATGATGAAAAGCTAGATGCAGAAATTACAATTTGCGAATCTAGCATAATTACTTAATTCTTTATTACACTTTGAAACTACCCTAAATATAAATAAAAGTAGGTATTTTTATTTTTTAACTCGAAAGAGTTTTTGTTGCACCTTAATTTTCTACTAGATTAAGTTTTTTATATTAGAATAAATAAATAAAAACTGGTTGCCTGTAAAGTCGGTATACGGGCGAAAGTTTTACGTGACAACAACTGTGCTCGAGTGGAAGGGACGCGTGCCTTTCACTTTTTATGTCTGTCTCTCTCGCTCTTAGGCGGGCTAACCATGCCCGCGTGCCTCTCACTCGCTCTCATTGTGAGCGCATAACGTCAGCGGAGCGTAACGCAGTTTCTTGAAGTGTCACCCGGCAAACCAATTTATAAAACGTTGTCACGTCAATAATAAATTAACTGTCAATTTTTTATTGTTAATTACACTGTTATTTAAAGGGATAGTTTCAAAGTCCACTAAAGTATCCAGTAGTTGAATAATTATGTTCTAAATGCGCGGTTCACAAAATAATGTAACAAATCGATTTCAAACTCGATAGTTTTTATCTAAAACGACATTTTTATTGAATTTGGCGGGCGTCCGGTACGAAACACCTTTGAGTGTGTAACTTTTATATCGACAATAAAGTCATGTGAAATATTTACCACCCACGAGCATTCAAGTTTTATAATGTTTCTGTTGACAATTTTTATACTTTTCTTTGTTTATGTTTTGTGAAACAAATCGACTAGCTTGTTTAATGAATATTACTCTTATATTTTATGGGTAGGTAAAATTAATATGGTACGACATTGTTTAACGCCTAACGCCCAAATACTGAAAGGGAATAATTATATTAAGTGGCGATTAAATTGACATTTAAGTGTCAATGTTACATAGGATAGGAGGGTCTTAAATATTTAGGGGACCCCTAAATTTTAAGAGTCTTTTGAGTATTCTGGTTGTTTCTGTGTATTATAAGTATACTAGCTGCCCTACGCGGTTTCACCCGCGTAACTCCCGATCCCGTGGGAATATCGGGATGTAAGCTATCCTATCTCTCAAGTTGGATCGAACTGCACATGGTGTGCGAATTTTATTATAATCGGTTAAGTGGTTTAGGAGTCCATTGAGGACAAACATTGTGACACGAGATTTATATATATTAAGATATTTACAAAAGAAAAGTAGGTAGGTATATAAGAAGTATCCGTTGTCTAGAACCCATAACACAAGTCTAGTTACTTAGCTTGTGGCTGGGTGGCGATGTGTGGAATGTCGTGCAATATGTTTAAAAAAGTAGGTAGGTATACATATAAGTAGTATCCGTTGTCTAGTAGTACCCATAACACAAGTCTAGTTACATAGCTTGTGGCTGGATGGCGATGTGTGGAATGTCGTGCAATATGTTTAAAATATATTATTATATATTATGTATTTACTTTGGGTCACTGAGCCAGGGGAGTAGCAATAGTTGTATAATTCTGTAATTTCACGGTTTTATTGAGTTTCGCCATTACACACAGCACTTTACGATCATAATGCTCATTATTGTAACAATTACAACAATATTGTAAGTAAAAGTAGGTTAAATTTACATAGGTATTACAAAACTTACCTCTTACAAGACTTTCAGGAAAAATGTTCATTTGTTGCTGCGGTTTCACTTGTGTAAGGCCAGGAGCCCTATTTTTGAATCGCTCGCCCCGCGTCGAGCGCTCGATTTCTACTGATATTCGTTCGACATCGGAAATTCGCTATTTTTGAATCGCTCCATCGTAACGAGTGGTCTCCACCACTCGTCGCCGACAGGCGAGTGGTAGAATAAACATCAAACAATCATAGTCAAACATTCGGAAACGGTCCTTGAAAAATATTTATATCTTTTGGGATAATTTCGGATGTCCGCTGGTAATTACCGCTTTTCAAATAACTGCGTAAAACGAATAAAAATTGACATTTTAAAATTCGACGACGAACGATTCAAAAATACAGTAAAGTGTCATGCGACTTGGAAGTCGAGCGTGACTTGTAGGCGTATACGACGAAGCTTTGTCACACGAGCAATTCAAAAATAGAGCCCCTGATCCCGTGGGAATGACGGGATAAAAAGTAGCCTAAGTTACTTCTAATAAATCAATGTCTACTCATACAAAGTTTCATAAAAATCGGTCCAGCGGTTTCAAAGTAAAGTCAATTTTTTTTATTCATTTGGATGCTTAATACATTTTGTCCACAGATCACATAGTAACATCTTAAAAACTAAGTTAGCGTGTTCGTTATGTAAAAAAATCCTTTCTTATTTATAATATTACTAGCAGTGCCTCGCTGTTTTACCCGCGTAAGGCACATTCCCGTGGGAAAATTAGAATAAAAATGTATATGTTACTTCCAACGATTCAATATTTCTTTATTTTTTTATTTCTATAGGTGTAATTTAATTTTTACTTGTGTGTTTTTAATTTTAATATTTTGAATTAATTTCTATGTGTACTTATATTATGTGTGTATAATGTGAATAAATAAAAAATATTTCTTTGTACTTAGTTTTATCAAAATCGGCCAAGAAGTTTCAGAATCAATTCGCTACTAAAAAAAATGAAACGGGACTTACGCGGGTGAAACCGCAGAGCGTAGCTATATTGTAATTAAGAAAAAAACTTTCCTCTATATAATATTAGTGTTGATTACAAATTGGTTGCCTTCACTAAGTATTACGTACTTGTTTTAAAAATAATGATTATCAATTAATTTAGTAAAAGTGTAAATAAATAGCGTACAATTTTTGTTACAAAATATTTTCAGACTTTCTTTTAAGTTTCGTCTTGAATAAAAAAACATGCATGTATTATACATATATAAACCTTCCTCTTGAATCACTCTATCTATTAAAAAAAACCGCATCAAAATCCGTTGCGTATAGTTTTAAAGATTTATATGTAAGGCAAAGCATACATATGGATATAGGGACAGAGAAAGCGATTTTGTTAACCGACTTCTTTTATACTATGTAGTGATAGTGATGAAGTATAGATTTAAAAAAGTATAAAAACAAAAAATCGATCAATCAAAGCATAGATAATAGAGTTATGAGGCGTGAAAACGGAAAACAATGCGTTGTAAAGATCTCACGAACACATCTCTATGCGGGGAATGTCCACACAATGGTCGGAATGCTGGCCATCCCATCGGATCACGACACGAACTGCCCAAATCGTGGACACACGATCACGCCACCCTTAATACATACTATTCGATGACCACGCATTCCAATACATAACTTGGGGGTCTTCAAGACGTTAATATAAATAGTATTTTTTAGTATTTCAACCGACTACAAATAAGTAGTTTTGGAGTTAGGTGGGAACAGATGAATATACATACATACAGGTCAAAAACATAACTCTCCCTTTTGGCTTCGCCGTAGTCGAGTGAAAATGTGGAGGTTCTTAATTCGAATTTTGTTATTTGTCATTTTGAACCAATTTTCTTTTTTGTTAAAATGTCTTTCTTTTTTTCTTTCTAAACCTAAATGTCTAAATGTCTTTATTGCTGCAACCAGCTGATTTCCACTACGTTCCCGTGACGACGTTGCCGTTGCCGTTCACGTTACATCGTCAATAGCGTGAGTGATGACGTCACACTTTTTTTGTGAATGCCGGTGTAGGTACATCAATATATAAGACGTTATCACGTCAAAAAAACGATTTTTCAATAGTTGTAGAACAAAAGTTGATCGCGTAGACGTCTAGAACACATTTCGTATTAGAAACCCATCGTCCAAAGTCCAAACACATCACGTAAAACTTTAAACAGTCAAAAATCTAAACAAATTACATCCTACATATTTACGAGCCATTTAAATATTTCTATAAGAAAACAGATAATTCATAATTATTACATTTAATATGTTTAAGGCGTTTGTGGGCGGTCCTCGAAAAAATACTTACCATAGAGAAGAACCTCATACGAATTTTAGATAAAATCTCTATAATAACACGTTGATGGCCGAACCTTACTTGGCCGAAATATATCTACGATTTACATTTTTAATTATTCTTTATATTTAATTATTGGTTTAGTTACACAACTGTTGAAACTTCGATTTTTTCTTAATAATAAATAGGTCAGCGTTTGACCACTATCTCACACGATGGCAGGTGACGATGCGGCTTAAGATGTAGCACGCTTTTGCTAGAAAATAGGTACCTACCTATATACGCTCGTGACTCAAAGATTCCATCAACGGGGATTTTAAACAATTCTGTAGGATCCACTTCACTACATAGTATAAAATAAAGTCACTTTTCGCCGTCCCTATATCCCTATGTATGCTTAGATCTTTAAAACTACGCAACGGATTTTGATGTGGTTTTTTTAAATAGATAGAGTGATTAAAGAGGAAGGTTTTTAGATATAAAACATGCATAATACAGCCGTGCGAAGCCGGGGCGGGTCGCTAGTTTCGCATAAACTATTTCGTCAGTAATTTGGGATACTTAATGATTTTGTTTGGCATAATTTTTTTAGTCATAAAATTGTCTTTGGTACCTACTAATTTGTTTGACCATTGTGCGTGTGCCATTTTGGGATAATAGTCCCTTGGCATACTTTTTGGGCATAAATGTCTTTTGGACTAATTTGTTTTGGCATAATAGTATTTTGGAATAATGTTTTTTACCCTAATTCATTTTAGTTTTATTTGTGACCTCCACCTGTACCTATTTTATGTCAATTTCTGCAACATGTAGTGGGAGTTAAATTTTTTTTTAATTAGATAAATATTTGATTTTTTTTGCGAAATCAATCTATGCTAAAAAGTTATGTTATGCCCAGGTTATGCCAAATGATTTTAAGACAAAAAGTTAATGCCATAAGTAAGAGACAAATTCTTTGGCTTTGTTTCAGTAGTTCGCTTGGTAGTTCGTGTGGTTCGGCTACTGGACTCTTAAAACTTTTTAGTGTCAGTAATTTTGGCGCTGGAGTCTGAGTCATACATCGAAGTTTAATGCAAGGTTTGGGTAAAAACCTTACATTTTGACGTTGTAACGTGCAAAAATTTGTATGAACCAAATAAAAAACTCCATACATTTCCTTATGTTTAAAACATTACATACAAATGTCGATCCTGTGAATGTCTATGTGAGTGACCTATGCCTATCAACCTTACGACTTGATTGCCTTTTAGGGTTCCGTATCCAAAGGGTAAAAACGGGACCTTATTACTAAGACTTCACTGTTTGTCCGTCCGTCCGTCCGTCTGTCACCAGGCTACATCTCATCATGAACCATGATAGCAAGAGAGTTGTAAATTTCACAGATTATGTATAACTAGCGACGCGTTCCGGCTTCGCACGGCTAGATTATGCATGTATTATACATATAAACCTTCCTCCTGAATCACTCTATCTATTAAAAAAAACCGCATCAAAATCCGTTGCGTAGTTTTAAAGATTTAAGTATACATAGGGATATAGGGACAGAGAAAGCGACTTCGTTTTATACTATGTAGTGACTAGCGACCCGCCCCGGCTTCGCACGGCTATATTATGCATGTATTATACATATAAACCTTCCTCTTGAATCATTATATCTATTAAAAAAAACCGCATCAAAATCCGTTGCGTAGTTATAAAGATTTAAGCATACATATGGATATAGGGACATAGGGACGGAGAAAGCGAGTTTGTTTTATACTATGTAGTGATTCTGTTGCTACTATAACAACGAATACTAAATACAGAAAAAATAATTAAGTAGGACTTCCATACAACATGGGTACGGAAAACTTAGCGCGCGAGTCCGACTCGCACTTAGCCGTTTTTTGTGCATTACTTAAACGTTTTTATGGACACAATAAATTGCTGTACAAACTTTAAATAAGAGGAAAATTGTTTTAAAGCTGGCGTAATTGAACGTTCTTTGTTATTTGTTGGAGATTTAAGACACGGTTAAATTATCATCTCAATTATTATTGTACACTAGTTTCGCCCCGCGGTTTCACCCGCGTAAGTCTGATCTTTCTCACCGTGGACTACGACAAACATTTCAAAAGCGAAATAATCTAAATCGGACCAGCCGTTCTCGAATTTTAGCGAGACAAACGAACAGCAATTGATTTTTATTTATAAAGATTACACTGAATGGCGAATTCGAATGGCAGCCATGTATCGCTTTATTTCGTCCAAAAATCATCGAAAATCTTCGTGAACCTCTGATTGCACATTGAAGAAAATTAGAGATATTAATGTTTTAAATCTTTGGAAAGTAACGAAGATGAAGGGACATACCTACTTATTTTACTATCTATAATAATAATATTATAAAGCTGAAGAGTTTGTTTGTTTGTTTGAACGCGCTAATCTCAGGAACTACCGGTTGAATTGAAAAATTATTTTTGTGTTATATAGTCCATTTATCGAGAAAGGCTATAGGCTACTTTTCATTTTGATGTTCCCACGGGATCGGCTCTTATGCAGATGTAACCGCGGTATTATTAAAATAAAAAGTAGCCTGCCTCGATAATTTGGTTTAGCGCGTTCAAACAAACTGTGCAGCTTTCAGATTATTGTCGCCGTAACTAGATGGCGCCACCGGAAAAATTTAATCGCGCTAGAGTTGCGTTTCATCAGAAATTCAAGTGTTTTTTCCAGTTCTTAGTTAACCCAAAAATTTTGAAAGTAGATTTTTTTTCATTTTTTGAAGATTGCCGCAAGAGTTTAAAAATTCATGCTTTGCTATTTATTATTGAACTAGCAGCGCTCCGCGGTTTCACCCGTGTTACTCCCGATCCCGTGGGAATATCGGTATAAAAAGTAGCCTATAGCCTTCCTCAATAAATGAACTATCCAACACAAAAATATTTTTTCAATTCGAACCTGAGATTAGAGTGTTCAAACAAACAAACAAACTCTTCGGCTTTATATATAAGTATAGATAAAAAAAACTCTTAACTTCAATTTACTTATGTTTTGCTTACATTAATGGTCGAAACGGTTGGTATCTACCTAGTACTTAGATATATTTCTTATTTGTAATACATACGCTTTTAGTGTTATTTATTGTAGTCTGAGTACATACGGTCCAAAAACCTAACCCTCAAGTGTTAGTTTTGCCGTAGTTGAGTAAAAAATGCACACTACCAACTTTACCCTTCACTTTTTGTGTTAGTCGTGTGACTTTTGTATGAGAAGTGCATTTTTAGCCTGAGTTAATGACATAGCGCGTATATGACTAGCTGCGATTGTAACGTACAATCAGGCAACAAAAATGCAGACCCATTGTAGAGTTTGAAGATTGTTATGAACTCCAGAAGGACTATAGGTCATGTACCGGCGCTCTCTCCATACAAACGTAGTCGACTGTTTCCTCCCTGGATAATCACACTAGCACAAATATTTTTGTTGCTTATTTATAACCTATAACTCATTACCCAGGGAGGAAACAGTCGACTACGTTTGTATGGAGAGAGCGCCTGGTACTCTTTCCTCTTAATATAGTCGGTCAGCTATATTTAGTCCTAACGCGATGTAGTCATATCGAAACGTGTTAAAGCGATCTCGTCGTATCTACTACTTAGTCGTTTCAAGATGTTTAAAGTCATAAAGCTTCTAACCCACAAATATATACCTAAGTTTAGAAACATTTTCAAAATAATACCATAAAAAAATGAAGGCATGCTCCAGACTGTCCGTGACTGAAGTCGAGGGTCATTGTTGGAACTGGTAGCGAAATTAAGGGTAGGTAAGTGTAGCAAGATAATTGCACCGTGAGAACCCGCGCCGAGGTGCGCCCGCGCAGCTCACAGACCGACATGCGCGCACATACGTAACACACGACCAATTTGTATATTTATTAAGGTCTACATCCACTGTTCTTTATTACGGTGAAGGAAAACATCGTGATGAAACCCGCGGCTTAGTTGGCTCCAGACGTATTAACAAGTTTTGTCCTCTGGACATGGTCGACTAAGCTGAGAGGGTGGTAGGCAGAGGTACTGGACAACCTTAATCGTTACAAACAAAAATAAATCTTTAATATATATCCCAATCTCGTGGGAATATCGGGATAAAAAGTAGCCTATGACAATTAAATGTATTTTCATACTAAGTTTTATCAATTCAAAATAGGTCTAATAGTTTCGAAGTCTTTTCAATGCAAACAAACAAACAATCAAATCTTCAACACAAACAAACAATCAATCTCTTTATAATATACCCGCCCCGGCTTCGCACGGCTATATTATGCATGTATTATACATTCATAAACCTTCTTGAATCACTCTATCTATTAAAAAAACCGCATCAAAATCCGTTGCGTAGTTTTAAAGATCTAAGCATACAAAGGGAAATAGGGACATAGGGACGGCGAAAAGTGACTTTATTTTATACTATGTAGTGATAGTGAAGTATAGAAGTGTAGACTTCTAAGGTCCGTATTAATAAACCGAACTCAATATCGATTTCAATCTTGAGTTTGCTCTTGAGTTGTTGCGCTGATTAATAAACCTATCTTAAGACGCGATTAAAGAGCGACGTATCACTTGAGTCATACCGTATTAATAAATCAAACTCAGCTCTCAAGATATGTCTCAAGATGTAGTTTCGTGAACTCAAGTCTGATTGCGGTATAAACAAATCTTACATTTTTTTAAATGTTTTCACATTAAAAACAAGTTGACAGCAAAATATGACGACACTACCTACCATAGGGTAAGAACATATCATTCAAGGCAAGAACAAAGCTTTACTGTCATTCAAGATCAGTCTCAAATCTCAAGAGCGATATCAGCCTGGTTAAAACTTGAGATTTATCTATTAATTAACGCCTAACTTAAGATAGTGACCACATCTCAAGACTCACTCGATTGATACGCACTCAAGATCGATATTGAGAGCGATTTATTAATACGGGCCTAAGATGAAGACTTCCTATAAATAAGACGTCAGCAACTTTTATCCTTTTTGTTAAGGACATTGTTGTACATGAACATGTTCAGGCACTTACAATACCTATAATGAATGGAATCGAAGGTGAAAGTAAACGTTTAGAAAATATTTAAATAAGCTCTTTTTACTTTTTTTACGACGTTGATTAATATGCGTTCGATTTTATGATTAAATGTTCGATTAATACTATAACACGTAATTTATGTTTATCATCATAAATCTTATGCTAATTTCTTCATATCCAGCACTAAGTTTATAATACTTAAAAGGACTGTGTAAATCTATGTAATTTTAAATATGTTAATGAAATAAACTTTTTGTATTTTTAACCGACTTCAAAAAAGGAGGAGGTTCTCAATTCGTCTGTATGTTTTTTTTTTTTTTTTTGTGTGTATGTTACGCGATCATTCGAAGACGGCTCAACCGATTGAGATGATTCTTTTTGTGTTCGAAAAGTGATACCTCAGGGGTGGTCCCATAAAAATTTGGTGAGGATCTGATGAGAATCTTCGGAGTGATGAACAGAATTGCACCTCGAGAGTGCAGCAAATTGCTCAGTTTTCGATTTCCACCAGTAGATTTGGCCCATAAACGAATAGTTACCGATAAATGGAATATCTGAAACCACCTTCTTATCAGAAAACTCTTCAATCAGTTACGATTACAGGTTACAATTTGAAGATTTTAGTCGAATTTAGTCGCCGGACTGGGTTTGAATGAATGTTGATAGAGAACCCTATCTTAAATGAAGTTCTGATGAGGATCTTCGAAGTGATGAACAGAAATGCACCTCGAGAGTGCAGCAAATTGCTCATTTTTCGACTTCCATCAGTAGAATTGGCCCATAAACGAATAGTTACCGATAAATGGAATATCTGAAACCACCTTCTCATCAGAAAACTCTTCAATCGGTTACGATTACAGGTTACAATTTGAAGAATTTAGTCGAATTTAGTCGCGGGACAGGGTTTGAATTAATGTTGATAGAGAACCCTATCTTAAATGAAGTTCTGATGAGGATCTTCGAAGTGATGAACAGAATTGCACCTCGACAGTGCAGCAAATTGCTCATTTTTCGATTACCACCAGTAAAATTGGCCCATAAACTAATAGTTACCGATAAATGGAATATCTGAAACGACCTTCTCATCAGAAAACTCTTCAATCGGTTACGATTACAGGTTACAATTTGAATAAAATATTCGCTTTTGCCTCGCCGGACTGGGTTTGAATGAATTTTGATAGAAAACCCTATCCTAAATGAAGATCTGATGAGGATCTTCGGAGTGATGAACAGATCTGCACAGCGAGATTCAACAAATTGCTCAGGTTTCCATTTCTACTAATACAAGTGGCCCATACACAAAAAGGATGAATGGGGCATCCGAAAACACCTTCTTATCACCAAACTCTTCAATGGGTTACGATTAGGTACAGGTTGCAATTTGAAGAAACAGTCGCTTTCGCCTCATGGAGTAGAATTTTCAGTGACAGTGGCACTAAAAATGGTTAAATAAAAAATAAATAAAAATTTAAAAAACCGACTTCAAAAAAACCTGAAAAGAAAAACTAACAAAACCTGAAAAAAAAAACCAAAAAGTGAAAAATAATCCATTTCGGGTCACTAAGACAGCAGATAACTTAAACATAAGTACTTACTTGGAAGTCGGACTGGGTTAGATTGAATGTTGAGAGGTATAAAGAAAACATAGTGTCACCCAGTCCGACTTCCAAGTAAGTACTTATGTTTAAGTTATCTGCTGTCTTAGTGACCCGAAATGGATTATTTTTCACTTTTTGGTTTTTTTTTTCAGGTTTTGTTAGTTTTTCTTTTCAGGTTTTTTTTGTATAATACTAGCGACCCGCCCCAGCTTCGCACGGCTATATTATGCATGTATTATACATATAAACATTCCTCTTGAATCACTCTATCTATTAAAAAAACCGCATCAAAATCCGTTTCGTAGTTTTAAAGATTTAAGCATACAAAGGGATATAGGGACATAGCATGGACATAGGGACATGGGGACAGAGAAAGCGACTTTATTTTATACTATGTAGTGATGATAAAAACCGGCCAAGTGTGAGTCGGACTCGCGCACCGTTCCGTATCCGGGTTCCATACCATTTTATTCTGTTTTTATGTTGTTATCGCGGCAACAGGAATACATAATCTGTGAAATTTTCAACTCTCTAGCTATAACGGTTCTTGAGATATAGTCTGGTGACAGACAGACATTGGAGTCTTAGGAATAGGGTCCTGTTTCTACCCTTTGGGTACGGAACCCTAACAATGGCATTACATTTTATAAGTGTTAAAAATACTATTTTAAAGCAACTGCTTACGATCGGTGAATGATGTGAGCAGGGACCGAAAAACCGATATTTTAGGATACTTGAAATTCAGATACCCCTATGCAAAGATATCTTAATTTAAAATAGAATTACGGTACCCAAAAATAATGATATCGCAAAATTTTGGTATCTAAAAATAAATGGTTTATGAACCGTTCATGAACAGTATTTTTGAGATGTTTGTAAAAATGGCAACGTCGCTTTTTCGTTCGACTGAATCTAGCAATTTACATCTAGTGCAGCTCCCAGTCCTAACAAAAATCAGTTTTATGGTCCCATCGTAAAGAAAGCATGAAACTTGGCATGAACGTAGCTGTCATATATGTGCTTCAATTTCGATATGGAAGCACGTCGAGAAATTATTGTTTCCCCCCTTTTCCCCCCCTTTTTGTGTCAAATTAGAGTTTTTTGCATTTTGTATGAAAACGGTTCAAACTACAACCAAACTGTCAATGAGCAATATGATCCTCATTAAACTCACTACAACAATCTCCTTGGAAGTATGTAGATCGGACTTATAGTTTAGAAGCTGTAAGTGATTTTAACGCCCCCTCGACCCTGTTTTGTATCAACCCTAATGAGTTTTTTGATTTTATTATAAAAACGATTAAAGCCACATCAAAACTGTCAATGACCAATTTGTTCTTCATTAAATTCTCTATAATAATTGTCTTGGAAGTATGTTGATAGGACTTATAATTTTCGAAATATGCTTACTTTTCTTTCAATTCGGTCAGTAAAAATGGACACAAAAACGCTATACATCGAAAAAAAAATATATATTTTTAATATGTTATTAGACCCTCCGAGAGTAGTCTATTCCTGAGTTGTCATCCTTGAAAACCCTGGGCTTCTCCTATGGTGCTATCTGGCACGTGTTTTAGTTTTTTAGGAAAAACTACCCCTTGAAAGCGTTTTCCAGGTATGTTTGTTTTATATGTTTGTTTATTAACTTCTCAACTGGCCTACAAACCCCCGAGCGGTTTTTCGGCCGAAACGCTACACTGGCCAAAACCGCTCGGGGGTTTCGGGCGTATTTTGATGTTTATTTACGTCTAATGAATGAATGTATGTCAAGATCAAGTATAGCCAACCTATTCTGGGATGTACATGAGTTGCATATAAAACCATACTACTTAATTTGGTAAGGTTATAATCGTTCAATGTCAATGTCACTTCGATCAATTGCCTTTGACGGAGTAGGTGGTCGTTTCGCCCGCAAGAAGTTCGCACGAACGTGCGAAACGCCACTCTTTATTAAAAATTAAATTATTGATGGTCGTTTCGCACGAATTCATTTTATACCTACTTTTCAATGAAAGTACTGTTAGCACCAAAATTGTTTTAGATGAAATAAAAAAAGGTAAGTTTAAAATATAAGATACTAGCTGTCCCGGCAAACGTTGTTTAGCTATTTACAAAAAAATAAAAAAAAACAAAAAAAAATAGATGTTGGCCGATTCTCAGACCTACTGAATATGCTCACAAAATTTCATGAGAATCGGTCGAGCCGTTTCGGAGGAGTTCAAGTTCGAACCCCGTGACACGAGAATTTTATATATATAGGGATAATCAAATAATTAAAATTTGAGTACATAAGAATCACACAGATACAAACAAAAGGATCACTTATGTTAATTGTTAATGTTACGTTCTAAAATTAACCCAATATATAAATATCACATACAAATTCACTTTATTTCTTTAGATGCTTATGTATAGGTATACACATGATCACTTGAAATAGTCTTAAAAACTAAGTTACGATGTGTGCCTTCGGAACGCGCCCACCAATGAGAAGAAGGCACAAGAAACTCATGGGTTTTTTTTTATGTGATCACGCTCACAAAGGTCTATATTACAAATATTTGAAGGTATTATTTGAAATGGAGCAATTAAAGTCACATCACATAAAACACGTGCTACGTTATTCTGGCACGTGTTTTAGTTTTTTAGGAAAAACTACCCCTTGAAAGCGTTTTCCAGGTATGTTTGTTTTATATGTTTGTTTATTAACTTCTCAACTGGCCTACAAACCCCCGAGCGGTTTTTCGGCCGAAACGCTACACTGGCCAAAACCGCTCGGGGGTTTCGGGCGTATTTTGATGTTTACGTCTAATGAATGAATGTATGTCAAGGTCAAGTATAGCCAACCTATTCTGGGATGTACATTATTGTACATGAGTTGCATATAAAACCATACTACTTAATTTGGTAAGGTTATAATCGTTCAATGTCAATGTCACTTCGATCAATTGCCTCTGACGGCCATGTTTGTTTGTTTTTGTTTTGGACAGTGCGCGTTTCGACTTAATTAATATTGTTTTCATTTGTTTTATGTGTTGTGTTTTGTGATAAAACAACGCCTGGGTAACTAGATCACCTCACTCACACACGTTATTAACTCATAAATTTCGCAGGAGATATTAGTTTCTTTAGGAATTTTTTTTGCAATTTTTTTGCAAGTGCATTTTGCAAATTTGCACTTCACTCTGCAATTACTCACATTATTTGTTCAAGTACTAATATTTAAACTATGTCATCTAAATAGGAAATTTCATTCTGAATGCAGAAAGGTATCAATGTTATGAATTAGTCAAACCAAAATTAATTTATATGCATAAACGGGTCTGCCCCCTTCAAGCGGCCATTTTTTTTCGACTTGGCCAGTCAACGGCTACTTTCTGCTCCGAAAAGAAAATCGCTCGGGGGTTTGTAGGCCAGTTGAGAAGTTAATTGTCAATTTCATAGTCTAGGTCGTTTTTAATACAGAAATTTTAAAAATAACTATTCAGAATAATGTTTTCATCATTAAACAAAATTCAACTTTAAGAAACCGTAAACTATTTCTTTGTTTCTGAGAAAACTAGTCCTATAGGAGAAGTAATAGTCCTATAGGAAAAACTATTAGAAATACATTTGTAGATACTAAAATCACCTTCAATTTGATTCCAAAGTGGTGCTGCTAGGATTGACAGTTTTTTCAGAAACAAAGAAATAGTTTACCGTTTCTTAAAGTTGAATTTTTAATGATGAAAACATTATTCTGAATAGTTATTTTTAAAATTTCTGTATTAAAAACGACCTAGACTATGAAATTGACAATTAATAAACAAACATACACGTGCACGGCAGAGATTACGTTTAACCCTTTCTAATGACATATGTAAAAGAGAGAAAGGGTTTTCGCGTAGAATTGGCAACGCGCAAGAAGACACTTTTAGGGTTTAATATTCGGGTATCCGCTTACGATTTTGGGTACCCGAAACTAGTGGTACCGCAATTTATAGATATCATTATTTGTGGTACTTAAAATGCAAAGTAAGCGTTCGAGTATCACTTAAAAATACCGATCAAAACCGCTTATTGAGATACCATTTCGGTCCCTGGATGTGAGCACTCTATTACCACTCGACTACCTAGTAGATGCCCTAACACGAATCTGTCTTATAAAGAATTGGCCATAAGAAGAATTTGTCATAACCGGAATATATCCCTAACCGAAAGTGTGTTAACAATATTTACTAGTTTGCAACTGGTTACGTGAAAGGAGAAAATTTTCTTCTTTTGTCACTGGTTACAAAACACAGTTACACAGGAAAGTTTGTGAGGTTGTAGGGTTAATCTCCAAAACCATCAGTGGACCGATTTGAATGACATTTTACATAAAGATAGTTTAGGGGAAGCTGAGTTTCATAGGTAATTTTTATCCCGTAATTTCCACAGGATAGGGACTTACGCGGGTGAAACCGCGGAGCGCAGCTAGAACATTATATAAGTAGGTATAGCTTTATATATGTGTATATGTTTACGATATTACACAAGACTTGCGAAACAGCACGCATTCGGTTAACTTAACATAACTTGCTTTTATTATCAATGATTTCCAATGCTAATTGATTAATAATTTTAAATTCGAATAATAAAAACAAACAAATCAAAAGATTGATTCTCATCTGCATTTTTGTGTGCACGAAAAATCTTGAAAAATCGCGATTAGATTAGAACTAAACTAAACTAAAGGAAAAAATAAATCTGTACATTGAAGTTAGAAGAAAAATTAAAGGAAATAAATTATTTATTTATGTTTAAACTAGCGACTCACTCCGGCTTCGCACGGCTATATTATGCATGTATTAAACATATAAACCTTCCTCTTGAATAACTCTATCTATTAAAAAAAACAGCATCATAATCCGTTGCGTAGTTTTAAAGGTTTAAGCATACAAAGGGATATAGGGACATAGGGACGGCGAAAAGTGACTTTGTTTTATACTATGTAGTGATTTAAATATAGGATCCTACCTAGTATTTTTTTAAACTAAAATGTTGTTTTTCAGTAAGTAGGTACTAAAATGATTTGAAACGTGATGTTTTACCATATTTGAATTGAACATAAAAGTGAAAAAAGATCCATTGATGGATTTTTACTGTGGATTTTAGTTGATATCGTGGTTTTTTGTTAATTTTATTTTGTAAAAAAATTACCTCGTTAAACTGTTTAGAGATTCCTTAAACGTCAGTTTTATTGTTCAAATCTAGATCGAAAACTAGTTTAAAGCGGACTAGTTTAGTAAAATAGAATCATTACATAGTATAAAACAAAGTCACTTTCTGCTGTCTGTCCCTATGTATGCTTAGATCTTTAAAACTACGATTTTGATGCGGTTTTTTTAATAGGTAGAGTGATTCAAGAAGTTTATATTATGTATACATACATGTACATGTGTACATGTATACATGTATAATATAGCCGTGCGAAGCCGGAGCGGGTCGCTATAGTCACTACATAGTATAAAATAAAGTCACTTTTCGCCGTCCCTATGTCCCTATTTCCCTTTGTATGCTTAGATCTTTAAAACTACAAAACGGATTTTGATGCGGGTTTTTGAAGTGAAAACTTCTTTAGCGGCGTTGAGCACTTTTTCTCTAATGGGTATAAAATCTTAAACTCGCGTCAGGACACGTGACCTGATCGAAAAAGCGTAAGACGGATGGAGAGTAGACAGCTATCCCCTCTCTACGGCGCGGCGAAAATGTATGCCTGGGCCTACTGTTTTTAATTTGGCTGTGAGTGTATTAAGACGTACATATGGTATTTTTTAACGGACGACTATTGACGGACGACAAATGTCGGACGACAAATGTCGGACGACTATTTGTCGGACGACTATTGACGGACGACAAATGTCGGACGACTATTGACGGCCGACAAATGTCGGACGACTATTGACGGCCGACAAATGTCGACCGACTATTTGTCGGACGACTATTGACGGACGACTATTTGTCGTCCGACTATTTTTTTTTTTTTCATCTAAAACTCTTTTTGCGTATGTTCTCGCGACATATGAGATTTTACACAGATATACAGTTTTCACTTCTGCCTGCATTCCCGGAGTGCGCTGTTTTTTTAATGGATAGAGTGATTCAAGAGGAAGGTTTATACGAGTATGTATAATACATGCATAATATAGCCGTGCGAAGCCGGAGCGGGTCGCTATAGTTACCTAAGATAGATAACAGAAAGCGAAATCTTAAGGTCAGTGGACCGCTTTCATCACGTTCGTCGTCTCGTCGCAAACATGTTGTAAAACAACGAATTGTAAGAGAACATCTGTGACTGTAACCAAATGGATAATCGCAAATACGACGATGAGATTAGGCATGCTACTGGTTGACCGACGTCGGACGGAATAAGCGAAATGGAATTTTAATAGACTTATCTGTGAATTCTTTGGTCTAGCTAGATGACGCAGCTTATACGTTGTTTTATGTGTGTTAATGTTTTTGCCCCCTTTTTCATCCCTTAAGGGGTAGGATTCGGAAAATCCTTTCTTATAGGATGCCTACGTCATAAAATAACACAACCACCGTGTTACAGGTCTCTATCGATCAGCGGTTTAGGCTGTGCTTTGATCCGCCAGTCAGTCATTCAGGACAAAGCATTTTATATGTAAACTAGCGTTTGCCCGCGACTTCGTCCACGTTAGTAGTCGAATATTTGAATTAGATTGGACCAAGAATCAGGCCTTCCAATACAAACTTTCACCCCCTAACGGAATTTCAGAAAATTCTTTCTTATCAGATGCCTACGTCATACAAAGAACACAATCTCCAAGTTTCAGTTCTCTACGGTCAGCGGTCTAAGCTGTGCGTTGATCCGTCGTTCAGTCGTTCAGGACAAAGCTTTTTAGATGTATGATCGTAGAAACTTGGAGGGTGTGTTCTTGTATGACGCAAGTATCTGATAAGAAAGGATTTTGAAAAATCAACTCCTACGCGGGCGAATTAGTCACGGGCTAAAGTTAGTTTGATATAATTTTGTTTGTTGACTTGTTTTAAAATAGATAGGTCTAAGAACCTATGCCTGAATTCGTAAAGGTAAGCCGCCAGGAATCAGGTTGTGTGGGGTCCACACATGCTACTGAGAGTTAGATGTATATAGGCAAATTGTTTAATACATTTGCAGTAAGTACGCTGTATTAACTAGGTAGGTACTTCAACAGTGAACAGACATAACCATAATTAAGAATTCGTCTTAGCGATCGTATCGCGAAGTTCACGATCATCGCTCGCCAGAATTCAGTGTCCGGAATTCCGACAATATGATAGGGGGCGCTGGCATTCGGGAAACCGATTATAATTTCACAAAAAAGATCTTTACGTGTAATAATTTAAGGTCAAGCAAGCGAGCGTGATCTCGCTCGGCGCGGTGGATAAAAATTATTTATTTGCGTGGGGCGCGGCAATTAGGAGGGCGGAGCGCGTCTGCGCGCACGACCTTACGACCTGCGCCCGCGCCGCCTCGCGTCCGACACTCTCGTCCTGTCCCGCGCAGGCCTGTCAGCCTGATGCTGATGGCCCTACAAAAGGAATTTCAAAATTGCGTTCGCATTTAATATCTTCGGCACGATTTAACCCATTGCCGTCTTTTTATGTTGTGGCATAAAACTGTTATGGCAAAAACGCGTAGGTAGTATACCCGCCTATAAAAACGTTTTAGGCATTAGGTATAAACATAATAAGCATTTATCAATCAGAGTCGATACGAATGGACGCCCGCAGGTCAGACGGTTTAATTTACTGCAACATTGTTGATGTACAATGTTATTTTCCGATAAGAGATGTATTATAGGTAGGTACCTACTTATCGATATGCGTGCGCGAGGCGAGCGTTCAGCGCTCACGCATGCTGCGAGCTCTCCGCGCCCGACGAAATGTAGGCGGTGCGAGAAGGAATTAACCCAGCTCTAGTAGGTACCTACATGTATCTGATTGTAGTTGTGTATTGCTCGTTTTGTGGCTGAGATGATGGAAACGATGGGAACTAGCCGTGACGGAGCTATGTTTACAACGAGATGGGGTTTTTAAACTCGATGTTGTTATGCCGTTTTACAAAGTCTCTCGTGCTCTATGATCACGTATGACTCGTCTTTAGGACTAGGGAACTATCGTAAATGTACCCTATAAGCTGCTGTTTTCTATAAATAAAGATATTGTACGGTATTTGCCGCAAGAACAATAAAATTAAATTTTCAATATAAAAGACTTCAACGCGCTCTTCCTTTTTTACTTGAATACCTACCTACTTATTTGGCATTACCGTTTATAAACATGCAAAATATTAGCATTTGCGTGGATCCTTTCTTACTAAATTATTTACTAAACCTACTTACCTACATATAGAAATACTTATGTGAAATCATTACGCGTCTGAAGTATTTTATAAATACATAAAATTGAATCTATAGACCTTAGTACTAGATGTAAAAATGAAAATGCAAAGGGTTGCGAATAACTTGTGAACGAGATTTCTTCGTCAGGGTTTTAATTTTCCAAAATTCTTTCTAAGTGGATGCCTATATACTGTACCTATACAACTAGCTGCCTGTATGATTCTTTAATTCCTGACTCCTGTCCATCGAAACTTCGCCTGGAAGAGATCGCTTCTAGCGATAAGACGACCATTGTTTCATACTGTAATTTTAGTATCTATTCTTTTTATTTCTTAAGTAGTTATCTACCTACATGAAAACAAAGTAATGTTAGAATCTTGGGTACAATAAAGCATTTACCTATATTTTATTTATCTATGCCAAATAGGTCGGTCCGTCTGTTCATATCACAGTTTGAATTTTATATTTATTGATTTTTGGAAATTCCACGCAAAGCTAGAACAAATATCAAAGTACTAATATAGGTGAACTTACTCCGTTTAATCCTTTGGAATAGTTTCTTCATGTCGCAAGTGTGATCCGCCGCACGCGCCGCGCCAGTAGCTAATGCCCGGCCAGCACGGGGCGTCTGCGCAGGCGACATGCCTCGATGCACATCACGGTAAAGTCACCGGCCAGATCAAACTTGGGGCGTTTTATACGGGACGACATAATGTTTTCGATTTTACCCGCTTTTTAGTATTGATCTTGTCGGGATTATCGGAGTAAAGAGAACTTCAGAGCCATCAAGTAAAAGTTTGCACTGAACCGACATCGACAGTGCAGGGTGTTTGCACATACTAAGTCAAAATTGGTTGGGTTTGCGGTTCATACACCCCTAAAAAACTTTTTGTTTGACATGTCACCTTTTGTGAAACCTACTCAGTAGTTTAACATGTGGTTAAACTATGCAGGTGTTTAGTTAACAAGTGCGAATCGGACTCACGCACAAGTGTTCCGTATACCATGTTGTATGGGAACCCCACTTATTTTTATCCCGACTACGGCGAAGCCAAAAGCCCCCGACGCAAAAACGACGGGGTGTTATAAGTTTGACGTGTCTGTGTGTGTGTCTGTCTGTGGCATCGTAGCTCCCCAACGGATGAACCGATTTTGATTCAGTTTTTAGTATTTGTTGTTATAGCCGCAACATAATACATAATCTGTGAAAAGTTTAAAGAAGAGTAAAGAGTTGGTAATCTGATAATGAACAAAATTTTTAACTTTCTAGCTTTCACGGTTCATGAGATACAGCCTTAGTGACAGACGAACGGACAGTGATGTCTTAGTAAAGGATCCCGTTTTTACACTTTGGATACGGAACCCTAAAATGCTAGATACCTTACACGCAACGTTGTTGCATATGCAGTACCGACATGTTATTCCACTGTCTACCCTTCTTTAAAAAAGCTGCAGATGGCCGGATATCCTATATGCCTACGAAGTTACCGCAACAAACCATGCACAAGGCCCACCTTTCATTATTATGGAACTCAACTGCAATGCAATTTGAGCCGTTTCTAGATGCAATTTGAGCCGTGTCTACAGCAGTTGCATTGCAGTCGAGCTTTGGAAGATAAACTAATAGTTAGGTACAATCAACGGTCAAAAGTCTCTGCCCACCGTAACGCTTACAATCCTGTGCAGCACTATTTGAACATTATAACAACGTAACCTGTGGATTGAACCCACGTCAGTTGTTGTAGCGGGTGGCGGCTTATACCACTCGGCCAACTAAAGACATAGCTAACATGTTGAAAATAATAATCACACTAAGTACTTTTAATTCAAGTAATTATTTTTGTGTGTAACGTCTATTAGAAGAAGGTCGTAAGTCCAATACTTGTTGATAGATTATTGTAGCAAACAGAAGGGCAATTCTCGTAAATAACATTGTTCAATTTACATTTAAATACCATTTCGATTGCATTTCGATCACAAAATATTACCCACAAAGTAGCTAAAATATCCTCAAAGTTAGCTTTTTGTAAAAAAAACGGACTTTGAGGGTATCTTTTGCAATCGAAATGCAATCGGAATGATATTGAAATGTAATTTAAACAATTTTATTTACGAGAATTGGCCTTCTGATCATTTACTTATGACCCATACTGTACGTATAATCGTCAAATTAGGAGAGCCACCTGAAGTGGGAAAGAAGAAGAATAGTCGAAAATTTAGTAATCAGAATCAGAAAATGTTTATTGAAGTTTACTACTAAAAGGGTGATTTATATGGACGTACTTAGAAGTTGACCGGACATTGTACTTTTAAAGGTCCATAGTGGACATTTTTTGCAAAATTTTGCTGCGCCATTAAAATATTTTCTTAAAAACCTTAATATGTTTTCTTTATTTTTACGAAATATGTAATTTAGATTTTAATTTAGGTGGCAGGGTGGCAATTTTCTACGCAATTTTCTTATTTTTTTCTTTCATAAGAACCTTCAGACCCTGACAATAACAAACACTACAAAAAAAAAATGAAATATCAAAATCAAAAAATTCACCTAACCTTCCTCGATAAATGGATTGCTCGACTTGGCAATCCATTAATCTGGGGGCACTAATCTAATCCGTGCCCCCAGATTATCCAACACAAAAATATTTTTTCAGTTCAAACCAGTAGTTCCTGAGATTAGAGCGTTCAAACAAACAAACTCTTCAGCTTTATAATATTAAGTATTGATTAAGTAAATATCGGAGAACTTTTTCATCGTTGGTTGTAAAGAGCATCGTAAGCTCTCTTACGATTTTAATGTTCAACTTTGAATAGTATCATAATCGAGTCACTGCACGCGTGCGTAGGTGAACCGTGAACCTTAAAGATGCGTAAAAAACCTACATATTTTTAGATAGTTAAGTAGAAAATTATAGGCTTTAAACAAATATGACTAGGTACTTTGTAACGTTAATATGGTAATACATTTCATTTAGATCTATACTTCATCACTACATAGTATAAAACAAAGTCGCTTTCTCTGTCCCTATATCCCTTTGTACGCTTAAATCTTTAAAACTACGCAACGGATTTTGATGCGGTTTTTTTTGATACGTTTAATTAAACAAACAAAGGATGTTAAAAGAATTACTGTCGTGGTTTGGGTAATTTTGGTTCTGAAAGTGTTGGACAAGTAAGTAAATAAATATGTTAACACTTCAAAGGTTCATCTATGAACTTTAAATTCACACAATTTGTATTCATAGTCTCCTCGCGACCATGACTATTGTAACATAGTCGAAACGTCGAGGTAAGAAAATCACGGACCCGGAAAAATAATAACCATGTTCATAACCAAATAATAACCAGCTATAAACACAAATGAGTGAGTTTAAAAAGTTCAATTCGTATGTTATTTTTAGTTCTACAAAAAGTAGCACTGCCCTAAGCTCACTTTACTACAAAGCTGTGTAAAAAGTTAGCAAGTAATGAAACGGAAGCACGGTCCGACGCGCGACGGGCGCACAGGCGGTACCATCAGTTACAGTATTAGTTACGATATGCCCCGTAGAATACATTGTAGGTATTAATTTCTTATGTTTGAACACCCTTCACCTTCCTCAAATTCTTGTCCAAGGGAGGTTGCTGGGAAGAGATCGCTTTGAGCGATAAGGCCGTACTCTGTAACACTTAACACTTAGACTTAAGCTTTATTTTTATTTTTTTATAATTAATGTTATTTGAAATTGGTGTTTACAATAAATAATTTTAGGCGTATACGACGAAGCTTTGTCACACGAGCGATTCAAAAATAGAGCCCCTGATCTGTTCCAACTTCGAGAGCTTTTAACTCTATGCAATAAGTACACCGCGCAGTTTTGGAAAATTAATACAGGTCATCACGTTCCGATCCCGACACGCCTTAGGTGTGGTGTGAGGGCATTAATTGTTCGTCTAGAAGGCATCTGCCTTCTATCAATAGATATGGTTCTCAAAGTGCAGCGTGCTATTTTAAGTTATGTAGGTAGGTACTTAGTCTTATCTTTACTATATTTTTTTATCCAATGGCCTCTTTCTATTTGGTACTTTTTCGTATCTTGTAAAACCTTAAGAACTACAAGTTCCTTGATATTTTATGACCATAACATCATTGACGCTGACGTTTATATTTATTCGATTGAAGGAGGATTGAAGTCACAAGCTGGTCACAAGTCATTTTGTGAAAAATATTTTGAACGTTAATCAAATAGAAAATATTCTAATTTGTTAACAAGTAGATATTATTTTCAATATTATCTATTATAAAGCTTGCTTTGTCAAGTTTCAATAAAATGGAGGATGCTGCATCACCAGTCGGAGGTGAGCATAAGGAGGTGAGCGTCATGGAAGAATCCGCGACGAGCGTTATCGAGTCTCCATCTCGCACCAGTAAAGCCACCTTCTCGTTCATGGATAAGCGGCAGACACAGAGCGTGATAATAGACGGCGAGGACTTGACACCGGATAACATAGTCGACCCTGGCTACGTTACTATGGAGGATACGTTCTCACACGCCGCCTTCGAAGTCAGGATACGGTTCAAGAGTGAGACCGCCCTCCGCGTCTCACGATCCAAATCCAAGTCCGCCATGGAAACCGGAATGAGAGTTTACGCGACGACGATCGACCTTGACAACATACATATCGATCACTCAATCAACACCGAGGAGGGTTACCCGCCCGAAGAGGCGGATCTCGAAACCGCTCCTTCCGCGTATTACTTGCCGAAAGCTTATCCCCTGATGTCGTACCCGCGGGAAATATTGGTCGTCCTCAAGGAGACGGACACTCATTTCTTGTTCAGTCTCCCGTGCTACTCGTATGATAAGGGGACGGCCGAAGCCAACGTAATCGAGGAGGAAAATGAGTATTATCAGTACATCACTGTCGGAAAGGGGAGGAATCGTAAGATGCTCGGCGAGGAAACGCAGACGAGGGAGCGCGTGTCGCAGTCCAGGCACACCATGGCCAAGCGGCCGGTTAAGAAGAACGCGATATCGTTCGCGTCGGTGTGGGATATGCACGATACATACGCGCAGCTCGCCATGATGCAGGAAGAGGAGGAGGAAGACGAAATGGTGCTCTATCAATCGGCGCATCCGAACATGTTTAGAAAAAAGAAAAAAACTGCTTTCAAGAGAGGTAAGACGTTCGAGGAGATAGCGAACACTCCCCAGTTCCTGGACGCGGTCATGTTAACGGAACGCGTTCTCGCCTCCAAGGAGTATTCGACAGCCCAAAAGAAGTTCCGAGGTTTAGTAAGTATGGATCCGTTGTCGTTAGATCTGATCTATATTTACACGATGCAATCGATGTGGACGTTGGAATGCGACGAGACGAGAGGGAGACCGATAAATTGTATCTCGTTCAATCCCAAAAACGAAAACATTCTAGCCGTAGCCCACGGCAAGTTTACATACGCGGAATCGTACAAAGGTATGGTGTGCGTGTGGTGCACGAAGAATCCGTGCAAGCCGGAGAGACTGTACCGGTTCGAGGAGCCGGTTACTTCGGTCGCCTTCTCCGACAAGAACGCGAACTGGCTCGCGTGCGGGTTTAACAACGGCGATGTCCTCATACTCGACATTACCTCGTACTTCATCAAGACGAAGGCGAAGAGCAAGCGCGAGACTAACCCCTGCTTCGATCCGATCTGGGTGTGCAACTGGCGCTCAGTCGACCGCGACAACGAGTACGTGCTGACCGCGTGTCAGGACGGCCGCATCAACCGGTTCACGAGCACGAAGACGCACGATTTCATCTGCTCACCGATGATGCGCATCTCGACCGTCGAGGGTAAAATGAAGGGGCTCGAAGTGGCCAAGTCGTGCCTGAAGGTGGACGTGCCGATCACGCGGTACCCGGCCGCATTATGCGTCCATTGGCACCCGACCGTCGGGCATGTGTACCTCGTGGGCACGGACGAGGGCTGCGTGCACCGGTGCTCGACGCACTACCTCAACCAGCACATGGACGTGTTTCGAGCGCACGCCGGCCCCGTCTACGACATGCAGTTCTCGCCGTACATGAATACGTTATTCGTGACAGGCGGCGCCGACAACGCGTTACGACTGTGGATCGAGGGTATGGACGAGATGATAATGACTCTAGCGTGTCCGGCGGCCGTCTACAGCGTCGCCTTCTGTCCGATCAACTCGACCGTTTTGATATCTGGTAGTGGCAACGTTCTCTCAGTATGGGACCTGCGCCGCAAGACGCACGCGCCCTGCGCCGAGTACTCGTTCCCTAACAACGTGGTTATAACATACGTAAAGTTCTCGGCATCGGGTGACAACGTGTTCGTCGGTGATTCATCAGGCAAGGTGCACACGTTCCACCTAGAGGACACGCCCATTCCTCCCTACTACCAACGGCAGCTGCTCGACGATGCCATCAAGAGGGCGCTCTGCACTCGACCACAGTTGTTAAAACAACTCAAGAAACTAGAGCAGTTCAGAGAAAAACATGGGAAATAGTCGAACATTATATGAGCTGCTACTTAAATAATATAGTTGATCTGTGATAAAATGATTATTAATTCGTTTTGTGTCATAAATATTTATCGATGTTATTTTAAATAGCCCCATTCCTATAATATAATTTTAACTAGTAGGTATGTATTGGGTAATATTACGAAATAAAAATAAGTTTATATTAAATTACTGAAGTGATTTTATTCTTATTAATATTTTAAATAAATTAGGGTACAAAAATTAACAATATCTTTGCAAGATAAACGAATAACTATCGAATGTACAAGGGTTAATATCTAAATACAATAATGCTTAAATCTATTACTAATCATTATAAAAAGTTTGTTTTTAACGAATAGGCTTTGAAACTACTGGACAGATTTTTATGAAATTTGGTATGAGTATACCTACATGGAATCCTTAAGAGGAAAGGGTACCTGCGCTCTCTCCATACAAACGTAATCGACTGTTTCCTCCCTGGATAATGACACTAAAGTATTTTTGTAATTATTTATTATTTATTCTGTGTTTGTTCTTGCGAGCACGCGCTGTTAAGAGGACAGGATACCGGGCGCTCTCTCCATACAAACGTAGTCGACTGTTTCCTCCCTGGATAATAGAGCAAATATTTTTGTTGCATTAAACTTATAACTGCCATGACCCTATGTTGTTTTTTTTTTCTTTTTGTTGTATTTTAAATCTTAATTTCTATGATAATTAGAAAATGAAAAAAAACCAAGACATGGGGGCATAGTCATAGCAATTATAGGTTTTTTGCAACAAAAATATTTGTGCTAGTGTCATTATCCAGGGAGGAAACAGTCGACTACGTTTGTATGGAGCGAGCGCCGGTACCCTTTCACCTTAAGGTTCCGCTGTTCGATTGTGTTTCCATACAAATGAATTTAGAGTGTTATCCATTATATTATATATTATATATTATATTTATTTATATTAAATTATATTAAACTAGCTGTCCCGGCAAACGTTGTTTTGCCATATAAAAAAAAACTAAATCAAAATCGGTTCAGCCGTTCGGGAGCTACGATGCCACAGACAGACACGTCAAACTTATAACACCCCGTCGTTTTTGCGTTGGGGGTTAAAAATCATACAAATCGGTTCAGCCGTTTTAGCAACTAACACCGCGACACGATTGACATCAATATTTATACGTCACTCAATTGTTTTGCCTTCCCGGCACCTCTCCATTAAAACTTGAACTTTATGTTATGGTATTAAAGTTCTTATTGACTTGTATTATTACGAATCGTTTGTATGGTATGGAGTATAGAAAAGTGTTGTTTTTAGACATTTTCAGGCAATTTTTTAATTTTTTCTCTCCGTAAGAACCATCCTCGTACCTTATGGAATATTCTAAAAAAAGAATTGGCCAAATTGGTCCAGGCGTTGTTGAGTTATGCGCTTACCAACACATTTTGCGATTCATTTTTATATATAAGATTAAATATAATTTGTCTATTTCGTCGCCTACATGGGCTAGATATAGACTTGTTATGTAGATTTAACTTTTGTTTTTTCAAATTCCATAAAGAATAAATGGATAACACTCTAAATTCATTTGTATGGAAACACGATCGACCAGCGGAACCTTAAAGCTGGGTACTGACCAGCGTTACGGGGCGTAATGTAACGTGTTACACAGCGAGCATTCGTGCAGTCAGTACGTCGTTTGACGAGCATGTTACGCCAATTTTAGAACACAGCGTAACGTGCTCTATGCGTAACACGCTCGATGCGAATGTTACATTACACCTCGTAACGTAGGTCAGTACCCACCTTAAGAATAGAATAATAAAGATTTTATTCCGCTATTTTCACGGGATCTGGAGTTAAGCGGCTGAACCGCGGGGCGAAACTATTAAATATAATCAGTGTAATAAGTGACTAGGTTTTAGAGAGTTTCTGTAATTGGTATTCCTTCTTCAGTTCCTTTAGATTAGCCTCTAATATTGCAACCTGGAGATCAAAAATGAGAAAATTAGAGACCTTCATAGATATTTCGAATTATTCCGATCTGTCACCCTGCTTAGGGGGACTATAAAGGTGGACGCAGATTGATCAGAGGCGAACGAATCGAATTTTTGCCGTCCACGGGAAACAGTACCTACCTTATATTAATAGAGCTGAGGTACATTTATATTTCAGAGTCGGCCGCCTCTGACGATGCGGTCGACTCTGATGACGTCATCGGAAATATAAATGTAGGTACTTTATCTCTATTACAATAAGGTACTTTATCTCTATTACAATAAGGTGCCTTCTCCCGTGGACGGCAAAAATTCGATTCGTTCGGCTCTGATCAATCTGCGACCACCTTTAACGGACAGTAAGAGTGGCGGTTAGTCTAATTTTTATGCTTGGTAAAAGAATGAATTCCCAAATGGTCAACAGGTAAGTAATTTTATTAAAGTACCTTTTCAATACCCCAATAAGTATAGGTGGTCGTATGTAAAATGTTTTGAAACACTTTGAGCTCGATTCCTGAAAATCTAGCCATAATTTGAGGCAAAATATAACCTATATGACTTCACACGGCTTGTGTATATAGCCAGCTGAAAGCACAAGCCGGGGAAGTCATAATTTAAAAAGTTGATTTACCTCTTCAAACTTCAGGTCCTCCCTAGCTTTCTTGATATACTCTCGGATGATGTTCATCTGTTCAAGCAGCGGATTGTCATCGTCATCATCGTTCTGTACAGGCTTGTCGTATCCTGTTTATTCAAAATGGTAAATTAAAATAATTCTAATTTTTTTATTAGAAACCATAGAGAATTAAAGTATCTTTTCTAAACTAACCAAAATATAAGAATCAGAGGGATTACCGTTTAGTTTTCTCACTTAATAAAACGTACCGTATTAAATTAAATAAATATTATCTAGCCCCAAGCTGAGCAACTAGGCGTGTGTTATGGTGACCCGAAAACGGATAAAATATGTATAAGTATACCTTTCTTTCGTAACTAGCTGCGCTATGCGGTTTGATCCGCGTAAGTCCCGATCCCGTGGGAATATCAAAATGAAAAATAGCCTATAGCTCATCCGCTCCTCAATAAATGGAGTATCCAACACAAAAAGATTTTGTTCAATTCGAACCAGTAGTTCCTGAGATTAGCGCGTTCAAACAAACTCTTCTTATAATATAAGTATGGATAAGTATCGTATATCCCGATATTCTCACCGTATCAGGAGTTACGCGGGTGAAGCCACAGAGCGTTGCTAGTATTAAATAATCAATATGGTACGTTCGAATGAGTACGTAAACAACTAAAAAAATGAAACTAATTTAAAATGACACAAGTCTAGTTACTAAGCTTGGGGCTAGATGGCGATGTGTGGAAGGTCCTACAACATTTATTTATTTTATTTTAAAACGACTTGATTCCCCATTGCCTCGCTCAGATCTTTTCAGCTTTTGTGTCACAGGCTCGACCGCGGCGTCGAGGGCGCTCTGCGGGAACCTCCCGTATCGCTCTCATCATTGCAAGGCAACGGATATTTTACGGTTTCAAACTACATAATTAATTTTATGGTTCCGTACCTTTAAAGGTAAAAAAGGAAAGTCTCTTGTCCGTCTGTCTGTCCGTATGTCAGAACCGATTTTTTTTTCTTTGTAAAGACATTTCACAGCGCCTTCTAACACCAAGATAAGCAGTTAGGCTTATATTTTGGAAGCCATACAACGTATATATAATTTTTGTTTTACGACTTATGGTGATTCTAACTTTATTTATGAAAATTTTAAAGTTCTTATAGTAGGAAAATCAGCTATTTCAGCAATAAAAACTATTAATGTTTGAAATCGTAACTCAATTGACAAATAAAACCCCAAAGTCACAGACCTCTAACTCTAAAAAACAGCGGATTTTTGAGTAAACATTTTCACAATCCTTTCTTACTGGATAACTACTAACTACGTCATACAAAGAACACACCCTCCAAGTTTCAGGTCTCTACGATCAGCGGTTTAGGCTGTGCGTTGATCAGTCAGTCAGTCAGGGCAAAGCATTTTATGACTGTATAGATTGATTACCGCTAGGCCCAGGCTGTCCCGAGCGATGCCTGTCTCGCTCCATGCGCTCTCTCTCCAGCTGTATTTGTCGCTCGGCTCGCTCGTACCGCTGTCTTCTAACGTCTTCTATCTGAGCCTCAGTTGGTAACTTACGTAGTAGGAGTAATTCATCCTGAAACGAATGATTTGTGACTCTATGTAAATATATCGACTGTTTTAACATTAATTATTATTAAGTAGATTAATTTAGCCACTTAAAATTTCGCCGTTTTTTGACGTTGAGACTGAAATAACTACATTACATAGTATAAAACAAAGTCGCTTTTACTGTCTGTCCCTATGTATTCTTAAATCTTTAAAACTACGCAACGGATTTTGATGCGGTTTTTTAGTAGATAGTGATTCAAGAGAAAGGTTTATATGTACAATACATGCATACATACAAGCTGGGACGGGTTGTTAGTAAATAATAAAGAAGAAGACCATATTAATAAGCAGCACCTTACCTTTATATAATGAGCAGCAGCTTGTCTAATAGCGTTCTGTAGTTTGGCCTGCCTGGTCCCCGGCTCCGCGGGGAAGGTGACTATCTGTTTGCTGAGCAAGTCGATGCCCTCGGCCAGCTTGCCGATACGGCCGCGCATTGCATTCACATCTGACAGATTGTACGTTGTTTCGCCGTCGAATAGACTTTGACACATCTGTGGAATTATTGATCATTTTCAAAATTCAATTCAATTTTGAAGTACCTATCTGGAGTTTTGGCGGGAACGAGCCAACAACATGTCGTGCTGCAGTTTTATTTACACGAAACTTAGTTGTAAACCGAGTTAAATTGTATAATTCTGGTGGAAAGTTATCTAATTTAGTTCCGTGAAAGTGCACAAGTGTAGTGAAAGTAAAAATCAGTGTCAAACATGGACTTTTCTCGTTGCCTCCAAAATCTCCTACAAGGTTATAGTAAAGTAGCCACCGCTTTACTATGACCCCTGACTTGACAAACTGTGACTTGACGACTTGACCATCTTGAAACACTTTGAGCCCGATTTCTGTAAATCGGGCCATAACTTGATGCAAAATATTACTTGATACTGGCTATATGCACAAACCGTGCGAAGCCATAACTGAGAAAAAAAAAAAAAAAAAAGTACCTATCTTTATCCTACTAATATTATGAATGTGAAAGTTTGTGCGTAATAAAATCATTTATTATAGGAAAAACCATTAATTACAATAAATTAAAAAATAATAATATCTAAAACAAATAAAATAAAATGTCAACATTCCAAAAAAAAGCGCAATTTCAAGCAAGTTTGTGTGTATGTTTGTTATTCCTCTTCGCAAAAACTACTGAGCTGATCGCGATGAAACTCTGTTTGTAGATAGCTGGAGACCTGGATTACACATAGGCTACTTTTTATCCCGATATTCTAACGGGATCGGGAGTTACGCGGGTGGAACCGCGAGGAGCTTCTAGTAATTTATATTATCAGACTATTTTACTTAAATATTTATAGATTAAAATAGCATTGTAGGTAAATTGGTGATAGAATTAAATAAATGACAGAGTTCTTAACTTTCTATGTTTGATGATGATGATGGATAACACTACACCTTATTATCATACATGATTGTCTTTTATCGAGATTAAAAATGGATTAAAAGATAAGATGGCATAGGTCGTAATAAAACGAATATATTAGGTAGGTACTGTTGTTTAGGTCAACACATGTCTATATTAATTGAATCGAATAATTTTTATCATATTATTAAGTTAATTTAAGTTTTCCGTAGGAATATCTCTGAATATGGCGGAGTAAACAAACATACTCTGCCATAAGCGGCAATATTACGCAAACACTATTAAGCCGATTGAAATGAAACTCAGTTAATAGATAGATGAAGATCTGGAACGACACATAGGCTACTTTAGCCCCGAACTAAGTAACTAGACTTGTGTTATGGGTGGTAGACAACAGGTATACTACTTACATACTTTACTTTTGTAAATATATTACATAGAAACAACCAGACCACATACAAATATCTAAGCATAAATAATTGCCTGAGGCGGGAATCGAACCCGCAACCCTGTGTTTGGCAGTCCGGCATGGTGACCATTGTGCCAACTGGTTCGTTAAACACATAAAGAATAAACACATTACCCTCCCTTGCGTCGCGCAATCGGGTAAAGATTGTTAACTGATATATCAACGCTCAGCTCAATCAAACTAATGGACGATTCGGGCTTTCGCAAACAGATAGTAATTATTATGACTTAGGCATTCGCTAAGAAAGGAATTTGGAAAATTCAACCCCTATGCAGACAAAGTAGCAGATGAAATCTTGCACTGCAGGGTTAAAACCACCTTCCTTTCTTTCTACTGAAAGAAAGGAAGGAGCCTTTAACCCTACAATGCGAGTCCAATTCGTCCCGCCGTCTCCTTTTGGGCCTGCCGCGGGGTCGCCTGCTCTTCAGGACCTAGGTGGTTTTTGCATTGTTTGGACATGTCGCTGGTTAATAATAATACAGTTCACGATTAACCGTCCCCCTAGCAATCCCCCTAACGATCGCAATACGGAACACCGTCCCCCTGTGAAGAACTTTTTCACGATTAACGGTGGACTGGGGGGATCGATAAGCGTTGATTTAAAATAATCTTTGAAGGTCTCACAGACCCTCCAGGGGAACCGTTAAGCGCTGAACTGTTTCAGAGTTTTTCAAGCTCATCCGTCTCCCTACTCCAAGTAAAAGACGATCGAAAAAAAACAAAAGACAATCAAAAAGATGAAATACTTTTAGTACCTTTTCATACATAGCAACAGCAGGTTTAGCCTGGTCCATAAGACTCCTCATCTGTTCATAGGCAGTCATAAGCACCGTCTTAGCGTTCCTGCTGTCTTGGACCTGTTTCCTCAACTCTATGAGGTTGTAGCAGTGTTCGCAGAGACGCAGACCTTTCTTATCTGAGACCGGCTGGTCGGGTTTCGGTTTCCTTGCTACTGACGGGTCTACTATTGCTCCTGGAAGATTTAAATTAAAATTATTTATTTTGTTTCTTTAAGTTTATAGTGCTAGTTCGTAGTTATCACGTCTGAATGTTTGAGATACATCATTTTTTACCCGTGCGGTCCTGTAATTGGCTTTCTGTTGTTACACTATGTTTTATTAGTATACTAGCGACCCGCTCCGGCTTCGCACGGCTATATTATGCATTTATTACACATATAAACCTTCCTCTTGAATCACTCTATCTATTAAAAAAAAACCGCATCAAAATCCGTTGCGTAGTTTTAAAGATTTAAGCATACAAAGGGAAATAGGGACAGAGAAAGCGACTTTATTTTATACTATGTAGTGATAATAGCTGTTGGATGAATAAATAAATAAAATATTAAAAACCTATACCTCTCTAAGCTTAGTCAAGCATGTCCAGAGGAAAGAACTTGTCAATATGCCTGGAGATAACTAAGCTGTGGGTTTCATTACGTTAAGGTGAAAGGGTAACTGCGCTCTCTCCATACAAACGTAGTCGACTGTTTCCTCCCTGGATAATGACACTAGCACAAATATTTTTGTGCCACAAAATTTATAACTGCCATGACTATGCCCCTATGTTTTTGGTTTTTTCATTTTCTAATTATCATAGAAAACTAAAATTAAAAAAATTACAAAATTACAAAAATTAATAAATAGGGTCATGGTCATGGCAATTATAAGTTTTATGCACTAAAAATATTTGCTCTAGTGTCATTATCCAGGGAGAAAACAGTCGACTACGTTTGTAATAGTTTGTATGGAAGGAGCCTCCGGTACCCTTTCCTCTTAAGAGGGTGGTAAAGGATCTGGGCCAGGCTACTCCATCTCATACATGTTTTAGTCACTACAGCACACAAAACATACAAAAAATATTCCCTATTTGATTTATGTAGATCTAGGTATTGTAATGAGGAAATATTGCTAGCTACGCTGAGGAATACCTAAGTATATGTTATTTATTAACTATTTTTACGATATTTATGGTGATTATATTATAGGTATGTACTGCATACAATGCCAAATAAACTATAGCAAAGTATAAGGAAAATAACATAATTTTTTATAAGTACATACCCAGAAAATACCCAGGCAATATAGGATAAACACAAAAATATTCATAGGAGTAGCTAGGTACATTTTAAACATTAATAAAAACTTTGCAAACCGTTTACAACAAGGTCATTAAAATGACATTTAAATGGGACCATCCTTGATGTCTTTACTGACAAAAAAGATAAGTACAATCAACGGTCAAAAGTCAGCACTATTTTTGAACATTATAACAACATAACCTGTGGGTCGAACCCACGTCGGTTGGTGTAGCAGGTGGCGGCTTATACCACTCAGCCAACTAACGACATAGCTAACATGTTGAAAATAATAATCACACTGAGTACTTTTAATTCAAGCATTTATTTTTGTGTAACGTCTATTATAAGAAGGTCGTACGTCCAATACTTGATAGTATTATTGTAGCAAACTGATCATTTACTTATGACCCAAAGATTCCTGAACAAGAGTTATGCCCAAAGAACCTAAATAAAATAAATAATTTTACAGACCATTTCTAAACAAGCAAACTCCTTAAAAAAACAGTGTAATTCCTTATTCCTAATTCCTTAGAACTAGTAGAACCTTCTTTATTTTTGTATTTGGTTATAAATATGCAAAAACTCACTAGCTATGTCAAGATCCAAGGAAAGTGAGCAGTCCTGGCAGAGTAGCGACCCACAAAGTCTGCAGTGATGCTTTCTCCGAGTCAGGTTGAATGCCTTAGCACAATTTGGACATAGCTTTACTGATGACCCATCCAGCCAGGGCACTACCTAGGAAATAAAATTGACTTAGCTAAATATTATATCTTGCCTAAAACACTATAGCATAAACCTGCAACAAACAACACAACTAAAAAAAGAAAAACACCAACATGTTGCATAGCGACGCTTGAGGAGAGTTGCCTGGGAAAGGCAGCAAAGCAAAGGCCTTGGAGCTGGAGGAGGCCCTTGCCAATAGGCACACTGAACCGAGATACATTATTTAAACTTATACCTACTATTAAGAGCATGAAACCATGTAACTAATTCAGTAATAAAGGCTTGTTTAATTTAAAAACACTATAAATTAAAGGTTTTTTCCTGAAATTCTCACGGGATAATGGATTTTATCCTAACTAACATGATCCTAAATCCTACTAATATTATAAACTAGCGACCCGTCCCGGCTTTGCACGGCTATATTATGCATGTATTATACATATAAACCTTCCTCTTAAATCACTCTATCTATTAAAAAAAACTGCATCAAAATCCGTTGCGTAGTTTTAAAGATTTAAGCATTCAAAGGGAAATAGGGACAGAAAAAGCGACTTTGTTTTATACTATGTAGTGATGTGGAAGTTTGTGTGTGTGTGTGGGCATGTATGTTTGTTACTCCTTCACGCTAAAACTACTGGACCGATTGCGATAAAACTTGGTATCTAGATAGCTGGAGACCTGGATTAAAACATGGGCTACTTTTTATCCCGATTTTCCCACGGGATCGGAACTTACGCGGGTGAAACCGCGGTATATAATATATAGTATATAAAATTTTAAACCCGAAGATTTGTTTATTTATTTGATTGTTTGTTTGATCCCTCTTCAAGATCAAACAACTAGACCGATTTGGATGAAAATCGGCATAGTAGTAGTCTTATAGATGGAGAAGGACATCGGATACCTTTGATCTAGTCATTCCCGCGGGATCGGGACTTACGCGGGTGAAACCGCGGGCCGCAGCTCTTTATCTATAAATGTAACTTTGTGATATGGAGTGTATATTTCAGACAAATCAATTTTTTGTTATATTAGGACCAAAGTTCCTATTTTCTGTAACTACAACTTCTGATCACGATGGATTTATTTCAATAATATATACTTATATTTTAGAGAGGAAAGATTTTTTGTTTGTAGGCTCTGAAACTACTGGACAGATTTTGATCAAACATGGTCTGAAGATAGATTGATTCATTGGGAATAAAATACCTACATACAATTATTATTTTACAGAGAATATAATATGAGTAGCTAGGTACTTACATCTTTTTCATGTTGTTTCCTCAAATTGGGTTCTGTAGGCATGTTACAAACCAATTTATCTAGCCTAATTAGCAACTTATTAGTCTCAGTTGCATATCGTTCTAACCGGGCGGACCTCACCGCCCTGAAATAATCACTCGAACTCCGGGAAACACCTACTGTTTGTTCCTCACTGTCATAGTAATATCGTTCTTGTTTATTGAATTTTAGCGCCTTATCGAATGTCTCCAACAAATCAGCGTCATTGTTATTGAGTATTATCTTCTTCGCCTTCCCAAATATATCCTTCAGGGACTTGAGAACATCCTGTTCTTCCTGGTGCAGGCTTTCGAAATGACTCGTAAGTTGCGAGGCGGATTTCAAGTCTGCTTTACATATTGGGCAGAGAAAACCTTCGAGAATCTCGTCGTCGTTTGCTGTAGCCATAGTTATTTTAGCTGAATTAATGATTTTCGATATAAAAAGTCATTTTAATTCAATTCTAAACGAAAACACACGCTCTGCGAATTTGTACTGCACTAAAATAGAAAGAGACGGACGATAGATGTAAATTAAACGTCATTGTCACTGTCAATAATAATAGTTGTCAAAGTAAAAAAAAGTCGAATTCTGGCTTATAGCGACTTTTCCATGCAGTCTCAAATTAATCGGGACACAAACATGCAAAGCTAGTGCTAATCATAATAAAACAACAAATTACATAATTGATTTCATATATTCAGTAACAGTATTAAACAGCTCTTTTAACTCCTCAACAGCCGGTCGTAACTCATCCCAGTTCTGTTTCTCGGCCGCCCTAGCTACCGCCTGGCCTGTTAGGCGAGCTGATGAAAGCTGCGAGTTTGCCTGTAAAACGTCTTTCTCTTCGCAATCTTGACGAGCCTTCAGACTGTACTCCAGCATTAAACGTGTTAGTTCAATCACTTTCTTGCATGTTTCCGGATTACTTGGCCAGTTGCCACTCTGAAATAAGAGAAGAATAACTGATAGTAACTATGGCCAAACCTTGGCTCTAAAATCTCAGCAATTTCATTACTTGTTTTCTTACTGATAGACAGATAAATTCACTAGTTAAGAGTCTACAATATAAGTGACGTGTGAAGCAGCCAGTGAAGCATAAATACCTGCGTGTATCCCCTATAAGCTTTGAGCAATCGTTGCGCCTTCAGTAAGTAGGTAGGACTGAGGTCTGCATACAGCTGCCATATTTCCGGCTTGTTATGATGTAGTGACGTTACTCGACCAAACAATTCTAGTACACGCTTTTGTAATCTGTAAAGAAAGATAATAAGTATTTGTTAGATTAAGTGTTTTGTACAGTGAATCAAACTTAATTTTGAGTGCAGCTTTTCTTCTTTAAGGTGATTCGTGAGCTAGGGGGCGGGTGGGTGTGTAATCTTATTAAGCTCTATTTAGCTGTTGGAGAGACCTAACTTCAGAACCGCCATGAAGTTTTTTTAATCCACAAAATAGAAAGGTTAAAAATTATGTCAAAAATTAAGGTTTAAAGTCCCACTGTGCCCTAGCTGATGATAAAAAAATAACCTTTAGTATAACGGTTTATAATGGTATATTGGTTTATTCCACAGGCAAAACTTTCGTGTCCTTTAAGGGCCTAAGATTATACAGCAGTCAGGTCCTCAAAGGCGACTCGTCACCTGTAAATTAATATAAGCACCTTCTTTATTTCAACCATACCTCATAGCCCCGTTTCCATCAGCGTCTGGTATATCATCTTTCACAGCCCTCACTAGCAGCGCCAGCAGTTCCAGGTCCTCGTACCGGTGCTGCAGGTCCAGCAGGCGATGCACGCCGCGGACGACGTCCTCGAAGTGACCAGTGTCTATACTAACCGTTACTACGTTCTCCCACAGCTGGGAATAAAGGAAAATAAACTATATTCTCTGGGGAAAAAAAACTAGTTCTAGATAAATCGGTAGATAGCATCAGTATCTTTAGATCAAGGATGTTAAAAAACTGATAAGAAAGATGTCTATGACAGTAAAAAATAATGAAAACGATGCTCTATGGTACCGGCTCACTCAGTAGGTGGGTTGCTTTTCCTGACCGGGTGAAATAAAATAAAAATAACATTCTCTTGACAATGGTGTCTATAATCTCCCATCTATTAAGCGATTCGGATCATGGCAGCGGTAAATTTTAGGGGCAGAAAAGAAGACCATTTTCTTCTAATTTGTTGAATAGTAAAAAATAAACTGCAAAAATTTAACCTACTTGGGTAATTTTTGCAATAGAAATGCAATCGGAATGACATTGAAATGTAATTTGAACAATGTTATTTACGAGAATAGCCTTCATCTTGGAGAAGGACATAGGCGACTATTTATCTAGATCCCGGACTTACGCAAATGAAACCGCGTTACGAAACCAGTTAATTAATAAATCTCACCTTCCAATTATCATAATTCAACCTTATGGCTTCAATAAGCGCACTATAAGCTCTTCCCTATTTATCTAGATACCGAACTTACGCATACAAAACCGCGGTATGAAACCAGTTAATTAATAAATCTCACCTTCCAATTATCATAATTGAACCGCAACGCTTCAAGAAGCGCCCTATAAGCTCTCCCCTTGTCTCCTAGATTCAAGTAGACCTTAGCGAGGTTGTTCCACGCCTCGAAAGAGTTCGGCTGTAGATATGTGTACCGACGATACGCTCGCGCTGATACCTCCCAATTTGAAGTCATTAGGGCTGCGTAACTGAAAACCAAAAAAATATAAAAATGGGTGCGTGTACTTATGTACGCGCGTGAGAAGTTTTACTTCTAGATGTTATACGTCGGTCTGTCTGTCCGTCCGTCCATCCGTCTGATATTTATTTTGTGTTACGCAGCTTCAACCTGTTACTTTTGCGTTACAATAATGCGCACGCATCTTATAATTTCATTTCATTTTGTTGTTAATACTTATTTTTTGTTTGTTTGTTGTTACCTTTTGTGTTATGCAGCTTCAACCTATGACTTTTGTGTTACGCAGCTTCAACCTGTTACTTTTGTGTTACAACTCTGTTACAATGATCCGCGCGCATCTTAAAATTTCACTTTCATCATATTTTCATAACGCGCCTAAATAAGTATAACTTAAAAAAATTATTACATGCAAGTAGTTGGTTCTAAACGTATTGACAAGTTTCTCTGGTTGACTAAGCCGACTAACTATGGCTTGCTCAGAAACTATATCGCCCTCGGTATAGTTTCTGAGCAAGACTCATCATCATTATCTTCCTGCCCTTATCCCAATTTATTTGGGGTCGGCGCAGTATGTCTTCTTCTGCCATTCACTTCTATTAGTCGTCATCTCATCGTTCACATTCATCTCCCTCATGTCTATTATTATTATTATTAAATTATAATAAGAAACTATCTATTTAAAACATAAAGTTTAACAGAATATCAGCACTGCTTTCGCTTTGTGATAGCAACATCAAGCTGAGTTACGTCCTTATTCGATAACCGTAAAGTTTATACTTAATTCAGTTATTAGAAATAGAAACTGTTTATTGTGACCTTATAAATGTTAAAATATATTTATAAAGTTACAATAAACAAAGTTAAGGTCGTTAAATAAATAAATCCTACTAATCCTATCGTACTAATATTATAAATGTGAAAGTTTGTGTGTGTATGTGTATGTATGTTTGTTACTCCTTCACGCAAAAATTACTGGATTGATTGCGATGAAACTCGGTATCTAGATAGTTAGAGACCTGGATTAACACATAGGCTACTTTTTATCCCGATATTCCCCTCGAGATCGGTAGGTACGCGGGTGACACCGCGGGGCGCAGCTAGTAAATAAATAATAGCTAAAAAAATACTTTTCATTCTTTATATCCCTTACCCAAGCCTAAGCCAGACGCCCTCCTGTATAGAATTGATTTCCACAGACGTCTCATAATGTGGTATACATTCCTCATACATCCTACGATCAAACAGATAGTTGCCCCAGTGCCTTTGAGCTCGGCTACTTTTGTTGTTTGAAAACTCCCACGCTTTTTCGTACCATTTCACATCGTCTGTAAATAAAAGCAATGGTAGTAAATCAAGGACATAGCAGTACAGTCGTGAAAACGAGAGCTCATTTTAAGAGATTGGATTAGCTACATTCGATACAAATTATTACGTATGACATCACATCCGTCATTTTTGCAAGTAAATAAGGTCTAAAATGATTTGAAATTATCGTTTTTATATAAGTTGTAGTTTACCTGTGGCATCTCCAAGCAGACAATAAAGTTTTACTGTGGGATTCAGCTCGATTTGTTGTTGAATTATTTCTGCAGCCTGAAAATATATTGCATAATATTTTTAACTAACAAATAACTAAACATCCTCCCTCCCGGGACACGTTAAACGCGAAATCCACACCTTTCTCCAACGCTTCCCTTAGTTTAGGACTTGGGATCATTTGGCCTTCTTTGTAAAACGTAGGTATCTACTAGGAAAAGGTTCTTAGATATTTCATTCCTAAGAAACAGACTCTTCCATTGTTACCTTATGTCTCAATTGCAGCAGAGTATAGCAAACAATAACGTCCTCCCATAATTGGAGTCGCTGGTACTCTTCGAGAGCCGCCTTCACAAGGCCAAGGCTCAGGTACAGGTCACCAAGCTGCTGGCGCCATGTCCATGCAAGTGGCAGACCGGACGCGAAAAGATATGACAGTCTGAAAGGGAATTCATACATATAAATACTAGCTTTCTTCCGCGTTGGGGTTGATTTTTTCACAATCTTTTTGTAGCGGCCTAGGGCATAATATCTGTATGCCTAATAGACTGATCCGTCCATTAGTTTGTAAGTCAGTAAGCCAGCCACGCACGCGAGTGCGAGCATGCGGCCCTAATTAGCATGGTTTATTTGAGACGAAAAACACAACAAACAGGTTCTGACATAAGTACTACTCTTCTTCTCGTATAGTGGTGTGGCTCACCTATTGTTAAAGTTTTCAGGTTGCCTTAAGATCCCTAACTTGACCTAACGACTGCTACTAGAGGTAGCAACCGGGACCAACGGCTTAACGTGCCTTCCGAAGCACGGAATTAAGTACTACTTATTATAAAATAAGTACTACTTAAACAACCTATCCCCCGCGTCACTTTTCTAACTCAATAAAGCCTCAAATTGCTGTTATATTAAACATCACCTTACCTAGTGGGAGACGTAGCATTAGACTTGTCATTAACAATAGCCTCACACTGCAGCATCGCTCGTTCCACTGTCCGCTTGTGTCCAGCTTCCAGCTTGCACCTTACTAACATGGCAGCTACGCGCGTCGACCACGCGCCGCTCTTCTGACTCAATACAGCTTCGATATACGGTTGTAATTCTTCGTTAGTTAGGTCATCTTTTGCATGGGATTTTTGGATGTATTGACTGGAAATATGTTTGGATACTTAAATGTTCGTCAATATATTCCATTTTAATCAACTGAGGGTTCGAAAAGAACTCTAATAATATCTCAAATCATATGTGTTTGTTAATACTTCAATGCAAAAACAATGTTTGAACTGTTGGTGATATTTGATTTAAAGGCAGCTGCTGCAGTCTTAGAATAATGCATAGGCTATTTTTATCACTATATTCTCATGGGATTGGGTTAGTTAAAATATCAGGTTATGTGTTCATACAGGCTTTTTATTCAGTCAGATATTCTCTTGAATAAAAAGCCTGAATTAACACATAACCTATGTGTTAAGCCAACACTTAAGCTATCTACATACTAAGTTTCATTGCAAATGGTCCAGCAATTTTTGAATTATTAGGGGTGTAAATTAACACAACTTTATTTTTAAAATATAGATTATCATTACAATAAAGTCACTTTTCGCCGTCCCTATATCCATATGTATGCTTAGATCTTTAAAACTACGCAACGTATTTTGATGCGGTTTTTTTTATAGATAAGAGTGATTCAAGAGGAAGGTTTATATGTGTAATACATGCATAATATAGCCGTGCGAAGCCGGAGCGGGTCGCTAGTTATTTATAAAATTCTCATGTTGCAGTGTTAGTTGCCAAACGGCTGAACCGTTTTATATGAATTTTTTTGTGTAAGTAAATTCGTTATAAGTATCTGATAATCCAACATAATTTTTATTCTATTTTCTTGTTTTTTCCTTTAATATTTTTGTTATATGGCAAAACAACGTTTGCCGGGACAGCTAGTTATTTATAATTTAGATTACAACAAAAATGTAATACTTACACAGTCAACAAGCACAATGTCTGCTCCAAACTAGGCAGTTGAGCTTGATCAATCTCCTCATCGTATTCTATCTTATTAAGTCTAACATCATCATCTAGTTCGATCTCCTGAGGTCGCTCGGTGTTGCCGTGACTTTCTACAGCTGATGGGCGTGATATGGTGCTGTCTAATGAGCTGGATAGAGCCAATTGGGGTAGCAGGTTCTGTTGGTACTTTGTTCTTTTGCCTAATACACCTGAAAGGTTTAAATTACAGCTTAATTAGTCATTTAGTTATCTAATATTATATTTTTTGTTTTTTATTGTTTGTTATGATTAGGCTATGATTTAATATTTGAGCATATACACAAATAGAAAAAATATGATTTTTTAAGAGAAATAAAAATAAAAAATACGCGATTAAGACCCGGGAAAATTATTTCAATATGATAAAAATTTTCATTTTCCTAGATTACAATAATAATGATAGTATTTCGTGAACTTGATGTGAAAATAAGATATAAGCATTTAAACTCATGTGTTTTTTATTTTCTTCATCAGCATCTGACGCCATTACACATAGGAACTCCAAGAACCAAACCTCCTTGCACAAGTATGAGTAATTTATGTTCGAAGTTATGCTATTATTCTTCATTCAAATGCGCATTAATTTCAACCATTTTGAAGAAACTGTTACCTGTCAATTCCAGCTTCAAGCCAACCAATTCCCTGCCTCTAATCATGTAATCCTCAGCTGGCTGCACTCTCCCATACAACAGATATGCCTGCGCAATCTCCACACACAATAACGCTTGCTCCCTATGTTCGTGTAGCCCTTGCATCTCATTGTACAACTTAGCAATTAGTAACTCTAGTTCCGAGTATAAGGTGGCACTTGTGTCTTCTAGGGCTCGCTGGTGGACGATTTTACATCGAAAACTCCACCATAAGTGTAACTGTAGTTAGAACTGGCAATTAGAATGTATTATGGAACCTGCATGATTAAAATTGAAACAGATATCTGCTGTTGAATGTATCTATAATATAAAAATAGCTGATGTGTTGCTAAGCGCAAATCTCTAGAACAGCTGAACCGATTTAACTAATTCTTTTTTTATTGTGTTTGTTATTGGCATGAGAAGGTTCTTATCAAAGATAAAATTCAGAAAGTTACGCAGAAAATTATTACGTTTAATAGTGTTTAATAAATAATGGTGTTGGACATTAAACACAACGCCATCTAGCCCCAAATTAAGCAACTAGACTTGTAACACAACAGATAGAATACTTATTTACTTTTCTTTTGTAAATACATACATCTTATACATATAGGAACAATTTGGTAACTGGGAAGTGGATCAAAAATAAGTTGCAAGATTCCAACCGAACAAACTCACATAGGTACATACATTGCAAGTTAAGTAATAGTAGATTATGCATCAAGGGCATAAAGCAATGTCTTATGTTGTGGGTGGCATATTGAACCCCGAGTGTAACGAGTTTAAAGTTAACTCCTGAGCGAAGCGAGGGAGTTATGTAGAGTCCTGAGTGAAACGAGGGAGTTATGTAGAGTCCTGAGTGAAACGAGGGGTTTAAGCCACCCAAGACGAAGACATGCTTTATCCCGAGGTGCATACTCTACTTTTCATACCGTCAGTCGAATTTTTTTTTAAATTCTTGTGGTGGCCAGTTCCCTACTTGAAAAAATCCACTTTAAAAAAAATGGGGCAATTGCAATGAGATGGTAGCATGATGGTAAATATTTGGTAGGTATTATAGGCAAAACCTATTTGCTTAGACCTATAGTAACAATCAAAACAAAAAACATTAATCGTGGCCTGCGAGATTTTTGTAGACCAATCAAATGACTTATTATAAATAAAACCTATTTGCTGAGACCTTCAAAATTAAAACCAAGATTTTTCACACGAATTTCAACGTTCCTAATTCAAATCACTTTATTCCCTTGGGAGTTTCATACAACATTATCTCCCTTGGGAATAAAGTCTTGCTTTAAGTTGAGGTCAATAGGGCTTTAATCCGTGATTAAAGTGCTGCAGGTGTGAAAAAGCTTTTAAAAACACCCAAATTAAGAATGAATGTGCGTGATGATGAGAATTGAACCTGCAACCTTCTGTGTCGTAAGCGGTTGTCCGCATACCACGTCTCAGAGATCGTTAAAATAAATAGTTATGGTTATGAATTAAAATTTCTCACTCACCGGACTCTGTTCAATAGCACACAATGCACTAAACACTTGCCCAGCAAAATACAGCAGTTCAGGATGTTGTATATTCACGTAAAGCGGCTCAGAGTCTCTCTGCAGCTTTACAATCACATCCAGGTCCTCAGGCCAAGCACCATGGAAAAACTCCTGGATATCTAACTTATCCGGGTGGGTGTTCCAATTATGTTCACAGAATGTTAAGAAAGCACTTATAGCTACGTAAAGAACGTCTTCTAAACCTTCTTGGTCAGTTCGTAGTGTTTTAATTTCGGAAACAAGAGCATCAATCTCAAGATTAGTGGAAAGAAGTTGTTTGCATAAATTCTGATTGTCTATAATCCATTTGTCGTTCCAGAGTCTACGTATAACTTCGTCATCTGTAATTATGTGGTAAGAATATTATTCACATGATACCGCTATATGCTTTAGAACAAGAAATTAAAGAAATTACATGTATTGTACGCATCGACCACTATTGTACGTAAATAAGTTAACCTTACCTTTGTCAAGAATGTCATCGTCGAAGTTACTCATAAACATTAGCGATTTGGATTGCATCTTGGACATAAATAATTTATTGTACTCATTCATAATTGTTAAATTAGAATAGAAAGTATTTTCATCCACAATTTGCTTTGTTTACAAAAACACATGGCCACATTAATGTGTCAAAGTCAGTGTAAGCCTATTTGAGTTTGAGGAGGTTTGAGCTCAGGGTTTTTTTTTTTTTCTCTTGTTTGGCCCCAGGAACTTATGCCATTTTCATCTTGTTCTTCATTTTCAGCAGGTTTTTTTTTTCTTTAGTTATGGCTTCGCACAGTTTGTGCATATAGCCAGTATCAAGTAATATTTTGCATCAAGTTATGGCCCGATTTACAGAAATCGGGCTCAAAGTGTTTCAAGATGGTCAAGTCGTCAAGTCACAGTTTGTCAAGTCAGGGGTCATAGTAAAGCGGTGGCTACTTTACTATAACCTTGTAGGAGATTTTGGAGGCAACGAGAAAAGTCCATGTTTGACACTGATTTTTACTTTCACTACACTTGTGCACTTTCACAGAACTAAATTAGATAACTTTCCACCGGAATTATACAATTTAACTCGGTTTACAACTAAGTTTCGTGTAAATAAAACTGCAGCACGACATTTTGTTGGCTCGTTCCCGCCAAAACCTGAGCTCAGGGTTTGAGGCTATCAACTTAAATCTTTTACCCTATATTTGTCGCATCACATAACGAAATTAGTTTTTGTTGGCCACACCATAAAATTTGACGTTCGTACCTGGCCACACACATCCATCTGTCTATTTTTCAGTGTTGCCAATATATCCCATTGGTCCTATTTTGATTTATATTTAGCACACTACCACTGAAAAAGCCAAAAACTTGCCGAAAAGTGACATCGTAACTTAGACTAATACTTGGTATTTTTTCCAATTTTTTTGGAAATGAACCCAATAAAAGATTGATTATTTATCAGGACAATTAAAACGACAATAAAACAATAGTAGATTATGCATCAAGGGCATAAAGCAATGTCTTATGTTGTGGGTGGCATATTGAAACCCGAGTGGAGTGTAACGAGGAACTCTCGGGTTAACTCCAGAGCGGAGCGAGGGAGTTTAAAGTTAACTCCTGAGCAAAGCGAGGGAGTTATGTAGAGTCATGAGTGAAGCGAGGGGTTTAAGCCGCCCAAGACAAAGACATGCTTTATCTCGAGGTGCATACTCTACTTTTCAAACCGCGTCAGTCGATTTTTTTTAAAATTCTTGTGGTGGCCAGTTCCCCACTTTAAAAAAACCACTTTAAAAAAATAGGGCAATTGCAATGAGATGGTAGCATGATGATAAATATTTGGTGTGTATTATAGCCAAACCCTCGCTTAGACCTAACGTAACAATCAAAATAAAAAACATTAATCGTGGCCTGCTAGATTTTTGTGGACCATTACTTATCACTACTTAATATTATAAATGTGAAAGTAACTCTGTCTGTCTGTCTGTCGCGTTTTCACCGCTGAACGGAATAAGATGAATTTTGATACAGACATAGATGTGACCCTGGAGAAGAAGATAGGCTACTTTTTATCACGATTTTGTTCATAAATCAAAAAATATAAGACGAAAATTAGTTTGACAGCTGTCACTTTGACATGTGTCACTTTGACATGTGTCACTTTGACAAGTGTCACTTTGACATCTGTCACTTTTTCATGTGTCACTTTGACATGTGTCACTTTGACATGTGTCACTTTGACATGTGTCACTTTGACATGTGTCGCTTTGACATATGTCGCTTTGACAGCTGTCACTTTGACAAGTGTGTCTTAGACAAGTGTCACTTAGACAAGTGTCACTTAGACAAGTGTCACTTAGACAAGTGTCACTTAGACAAGTGTCACTTTGACAAGTGTCACTTAGACAAGTGTCACTTAGACAAGTGTCACTTAGACAAGTGTCACTTAGACAAGTGTCACTTTGACATCTGTCAAATGTCAGTCTGATTTTGAAGTGGATATCATTTCATACGTTTTTGCGGATTCTGAATCCGGGATCAGTTTTTAGATCATAGTATACATCTGTCAAATTTTAATGTCACTTTTATTTTGGAGTTAGGTTTTCGGGGGCATAAGGTATTTTTCATTTAATTTAAGATATAAAAAAGTCTACTCGATGAAGTAATTATACGCAGACGAAGTCGCGGGTAACATCAGCTAGTTATAAATAAAACCTATTTGCTGAGACCTTCAAAATTAAAACCAAGAGTTTTCACACGAATTTCAACGTTCCAAATTCAAATCACTTTATTCCCTTGGGAGTTTCATACAACATCATCTCCCTTGGGAATAAAGTCTTGCTTTAAGTTGAGGTTAATAGGGCTTTAATCCGTGATTAAAGTGCTGCAGGTGTGAAAACATAATATTGTAACCTGCGAATCAAATTGTAACTTTAGAGCTTTATAATAAAGTTATTTGTAACTTGTGCATGTTGAGCGTAGGCAACACTTGTATGACATTAGTATTGTAAAAAAAATATGGTGTCGGCTTGGGTGATATTTTATTTTTAGGTTAGATTTAGTTTTTTTCATGTTAATTAACAATAAACTTTTTCAAGAATATGAAATTTTATAAGGATACAGAAGTTGCCCTGGCCGTAATTATATCGACATTATGTTTGGTGATGCTCATGAAATTACTGGGCATGCTAAGGTAAGGAAATTTAGGTTACAGTTGTATGGTATCGCTTTCCCGCCTTGGTCGCTAATAAATTGCATTTATCATGAATTCCAGATCAATGCTGCCCTGGCGCGTGAATTGTTGGTTCTGCAACAGTAACACTTGGGTTAAATATCCAGAACACAATAGCTGGACTTGCCAAAAATGTGAACAGTACAATGGATTCACTAAGGTAAAAAAGTGTTAATAATGAATGATTTGCACATCAATGTAATGCTCAGTGACAATATTTAAAGTAGATTTTAGTCAGTTTAGTTCTATTATCTATAAATAACTTGACTACATTAAATTTTATTACAGTTTTTGGCTAAGTATCAACTAGATCTGTCAATCTAACTGTATAATTTTATCTCCAGGACGGTGACTACAACAAGACGCTAGTATATAATGACCAAGTGGTTAACACACCAAAGGTATTCCAAAGGAGCCCGCCTAAAAATGGGCTGTGTAAAATGTGCAACATTAACCAGCAACTGAAAGTTGCACAGCTAGCGAATTTCGTTCCTATGAATGAGAAGAATTTCTCTGAAGAAATTGAAGGCTACAGGTATGTTATCCCTCATAAATGTTAAATGTTTGTGTGTTAGGAGTCCTAGCACACAAACTTTCACAGTAGACATTATTTCACATTATTAACATAATGTTTAAGTATTTTCACACTCATAAATCTTCTCAACTGATTGTGATTTAACTTTATAATAAGACTAGCTGCACCCCGCGGTGAAACCGCGGGGTGCAGCTAGTCTTATTATAAAGTTAATCCTGATCCCGTGGGAATATCGGGATAAAAAGTAGCCTATGTGTTAATCCAGGTCTTCATTTATAGATACCGAGTTTTATAGCAATCGGTCCAGTAGTTTTTGCGTGAAGGAGTAACAAACATACAAACACACACACACAAACTTTTACATTTATAATATTAGTAGGATAGCTAAGCCCTAGAATAACTAATTGGCAATTTTATCCCAATATTCATTCAGGATCTGTGACCAAATAAACATGTCTGACACACTCAAGCAAAATCTCATATAAAAACGCAATGATTTGCCTATAAATAAACTGAAACCACATTGGCATAACCAGTGCCCTAAATCTCCAAAGAAAATGAAAATTCTTCTGTTTAAAAAAAATTACAGGACAGGCTACAAAACTATTAAGCATACAATAATGTTTTATAGTAGTTAATTTTAAACGAAATAATTCAATACTGTTTTACATGTAAGAATTCAATACTGTTTTACATGTAAGAAAGTTTTGATATCTTAAACAAATTATAATTGTGATAAGATTTAAGATTGTTACGTTTACTCTCCATATCTTATCTTGCTTCATAGTAAATGGTATGATACTAATGACCATTTGCAATTACAGAAAAATTGTTTATTTAGTAACTAATACTTATTACAGAAATAATATACATATTTTATTAAAATACATGTGCCTACATAATTTTGTTTACCTTACTCTGGAACGATGCCTTCCTAAGGTTTTTTTGATATGATATGTCAGTGTTTGACCTCTATCGTCACCTGGTGGTGAGCGGTGATGCAGTCTTGGATGTATCACACTTTCCTAGAAGATGCCTGTTCACTCGTGACATAAAGACCCCTAAAATAGCTTAACCTCTTATATCACCTATGTCTCTCTATTTCAGGACCCAACTAGAAAAAGCATACAAATTATGCAGCCCCTGCAAGAAAGTGCTTCAAATGAAATTGCACAAAGAAAAGGAAACTCTACTAGGCACCAAATTGTTAGAAACAAGATCTCCCGACAAGAAACATAATAAGAAAAGACAACAGAATGCCTTGAGAGATTTTCTAAATAACATCTCTATGACAATTGCAATTATACTCGTTATACTAGTTGCATATGAAATTTGCAACAACAAGAATTTACCTAAAACCATAATAAATTTTATAGACATTATGAAAAGTTTACTAGATAGAGTATATTCTATTTTAAAAATGAAACTGTTTATAACATTCCCATCATTAGAAACTTATGTTTACGAAGGAACTAGCATAATAAATATTGACATGTTGCCAAAAATTTTTGGAGATAAAATATTTGAGATTATGACTGTAGAAAAGGCTCTAGGTTTTGTATGTCTGATACAAATTGTAGCCAGTTTAATGAATGTAAATAATGTCAGATACACTGTTATTATTGACTTACTATGGTTTGTAATAAGCTTAGCACAATGTTTCCAATCACATCTGCTAATATGTAGTTTTATTAAGGTATGTATATCAAATCAACTTTATGAAATCATTGATTTTGTCACTAAAGCAATTTTAATTGACCTAACTTTTAATTGTTCCAGATGACAAGTGCTCTTACATTAATATTTGTATATAGAAGTATGAAAATAAGAATATCTAGTGGGAGCATACCAAAAATACATAGTCCACATAAAAGAATGAAGAACCTCACAAATGCATCGATGAATGCATTGGTTGATGATGAAGACACGGCTATAGACACAGATGATGACGTTTCACTCAGTAAATTCGGATTACACAACGCATCGGAGTCATCAAATGAAACAATAGGTACTTTGAACACAAGTTTAATGAATGGAAGATGTTTCACACCCAGAAGTGATAGTCTATGGAAACCACCCAAGCTCAATTCTACATTCTGCGTTAACTCTGTCCTATCTAAAAGTCCGAGTTTAGTTTCAGATAATGTTTTTGCCAAACCCATATTCAATAAGTATCAGAAGTTAGCTAAAGATGACTCAGATTCTGAGTTAGATGAGAGCATTAGTTCCTTATCGATAGGTAGTCCTAAAAAGTCGAAAAAGAAGACTAATTCTATATTTTCGCTGCGGAAATTTACTGCCACCCCTAATTTTGTAGCACCAACTCCGATGAGTCATTCTAGGCCTCTCATATCTCCGAGCAAGCTGAGCACCTCGTGGGTCGCGGGTGGTTACTGGGGCTTGGAAGGAGAGAGACAAAACGTTTTCAATGCGGACGGTAGCCGCTCTTCCAGCCAAAGTTCCGGCTTCGAATCTCAGGCGTCAAGTATGAATCAACGCAACGTATTCTCCCAGCCCTCGTCGCGAGAGGAGTCCGTCTGCGGCGAGCCTATGGTTCTCGACCGTTTCCCTAATATGAGCAATCTAACCAGTAACAGTTACCAGTCTCCGACTCCTCAAAACTTCATGGGTTCACCTGTATTTCCACAAATGCAATTCAACAATCATGTTCATATACCTCAAGCGAGGTTTGCTCAACAATCAGTTCCTCAGAACATGTACAGTCAGCAGACACATTATGCCCAAGGTACCCTGTTCAAAACCCCCGGCGGGTCCGGGCTAATCAAGATGTCTCATATGAATTCTTTCAGTTCTCATTAATTATCGTGCGCTAGTCGTCCTCTGTCTCGACTAATACGTAAATTTTTACTTTATTTCTTTATTCTTGGATACATTTTTTGAAGTTTCATAAACTGCCATTATCATTAAGTTTGTTAAGTTATGATTCATTTGTTAGTATTAAGTGGTTGTTAGTTGTAATGTTTGAGACTAAACTTAGATGTAAGTATATTTGCTGATCTCGTGTTGGTGCCAGGCTTTGGCTATATTATGAAAGCATTAAGAATTATTGTATTGTTACAATTTTTATATGGACGTCACTGTCCTATTCTTGAACAAAATGTGATATTGTAAAGACTAGTAATTTTTCGCAAAAGTGGAGAAAAAAATGATTCTTGATGTTATCATCATTTTGATTTTGTCATCTTATATCGGAAACCTTTTGTGAAGCTCCTGCAATAAAAAGTGTAAAATTAAAATGTTGTTTTGGATGTTTAGTTTAGGCCCAGAGCACCCTCTTTAGATGTAATTAGGTAGGTAACTCACGAGTTCCTAGCTCTTCTCTCATCCCGCGGCAAGTACTGGTTCGGGCGTGGAGGCACGTATGTGTCCTCGTACAGCGTCGATATGTAGTCTGATACAGTCGTGCACGCCCACTCGTGCTGCTTAAACTTCCTCAAACCCCACTCGGTTACATTACCCTACGAGGTAAATAGGTAGATAAAAAAGGATAGCGATTTTACTGCCCTACTATTATTTATTAATTTATTTTTAGCCTATTCCGCCCCACTGCAGGGCAAAGGCCTCCCCTCTTTCCATTTTTCTCTGTCTAGTGCCGGCTGGGTCCAGTCCCTACGATGCGAGTGCAACTCCTCCCATCTCCTCGGCTTACCGCGAGGTCGCCTGCTGTTCGAGACCCAGTCCCTGGTGGTTTTTGCCCACACCTCGTCGGACATGCGGCAGATAATATGGCAGCAGCAGTGTGTGTGGCCAACGTCCTTGATTTTAGTTCAGGAGCGCAGTTCCGTGTTAAATTAAGATGATGATGTAAGAAATATACTAACAAAGCATTTAGTAAGATCAGGCTGCGGGTAGAATTGATGCTTGCTTCGTTTGTAATACCGTTGGTCAGGCCCGCAGAGCGGCTTGGGCAGATGGTTGTAGACGAGGTCGTTCATGGTCGCGAAGTTGCCGCACGTCTCGTGGCTGTCGTGACGGATTATTGATACCACACTACCCTGTGGGTATAGAGTAGGTAGGTAATATAGCATTTTGTAGGTAGGTACTTATAACTTGACCGCTTAAGCTGTGCCGCTTTGCCGACATCTTACTATGGCAGTGAAATTGCTGTGTTCGGCTTATGCGGAGCGCTTCAATAATATAGCCTTTTAGATTTTCTGTCCTAACTCCCACTGGGCGACAGTGGTTCTCCTTGCCATCTCCACTCAATTATAGCGCGCACAGAGCACACTTGGACCATGACTTTACTTTTGTTTTTAATAAAAAGGTACGTTACATTATGTTGACGTAAGACAGCTTGTATCAAAAGTAGGTGAATACCTGCAAGTTGTTCAGTTTGTTAAACCTGAAATCTGGTTGTCTTAGTTCTGGTTTCATTTTTTCATAGTCTATCTTCTCTTTAGGCGGGAAGTAGTATGTTCCCCCCTTCGGACATTCGATCCTGTCTTCAACCCAGTTGCCTGATAAATGGGAGACAATATATGAGTCGACTAAGTACTTACATACATACAATATGTAAATACGTACCTACATATAGATATAGGTATTATTCTGTCGCAAAGGTTCTAAATCCTAGTTACTAGTATCTACTTACCTACCTATTAACTAGATAGACGACCTCTGAGGCGAGGTTGGGGAACTCCCGCCTGCGACGCAAAAGGTCGCTAGTTCGCTATAGCAGATCACTTTACTTCCCACAGATCGCTTTTCATAAGATAAAAAAAACTCAAGTCGGGGTCAACCTACCTAGAGGGCTCCGGAGTCCAACCATGTAACCTAATGCCCTTAAATGGCTAAATCCTAAACTATAGAAAAAAAATCTCAAAAGACACAAGGCCAACTGACAAAAGCTAAAACTGCGTCATTAGGATTTTAAAAAATAAATCTACTCTACCCAGGAATCGAACCTGTTGATTTTATACTTACCTAACAATTTCTTATTAGTTGCTGCTCTGCACCCTAAGGTTGTCTGGAAGAGACCGTTTTTATCGGGAAGGCCGACTATTGTACCTTGTAAGGTTTAGGGTGTTTTAATGTCTAAGTAGGTATAGGTACAATCTTAGCCTATGCATCTCTATCTACCTAATGCTTAGGTTACCTAGTGCAGACTAAAAGATGATCAGTTTTTATCTTAGATTTCGATTAGTGTTAATATACTTTACCAAGTAGTACTTTAGTGCTGAAAGATGGTTGTGGGCGTAAAGCCCTTGCTATGGCTTCAGGTCTAGATGGAGACTTAGCACGGCCAGCCATTATGATTCTTTACAATAATACTAGGTAGGAACTTAAAAAAAATAAAAATAACTTGAAGTTCTAAAATTCACTTGCATCAAACTTGCATATTTACATGTAAATGTCAATCAGTCAGTTAAGTATTTCGAGAGTATTTCATTTCCTTATTCCTTTTCAGAGACAGAGACAATGATTGTGAAATGATAAAGTAGGTAAGACATGAAAAAAGGTCTTGCTTGCCACATCTCTCATTATGTAGGTAGGTACCTACTTCTTCTCCATCAGAAGGTTGCCTGGAAGAGATCGCTTTGAGCGATAAGGCCGCCCTTCTGTAACACTTCTTTTTTCGTCTTCTCATACTGCAATCTGTCACTTTGGGACATTACGCTTTGTTTTTTAGGGTTCCGTAGCCAAATGGCAAAAAACGGAACCCTTATAGATTCGTCATGTCTGTCTGTCTGCCGTATGTCACAGCCACTTTTTTCCGAAACTATAAGAACTATACTGTTGAAACTTGGTAAGTAGATGTATTCTGTGAACCGCATTAAGATTTTCACACAAAAATAGAAAAAAAAAACAATAAATTTTAGGGTTCCCCATACTTAGAACTGACACACAAACAAAAAAATTTCATCAAACCCATACGTGTGGGGTATCTGTGGATAGGTCTTCAAAAATGATATTGAGATTTTTATTATAAGTAATTTTTTTCTAAACTGAATAGTTTACGCGAAAGACACTTCCAAAGTGGTGAAAAGTGTGTCCCCCCCCCCTCTAACTTCTAAAATAGGAGAATAATGAAACTAAAAAGAATACTTATATGATATACATTACCATGCAAACTTCCACCCAAAATTGGTTTGAACGAGATCTGGTGAGTAGTTTTTTTTAATAAGTACGTCATAAACCGTAAACCGCCATTTACCCTTCGTTCATGTATTTTTACCACTAGCGCCATCTATTTTTATTGCGCATTTGTTTTTGCGTCTGGGTTAACAACAGAATAGTGGTACGGAACCCTTCGTGCGCGAGTCCGACTCGCACTTGGCCGGTTTTTTAAATAATGTAATTTGTTTACAATATCTATTGTAATACTTAGCTACTCCATAGCCAACAGAATCTGTACCTACCCATCATAGTATGGTCTCGAAATTAGGATTATAATGCCATACTTTCAAATATCCTTAGTACCCACCAGCACTCATTATTTGTAGTGAAACTTGGTACCTACCGACATAAATAACTGGATACCTAACTAACTAACACATATGCTACTTTTAACCTGATATTCTCACAGGATCAAGACTTATGCAGGTAAAACTACAATCAATCAAAGACAATATTAATGTTAGACAATGCTATAATTAACTTTGTAAAAATCACAGTTGTTCTTAAAGCTAGAGCCTTGTAAGGTAAGTAAGTCCTATTCTGTGTCCATATTAATTGCAGCTGGTTTGGGCAGTTTTTGTAGTACAGTTGCAAGCTGACTCTCCAAAGGGCCCGCTTGGCTTATTATGTTCTTCAGGTTGCTCTCGATTTGAAGGATATCCTGATTGATTGTGTTCATGCTCTGCAAAACAAAATGCCTGGGTTACTACTAGGTTCTTTCTAAACATACTTAAGGCCTTAACACAATCTATGGAACACCTTCTTCTGTTCCATAGATTGTGTAAAATGTGTCCAAACACACTGATTGACGAGTTTTACGAGGCCAGAGGTGCTGATTTTGGTCAGACAAACTTTAATCTGAAACTGTTCCACAGGTAGGTTCCGTGTTGAATGGAAGCTCCACCTAAATATTTTTTTTCTGTTTTTAGTATTTGATATAGCGACAACAGAAATACTTAATCTGTGAAAGTTTCAACTGTCTAGCAATCACGGTTCATGAGATACAGCCTGGTGACAGACAAACGGCAGGCAGACGAACGCACGGACGCACGGCCGAACGGACATACAAACCATATACAAACAGACCCATAAACAAAAGACGCATAGCGTGATAGCGCACTAAAGTTTTCGGGGGTTTTGGGGGTCAAATCATCCAAGGGGTTGCCTTGGCAAATATGTCTAAGCCTTTGCAATATTTACGCTCCTTTTGCTAACTATGCATGCAGCACACAAAGAGAATAATAATAAATTACTATGTTCAGCACAATTTACCTGTATCATGGAAGTGTACAATCGGCTAACGTTTTTCTCATTGCTTCTAATAAAGCCACTGACGTTCGATTCTGTGTCTGAAGCCATTTTTCGAGTGTTCAGCTGGTGTTCAGGAAAATAATTCAATTGAATTCAATTTTCATCAGACGAAATTCAAAACAAAAGTAACCGATCGGGTGATGAACGAATGCCAACAAACCTGTCATTGTCAAGTGGTGACGACATTGATGGCAATGCATTTTGATGTAATTTTTTATAATATGCGCAGAAATGTCATTGTCATTATAATTTGTTTTTCTGCACTCTGTGGAATGCTTCGTTTCGCTGCGGAAGATTCTGCAGAATTGGAATTTAGCCAAGTTTTATAGAAAATTCCTCAGAAAATATCAGAAATAGTGCATTTTTATGTGAATAACAAGTAGATATTATACAAAAAGTGAACAGTTAAAAATTTTCTCCATCTATTGCTGTAATTTTTATACAGGTACGTTAACAAGATTGCATCCTATTTTTAAGACGTTTTTTTCAGTAATTCTGTATTATTTAATCCGAAATCTATCAAGAAATCTTTTTACCCACTAACTCTAAGCAGCTCTGTAGTTTGGTTTTACTGTAAAATTATCAATTTTCCAAGAAAATAGATTCTCTTTTCTGAGTGTCCTCAGATCGTTAAATTCTTCGAAAAAGCATATTCGTCTTAGATTCTTGACGTTTTGCACAAAAACAATGATTTCTAGGTGTAAAATTCGTAAAACGACATAACTCGGTACACCACATCATTTTCTAGTAAGCAGGTACTTACATGTTTTGCGAGACCTAGCTGCGCACACCGGTTTTACTCGCGTGATTCTTGATTTCGTAGGAATATCGGAATAAAAAGTAGCCTGTGTGTTATTTTAGAACTCCAGCTATCTATATACAAAGTTTCATCGCAATTGATTGGGTAGTTTTAATCTAAAGGGTAAGAAACATACGAACATCATTTTTAGTTTTTTTTGTTATGTATTAGTGTGTATTACTGCTGGTGTACCTATAAATAAAAATAAATGTTATAATTTTATCTAAAAGTAAGAAGATTAATTTTTTAAATTTTTTGGCCTTGTGATTTGAAACACCAAGTAAATAAAAAACATATAATATCTGTTGTTATTCTCATATTGTTCAAATCCATAAAACATACAGCATGAGAGGATTACTTTTTGTATCATTTACAAATGTCCTGGTCTAGGCCTTAATTCTGTAAACTCACTTATTAATATCTCACATGTGACACGGTAAAATTAAATTAAAATTTTCATTTATACATTACTCAAAATTGACACAAAATGTTGATAAACATAGTCCATTATTGGCATTTGTATCTTTAATCATCTATTTTGTATGGTTTTCTCATGTCTTAAGTGTGACACGGTAAAATATTTTCTAGAATACATTACTCAAAAATTGACACAAACTGTCGACAAACATAGTCTATTAGTGGCATTTGTATCTTTATACATCTATTTTGAATGGCATTCATATTTTCTTAAATAAACACTATTTCTGAAGACATCTAAGTCATTTTTTGTGCTCAACAACATCAAATAATCAAACGGAATACTCTGTGATACTCCAACCTTGCCTAAAGCATACAGGGTGTAAAAATAATATTAAGAATTGAGTTGATAGCACATATTTTCCCTTTTTTTGGGGTTCTGTACCACAAGAGGCAAATACTGGACCCTTATAGGATCACTTGTTTGTCTGTCTGTCAAGTTTAGTGCATTTATATATTGCAAAAAAATTGATGAATATAATCCCTACTAATAATTTATCATACTCAAATTCTGGTCTACTTGATAAAACTTGGAGACTGACTAACCAACAGACAATACTGTTAGAACAGATTTTATTTTCATTATTATAAAAACATATTGTGTACTAGGGTGCTTCATGGTGGTTTCAAAGGTGAACACTAAGAACCTTAAACATAAATAAATAAATATACAGGTGAACCTGTAAGGCATAGACAGAAACATACTCATAGAATTGTAGACATAAACAAATCAAACTGTACCTACAACAATCATTGTTATTAGCTTAGACAATCAAATGATTCCCAGGAATCCTTATGGAGGAAATTATAGAAGTTAACTTGAGTAGGTCTGGCTGTGGCGCCGGCCAGGCTGGCACGTGGCGTCGCGACGTCGCCGCACCCTCGCTCGTCCCACCCCGCTCCGCGCCCGTTGCACTCGCGCCACGTTCGCGCCCTTGCGCGCTACTCCCTTGCCGACAGCCAGAGATCTCATTGCTCTCCTGTCGATAATAATCGTTCTTCTTAACTAGGTATTCAATATTTGTGTTCACTCAATTCATTGGATGGTGTCTTTAGGAAATAACACAAAGTATTATATTCGCGTCTTAGAACCTTCTATACTTCGCGTTCATTTATAGTAACATTTTTCCCCGAATTAGTATACTGTTTATTTTTTATTTCAGTAAACTAAAATGTGTGACTAATCCGATATAAAAGTCATGACAGAAGAACATGACGAGAACTGCGTCAAAAGTGTCGATATTACAGAGAATGATGATGACGAATCCAACCGTGAGAAACTTGTACAGAATGATAAACAAGATGTTAGTTTAAATGACGAAAATAGTGCCAATACGTCCAAAGATAGTGTAATAGATTCTGAAATAAGAGTACTTAAAGAAACTGTAATATTAAATGAGGAAGTTATTATAAAAAGAGAGAAGTCTTCTGAAGTAGCTAAACAGAAGGATAAGACTGAAAATACTCCGAGTTTAAACTGGACTCAAATAGGAAACGAATTTAAAGTAACATGGAGTTTGCCAGAAGGGGTAGCGACAACACAAGATTACATCGCGCTATGTTGCTCAGGTAAGTCGTAGAACTCTAGTAATTTTCATCTCAGGCTTACCTAAGATACTGGCCATTAAATAACATCTAAACGACATCCTATCCAGGTTTGAAGAGTCTGTGTAATTTCTATCTAGTTTTCTAACTGTAAACTGGTAGGCCGCCGCCGCTCGCGTGGTTTACCTAGGTATAGGTTGATGATGACTGTTATTTGCATAAATAGACTACAGAAAACTTTACAGTACTGACAGAAGTTTGCGGATTTTATGATCCAAGAAAACAGTCACGTTAACACTGTTAATGTACAATTAACGGCTTCTAAAATTCACGTCTGCAATTAAATACTCGGATAAATAAAAATAAATCAAAGAGCCATTCAAAGCCTATTCTAGGTCAAAGTTGTACTTACATGTTAAAATATTCGCTAAATATGACGTAAACGTCCAGATAAACTCGCCTATTCGCGATGAAAGTTAATGAGCTCATCGATTGTCATAAACCACGAATATTAATGCAACAGTCACTACAAATAAAGTCGTCCTTTAGGCACGTGCCGTCAAAGAGCTAGTTACATAAACCACGAGTTTGTTCGCAATGACTTTCACCACACGATCCACTGTAGTTTTCTTGTGTTGCGAAGCGATTATTGCTGTAAATCCGCTGACCGGTAGCGCAACGGGATCAGCAGAGACAAGACAGCTTTTTTACACCTAGCGGGACTATGCGCTTAAAAAACAGAGATGGTACTAAGCTAGTTAATTGATTCGTTCCAAACAATTATGTCTGCAGTAGCTTTACGAATACGGTATGCTATTGTAGATTGCCTCATCGATTTTTTATGCCGAATAGACACGCAGCCAACCTCATCTCACCTGGTGGTAAACGACGATAAAGTCGAAAATGTGCTTATTTCAGTATCCAGCCAGTGTGAACCGGGTCACTCTAGACTTGGACACTTTTGTCCAATCTGATATTTTATGGATATGCTATTTTAGGCTATCTTACACTTAGGTGTTTAAAGTTTAAAGGCATCGCTTAGTTTCTTTGCTGTCTAGAGTCTGCTGTTGAATTTCTCCTGACTTTCGCTTATTTGAATTTCTTTTTTCGTATTACTCCTTTATCAGACGTCGCAAAGTCGCGACACTGCTTGCTTAATATCTAATTGCGAATGGCTTACATACATCTGTAGGTGGGTTTTACCAGTTAGACTTATTACGTTGCAAGATTATGTCGCAGTAGACTTATTTATTATGTCTTCATAAACTAAACATTATGTGTTAGTTACTGTAACTGATACCGGCACCATCCTCTCGGGTACGGATTAGCCTTTTTTATCACTGAGTTTATAATTTGTTGTAGACAATTCATCCGTTTATTTAATGTTGATGATGCAAAGATAGCAAGTCAGCGAAGTATCGAATGCCGCATGAATGGTATGTAGGCAGGGCCCCGCACACCTCTCTATGCCCCGCCACTACATTTGTGAATGAAGCCCCCACCGGCGCGTGCCGCGGTCTGCGCTCAGTCAGTCGCGCCATCGACCATAGCGCTGACACGCCAGCGCATGTTCCTTCCTTTATCGTTTGACGTTTCAAAATTCAGACGCAGGAGTTTGTGCTCTAAAACAATATTGACAGTAAAGTTTCAGTGATTTTTATCTAAGTAGTTTGGATCAATATCATCGTGATCAACTGAATAACAGTATTATAAAAGGCGATCAACCTTTTGGAAAGCAACCAGCAGCGGTAGTCATCGTTTGACGTATACGGTGAGTGAGCGAGTCGAATTTTTAATTCATTAGCCTCTAAGATTAACATTTGTTTCCTTCTAAAAATTCCTAGTGATTATTTATTTAAATCCTAATAGTTTGATAACGTACGTGGCACGTATGTCTTGTGAAAGAGAGAATACGGTAGTGGGTTGTGCCGTAGGTGGGGTGCCCACGTTATTCAAATGTAGTAGGTAGATGTCCTACGACATCGACACCTTAATATCTAGCGCCTTAACTTGAATATAATTAACGTCGTCGTTCTCTACCCAGCCTTACCTTTAAATATGTGACTGGTATTTTTATTTCATACCATGAATAACTGATTGCGTCCTTTCCAAATTTACTGCTTCAAAAGGTCACTGGGCCGGCCAGTAAACCTTGTCCACATTTTGCAATTTGATTTCTCTTAAAACACTCTTGGCGAGGCATTTTAAATCTAAGAATTATATTCTCTGGTTTGCTCCAAACAAGTCATTTGTTTATAAATATCGAATAGAAATAGTCAGGAGTCTTGGCGCCGCGTCCAATTCAACACAATAGCTACGTTTATAAGAGGCGCTAACAGATCTCTACCTGCAGTCATTCTCGCCAATTTTTTCAATGGTCTAACAGACTCTAACAAAAACTCACGTTCGTGTTAAAATTGATGGGATCCCATTGTTTGCTTTACGATATTGATCAGTTTCGGTATAACACCGTTTACGATTTATATCCTTGAATAGGTGTCAATTAACCACTTAGAAGTGGGTCGCTGTTGGTTAATAACGCAAGAGGAAGGTAAGAACTTCGTGTTAGTTCTTTGGTGAGGATTGCGAGTATTGCGGCCTCAAGTGTCGGTGTATGGTAGCCAGATCACGTTGGGTCGTAAACTAAGTCCGGTGGGGCTAATAAAACGGCCATCCATCACAACAGCCCACCAACGGATATTAGATTGACACGCCTCGCTCACTACACTCGTTCATATTGCATTACACTGTGATTACTTCCAGTGTCAGTTATTAAGTTTTTTCTTGACCACGTTGTTGCAATAAGGGCGATATCAAGGCTAAATTTCTATTACTAGGTATTCATTCAAGTAATATACGTTACGTTCGATATTGATGAAGGAAGGTACACGATTTTATCTCAAGAAACTATCGAGCATCTCCCTCACATCTTAGTAGAGACATTATAACATTTGTCCATAGACATTGTATCATAAACGTAACGTTTTTTTATCCTAAGACCAATTGTAATAACTCATAAGTTTTACCTTAATGCCTCTCAATGTCCGTTCATAATAAAGTTTTCAATAGCATTAATTACTTCCCAAATAGATCGACATAATCCTAAAAAATTACTATCAATTACTTTTTTTAATGTCGGTGTTCCGTTTCCCTTATTGAGAGTGCCCCTTCCTACGGGTTTTAATAAATTCCATCTACTCCACTTTAGATTTCATTTCCTTCACAAATATAATGCATATAAATTGAAACATTCATTAAACGTTATTACATCCTGTTCTTAAAGTAACACAATTGTTTAAGATATTGTTGAACATTTTAAATATCCTTTTGGAATAGGAAATTCATTTTGAATTGCAATTTTCTGTCAGACATGACGTGCTGTAAAAGAAACTGTAGGACTATTTATATACAACTCGTAACAGACGTAGCTATAGTATATACTAGCAGCGCTCCGCGGATTCATCCACGTAACTCCAGATCCCGTTAGAATATCGGGATAAAAAGTAACCTATGTTACTCCCAATGAATCAATGTATCTTCATACCAAGTTTCATCAAAATCGGTCCAGTGGATTCCTAAAAAAAAAATCTAAAACTGAGCAATATGCTGCACTCTCGAGGTGCATCACTCCGAAGATCCTCAGATCTTCATCTAATTTTTAAGGGACCACCTGTGAGTTATCCCCTTTTAAACAAAAAAAGAATTTTCCAAGTCGGTCAAGGCGCTTTCGAAATTCGAGTAATCGGCGAACAAACATCAAAAAAAGTATATACGCGACGAATTGAGAACCTCCTCCTTTTTTGAAGTCGGGTAAAAACAAAAATCTTTCCCCTTTATATGAATAGTTTTATTATAGCTACGTTAGATACGTAATAGCTGAAAAGTTTAGAAAAGATGACATTAATATTTATTGTGTATTGTATCTAATGATGTTTTGCGTTGTATCGACAAGCTCGTTAAAGCAAATTACTCTTCGACACATCGTAAAGACATTAACTTTGCTCTTGGTCGGAGAAGAGTATTGTTGCCGACTGAAAAACAGAGAGAGGAAACGATAAATTATGTTCGAAGTTTATACGATCGACCGGTAATGGGCTCTGTTCTGCGTTGGTGCAACGTCATTTCTGCTTTGCCTCTGCCCTCTACGCGCGTGGTTTCTTTTCTTTTATGACAGTTTCAGTAGGCTATTTATTATTGTTCTTAGTTCTTTAGCTGTTTAGTTTGAATAACATATTGAGGTGAAAAAATACAGCTAGATGTCTGTATACGTACCGTCTCACGTAGTACTAAGTGTTCCTGCCTATTCGTATTTACATTAGCAGGTACTAAATAGTAAAGTTTTATTTTATTGTCGGTAAACGTATCAACCGACAAACAAAAAATCGGAAGTCCTCACAATTGGGACAAAAGAAACGTTGACTCCAAGCGGTTATTAATAATTGGCCCTTCCGGAACAACCCTAGTTTTAGGGTGGAATCCGTTCCGTAAGCGAAAACGGAAGTAGCATACGTCCGCTCTAATGTTTTGTAGTTGGCGGAACGTGCTGCACTTCCGGTTTTTTATGATGCTAAAAATATTTTTTAACAACTCCCATTCTTCAGTAAACAAAGTTCGTTTACAAAACGGAATTAGCTATAATAAAAGGTTGGGAATTAAAAAGTTTTCTTCCCACATTCCTTCTACATATTAATTACTATTTTGTTATAGAAACTGCTCATTGTTTTCAATAATTTCAAGGAAACATGTGGTCATTTATTAGTTGGAAACTATTGCATAATTCATATTTCAGGAAAATAGCTTTCTTAAGTTTTCCACTTGGATTTTGGTGGACATCTTTTCGTACAATGCATAATAAAAATGCATACCTACTCTCATAATTTACATCTCTGTAAACTGTATGGGTTTAATTTTAAGTAGATAATAAATAACGAATTGTTTGATCATCAACTATTAGATCCATATTGATTACAATCGCTCTCGTGTCCTCTATAAGCGTACAATGGTCAAGTATTATTATCCTCGCTGCCACCTCGGAGTCTGCCTAAGAAGGTAAGTCAAGGACGATAGATGAGCGACGTTAAGTAATCCGGTCGTCGAAGTCACGTTCTCCGAAGCCGCAATGTTTAGAATACGTGACCAGTCAAATAATTTCTGCTCCGAAATTTGCTCGGGTCGATTTCCTTCGGATGTTTTTAACTGTCGTAAAGGGATTAGTGAAGGGTGAGGTGCTAATGCTTGTGTATGGTTGCATCCGGTCCGACGGGGTCCGTTAATTGGCTCGCGTAAAAGGGATATCGTGTAGCTCGTCCTGGCAACATCCTGCCCGAGACATCAGCCGGGCGACAAGTCTCCCATCCTGGAGATGCACCATAAACGGCTACCCGTCCTGATATACTTATCTCATTTACATGACCGCTTCACCACTTTGTTGTACCTCTATAAAAGGATTATAAATCGAAGGCTTTACGATTGTTTAAAAGATGCAATTATTTTCATAGAGCAGTTTGCTTGAAATATTGCGTATGGGCACACCGTATAAGTAAAGCTTTAATGATCAATATTTTTATGGTTAGATATTTCGCATAAACAATTTTTAAACTGATTTTGCTTACGCGCCTGCTTTGTCGGCTCTTTTCTATTAGTTTACTCCAAAAGACCCGACTCGTAATTACATTTTTAATGGTTCGTTCCATGAGTTATAATATAGCCATTCCCATGAAAATAAATGTGTAGTTGTAGGTAAAGTACATTAATGATTTCATTCATGGCCTCTTGCTCTACCACCCGCAGTCAGGGCGCGGCGTCTTCATCGTGATATGTGATCTGAATGGATACAATCCACGTTCCCATGACGTTTCTAGACTGTGAACATCATTCGTGTTCATGCTCATCCTAGCATGTAGTTTCAAAGCCACTTGTTACCATTACATTCATATTATAAGCTCCTTGTAATTTTGTTTAACAGTACCTCCCAATCTTGCACTATAATTTGTATAATTTGCTTGTCGCATGTGACTGGAAGAGTATGAATGTAGAGGGATAGAGAGGAAAAGGACGACCTAAGAAAAGATAGGAATATTAGACAAGATATGAGAGAAATGGAAGTGAACGATGAGATGACTGCTAATAAAGGAGAATGAAAGAAAAGATGCGCCGACTTCAGATAATAAATTGGGCAAGGGCGGTCAGAAAAAGAAGGAGAAGTCTACCTTAATATAAAGTCGGCCCACAGCCAAGTTCAAACAGTCCATTGTCCATGTTTACCCTCTCTATACGGATGTACAACAGGTGACAGTCCTAGAAAATACGAATCGAACAATCGGTTAGGTTCTTAGAATTTTGTGGCTGGTCGTGTTACGTACTGAATGGAAAGATAGTACTCATTTCGACGGAAACAATAGGTGTTAACTTTGTCGGTTAGCGGCCACTCGAAAGAGGATGTGAACTGATTATTGGCGGTGATGAGTTCAGCCTTGTGACTGTAACTTTTAACAATATTAGCATATAGCATACCCACCCAGATCCACTAATAATTTCAACTCGAACTTCTTATACGCCCTACTGCTAATAAAATATCGAAAACGAAAATGATGCTTCTTAAGACGGCACATCCTAGCAAAGTTTTTGTCATACAAACGTATTCCCATTGTACTTATTCCCCTTTTTACTTTCAGAATGCCTCTAACAAGAGGAATAACTTTGGTTTGCTGCACACATGCTTCCACCTCTGCTATTTATTTTTTTGGATTTTAGAGGGCAAATTATTTTCTTTATTAAATAATTGTTAGAAAAAGAAAAACAGAGGTATGTCCCTCTGTACTGAAAACCTAGGTTTTATGTAAAACATGAGGCTATATAGAGGCATTTTTCGAGGGAAAAATAGTGGTATAGTAAAGAATTACCCTTTCGTAATTCTAAATTCTATTTGTACGGGCCAAATAATAACTGATTTATCCAGTTTGTATTCGAGCGTGAGGCCGCCATAATTAATATCTACTGTATCATGAGTTCATACGTGTTTATATTGTACAGTACAGTGTATGTAAACAATGGTTTGGCGTCGATATGAACCGTGTTTCTTTCATCTTTCATCACCAGAATATGCTCTGTAATCGCTGCCCACAGTCTCTATATAATGTTTATGAAGCCAGTAGCTTGTTCACTTATACGCTAGCTCTTATATTATATTCACTTATTTTAAAATTAACATGATTCTTAGTGGATGTGGTATAATTACTGCAATTTAAAACAATTTAATAATAGTGTTTCTACTTGTAGTATCTAGTGTTAGTTATGTTTATAAACAGTGTATGTTTTCGTGACGGCATAGAATATTATTTATTTTGCTTGAACCTGTCATTCATTCCTTCTAGTATGCTTGCATCCATCATAAATTATCAATAACATTAGATTTTCTACTAAATAATGCGATTCGATTAATCAACCATAAGAAATAGTATTAGCTTTTCCACATTAATTAGTTCGTTAGCCGCTTCGGTAAATACCATATGGTTTATTTATTAGAGAGAGTGGGCAGGTTCCGGTCGGTCGGTAGCGCAGGAAACCAGCAGGATATAACAGAATTAGAATCGCAAAACTTGAGTGTCGTGAGTGAACACTTGCGATATGTCGACCGCACTTCCCTCATCCGCCAATCACACGGATAAAACGCACTCCTCGTCTCTTCTCTTTTATTTGATGATCGAACATTTCTTCTACGCTCGTTCAAAAAACATAATAAATACAACACCGTGTCTAATTCGTCGATATCGGCAATTCATTGGAATCAACGTGTCTTTTTATTTTCGATGTTTCTCCGCTGTCCAGCGAACGGAAATCATTATGCGCTTTCCGCTGTGCGTCGTACTGGTGCCCTGGTAAAAATGTATTCATTAAATCATCGATCATCGCGTCGGTTTGCTTGTTTTCCTCTCGTCACCAATCGATTTTCATTTCACGACTGGTTTCATCTTTTTCAATCCATTTGTGATGTTTTTTCTTCTTAAGCGACAGTAGTGTGTGTGACGCGGTAGAGCTTTACGGACCCTTGCAACACTCGCGGGAGCATGCGACAAATATTGACATGACAAATGTTTGCGTAGTAGAAAAGCACGTACCTCTGTTGTGACTACTACTTGCGCCTTAGGTTGTGAGCGGCGCGGCGCGGGCGGCCACAGATAGTAACCGCGGCTGTAAAAGGAGGAGATAACACATGATGTTTGTACGAAACAAATCATGTTTGCTTACTTTATGTCCTGACCGGGGATCGCTGGCACGGATCACTGGCGGTTGGATCTATGCATCCTCACGTTCTATTTGCATTGGTTTATGGAAGTGCATTCAGTCTATCGTAGTCGGCGGTTTCACTTCAGTTAAAAAAAAGTACGAAAGAGCTAAACCCCCTTATTCCAAAACGAAGTCTAAAAATTAAACTACGTTTAAATGACATTTAAACCATGGACTTAGAAAAACGTTATTAGAAAACAAAGTTTACCGCTAAAACCAGGTTTTTCTGTCCTGTCAAAGTTAAACTGCCGAGCACCCTAGTTTAACTAACTTAGTACGAAGTTTCTAACCTCAAAAAATTAAATTCTGACGTTCACCTTTTCCTTGTTACTCCAATTCTCGCTCCTTTTTAGGGTACCATACCCAAAGGGTAAAAACGGGGCCCTCTTACTAAGACTTCGCTATCCGTCCGTCTTCTGTCCGTCACCAAGCTCTATCTCAAGAACCGTGATAGCTAGAGAGTTGAAATTTTCACAGATTTTAACAACATATTACGTAAACCTACTAAAAACATAAATAAGTAAATATTTTTAGTACGTACTTATGTTCAAAGAGGATATAATCACTACGTTTTCTTATGTTTTTGAGAAATTTAGGTTATTTTCATGTTTACATTTTTTAGGTAGTATTTTTTTTTTATACTTCTAAAGGGGCAGGCAAAAGGCTTAAAGGCTTAACTCGAGCCGCGTTCCGATATACGCTACATAAATTGATGTATTTAAATACAACAACGTAATCGCGAACATAGAATAACAAATACAAGTCACACTATTTCACAATAATTGAACACACAATTTATATTTTTATCACTTTAGTATTCGATTTCTTAAATAAGTTTTTAATATTTACTCACTTACCACCATTTTGTGAAAAGGAACGGTGTTTCGAACGCTGAACGAACAAAAGAATGGTTTGTTTCGAGTTTGCTATCTATTGTCTATGGTTGCGACTAAAACCATGGATCTTCTGGTCATTGGTCTATTTACTTTTTGTAATAAGAATCAATTTTAAACCAAAACTAACACAAAAACCTAGATCTTTTAGTACAGGTTTAAACTATGGTTTTGCAGTTTTTTTGTAATAAGAGGGTATAAGTTTATGTTATATTAGTTTAAACTCAGGTTTTAGTGCACACCTGTTGAGGTAGGATATTTATATCTTACTCAATTGATTTTTAACGTATATCTTGCATGATGCATATCAATTTTAACCGCGCGTAACGTTTAATTAAACTAAGGGAATGCAAACTGTTGCCTGCGTCTGTCTTTCCTGACGTGTACAATTTGGGGTCTTCAAATCGCTAGTGAACAGGTATCTTCTAGAAAAGCGTGCTACATTTTAAGGTCGAATCGTTACCTACCATCAAGCAGGTATCTTATGCAAAAAAAAAAGTAGACAGACGGACCATCCAGTGATTTTATCAGGGTTCCGTTTTTTCCTGTTGAGGTACGGAACTCTAAAACTACATGTTATTCGATTAAAACGCATTTAGATCCGTAAACAACACTCCGTCAAGGCCAACCATGTTTACGCTCGCTCTCATACAGCTAATGATATTAAAACCAACAAAATCTACAAAGTAGATTTACAGAAATTACAGCGTCGCTGTTGACAATTTTAGCACCGGAATTCAAACTTTATTATTTATTACATAAAGAACATGACGAACCTAGATTAGTTTGAAATAGTTGTCATTAACGATGATTTATGACATTTTAAAATGCAGTGAAATTGTTTTAAAATATAAATAAATTGCTTACACGTGGAACATAATAATTTGTCTGAAAAAAAAGTTCTTTTCGCCGAAGTTTTCATTCCTACGCACAAATTCAATTTCGTCTTTTAGCGGGTTTCAAATGCCTCATAATGCCGCGTAATAGTACTCGTAGCTACTTACTATGTATCAATTGGGTAAAAAACATTGTATTTTCCATAGGTGCATGCACTTACGAAATATATTTTGATATATTAATAAATTTAATATAATAATTAATTATTTTTATTTAATATATTTTGGAATATATATATTTTTTTTTTTTCGTCACCTACCATCAGGCAGGTGTGATAGTGGTCAAACGCTGACCTATCATATATAAAAAAAAAAAATATTTTGACCTTTACATCTAATTGACGACCCAGTTGGCACAATGGTCACCATGCCGGACTGCCAAACACAGGGTTGCGGGTTCGATTCCCGCCTCAGACAAGTATTTATGCTTAGATATTTGTCTGTGGTCTGGTTGTTTCTATGTATTATAAGTATATATTTACAAAAGAAAAGTATATAGGTAGTATATCCGTTGTCTAGCACCCATAACACAAGTCTAGTTACTTGGGGCTAGATGGCGATGTGTGGAATGTCCTGCAATACTTATTTATTTTTATTTAGATGATTTATACAGTGATTTAGTACCTAGGACATGTATCCTCAAGTCAATCGTGTCCAGAGAAAAGAACTGGAAACGTCAATATGTCTGGAAAGCTGCGGGTTTCATCACAATGTTTTCCTTCACCGTAAAATCATTGTTAATTAACCTTTAAAATATGTAATGTTTTCAAATTTAGTTACACAATACAAGTATATTTAATGTTTCTTTTCACCGTTTGTTTCCACTTTAATGTGGACCTCATCTTGAACTCTAAGTACTGATGTTAAGTTTGATAAGTCACGTTTTAATCCCTAGTTGCGAATAGCCAGCGGAAATGAACGTCGATAATGAGCTTCGGATGTCGCTCACCTATTGTGCCCAGCTAATAGATATCGACTTCCTTAGTTCGACCAATAGTGGCAACACGTCTTTAATGAGGCATTGTTCACGTCGCAGAGTCTGATTCTGCTTGCAAGTCGGAGATCTTTGCTGTGGGTGGACCGATTGCTAAATCTCTGGCATGATATGACTCTCATTAGTAATCGGGAAAGGTTCAATTATTTTTAAGTTAGAGAGTCTGTCTGTCTAAGACAATGGTTCAGTGTCTGGCAAATAAATACCGGCGGTGCAGTGATCAGTGGTGCATATCCGAAGCGTATATCCCATTTTAATTAATGGTCGCGACTTGACCTCACACCGACATTAGCTTCATTATTTTTACGATTTCAGTCAGACGAACAGCGGATGATTCCGTTTGGATGAAATGGACTTTTAATGTTTTAGAAATTTAATAGCATCCAAGTTATTGCGAACTTTGAAAAGACCTCAATAACGGCAGAAATCGTGTGAATTACTATTGTTCTACAAGATGGGAGCTTTGTCGGTAATTTCTATTGAGAGAAAATATGGGTATAAAAACATGACCACACCAGATGTTGACTTGTAAAAGGCGTAGTCATTAGTCGAAGGCATAATCCGTTGTCGGCACGCGCAGGCACGCAGAGTTAAGTGGGTTACCATGTCGATCCTGATCAGCTCAAGGTCGATTAATAATTTACCATTCATACGAATCTTGATGAAAACGATCTGAGAACTGTCGATTAAATTATAATAGTGGATCTTAAATCACGTTTATCTATAAACGTCCTTGATTTAAGGTGGACTCGTTTGACTTCCTGTTACAAGTCGAATTGTAAACTCAGATCACGTCACTCATTGAGGCGCAATCAAAGGATTGTGAATGAGATGTTTGCCACACTCCTATCTGTATTCTATACGTTCAAAAGTGTGCAACATTGATTGTTTCCTGTTATTTGTAATATGATTGATATACTTTAGACGTTACGTTTTATTTATATCGTGGCCATAGCGATGAAATTTCCTTCTTTTTTTTTTTTATAGATTTTGTTATAGTGCCGAGTAATTAAGAGATAGTTTAGGTAACTATTATGTATGGATTGAGAGTATATTATTATGTTATGTCCACGCATGTTTCGGTAAGAGGAGAGACGGTGCGGGCCAATGGGCTGTCCTGCCAAGGCCAGCGGGTTCGTTAGGGCTATTCATGGATACCTGCGCGCAGCCTCCCACTCCCGCAGCGACGCGACAGGATACACTCCTTCATGAGCTATTCTATTCGATCGAAATGTCCGATTCATCGATTTGTTTTTTAAAAATCGACTACGAAGCAAAAAGTTTCAATGCAACTGTAATTCACCGGATGCACTAACGAGTGTAAATTTTTTTAAACTCCGCTACGTAAGAATTTGTTTTTGTTCGATGTGTTTCCGCCATCACACTAGCCGTTAACACGACTTATGGCTGCAACCTGGAACACTATCTATTAAAACTTATTAGATTCCATTAAAAGAATCTACAACAAATTAACTGTCTTACCATTTAGTCGTAACATTCCTTACTAGCGAAGAGGCCATAAAATACGTGTATTTGACGTCAGCCTGCAACAACTTGTTTGCTATTTCCTACTATTTCACCGGCTGAATAGACGTTATTAACAGGAGATGAGGCTTTTGATATGAATAGAAATATTCCACCTCTAGTCTCTAGACGCTAGATGCAATGTGTCCCGACATTTACATAGGAAATTGCCATTGCGGCCCACAGGCCGGTTCATAGATAGAATTATTTATGTTTATGTAAAAAGTTCAGAACACAAACTCGTCGATATGTGTATTCTGCCGCCCTAGCCTACGGTAGATATCTTTGACCGAACTTCAAAAGTTCTGGCTCAAGGTTTGGCAAAGAGCGATAGAGCACAGCATCCTCGGTGCGTAGCTGGTCGACCATTTGTATGTAACACCAAGCAACCTCGGATAGCTAATGTGGCCAGTTTGACTGCCAATCTGAAGTGGGATTGGGCGGATCTTGGATGGGCTAATTTTCTTAGTTTTGCTGTGATTTTAAGAAATCCAAAGAGTATTTCTCATAAAATAATTCGGTAGAACAAAATAATGCACTTAAATGACACAAACCGTACGTTGTATAAAACTTTTCTGACAGTATTGTGAATGAATGATCTATGAATGCTAAACTTTGAATGCAGGACCGCGTATTTCGGACGTGCATTACGGGCAATTCGTCATGATTTGCGTATGTAAATTACTGAAGTTTGGTTGTACGGCCGTAACGGTATTTTCGTCGGTCCACGGCAGGAAGGCGGATGCTATAAACACACTTTCAGCCATGTAACCATCGCACCTACTTTGCCTTTGGTTTTGATAGATGATATATTGCCTGACGGATTAGGGAAGTGGTTATCTGCTGATAGAAATATATGCTGACTAGCAGTTCCTAAGTGTTTTTGGTATTTCTGCCTAACACCGCAGTGCTCGGCCATGACGAGCGGTGTTATTGTCATATAGCGCATTGCGTGTCTTGATTTGAAACTATGACCGCGGCTTCAGCTTGGTTCGCACTGCCCTCGGTAGACGCACTGTCCGCCCCCGGTTTTAGAACCCACGCTCGCCCCCATTTATTCTTCTTGTCACCCTACGCACCGATTCTTATGAAAGCCTATCGCTCGCTATCACGTTATAGCTATTTACAGTGTGCACCTTGCGTCATGTTCTCTTCAAATAAGTACTGTGTTACTTGGACTCGTTGTTGCTTTTGCACATTGTCACTTACTCCCACAGTCAGTAAAATTGATCAATCAAGGATCTTCTGAATGAGATCGATCAGTATGGTGAATGTGGTGGGCGAACGGTCGTCGAACTGCGCGGGCGCTCCGGTGGTGCGAGTAATCTAATTTAATTTGACGACAATCCGATACACGTTGACATGTTACATCATCGACTACTCCATTACAATTACCACCGCTTCAAGTCATAAATCAATGCTCACATCGGAAAATGTTGTCACAAAAATTGTAACTGCAGTTGTATATTTTCAATATGACATAACTAAAATTTATATTCCTTTACCAACTCGTTCACTTATCTAATAAAGTGGAAACAGTGAGAGCAAGTGTTGTACAACTAGAAAGTTTACTTTATTGTCGTATTATTCTGATCTCGTCCGGTTCCTAGTCGTAGAGTTATCGATTTCATGCCATAAAGCATTAGATGGAATGATAGATGATGGTTTTTGAATAATTTCGACTTTATGATGGTACCTACCTATCTACTTATGTAAAATTGTGTGTATTGTTGTAATGATTGATTGATATGTTGTGAGTGGAGTAGAGATTCGAGAGACCGGATCTGCAAGGATGGGCCGTATCGTGTCACCTTGAGTGCCGGATGCCGCGTTCTGACGGAGGAGCTATCGGCCGTCAATCGAGTAAGCGTCTCGCCATATTTTATACTCGTCCGTCTGTTTGTCTCTGTTGCTGCGAGCCGTTTTTATTTTACGACCATCTACGTCCGTTCTTTAAGTCCTCCGTCAAGGTCGACATTACTCTTAAAGTATATATAACCGGTCGACCGGGGAGCATTGATCGGATTGTCTCTGTATGACGTATTTTTTGTTAGTGTTTTAAACTAATGTACATAATAACTCGCCGATAAACGTAAAGAGAAAATAACGTTAGACAGTGGGAACCGATACGTGGGTGACGCCTACGGAGTACGCGATTGACCACTCACGGCTCACGCAGTGACATATTTTATATCATTATCTATTTCGGTAATTCCTCTCGGTATTTTAAAATGTTTTTTCTGCTCGTATGTACCAGGTAAATGCTGTTCATATAGCCGTCGGCACGACCTGATCAAGGTCACATCATTAATCAAGTAAATTATAGTAATCATCGAATGCGCTCATGTTTAATACAATGTTTAACACGTGTCCGGTAAACCGATCATTGTCTTAGGAAGTATGGCATGCATAATGTTGAATTATAGACATACCTACCACTGTTTGCTATGAAAACAATTGTTAAAACCTTCAATCAAACTTATACTAACTGATTTTACTTTACTGTTACCCATCCGTCGCATTCTTCTGATGTCATTCATATTATCCCGAGTATAACGTTTAAAATTGTTTGATTATATAAAATTAGTGATTCCCTTTGATGTGGAACGTGAATATCGACAAAGACGGATGTCCGGTGCCGGTCAGGATTTATTTCACACGAGTGCTTCAGCTCCGAGCTCCCGTATAAGCCCATCGTCCATTTTTTATAGAAATTTAATCCATATAGAACGCTTTACGTTATCTCGTTTCAATGAATTCAGCGTCTTCTATCAAAGAACATAATCTGGTATTTTAGTAATCAAACATAGATCACTGTATTTGCATTAGACTTGGTCAATATTTGCTTTTTAAATCGCCTTTGTGAAAGATTAACGACCTTCCGGTTTTTTCTTGGCTTTACATTTATTGCTATTTATCATTTATTTAATATAAGAATGAGCAGCTTGTTTGTATAGTAGTGACAGTCCTGGTACCTTATTATAAATTTGATTTTGTTGGCTGCCTGTATAATCGATTCAATCTATGACCATTGTAAATATTTAGTGCCGCAGCATGAATTGTATTTGTTCAAAGCCGGAAGTAGTTTGTGCAATTAAATTAATAGAATAACAAACAAAGCTGTAGCTGTTATCTATACATTTATAATTAACTGACTGATTTATCAACGCACAGTTTTCAACCGCTATTCATAGAGACATGAAATTTGGAAGGTTTATTATTTGTGAAGTGTAGGTATCCACTAAGAAATGGATTTTCGAAATTCCACCCCTAAGAGTGTGAAACGGCGGATGAAGCCGCGGGCAGAAGCTAGTTTATTAAATGTATAGAATATGACAGCAAATCCATCAACTTACATAAGTACAATGTCTATGATTAACAATCATCAAAATTAGTAAATAACTAATTACATCTATAAATATAAAATTCCAAGTCCTGACTGACTGACTGATATATTAACACACAGATCGATCGAGCTATTTGACTGACAGATAGCTATCATAACGTAAGCATCTGCTAAGAAAGGCTTTTGAAAAATGAAGCTCTACGCAGACAAAGTCGGAAAAAGCTAGTTGAAAATAAAATAGATATTAAAATACCTAAATATAATAAACCATTAAAATAATAAATGTATACCGTTATCAGAGTTTGGCTGGTATTTGGCAAGCGCAGTGTTGCGGGCGTTTTGCATACAATAACCATGTCGACAACGGCAGCGCTTGCGCAACCCGCGCGGTCAATGGGCCGGATGTGACGATGATGCCGCGCCACCACGGCTGCGCCCGCGATACATTTTCGCCTAGGACATCCAACTGGCTATCTGACGTTTTTAGCTATGTACACACCTTAAATCTTTGTCATATTCCAAATTCGGTATGCAAATACGAGAATTTGCGTAAATCAACAATTCTATATCTGTTGGTTGAATGGAAATGATAAACGAAGTCTGAGAGACAGGTAGATTCAGAATTAAATAAAAGAAACCGTTCTTTAGATTTCTCGTACATTAGGATGTAGTATGATTTGGACATGAAAGTGATTCTTCCAGTTTTATTGAACGATTTGCACGTACTTTGTTGGTCAAACAATGTCACTCCTTGACATCCGGCACAAGCCATAATATGCAAACCCGAAGCACGATCCAACCGATTCGTCCTTGGAAACTTTCTTTGATATATTTTTTATAATACCGTCCTTTACATCCATTAAGAATTCTATTTGTAAAACACAGTTGGTAGTATTCACATAGCAAAGAAGCTTCTTGAGTCATGATGTAGGTACGTGTGCATATAGGCACAAACTGCTTATTTTATACCTTTTCTTTATATGTTTCCAAGTAAATGTTGCTGTGGAACCGCAAGGTATCGCACAAGGAAGCATTGTGAAGCGGCAAAGAATACTATAACGCTATCTGAGATGGAGAGTATAAAGTCGGCATTGAGTTCGTGGCTATCACCAGTTCATCGGCCTATATTCGCATTGTGAAATACCGCAAATGCAATACTGCAATGAAACATTCATAAAATGACGTGTCGTCACCACGGGACCTTCGGACTACTCGCAAAAAACTTGCATTGTTGTAACAATTGGTGTTTTGATTCATTTCGATTCGGACAATACGATTGTCCCAATATATTTGTGCCACTGATTTAATTGTAATGCTGAGTCGGTATTCGTGGTAATTTATTTTGCTTTCGTTATTTTAATTAATCGGAATTACGTCAGACGTAAAATCTCAAAGCAAAATGATATAAAAAATAATGACTTGATGTACGAGTACATAGAGAAAGGATTAGCTTATTTTTAATGAGATTATATTCTGAATGCTTCAGAGAACTTGTGATTATAATGTGAAACATTACCGAGTTGAGCTTCTCAGATAAAAAGCAGTATTACGTATAAGGTGTCAGTAATTCGACCTCACTTTCGTGTTGCACGAAACCCTAAGAGACGGATTTATGGGGATTAATAGAATACGACTCCAGTCTCTACTAGTCGTCAGCGACATAAACCTTGTTTAGTGTTATAATTAATCCAAGTTCTTCTAATACTTCTCTACTCTCTACCGCAGATTATTTGCATTGAGGCAACATTAGTTGGGTTCTAAAATGAATCGTAGTTATTAGTTGCGGAAAGAGAACCCACACGTTTCCATTTCTCATGGTGCCTTGGGATGTTCTTGCAATTTATTTCGAATGTGGTTGTAATGTTAATAAGACTGAGCGATAATTCAACGTGGGAATAAACCTAGAAATTTAGCGCTTTAGAACCATTCCAGGCCAGTAACAGAGACCGATAGGCACTTCCTGAGCGTGGGAACCAGCAGGATATCGGCTGTTAAGTTAGATGTCGAAACAACATCCTACATTTATTTATTATCAAACCTACTAATTTATTGAAATCATCAATAGATTTTGTCGCAGAAATGTTTTGTCTTTAGTGTAGTCTCATTAATTATAGTTATTTATTCAGATACGACTCTTGAATGCACCAAGTCGATTTATGAACAGTTATTGTGACATCAGTACTATTAAATGCAGCCATTGTCATCTAGTATACATATTTGAACGTTTAATCGATAATTTCTATTGTAATCGCATAAGCTATTGCAATAATTGTTTCACACGATTGTGGAATAGACGTTAACGTTTAGAATTAGCAAGTAAATAGGTTCATTGCATAGACATAAGACAAGTGCAGCGGTACTTCCGTGTGAGAACCTCAAAGCTCTACTTGCTGTGTTGCGTTTGACTCCGTTACATGAACCTTTACAAGTCGTATCACGCCTGTAAGCAAGCACAATGTTCAAGTCTTTTTTTCCAGCAGATTAATATATATTTTAACCGACTTCAAAAACAGGAGGTTTTAATTCGATTGTTATGTTTTTATAAGAAAGTGAACAACATTAAAAACAACTAATAACTTCTTTGTTTATGAACCGATTTTGTTCATTCTTTGTTTTTGGTAAGCTGTTATATAAAATTTTATCAGGAGACTTGGCTCTTAAACTGATATGTACAAATTGATGGTGAAAATGATTTAGAAAGAAATTTAACTGAAGCCGGGCAGCCACACTATAAACTGGATACCTAAAACTACCCGACTTCAGATTATGAAGGTGCAGTGTTTTTTTCTTATTTAGGGTTCCGTACCTCAAAAGGTAAAAAAGGAACCTTTATAAGATCACTTACTTGTCTGTCTGTCTGTATTTTAGTAGTAAATTATGTCTTAATCTAATTTTCATCATTAGTGGTAATGCTCCTGGCTACGGCAGATTATATAAGGTCTTTACATACGGAAACTATTAACTAAATGGACAAAATGTGTACCGACCGGACAATCTGTCGTTATCATATTTTTTTTCGAGCTACGTATCACCTGTTCGCATCCTTTCTGATGAATATATAGGTACATCCTGAGACATGACGTTCAAAGCAGGTGTCAATGCACTTTAAAAGATAATTTCATTTATAAATCTTATCCATCTTATTGTATTCGTTTGAATTATTTGTGAGATCCGTAAATGCAAAACTAATTCTCACGGTCTGCCATTATTGTTTCAAAGTTCACTAATTACTTACTTATTTTTTGTGAAACTATTGTTTGTTAATGTGGACTGACTGGAGTGCAGTAAGGAGATCGTTCTCATGCCTAATCAAATATTTTTCGAAATCACTTAGAACAATTGAATTGTTTTTCGTTGGGAAGGTTGTTAATTAATGTACATTGTATGGTTTGAAATAAAGCTTGACCTAGCTTTATGTGTATTAGGGAACATATAAAGCGCTTCCAAAAATACTAACATCCCTTCTGCTCAATTAAACTATGGTTGTAACCGTGGAAAATCCTCCTATTCGTTCAATTTTAGCCCTTTTTACTCGTCCAGGCCTCGTGCCTGCACGTCTTTATGCCTTTCTCACATAAATATGCTAAGCACCTACTCAGCATCACGGAAATCCTAACTCTATCGATGACCTATGACATTTGAAACACAGATCACAATCGATGGCAGACTGTTGTTAACGAAGTCAATTTGCATGTACTTGTTACTCGGATGTTCGTATTTTTAATAACTATTAGTACTTTATACGTGTGATGTGTGTAATTATGACATCATAAAATGCTTCCGTGTTTCCGTTGCCTTGTGTTTTTTTTGGTTCAGCTAATTTTCTATACTTATCTCATATTGAACAAAAAATGAATGACACACCTATTTCTTCTAATTGTAATATATTTAAATATTTAAAATACATGTCTTATTATATAGTTGGTAGTAAGTATACAACTGGCCAATATGAAGTATAATTATCGTCCTATTAAATATCCACGTGAACCTTCCCGAAGAATCACTCCGTTAATTAGTAAAAACCCTATTAATTGACCGAACGAGCGAAGCGAGAGAGGTCTAGTGTTGAGAAGGGTCGGGCGCTCGTATGTTTGTATGTTTGTATGTTTGTATGTTTGTTCGACGATAACTTGAGTACCGTTGCTCTGATCTTCATGATTTTTGGTATACAAGTAGTTGAGGTCCATAGAATTTTTAAGTTCGAACATGAGCAGGATCGGTCAGGGGGTTACGGAGATAGGGGTCCAAAAGGGGATCTACCTATATGGCACACAAACTATACTGCAAATATACCCGAGTGGGGTTTCAAATGAAAGGGCGTAACTTCGGTGACAATAATATGGTACCATGGAACTGATCTGATGATAGAGCTGGAGGGAATCTGCAGGAATTATCTCATTATCCATACTTCATAGTTCATTCATTCAAACTACTCGTCAAGAATCGCCTTGACGAGTAGTTTGTCTTTCAATGGTGACCAGGGTCTGATGATGGAACTGGAAGGTTGTCATAGGAACTTCGCAATGAAACGACACAACCTCATCGAGTTTGGGCTCGTTAGAATCGTCTTGACGAGTAGTTTGTCTTTCAATGGTGACCAGGGTCTGATGATGGAACTGGAAGGTGGTCATAGGAACTTCGCAATGAAACGACAGAACCCCATCGAGTTTGGGCTCGTTAGAATCGCCTTGACGGGTAGTTTGTCTTTCAATGGTAACCAGGGTCTGATGATGGAACTGGAAGGTGGTCATAGGAACTTCGCAATGAAACGACACAACCTCATCGAGTTTGGGCTCGTTAGAATCGTCTTGACGAGTAGTTTGTCTTTCAATGGTGACTAGGGTCTGATGATGGAACTGGAAGGTTGTCATAGGAACTTCGCAATGAAACGACACAACCCCATCGAGTTTGGGCTCGTTAGAATCGTCTTGACGAGAAGTTTGTCTTTCAATGGTGACCAGGGTCTGATGATGGAACTGGAAGGTGGTCATAGGAACTTCGCAATGAAACGACACAACCCCATCGAGTTTGGGCTCGTTAGAATCGCCTTGACGGGTAGTTTGTCTTTCAATGGTAACCAGGGTCTGATGATGGAACTGGAAGGTGGTCATAGGAACTTCGCAATGAAACGACACAACCTCATCGAGTTTAGGCTCGTTAGAATCGTCTTGACGAGTAGTTTGTCTTTCAATAGTAACCAGGGTCCGATCTAACATATTAAGTTATCAAAGACAAAAAAGTATAAAATAAATCAATAGAATAAAAAACTAAAAAAAACACGCTTTAATAAAAAAGTCCAACTAAAAAATATAAAATAAAATTTAATAAATTTGGATTAAGAATATTGTACTTAAATAGTAAGCGTGTTACATTGTGATTGCAAAAGAAAAATAACGAAGGTGTAGCATCACAAATTCACAATGTAACACGCTTACTATTTACAATATTCTTAATCCAAATTTATTTAAATTTAAAATTTATAGAAATTTATAACTTTGCCCCAAATCGTCCGAACTCTCTTTGCTTCATTTCCATAATTATTTATTTCATAATCATGGGCTGTTTTACAATAATAGTGGTGGATAGTATTAAATAGTAGGAATGTTCGGTTCTAGCCGATCTAGAGACTCTGATAATTATAAAATTTGTGACTCATTTTTTTATAATTTTTATTGACTTGTTATATTTTAGTTTAGGGACTTATTACAGGACATATTGGCCTCAAACTTCTCTAATATATTCTCGTTCTCGAGCTTGTCTTCTCGTTTCCTCTTACGTAACATTATGATAAGTAGATACATAAGGAAGGAAGGAAAGGAATTACTATCTTCTGGATATTATGTTGGACACATTCAATTCATTCAAAGAGTCAACGGATGTCCAGGGGTGTGATGATTGAACTGGCCTATGCTTTTAGAACTTAACAACAACAACAAGTTATGCCTATCGTGTTTGGATTCTCTAAATCATCCAATGTCAGATAATAGCGATACTAGGCACCTATCATTCAAATAAGATAGACCTGTCGTATTTGGAGTCTTTCGTCGTTATATTATACATTTTAGTACTTTACGCTGAAATATAATAAACGCTGAAAAAAACTCGTGAGGTCTCAGTTCGGGGCGAACTACTAGTTAAATCTGTTCCTTGGTTTTTAGATTATCGCGTTCATCCAGACAGGCAGACAGAATACGCAATGCCCCCCCCCCATTGCGTATTCTGTGGGGGGACGACGACGACTTTGTTCTATAATAAGTAGTGATAGAAGCAATCATTTTTGTACCGGATGTTTTAATGTTTAAAATCAAAAGCAAATGTGAAATTATTGAGGACATGTAATGGTGAAATGTTCGCTGATTATTTGTAATTGATGGCCAATCGCGCTGCTTTTGCCGTAACTTTGTTGATGTTTTTGGACGTAGTCAGTCGTTATTTTCGCCAATGGATATTGAATGTTTCCACGCGCAGGAAGTGCGTGTAGATATTCGGTGTATTGAAGCCACCGCCACACGCGCTAATATTCGATGAAGACACTTTCAATGGACGCCAAAATTACGTACTCACTCAATGTTGCCTGACTACTAATGAATTTTTAACAAGATCACATATCTCTTTAAAAATAACTATGTATTATTAATTCGACTTTTTTCATATTTTTCTAGACTCTACATACATTAACCAACTCTACCTACATTTACGTTACTAGCCCTGTCAGATTAGTGCCCTGCCTGTGGGTTGGCAGATGATAATTTGATAAAGGAAGATGGGTCTAAAAGGGGGAAATTCATTTAATTTAAATTAAACGAGTTTTTAATTTACTTTATTTTAATCATATTTAGCTGAGCTGCTAAAAGTTCTCGGGTTTTAAACAAATCATGATTAAAATCGTCAGATGACATGTTTTAAAAGTCGTATTGAGTAAAAAATATACTGATCTAACTGGCTGCACTGTAAGTCTGACCCGCTCTATATTCCACATAAACAAAAATAAAACTCGCTGATCTTGAGCAGTTCTGAGATACATTCAATGTTTATACCATTTTCGAAGTAGATTAAAATTAGAGCAGAAGTAGGACTTACAGTATTGGGAGGACAAAATATGGAAAAGGATGGCTCCTTTTGAATACTATCGACAGCCCTAGCCCTGTGAAACTTCATTCCAGAGCATAATGCAGATCACATCCATGGAAGGTGCTCAAATAAAATGCTTATAACGCGAAACAATACATCAATGCAATTTTATTGCAATACCACATCGAATAACAAATTGTTTATTCTTGTTGCTTTCCCATGATTTATACATTTAAGTGTGCCCCGGGTCACTCTGGTCGACTACCCGATTAAGGCATTTGTATTCGTTATGTAGACTTGGAGGTCGTTCGTCCCGGTCCTTCTGAGATTATTAGCTATTCTTTCGCATGCCACATTTAGATTTTTGATTCCGCGTGCGTGCTCCTATTAACGCATTCGGTATCTGCTTCTATGAATATTTAATTTGACTATTTGTGTGGGTATTTTTGTTACAGATTTATCAATCCCGTTTAACCACTCTACTTTCTTTTGTCATCTGGTATCATAATTCACCCACATTGTCATAATTTCAACATCGTAACACAAATTGTAGCGGTGGCAAAGGTGGGTTGGAACTTGATTCAGTTTATTAGAAACAAATGTGCCGTAGTTCCTCGTTTATTAGATGGATGGAATATACTTGTCCAGTATCCTCAACTTGGTCGACTGTATCCTAAATTAGCGGTTATTTTGCTTTCGTTTTTGGTATTCATTAAAATGTAAGTTGACAAATACATGTGGGTGCTTATTGACTCTGGTTTGAACGGCAGGTTGGTAACGTAAGGTTGGCGGATGTAAGTAGGTGTCTGCAAATATTTGCATGAGCTTAATTTACTTTACTCTGGCGACAAGTTGACTCTATTACCTAACCTCTCGGTTTATATTATATTTTTGATGCCTATAGACCTTTACAAAACAGCATTCCGTGTCTTAATTACCCCGTAGGCGGTGTGTGAGATGTTTGATGTGGCCTGAATGACAGCCGGCTTCGAATACAATGATTAAAAACAATATGCGAGATTGATCTCTATCTTGGATTACGTCTAAGACGATCTCGCAGAGATTTATCATAACAATACGAATTCCTTACGGTTCAACGGCACAGTTATTAAAATACCAAATGACAAGATGTCAGAATAATTTATGATGATTATGAGAGGAGTAATAATGTGGAACATGCATTTTGTGGTGAGACAGGGCGACCGGGGTCGGCTTGCGGGGCGCGGGGAGTCGCGCCTGCGGCCGCGTGACGAGGTCGCAATCGATGCGCGTGCGCAATATGAATGAATGAATACCCCACTCCGCCCGCTTGCTCTGCCTTCGCCAACACAACGCTCAATGGGCTGCACGTGGCGATTGATACTATGCAAATTATAAAATTGAGCAACAGATTAGATTATCTTTATAACTAGATAACTAGAGATACGTACATCGATAAATATTTGTTCATGTATTTGTATACTTACTTTATCTACTTCCTACCTCACTAAAGCTTTATTGTTGTTACATTCATTATCTCTATTTACTGTTTAATTAAAGTTAACCATAAAAGCACCACAGATTTGTTGAATCAGTATAATCTTAATAAAGAAAACTGAATAAATAATTAATCTTAATTGACTATTAAATAACTTGTTATGCTGAACTGAACGGGCCCCGACAATGCAATCGACTGCTCGTCGATAACAGCCACTCATTCAGTCTGTAATTATGCCGCGGATACCCACATGATATGACCATAAACTTTTACATTACCATTTTACGATAATGAATGACGGTAAATAGTCTATTAGGTACCGAATATTCATTCATAAAAGTTGACTCGTAGGTAGAATGAGCCGTAGATGGTGATAACGGACGACACCCTCGCTCGACGTTCCTATTAGGTAAGTGAAGGCAACTACTATTATGGATGAGGTATGTATGGTTAGCGCACTGATGCAGTGTTAACTGACCATACTCGGTGACCATTACGAGGTGACAACCATATCTAATGGATCAGATTATATCTAGATCTATTTGGAGCTGTTTTAGTTTGTAGATTGCTTTATTGTGAACTAATTTCACCTATGGTATTTAATTTTGCACTAAGAATTAAGAGCCATCCCTTCATTTGGTCTTCGGCAGAGATTTTCAACCAGTTTTAATATCATATTTGTAAGTAAGTATCTGGTAACAGTCATCAGATCAAGTTAGAAGTCATCAGACCATAATGTGATAATCCATACCTAGTAGTTCTGCGAACAGAAGACTTCGCGAGCACAAACTTACTGCATTTTGAGGATTTATCTTCACCCAACTTTTATGAGACACAACATGAAGTTACTATCTTTCAAAGAAATTGGATTTCACAAGGCGGAGATATCCAATATCCCCTATTTTGCCCCTTTTTGGGGGATGTTAAGATTTTTTATTGGAGGGTCCAATAAAAAATCTCCTCCTACGACAAAAATTCTATGAAATCGTCAAACCTGTATATACTTACTGATTAGTGTCATACAGATAGATTGTAAAACACGACCTGTAGGCGTACCAACAAACATAAATACTGACAAACGAAAGCAAATTTTAGACTTGAAGCAGAGACATTTCTTTTGCTCGGATAAATATTATTTAAAGTTAAGTATTACTGAATCCAATATGCTCTGACTTTATTCCTTAACCTTCCTTAATTTAATTGTTGTAGTTTAAGTGACTCAGTAGCCGGATTTGAAGTTATTAATTTAAGTGCGTTTAAGTGTTGTTTGCGATTATAAGATTAACCATGTCAATGAGTCATTGCTCTGCGTACTTACCATAATTTAGCTGGAGGAAAACTGACGTAAATATCCTTCCATAATTACCTTTACATTTACCTAGAAATCGCTCAAATTATTATATATCCTCTGAAATCTCTGATACTGAAACTCTTAACCTATATTAATATCTTTATAATAAGCGAGATATATAAACACATTACCCTTCTATTAGATAGATAACTTTATTTGTACAACACAGGAAGAAACAAAACATGACATACACCAAGTAAAGTAACACATCGAGATATACACATTACCATTCTATTAGATAGATAGATAGATAACTTTATTTGTACAACACAGGAAGAAACAAAACACGACATACACCAAGTAAAGAATAGCTATAAAGTATAAGTTAGCTTGGCTGTTGTGGGGTAAAAGGTAGCAAATCCATCTCCAAAGCCCTATCTATTGTACGAAAATTCATTCAAATTAGTTCTGTGGTTAAGGGACGTGAAAACGTAACAGACAGAGTTGTTTTCGCATTTATTTAGTCGGGATGGGAAAAATGGCAATGACATACCGCGTGCATACAGCCAAACTTACTTCCTTTTTTAAAAATATTGTCATAGAAGGTGAGAAGTGGCGACAACGCGACGTGTATTTTATCTCGACCAACGCTAATGGCCACCATTGTATTTAACATACAATATCCTCTGCGATTTGTGACCGCCCTTGGGAATTTAAAGTGGTCTCTGCTCGTAAAATTAACCGGTCCTTAATGGGCATTGATGAATGGAAAGGAATTTTAAAATACATTTAAAACATCGGCCAATTTTATGAAGCTGGACGTTTTTCTTTTTTATTTCGATGCAAATAGAGTTAAATATATAGATGTTTATAAATACTGTATAAATAAATCCGTTGTTCCGTATGTAATCTGTTGACATGAGCCGTTTATATGTTGAAAGCAGATCGTGTGAAAGTCCGGAGACAAAGTATCGTAGCACTTTAATGTAAATACTATAAACGTGTTGGTGATCCTGTCACATCGTCACTCTACTAATGGGGGTCTGTCATCGAGATGATCCCATATAACAGTCACTCATTTCCGCTCTTCGCCGTACACGACCATCTTAAGAGGGTTAGGAATTCATCATTCAAACATCTGGTACTTTAAAGTTTAGAGATATTATTTTAGTGAAAGGATTTTGAACATGGCAACATACTCACATATTTGACATATTCGGAAAGGATGCAAGGTATCAGTAACGATAAAGTAATAATAAAATAATATGGTATGTGTGAGTTGAGTATCATTTAAAAAGTTAACAAGGTATCATGACACTTAAAAAGTCGGTTGAAACATTAGGGTGTGGGCGTCAAGAGACAGATGCTCTGGGGTCGGGAGATGACCGTAGTTTAGTTTAACTAGAAGCTTCCGCCAAACGACCGCTTACGATATACGAGAACCTAAAGTCACATTATATGGGCCGCTTAACTAGAAAACATAGTTGTTTCTCAAATTGTGTTTACTACGTTCGTTCTATTTTGGGGCATTGGAATGAAGTGCGAAGTATTCGCTTTTCATAACATCTGAAGGTTAAAATATAGATGAATGAATGGATTATCTTTGTAATATAAATTTTTGCTATCATATTCTCATCATACTCCAAAGAAACGTAGTTTATAACATATGTTTCCTGTCTACTGATATTTTTTATAATTTTCGTATGAAAAGTGATCTATTCCTGAAACTTTGGCGGAAGCAAATCACAGTTATAAACATTTGTCTTCTTAATCATCCCATCGAATATTCATTCATGTAGAATTCGTAGAATAACAGATAAGTAATCAAACGTTCGGCCATCTCTACCTACGGGATAAAGTTCAACAGTTGTTGATTACTTTGTTATTATTTTATTATTTTGTGTGGCGCGAATCTCGCGGAAGTGCAATGAATGATCTTCGTCGCTCTCGCCGCGACATATTTTGTTTCTCGTCCCATATCCTGCGGACGGAAGTGTGCGGATGTTGCGTCATGCGGCCGGAAATAGACGCCCTCTGTGTCACAGTGTGTTGTCACGTCATCACCATGCTTCGTCATTAACGCTGGATGTTAACTCTCACTTATACCTCCCAGTTAAGGTGCTGAAAACCTGACGTCAATAAGCGGCATACTGTTAATATGTGTTTTTACTTTAAACGTTATTAAATAACAAGTTTAATAAATCCGATATCACATTCCCTGTCTATAAAACCAAGTAATTATTGCCGAACGGAAACAGTGTCGAGATAATGCTGCGATTTATCCTGCCCTGCGTGTATCCGCTTGTTTATTTGCCCCACGACGACGACGACGACGCGCCCTTTCCTTTAGATGTAGATACTGACTGATACAGAGATATTTTCTTGGACACGCCAATCGCTTTACGCGTTCCGTTTAAAATGAATTTATACGAGTCTGAGCTAATATATTATTACCTTCCAAGTTCAGATATTTATGAGCAGCTCGGACACTTAATCAGCAGCAGGAAGATGTAAACTGCACGCTCGTATATTTGTCCGATCAAAATATGGTAATGTCTACCGGGATCCTGCGAGTTAGTTTGCGGAATCGATTTGCTACCGTGAGTAATTTATGGTCGCGTTTCCCCAATTAACTGGCAATTCGGTGGCTTCGATTATTTCGCATAAAACGTACGGGCGACTCCCGCATCCGGTGATTACGACCGGTGCATAATTTGTGATGTGCCTGCGCCGAACTTATCCTCCCTCCGCCCGGCGGCGCGGCGGGCGCGCCCGCTTGATATTCGTTAGATAAAAAAGTGGAACTCACTGGCTGTTCTTGTTTTGGCTGAAACCGCAGTTCGCTTCTTATTGTTTGTTTTTAGTTTCCATTCGACTGTTTAACACCTGCGCTGCGTTTTGTGTTTCATGCTGGTACCCGCTGCGCCCGCGCCGCCGGTCATTTCTAAATGAGATATAGCGGAACGGAATATACAATAACAAAAAAACTGCCTTTCATTTATTCCACCTTTTTGTTGAAGAATAATATTTCCCTTCGCGAGCATTTTATGATGGTAACCGAAGCCGGGAATATCATTGATCAATTAAAAAAAAATTACCCAAGTTCAAACATACCCTGCTTAAACTGTACTTTTATGTGTATGTATACTTAATGGCCAGTAAGTTATACCTAAATGTTTATGTGACACGAACAGTTTTGATAATAATCAATTGATCACGAAAAAGCCATCACATTGAACAGTTTATTATTATCGTTACAGAACCGTCGGAATACGCCGGCGTCGTCGGGCGCGTGCCGGCGACCGGATGCGCGAGCGGCGACATAATGTGGCTTCTAGATGAGCCCAATCAACCTTATGAAGGTACTTAATTGATCATTATTACTCTAATGTTTACATGTAACGGAGTATCGAGCACGTTTGAACCCTTGTCGTTCGTTCGTTTTACAGACTGTGAACAGCTGCTCTGCTTTCGGTATTACAATGGTGACGGCGAGGAGTGTGCGGCGGAGTCGGCGCGACTACCGGCGCGAGTCAAGCTCGACCTCAAGAAGCTGCCGGCGCGGCTCAAGGGCATGTCGCGCAAGCGCAGCGGCGACAGAGTCTCGCCCTTCTCCTACAATAACGAGAGCTTCGAAATGAACTCGGAAAGTCCGCGCGTCGAGCTCGTCTCGGTACCCGCCAAACCAGACATCGAACATCTCAGCGAAGATGTCGATAAATGCTCAATTAGTGCCCTAAATACCGACGGGAATCATCTCGAACGGAATCACTGTGATCGTAGGATTTCTCTAGATAGGGATGTAAGTGACGAATCTCAAACTGTAAATAGTAAATCTCAGAGCGGTAGGACGTGCGGTCAGACCTCGTCGGGAGTCAAGAAGAAGTGTCCCCCGCCCGTCCCCGTGGACACGGGCGGCGCGTGTAGCGCACACGCCGGTGTCGACTCGCCCACCTCGCCCGGCACCGAGTACTACAAGATATGGTCGCCCAAGAATCCTTGCAAGATCATGAAGTTCGTGTACGAGCCGGAGAGTGCGGCGACAGTGCCGGGCGGCGAGGCGGAGCGGTCCCCCGTGCCGCCGCTACCGCCCCGTCAACCACATCGCCCGCTAGAGCGACGGCACGCGCTGTCCCCGCCGCACGTGCCGCGCTACGCCAAACCACGCAAGCTCACCGAGCCTGAGGACGCGTTCACCTTCGAGTTGATCGACACCGACGAGAACTTCTTCACCGACAATAACATAGCCGACTCGGCCGCACTGCAGCCGCGCCTCGATGACTTCCGCCCGGGGGAGTTCTACACGATGCGTGCGCCGCCCGCGCTCCGCCGTGCCGCCCAGGGCGCCACACCGAGCGCCGCACCACTCGCCACGCCCGAGACCGACGGGAGTCTCTGCGAGTCGTTCAAGACAACGAAGCCGGTCGAGAAAATCGGGGCTGAATCGTCGCCGGGCGCCGCTCACTCGGACCGCGTGCTCTTCATCGAAGAGATCGGTCCCGACAACTACATAACGACGTCGTTCGCCCGACGCGACCGACCGAGCCCCCCCACGGACACAGTGGACGGCGGCGCGCCGCGAGCACCCTCCGAGGAGAAGGCGCAGCACGCGTTCCTCGAGATGATCGGGTCACGCGCCGAGCCCGAGGACGAGACGCGAGCGACGCTCGAGCGCAAGGACATCGTCGGCAGCAAGCCGCACCGACCGCTCACACGGCAAAGCTCTGCGCGAGCGCACACACCCACCATGATGACCGCCTTCCTCAACTCGACGCATATCGAAACCACTGGTGAGTAGAACGTAATGGAACATAATTTTTCAGTACTACTTATTTTTTTAGACAAATAAATTTTCCAAAATTCCCGAGTTCAGGTTCACGCACTTAAAAAACAATCAATATAAAATGAATAAATTGAATGAATGAATAAATTATATATTTATTTTACCTACAGGTGTCTGCGAAGATGATATCGGCTCCGGGTCCGCGTCGTCCTCCGGGTCCGGGTCGGGGTCGCCGCCCGGCGAGGAGGGTGCGGCGTGCGCGGGCGCGCTGCTGCTGCGACGTCGCGCCGGCGCCGTGCCGCGACACGGCAGCTTACCGCGCGCGCTCGCCGCCCGCCTGTGCGCCGAGCCCCAGTGCCCACCGACGCCGACACACCACGCGCGGCGCCGTCCGCCCGCCGCCGCGCTGCGACCGCCGCCCGTCCATGAGCCACTCGAGCTACGCACGTCCGAGATCAGATCTCCGCCGGCGGCGGCGACGGCCGGCGCTAGTCTCACGATCGTGCACGCGGGCCCGCCTGCGTCGGACCCACCGCCGCTCGGCCATATGCCCGGCATTCGGCTGCCCTCGATCCCGGAGCGCGCCTCGCGGCAGATGGCGCTGACTGGCGACTTCCCGGCGAACATGATAGGCGGTGTGATCGAGTGCGAGGAGCCGCTACCGGCAGGGTGGGAGGCGCGCATGGACAGCCACGGGCGCGTGTTCTACATAGACCACGCGAACCGAACGACGACGTGGACGCGACCCGGCGAGGCGGCGGCGGCGGGGCGAGCGGCCACGCCCGCCACTGATGTGCAGCGTCGCCAGCTCGACCGCCGGTACCAGTCGATCAGGCGCACGATGACGCGCGCGCAACTCTGCGACGCGGAGGAGAACGGCGGCGCCGCGTCCCCTCTCGCACCCCGCGCCGTACACCTCGCCCACACAGCACACCCCGGGCCCGCTGCGCCGCACCCCGCCGCCGAGTTCCTACACCGACCCGACTTCTACTCGATATTACACATGAACCAGGTACGATAATATTACATGTGATCATTTCTCTCAATATGGTCTTCAGTTAAATAACATGTATAAAACGTACCGTAACTAACGTTATTACAGGAAGCGTCAGTTCTATACAACTGCAACTCAACCCTAAAGCACATGATATCGAAGATCCGTCGCGACGTAACATCGTTCGAGCGATATCAACACAACAGGGATCTAGTCGCCTTAGTCAATATGTTCAGTGAAACTGAACGGGATTTACCGCTCGGTTGGGATACGAAGCTCGATAGGAATGGAAAGGTAAATAAATATAAATTATATGAGCTAATCTTATCTGGCTGCATGCATAAGCCATAAAAATTTAGGCGGTGCGTTTAATAAGATGTTCTTTGAGAGTCAGTATTTTTTTTAAAGAAAAATAGGATTGCATTTGATCTCTTCTTACCTGATGGGGAACAACGAAAGGACTTGAGGATGTAGCATGCTCGCTTAGTAGGAAAACAATGCGACGAATCGCCGCTTCGGGATCAATTTCGACTCTTAAGCTGAAACTACAAGTTTCCGTAGGGATAATTCAATTGGAAAATTGTTTTCGACTAGTTAAAGATTATGAAATGAGTTTATAGTAATATTGAATGTTGACCGTCAGCGTTTCTTCGTGGACCACGTGATGCGTCGCACGACATTCATGGACCCTCGACTGCCGCGGTTGCCGCGCGCTCCGCAAGCGGGGTCTTTCTCGCCTCTCTTGCCGCAGCGGCGGCGGCCTCTCTTACATGAACAGGTGCCATTCTCTCCTCGGTACTGATTGGTCAATTCATGATGGCGCGCGGTTCTATGTGGGCTACTGTCTCTTTGATTTGTGTAGCTAGGAGGACGCCTGAAGCGTCAAAGCTGCATATTTACAGACAGATAAAGTTGATTTAACCCACCGTAGAGTTTTAAAATTGCAAATATTGTTTTCAACTCAAGTAGGGCTTTAAAGTCTTGCTTGAGTTGAAGGATTTAAATATTAAATAATAGTAATTTTGAATCTCTTTGGTGAGTCTCCATTTTTATTGCTCGATTGTACCGGGACCGCGCGCCACCTTGTGTAGAAATATCAATACTCGCCTGTTGTGTGAATGCGTGATGCTCATTATTTTCTTGTTCAGTTAGTTCATTTGCGAGGCCCTTCCCTCCTTTCAGAGGTGAATCCTTTATTCTGATGCGTTATTTTTATTTGCCTACTAGCAGCGCCCCGCGGTTTCGCCTGCGTTAGTTTTGATAATGTCCCTATGTTACTCCTAATCCTCATACCAATTTTCATCAAAATCGGTTCAGTAGTTATATGGAACTTAAAAAAAAAACAAAAAATCTTTTCTCTTTATAATGTTAGAGTCGATTTTTTTTGGCATGTCGTTTAACTAGCTTGTTGGTCTGTTATGTTTATTTTCTTTGAGTTGTTGTTTTATAATCCTGCACTCCAATGACTTGTTGTGGTCTAGCTAGACAGTTAAATTAGCCCCCAAGAGGGTTTATTTCCTTGTGTTTTTATTATTATTTGCCTTTGATTTTATTTTTGCCAGTCGTTTCATTAGCTTGTCGTTTTAGTTTTATCTGTTGTTTTTGTCTAGTATGACTTGTTGTTTTATTTTGGTTTGTTCTTTTAGTTCTTTTAGTCTTTTTTTCTCAGCCTGTATGTATGTATTATAGCCATATTATGTTGACTTTTGGACTTATTTTTTTAATATCATTGTTTCCAAGTTATGTCAATGTCAGTCAAGTCATTAATCATGTGTTTATTTTATTATGCAGTTATTTAAAAAAAAATTGCACCCGCTTTATTTTATTTAGAGCATGCTTTAGGACTGTGTAAATTTTGTAGGGTTCCGTATTAGAGGAAAAACGATAACGGTATGGGAGCACTCGATTGTCCGTCTGTCATGACCGTTTGTCAGAAATTATACTAAAGCCTAAGGATAGAAGAAGGTGTAGAAAAAAACATCTCTATCAATCGACGCGATCCAAAGAAAAGATATGGCCCTATCTAGATTTTCTCAAACATTAGTATTATATGTACCAAAACACACACACGTAATTCTCAACTTCAAAGCAAAGCTTACATACAAACCACAAGTAAAGGAAAAATAAGAGAAACAATAGTGTTGAAAATAACAAAACATACAAAGATAGGCGCGAAAAACTTCCTTTTTTTTTGCAGTCGGGTAAAACTATACCTTATTAACTAATCGAGTTATGTAATTAATTTTTTAAAAATAAAAAATATATTAAGACCATCATATTACTGCTCTATAAGAAATGTACCTTACAGTTTTTTTACAAGTATATATACCTACTTACGGAACCCTCAATGCGCAAGTCCGATTTGCACTTGACCGATTTTTTATACAATGTGTTTCAGCGAAGGGGTTTTAATACGAAAGGAGGTTGTTCTAGACGTCTAGGCGAACAGCTTTTGTTCTACGACTTTTGGAAATTCAAACATTTCTTTCGAAGTATTTGTATAAAACAGCTGATATTCAAGTAAAAAACTCCCTCAGAATTATCGAAAAAAAGTTTGAATTTTCAAAAGTCGTAAAACAAAAGTTGTTCCTGCCTAGACTTCTAGAATAACCCACTTTCGTATTAAAACCCCCTTCGCTGAAACACATTGTATATTTAAAATAGATTATAATTAACCTTACAAGTCTGTATTATAATATATGTGTGTATCCGCAGGCGCCGACGCCGCCGCCGCGGCCGCCGCTGTCCGCGTCGGATGCGCACGCGCACATTACCCACCAGGAGATACCAGTAGCATATAATGATAAGGTAATCACCAATCATCATTGGCTCTGTATCATCTAGCGTCCGTAGAGGTGCAGCACCTACGCAATGTTGCTTGTAAGATGAGCCCCATGAGTTTCTCGGCCTTCTTCTCGTTGGTGGGCGCGTTCTGAAGGAGCACATCCTAACTTAGTTTTAAGGCGTTTCAATGTAATTTCATGCAAATTCCAAAGAATAAGGAATTTTTAGTTAAGTTTTACAGCGCATAAAAGCAAAAATGTATTGTGTTTTTTTGTATTAACCTATTAGCTACATATCATTTACAACTTTTTTTTACAAGCTTATTTTTGTTGACTGTTTTGAAATGTTGGACGGCACGGCAATATCTAACAACCAAGAACATATTGACATAAAATATTGCCCGGAAACGCCAAATGAAAAATATCCGACACCCATTATTAAATTTATTAATTATAGCATGACATTAACGTTTTAAATGAAATTTTAAAATGAAAATTCCTAGCTTATCCAAAAAGTACAAAAATATGGTATTCTATATTCTACCCGTTGTCTGGCCACTACAACACAAATCTAGTTGGATAGCTTAGGACTAGATGGCGCTGTTATTATTAATTGAAATAGTTAAATTCAAAGTCCTGGCTGACTAATAAATCAACGCACAGCTTATACAACAGTATAAGCTGTGCGTTGATTTATTAGTCAACAAGTCTCTAGGACCAACAGGTCCTAGAGACTTGTTGAAACCTTCCTCTTGAATCACTATATATTCCCGCCTCAGACATGTATTTATGCTTAGATATTTGTCTGTGGTCTCGTTGTTTCTCTTTTGTTTGTTTCTATCTTAATATATATAAATCTCGTGTCACAATGTTTGTCCTCAATGGACTCCTAAACCACTTAACCGATTATAATAAAATTCGCACACCATGTGCAGTTCGATCCAACTTGAGAGATAGGATAGCTTACATCCCGATATTCCCACGGGATCGGGAGTTACGCGGGTGAAACCGCGTAGGGCAGCTAGTATATTATAAGTATATGTTTACAGAAGACAAGTATATAAGTAGTATATCCGTTGTCTAGCACCCATAACACAAGTCTAGTTACTTAGCTTGGGGCTAGATAGCGATGTGTGGAATGTCCTGCAATATTTATTTATTAAAAAACCGCATCAAAATCCGTTGCGTAGTTTTAAAGATTTAAGCAGACATAGGGACAGACAAACAGCAGGAAGCGACTTTGTTTTATACTATGTAGTGATTGATATATTATAACGTTTCGCAGGTAGTAGCGTTCCTCCGTCAGCCGAACATAATGTCAATATTACGGGAGCGATGCCTCGGTGCGGGCGCGGGTGCCGGCGCGGGCGGCGCTGCGGGCGCGTTACGGGACAAGGTGAACGCGGTGCGGGTTGAGGGGGCCTCTGCATTGGCACGGTACCAGAACGACGTGCAACTCACGTGCATGCTCAGGTAATGTAATTACTCTATACCCTTTAGAAAGTAAGCGTTTATTGAGTATAATCACAGGAACGAAGAAAAGAACATGACAATAAAAAAATACTTAAAAAAAACATAAAAGAGGAGTACCTAGTGTGCTGACCCAAATGGGGCGACCTCGCTAAAAGCTGCAGCCAAGTATGCCCTTTCATACTTGCCCGTTTAGTCGCGCATATCTTTTTCTGGTTTTTAGGGTTCCGTATCTCAAAAGGTAAAAAAGGAACCCTTATTATAAAATCACTTTCTTGTCTGTCCGTGTGTTACCACTGATTTTCTCAGGAACGGGTAGACCTAGCAAGTTAAAATTCATACCAGATACTGAGCACTATAGTCCCTATTAGATGTATAAAAATCAAGGTCCTGAGTCAATACGATAAAAAGATATGGGCAAATTTACATTTTTCGCAAAAACTTAAAGTATGTACCAAAATTTACCTTAATTTTTTTCACATTAATATGAAGGCTGCGCTCCAAATTGGATGAATAGCCCTTACAGTGTTAACTAGCTTGAGCTTATTAAAAATGCTTACGCCGCGCCGCATGCACGGGACTGAAGGGATCAAGTCTGATACAGTTATTGATTTCAACTTTTAAGACTACACTCATTCCATGAGACTCGATGGATTGTGCTGCTCAGGGATGATCAATCAGGTTGGTCTATGATCAGAAAAAATCAAGTTACGAAGGGTGTTTTGAAAAACGGATACTTAGCACGTTCCGAAAAGAAAAATGATATCAGGTATTCAAAGAAAATATCACGAAATATTCCCAGTGATCGTTTACTAAGACTTTGGCTTATATGGATTAAGACTTTGACTTAGATTTTGACATTGTGTTAATGTCAGGTTCGCTTCGTATTAACGATTTTGAATTCTCGAAACCATAGACAAATATGATGCTTCAAGACACAATTTAATATTTAAATGCAATTCGGCCTGTGTTGCCAGTCGCATATCTATAGTACGTACTCCTTTAACCAAATAGAGTCTGAATTTCATTTAAACCATTATGTACTGGTCGTGAATATTAATACATACTGTGGAAATATATGTTTTCTTGTGACACAATGTACTATTAAAATTAAATATCCGCCTGTGTTGCCACTCTTTAAAGAATCTTTATTTCTCAAAAGAACTTACAAAAATCTAAGTCTAAAACTTAAAATTTAAGTCTCATACCGGTGGAAAAGCATGCAGTGAACTTAGTTAGATGTTAATTTACATATTTTAATTAAATACAGAACCTAATTCAATTAATTACAACTTAATCACAGTTCCACATATGGTCCAATGGCTTAGAATAGAAACGCTATTCGACAAATGATTCATACATTAATGTTGTCACGATCTGATTCACTTGTAAATTATATCGATTAATAAACTAGGTTTTGGAACTGCCTCGATGTAGGAAGCTAATAATTTTCGGTGTCATATTACAGTAACAGATTTGAAAAGCAAAGCTTGACTAACGAGTGTTTTAGCCACAGATATAAGAGATTGGACGAATTGCCTTGTCCGTAATGAGTCTTGAGTGTCGCAAGCGCTACTAACTTACACGAAAAACTATTTAAAATGAAAATTTCTATTTTTTACAAACCGTGCGAAGCCATAATTAATAGAGAGAAAAAAGGATTTTAACACAAAAAACTAATTAATTAAACGAAAAGTTTTAATTGAATACTTAGTTATTTGTGCAAAAACATTTTTCTATTAATTATGGCTTCGCACGGCTTGTGATTATCAAGTTATATTTACAATTTTGCAACAAATTATGGCCAGATTATCAGAAATCGGGCTTAAAGTGTTTCAAAACTATCAAAGTCGTCATAGTCGTCAAGTCAGGGGCTATATTTCAGTGTTGACTACTTTCCAGTAACTTGTAAATTGTGTTCTATTTTTATGTTATCACTTTTTTTTTGTATTTTTGGACTAAACACGAATGGGTACAAACTGTCGACCCGTTTGGGCATACATTGGTCGCAGGCAAGTTTACGCAACGTAGCGGCTTGACCCCTCTAATATTTGTTGCTCTGTGGTTTTAACCTTTCAAATATATATAATGATGTATATTAAAAATAATGTTTATCATCATGTTGAAATGTAATAAAGTTTTACATAATTTAATCATATTTAGATAGAGATGAGCATAATCGACTAAAATTATTTTTAGAAATTATTAATCTTCGAATGTGCGCTTTAAGTTTATATTCGCTAACAAAATCGTCTTTAATTCTGATGAATAACTTATTTCTATTCTTAACTGTAGCTTTGGATGGAATGACGTCAAGCAAGGAGAAATACTTATTTAGTACCTAAAGCTCAACTTTAAAGACTCTTGAGCTATAGAAGTTTAACCATAATTCGTATTGCTTTACTATTATTTTGTTGAAATACATAGCTGATATTCCAAATGTAGTCTATAAATAAAAAATCTAAATCCTGACTGACTGATCGCGTTTGTCCCAGAGACATGAGATTTGGAGGGTGTGTTATTATTATTTATTCCTATATAAAAAACTTAATTAAGCAATAAAATTAAAGGTGTAACAAACACTCTTTCGAATTTGACTGCACCAGGGAGTCGTAGGTAAACAAAAGAAGGTTAAAAATTAAACAATACAAAAAATAAAAAATAACTCTATCCACTAAGGAAGAGTTTTTCGAAATTCCATCCGTAAGAGGGTGAAACGATGGGCAAAGCTGCGGTCAAAAGCTAATCACTACATAGTATAAAACAAAGTCGCTTTCTCTGTCCCTATGTCCCTATATCCCTATGTATGCTTAAATCTTTAAAAGTACGCAACGGATTTTGATGCGGTTTTTTAATAGCTAGAGTGATTCAAGAGCAAGGTTTATATTTATAATACATGCATAATATAGCCGTGCGAAACCGGGGCGGGTCTATACATCCCTAGTCTATACATATAAATAAGTAGGTATAAATAAGTAGGTTGGTAACGGTAACTATTTACTATGACCATTATCAACCTCATTCAAGTATACATAATTCTATGTATTTTATAATTCATTTGTTTATTAGTTAGTGATTATACGTTTGTGCGGTAATGAGCCGGAATTACTGGTGTCGGAGACAAAATTACACGTTTTCACCGGACGGATAGTGAATGGCAAATAGTACTAACATATATGTCACGGTCGACGCCCGAAGTACGGTTACATCTAGGTGCAGGGATTGAAGACCCAACCAAAATAGAAGCAGAAAGGTACCGGTGCAGCCACAAAAGGAAGACGGGTCGGATAAGATTTGGTTGTCTGCCGTCTTCCTTCACTTCTATTCAGCGTTTTACTACTATCACAAGATGGTAAGTGACGATGACTTTGAGGGCCTCAAAGGCCTCCGTTTATTTGGAGGTCTTTGAGTCACGGGTGTATAAATAATATCTTCTAGGAAAGTGTGCTACATCTTAGAACCGCATCGTAACTTATCATCTTGTGATAGTAGTGAAACGCTGACCTATCACTACATAGTATAAAACTAAGTCGCTTTCTCTGTCCCTATGTCCCTATATCCCTATGTATGCTTAAATCTTTAAAACTACGCAACGGATTTTGATGCGGTTTTTTTAATAGATAGAGTGATTCAAGAGGAAGGTTTATATGTATAATACATGCATAATATTAGCGGGTCGCTAGTTTATAAATATTAAAAAACAGAAACCCCGTTTGCTTCGGTTGCCTTCTTTTGAAACCCCTATTTTGTCGTTTAACTCTAAGGAGTGAATGATAAGGGATTTTACTCGAAATACTATATAGTTCTATTTCAGCGCGGGGCAGATATCGGTTTATATACTTTGGTTTTTCTTTAGGTATAAATATAGTTCATTGTCCCAAAGCTATTCAGAGCTGCCAATTGACCAGTAAAAATCTTATATTCCCACGGGATCGGGTGTCGGGACATATGCGGGTAAATCCGCGTGGCTCTGCTAGTATTAAATAAATAATTCATCTGTAATCGGGAATGGTGATTGAAATATCGCCGATGATTAAAAATGTTTAAACAATGAAAGTGGTATGATAATTTTGACATTTTGCAAATAATTACGCTTTGCAATGAGTAATAGATAATTCTTACATTATTTTGTGTGTTGCTTACATATTTACCACCTAATTCTGTACAGTTTAAGGTATAAAATTGAGTAGTGAACCATTCTGTGCGTTTTGTTACTTTGATCCGTAACGAGGAATTCATTGAAATTTTTAATCAACCGACTGTTTTGTATTAAAGTTGGCACTTATTTCTGTAAAATTTTGTTTCTGAAGAATTTATTGAGTAGTTTTCAAACATATGCTAACTAAAACTCGCAGATTTGGCCAAACTTGGTACTGGGATAGAATATACTCCATTTTGTATCCTAACAAGAGATAACTGTTTCTTCCGAAACTATGCGAAAATCCAAAATAACACTTTTATAAATCTATGTTTTCAAAAAAAATTAATTAAAAAGGAAAATGCCTTTTAAGGTCTACTCCAAAAACCTTCTTTGGTATTTTTGGCAACGGGCTCTAAGGTAAATAATGGCAACATTTTGAAAATTCCCCAAACTCTTTTTAATGTAGAGCAATTTTTCCGAACTATAAATTTGACTAAATAATTGATGTAATGTTTTAGTAAGAGGCTGTCCATTAATCACGTGAAGGTCGAAAGGGGGGGGGGGGTCCATTTAAAAAATCACGAAATATCACAAGGGGGGAGGGGGGCTGTAGTAATATATCACGTGTATTTATTTTTTCGGCAAACGCGCGATCACCATGTATCACCTAGGAGGAGAGAGGGTTAAAATATGCCAAAAAAAAAACATCACGTGATTAATGGACGGCCCCTAACTCCCTACTCCTACATGTAACTAACTAAGAGAGATTTCAGGGTTTTATTTATACACTGTATAATATGAATGAGCATTATGCAATTTTCACCGTACATAACCTAGGCCTAGGTCCCACATATTATCCAATATTCAAACCACGTAAACAATATTAATAAAATAAACAACATTGTAACGGAGACGCGAAGTGAGATAACAAGTAACTGTTGCCGCCGCCCTTCGCATATTAAGGCGAAGAAGGCCGACATGAATCACTGTTAAATGGTTCAACCAACATACACTCGGTATATCAAAACACTAGTGTTCCCATTAAGGTGCGTGTACATCGCTGTTAAATTTGTTGAGCAACGTTTCCGAGCAACATTTGATAGCAAAAATAAAACATTTTACACAGTGCCATCTAGCCCCAAGCTAAGCAACTAGGCTTTTGTTATGGGTGCTAGATAACGGATAGAATACATATATATTGTTTCTAAGAATATATTATTTCCAAGAATTGATCTCTATCAGCAAGACTATCCTTAGTATAAAAATATACAATGATTTTTTTTTTTTAAATCAACAGGTTCTGTTCTTGGCTAGGGTAATGAGTTTTTCAAAAATCTAATGATGCAGTTTTAGCTTATATCAAAATCGGGCACACAACTCTTTTTCGCTATCTCTTATAGTTTAGGATATAGCCCTAAAGGCCCACATAAAAAAGTCACCCTCTATACTTAATATACATACAGATACAGACCTGAAACAAATATCTTTAGCATAAATACGTGTTTAAGGCGGGAATCGAACCCGCTACCTTCTGCGTCGCAAGCAGAGACACAGACAGAGGTCGTCAAAAGAAAGAAAGTTAAAATCTTAAAACCTAACTTAAAATGTGTGCTTTCGGAACGCGCCTATCAATGAGAAGCAGGCACAAGAAACTCATAGTGTTTTTGTGAACATGTAACCTCAGTGTGGATGGACCATTATTATGCAATGAGCCCGTATTATAATACCGTTTCTTGAATAAAATTCCATAATACTAGTTTGCTAAACGCGATTTCACCCTCGAATATCTTCCCTTGGCAATATAAAGTATCCTATCTCCGTCTTCCAGGTCGAAAACCAATTCCAGAAATCATTCTGTCTTATCAAACCTTAAAAACTAAATAAAGAGGCAGACAGAGAGTAACTTTTACAGTCACTACTGTCGGGTGATTTTACTTGGACATCTTAAGGTGAAAGGGTACCTGCGCTCTCTCCATACAAACGTGTTTTGTTTTGTTTTTTTTTTCATTTTCTAATTATCATAGAAATTAAGATTTAAAAAAATAGGGGCATGGTAATGGCAATTATAAGTTTTATGCATCAAAAATATTTGCTCTAGTGTCACTAATAGTCATTATCCAGGGAGAAAACAGTCTACTACGTTTGTAATAGTTTGTATGGAAAGAGCCCCTAAGATAAGGCAATTAAAAAAAGTCAAATCTAATCCCATTTAAGTGAATGGCATAACTACCTACTCTAATAATTGATACAGATATTCTCGAATCAGGAACGGATACTTAAAAACACTTCATTTGCGGTAATAATAAGTGGGTAAGGTAGGTTCTGTGCGTGCACGCAACATTTATCTTTTAAATTGGTTTATATTACTACATATTATAGAACAAAGTCCCCAGTTTTGTCTGTCTGCACGCAATAAACTTAAAAATATTTAGGCTAGAGTAGAGTTATTAAAAACTAGCTGCGGTCCGCGGTTTCACCCGCGTAAGTCCCGATCCCGTGGGAATTTCAAAATAAAAAGTAGCCTATAGGCTTCCTCGATAAATGGACTATCCAACACAAAAATATTTTTTCAATTCGAACCAGTAGTTACTAAGCGCGTTCAAACAAAAACACAAACTCTTCAGCTTTATAATATTAGTATAGATTCAGTAGATTGTAGGAGAAACACGTAGGTAGTTTTATTTTAATTAAACATAGATAAATAATACAATTTTACATAGGCCATAGACCCATAGACACATAGTATGGAGGTGGTGTCATAGACATCTCTACTGGTGATGGGGGTAGTATTGGGTAGGTACAATAATGAGGAGCACAAACACCACTGAACGGATTTTTATACGGTTTTTTTTACCGATGAACGGAGTGATTCGTGAGGAAGGTTTAAGTGTAAAATTAATTATGGTTTTGTGTAAATTTTCTAAAATATGACAGAAAGATGCAGGCTTATTATGATCTACTACCCGTGCAAATCCAGGACGGTTCGCTAGTAAATGTATAAATATACCAAGGTGTGTTAATTTATTAAGATACCTGATCATCTATAGTGATTGATTGATAGATAATGTAGATTCAAGTTTGTTTTTATAATAATAGATATCTACATCTAATTATTTTAATTGAATAATAATTAACAATTCCTATTTATTTTCGATATAAGATTTTTTACTAAAACCAAGAAATTATACTCAAGCAGATAGAGAGTCTACAGATAGAGAATTATTTGTTCTTTTTTTTCTGTGTCCACGGTGGGTAGGTATGCAATTTTGTCACCCGATCGTACCAATGAAGTTTCGCCTGTTCCATTAGCCTATTGCCAAATACCAATATAACACATCGGATTGTCAAATAACAGTGTAAATGTACATACGACAGTAACTATTTTTATCTTCGACACTACAAATAGCAGTGTCCATTAACAATTCATTCGACAATAATGTATTTACACTTTACTACTTCAAACTAACCGTATTTCAAGGTCTCTACTACTCAATTAGGACGTGAATATTTGTGTATCGTTTGTTTAAGTTATGTATGGTTACAGAAAAACTTGTTTCAGTCTTAGATAACACATACTACTTTATTTATTTTTCATTCATTCATTTTTGTTAGTGTAAAAGTGCACTGCAATTTATGAACGATAAGTGTGGACACGACTTGGCAAGGCATCTGGTGATCGGAGGGCTGGTGGCCTTTACCATCCAGAGGGGAAATGTTGCCAGCCTTCTGGAAACGATGCCTCGGGGGGGATGGGGGGGCGTTTGAGGATGTTTTTTATTCTCATTACTGTGTAAATTTCTTGTGTTTTTTAATTATGTACTTTATTAAATAATTACCTATCTCATTAGATTTATTAGCCTACAATTTATAGGTACTTACTACGAGTAAAATATCAAGAGAAAATTTTGTTTTTACCCGCGGACCCAAAGTAGGGTAATGTGTTATGTAAGTTTGTTTTTTATTTGTAGAACACTAGAGACCAAACTCATCGGTCATTTTAATAAATCTTATGTCAATGATAAATATTGCAGGACATAGACTTTTTATCCTAGTATTTTTATGGAAGCGGGCTTGCCCGGATGAAACCATGGGGGCTGCTTAGAATCTAGCTAAGCCTCACACCATTGATAAATCTCTGCTGAAAATGCCCTGTGCATTTAATAATGAGATAATAACCAACCTTTTCTTAATACCCCCAAACAGGTGCATACGAAATTCAATGATAAACATATAAAGTCACGTTTTATCCCTGTTTATTTCGTGGGAAATAATCGTCCATTTGTTGTTGCCATTGAGTTGTGATTTAAGAGCAAATTGTTCTCGTTTTATATCTTCCCGCAATTTTGTCTGTGTATAGAATTCTAAAGACTTTTAAAATGACTTAAAGACCTTTAATTCTATCATAACTAATATTATAAATCAGAAAGTTTGTTTATTTATTTGTTCCCTCTTCACGGTCAAACGAATGGACCGATTTGGATGAAAATTGGGATACTTAGTGGTAGTTTTGGATACTTTTGATCCCGAAAATCCCACGGGATCGAGACTTATGCGGGTAAAACCGCGGGACGCCGCTAGTCAAATTATATTCTAAAACATTACGCAAAAATGGCGTTATGGCTGAATTCGTAAAAAATGTTGACAGAGGTAACATTTTTACTAATAATAAAAATTAATTAGCTTTGCTTCCAAGAACGAATAGTCCAATAAGATTAGTTACCGTGAATATACTTCGTCTTAATATGTTTTGACGGTATTTCGTTCCACAAAATATGATTTAGCATTTATTATGTAATATTCTGGACGTTTTGAATGAATGTCTTTGTAAACTCATGATTTATGTTTGCCATTAAAGTTTTAGTCATCTAAATATTTATTTTGTTATACTCTGTAGTTATGTACAATGTACAACTACATAGTTGTTAATATATTGTCAGAAAGAACATTGACTAACAATAACTAGATATAGACAAACACTGCCCATACAAAATAGCGTACGTGCGTTTTAGTAACGCCATCTTTTGCAAAATGAAATCATTTTTAATGAGTTTCAAGGGCGTTGTAATAAAGAATTAGATATATTTTTTATAATTTAAAACGATTTTCTCACTTAAAAATATTATGAACATTTATTTTTAAAATTAAAAATGAAGAATCTTTAATGTGAGGTTTTTTGTTCATCATTACATAGTAGAAAACAAGGCACTTTCCGCTGTCTGTCCCTATGTATGCTTAAATCTTGAAAACTACGCAACGGATTTTGATGCGGTTTTTTTTTAAATAGATAGAGTGTTTCAAGAGGAAGGTTTATATGTATAATACATGCAAAATATAGCCGTGCGAAGCCGAGGCGGGTCGCTAGTTAGTAATAGTCCACATACCATTGTTCGTCTATGATCGTAGTTAAAATGTTGTAAGTATATGTATAAAAATATGTAACTGAGATTTTTTGACGCAACATATTTTTTGAGATACCGTATTAAAGTCGATTCGATGCTTAGCCTGTGAGATTTCTACTTGAGAAAACATATAAAAAAACAATATGTACATTAAATGCAAATATAATTGTTTCTCTCGCTTTGTTTAATTGTTATATTTTGCAGTAATTAAGTAGAATTCGCGATGAAAGTATTTCGCGAACTCTCACTCGATATGGCTAGAGCATAGCGGTTGTCAGACCGTGAATACATTCTTATAAAATTATGTAGGTAGGTAGGTACTTACATTGTTGTGTGAAATGTTGAGAGCTTTATTATGTGGGATAAAACAAACACAATGAATAAAGAAAAATGTTATTTGCTATTTTATTATAATAGATCGTATAAGCCTACATTTTTTTCTTTTAAATTTCAGACAATTTAAATAAACCCTAATGAATTATACACAAAAACCTTCTTCATCAATTGAATCCATTCATAAAACCATATGAAAATCCGTATTATAGTTTTTGAGTTTATCGCGTTAAGGCAAACAGACAGAACGCGGGGATGTTGTTTTATAACAAGTAGGTATCTAAGGTAAATTAGTTTGGAAATCCTTACGAGATCAAGATCTACGCACAAGTACCTAGAAGGTACATAAAATGCAACTTTTAATTGCTTATTCTAATCATATCTTAAGTTTTAATTATATATTCTGCGTAAACCATTTGTCCAGGTGCTGCGACCATAACATTAATCGATAGGAACATTTATAATTACCTGGAAACTGGATTTGTTTGTGAAACTTCCATTGATATGCATTTGGTATTGTCTATATACGCACCTTACCATGTTTCTATTGAAATTAGTCGATTAACTCTCCTACGTACTTATTGTAGTCTCTATGAATCATTTAATTGTTGTATTTGTAAAGTGCGGTTAAATTGAGGTAATACATTGAGGGATTTTTATAGAAAATTCGTTTGTTTTCAATGGTAGAGACATTTTTTTCAATTAATTAAGTACTTATGTACTTAACGTTATTTCGAAAAAAAAAAAGTTGTTGTAAGATGTTCACTTATAATTAACTTTAGCTACTTTTAAAACTTACTCGGAGAAGTTTTATTTGATTTTCGGATAGCCACATCATACATAAGTTTGCGATGGTTTAATTCTATTCGAAAGAATATCATTTAAACTATTTTATATTGACTAACAAAACAAAATTCGCTCAGTAATCTTATGATTGAAAAAGTAATTAAAAGAAAAAGTTAATTATAAAAATTGCTAAGATTTTCCGCGTACATTATTAATATCTATAAAAAATATTACAAAGATGATATCATACAAAATGATCATGACGCACATTTAATTATCTGTATGCAACTGTACCTAGCTATTTGTTATTTATTATGTCATTTTATATATTTATATAAAAATATGGTATGTTCTCACTAGTTCCATTATTCAACTGCTCTATAGAACTAGTGACTTTTTTTTCTCACTACTTCCATGGAGTTCTGGAATGGAACTAGTACAACTATTTTTTAATATTGTTTTAAATGCGATTGAAACATAAACAAAAGAAAGACGATCGAAATTGAAAGAAATGATGATTGAAATAGAAAAAATTGATGATCGAAATATCAATCAAAACATAAGTTTCCATCGTCTTTTGAACAAAACTACAAAGGAATTAATGAGAAAAAATTGTTCCATACCAGAACTCTATGGAACTAGTGAGAAAATTAATCTCATTAGTTTCTTAAAACAGTTCCTTGATGGAACTAGTGAGAACATTCCAAAATTAGCTAGCCGGATTCTATTGTAATTTATGGATGAATGCTTGTAATATGTTTAGCATCATTATAAATAAAAAACATTAACTTTACAAACGGCATAATACCATGGAGAAATTGTTCCAGTAACGATAAATACTAAAAGTTTTATTGGTCCTAAGCAATATTGAAACACAATACCCACTCAAATCAAAAAGTGCTTGATATTCTCAAAAATGATCTCCAATCCAAATATGAGCGTACAGTTACTGGTCTCAGAATTATAGGCCGTCCGTCATTATCCGAAACACGACGGAAGGTCGTGGCACCACAAATTACTGAGGCTACGATAAATACCTATCCTGATTTAATTTGAGGGTTACAAAAGAAACACGCATGTGATACCACGGGAAAAATGAAATCACAATTTGAGATTTATTAGAATCAACGAATTTATAACCATTTTGAGTTACATTGACTTCTTTTATGGATGCTTGAAATGGGACCGTTTATTAAATGTTTGGATGTCAAGATGTCAATAGGTAACTAAGTCTCAGTGTCAAAATGTACAAAAGTGAAGATGTATATTAATGAGCAAGTATTATTAAAAAGAAAAGACAAAACACCATTGTGACATAATGCATCAGGGTCTAAATGTTCCAGTGTCAAAATTTATAAAAAATAAAACATATTTATGACATAATGCAAAATCAATCCAAGGCAGTACCGAACTAAGATGATATCTGCGTGGGTATCTTATCACTTTATTATCCTGTATCTACGTTTTACTCTAAAGCGGTAGATTAAAATGGAAAAAATATCTAAAAGATCCCCCGGTGTAGCCTTGTCAGTGGATCCTAGTGGAATGACCGGTTTTATTTATTTCTTGATGATCTAATGTAAAAATTATTTCTCGTAAAGAGTATCAAAATAGAAAATGTCCTGTAAATAAAAGTGACAGTAAATCAGTAAAAATCAACTCAGTGTTTGAATTACTATCTACTTATTTACTGATAATCTTTTATTGCTTCTTACTCAGTTCCTAGTTGTTATTAACAGCAATAAATATAAAATTTTATTCGTCTATTGACTGATGCTTTATTCTGTGTTAGATAAATTACAAGTCGTTATACCCATCAATCTACTTAAAAGTATTGATCTAATTACATAAATTACTTCAACAAATATTGTTTGGTAGCACCGTATCGTACCTTATGGTGTGTTTAGACTAGCTAGAGCATTTCCTCGAGCTAGCTTTTCAATGTAATGTAACGTTTTTACGAGGTACAATACAGGCAAATGCTGGGTGCTTAATTTCTCAAGTGCTCAAAGGACACTAAATTACCACCTTTATGCACTTGGGTGATTTCACCCAGGTTCTTAAAGTGGAATAGACCATATAAAACATCGAGCGTCATGTTCGCAGTGTGGTTCGAGTAAAAAAACCACCGAATGTTTGAAGTTCTCTTTCTAGTAGATGCTCTAGCTAGTTTATACACAACTTTATATTTGGAAAATAATGTAATACTTTATGGTTTCTTAGTTCGTCACGAAATCCTTATTCGCTTCAATTTAATCATTAGTGTTGATTTACGACAACGTTACAAAGTAATGATCACCACGCAAGGACTCTAACTTTGTATAAAATTCTTGGTATTGACTGTGACGCGACGCTAAACGGTGGCGCGGTCTTGTGGGTAAAGCAACGCATGGTATGGTTATTACTTTGATGGTTGAACGATTTGAAGGCTGTCTATTCCAAGCCTTTTTGCCATTGAGAAGGACTTCATTTTATTATCTTTTTTTGCAAAATCAACAGTTTCGATTACTGGATAGCCGCTAGAGTAAGTAATGGCTTTTTCAAAAATCTAATGATGTAGTTATATTTTTTGTCAAAATCGGGCACGCAACTCCTTTCGGTATTTTTCACTTTCTCTCCAAGATCTGAAAGCCCATGTAAAAAATTCAATTAATTTTTAAATGAAAATAATAAAAGCTCATTTTATACTTGCGTTTATGTTATTGAAACCCATAACCGTTTACGTCTTATTCATTATCTGTAATATGTCTTGTTTGTACTAACAGTGCTGTGGACAGTATTTGTTTTGTAATTTCCTAAATTATAGGTGTCTAGTTTATTGTAAGATATCTCACGTATGCCATGAAGTTTAGCCACTTAGCCAGCTTGTGTGGGCGTGAGAAGTAATACGTATTTATTTTAATGACGCTTTAAGAAAATGAAATAAAATAAATTATGCGAGTGATGTCGCAAGATCTGTTTTTTTGTGAGTTTAGAACGTTGTTTGTGTGTACTTAACAAATGCATTATAAACTAGGCTTGTATTTCTTATTTTAATTTTTTAAATCACATAAAAGTTACAAAAATTCAATTAAACAATATCAAGGGTTGGCTGGAAGAGATCGCTTTTAGCGATAAGGCCGCCCATTGTGCTATATTGTAATGTATTAAATATTAATTTTCTTTTAGCTTATAGGTAGTTAGGTACTTAAATTGGAGTTTCTTTATTTTTTTTATGTACTTAATATTACTTAATATTATTATTATATTAATTAATACTTAATATTTAATCATTTTGCGTTTTGTTTTTATATTGCAATTAAGTGTTTAGCTATCTATCTATCTTGGTGTGATTCTCTATTTCAAGTAACATAGGTACCTACACAGAAAGAAAAAAGTTCTCCAGTCAAATAAATTTACTTGAGTCAAGATATTTCCTGTTTCCTATATAAGGAAAATAGAAAATACTCGGAGTAAGATATAAAATGTTTCAAAGTATATTGTTTAAATGAACCAATATAGTATTTGAGACAAATGCGTGTTAACTCTCTTTTTAAAAAAATAATTATTGAATCCAAGAGCGCAACCGTTTTGGTTTAAAAATAATAATATTTGCATTTAATTTGTACCGTTTTCAAGATAAAATTTATTGACTCTTGATCTTACTTATTTTCATTCTTAGCTTGAAAAACTTTAGATAGAGAGAGGTCACATTCTTGCAACAAAACTTCTTATTTCTTGATTAGGAAATGATCTTTCTTGATTTAATGTTTAAGTGTTTATTCTAAGATCTCGATGATTTTGCGACCAAATATACAGTACTTGACAGCATTAATGTCATTTCTTGACTTAAATATGTGGCTAATTCATTCTAACATTTGGATATTACTTTTTTGGATTTTTTTATTATTTAAGCCAAGCTCTTTAAATTCTTTGTATTAAGAGTAATAGTTACTTGATATAAAAGATTCTGTTATTTCAATTGAAAATTACAATGCTTTGATTGAAATATTTTTTTAATTTAGGGTTAAACGTCACCAGCAGTGGCGCCACTTAAATAAATTCATAGCAAACATAAATTCTTTCATAAATATTCCGTAACCACGTCAAAATGAAACAAACCATTATTTTAGTACCAACAAGGTATATCATTATTTTGTATTGTTTCATATTGCCGTGGTTTAGGAAATATTCATAAAATGATTTATATTTGCATGAATTTATTTCTGAAAATGACACCAACGCTGCTGAAATTTAACCATAAATAAAAAGATATCAAACATACTATTGGTCTATCTGAAAATAGCAACACTTTTCTTAACTAGCATTTGATTCACACAGTACAGTAACCTATAACAATATTATATTACAAAAAGTACATAGAATAAATAAGCAAACGCAGAATCTTTCACTTATCAAGTAACAAATGATTAAAGGTTAATTTCATATTTCTTAGTAAAAAGTCAAAAAGTAGATTCAATTAGTTCTTTATTTTAAATATGCTCACGTTAGATGTTTGATACCATTTTTTTCTTAGCCTAAAGACGAAAACATTACACCATAAATACTATCAGTTACTACTGACTTACTTAGTTACTTACTTAACAAAGAGACATAAAAATAAACATTACAAAGAAAATGAAATTTTGAAAACAAACATTTTCAGTTAAGTACTTACTTATCTACTATAGCAATGAAAATGACAACATAAAAACAAATTTATCAGTCACTACTGACAGTTGCTTAAATAATAATACAAAGAAAACGACACTATAAAAACAAAAAAAAAAACAGTTTTTACTGACAGTAACTTTTAACAAAGTAAATGACACCATAAAAACGCTTTTGCTGCGCTTTGAAATTCGTACTTTACGTCATCTATAACATTATATACAAGGTTATTTGAAAAATGCGCACGCTGTCTTGCAGGGTGGTTCATATCATTGAGACCAGCTACTTTTGTTCTACGACTTTTGGAAATTCGAAAAAAAAAATCGAAAATTTTGAGGTTATGTTGATTCGAAAATCAGCTGTTACTGACACGGTGAGGTCATTAACCTTATGATTTTACGTATTTTTTAACTTTTATTGATATTTCCAAGTAGTAATGTCATTTATTTAAAAAAAACAGCTGATTTTGTTTCTGAATTACATTGTCAACATCTCCTGCATCCTGAAAAAAAAAAATCTATGAATAATTGCAAAAAAATACAACTTACTAAAAATATGAAATTGTTTTTTAAAGAAATATAACTTAAATTAATAATTGTATCAACTTTCGAAAAAACAGATAATTCTACAGGATGTACTGCAAACCAACAACATATGGAAAGGTGCAATGGAAGCAGAATCCTTTCCACTATTTTACTAGAAAGCTATTAATTTCAGAACAGCTGGCTGTTTTTTTTTAAAACATAGCTAAGAAAACTTGGTTGTTCGTGTCACAAGTGCTTTTGGAGCTACAATAAATAAATAAATATTGCGGGACAATTTACACATCGCCATCTGGCCCCAAGGTAAGCTACTAGGCTTGTGTTATGGTAGCCCGACAACGGATGTAATACTTATATACCTTTTTTTTTGTAAATAAATATTATACATAGACAAACCACCCAGACCATCACAAACATTTGTTGACGGCGGGAATCGAACCCGCAACCTTCTGTGTCGCCAGGTGTTCGCCGGACGCGCGCCACAGAGGTCGTCTAACAACACTACTATTGTAAAGATCGTCTATTTTATACTATTTTATAGAATATATTATCATCTATACAATAGTAGTTTTGTTTACTAAATTGGCAAAAGTATTACTTACATGTGTTTGAACTTTGAACAATTAATCCTTGAATAGCCTCCGAAGATGAAAATTTTATTTTTCTTGATAATCTTTTTTTGGGTGGGGCCAAATATCCGAACAGGGTCACTTAAAGTGGTATTTTTTTTGTCTGAAAATTATAAAAGTATAGCATAACTGCTAGTCTTAAAACACAAACAAAGTCAAATTATACCAGCAGGTGTTCATCCACTGTTTAAATATTATTATCTTACCATTGTCTGTAACAGCATTTAATATTTGTAGTGCATTTTCATTTGATATTTCGGGTTCCTTTAGCTTTAACAGCTTCCCAAAAAAGCGTTGCCAATTTTTGTAAAAGTTTAATGACTGTTGTGTATATAATTTTTCGAAATCCAAATTAATCTGAAAGAACAAAGATAATATTATACTTTTGTCAAAATTCAAATTAGTTTACATCGTAGGCCACAGATTTATCGAAATAAACTAACGCATCAGCATGAACCTTATAACAATGGCAAAAGACAGCGTCGGCTTGGCTTGATCTATGGGATCCATACAGAAGTAAGCACTTACAGAAGGTCATATCTAAGTTGGGGAATGCATATTATGACGGCTGCGGTTGGGGTGCACTCCAACCGGCAACGTAGGTACCTATCTACCTACAACGTACCTTTTTTGGATAGATCTCTCCAACCTTATTTATATACAAAAAATTAACTGGGTTTAACAAATATCTAGATAAAATAAGCAAATATACATGTCGTTTAGTGGACTTACCGCGAAATTTTTAAATAACTTCTCTGGGAACACATCAAGACTCGAGTAATGTCCACTTGTCCATTGGATTGGAGTTCTTATCCACTCAAGTAACAATGAGAATAATATAATCCTTAGATCAAGGACGTTGTAACATTAAAGAAAATAGGAAAACCACTTGTATAAAACCTTAAAACGCGTGCGCATAGATAAACCATTTATCGCGTGCGACACATTACACAAATCAAGCGGTGGTGATCAGTGTTGCCGCCTTGTGAATAATTTTTTCCCTAAGAAAAATATTAAAATCCCACTCAACCAAAAGATCTTAGAAAGAATTTTACGCAAAGTTTGGCGGTCAGCTTCAGCAGCGAGCGCACCACCCACCGTACTAGTTTATTTATATGATTCAATGATATTACATTATATAAAAATTGAAATGATCAAAGATATGATGTAGTGCTGTCCACGATGTAGTGTAAAACCGACTTTAAACTATTGTGAGTTGACTATTGGTGCTTATTCGATATATTATATGCAATGAACTTAACTATTTTTTGGTCTAGTACCTCTCTTTTTTCAATTTCAATAAGAAAAGGACGGGAACAATCATTTTAGTACCGTTTTAGTTTGACATATCAACCGACTTTGTAAAAAAATACTCCAGGAACGCAACTAAACCTGCGACCCGTGTATTCTTAATTTGGTAGGGTAATGTCGTTTAATCTTCTTAAAAAGGCAGAATCTGGCAGAATAGACATAATAGGTACACTGATCGCACATTTGGCTGCGTTCCTCGCATGATTTTTTATTTATTCGGTAAATACGTCTAACTAAAACGGTGTTAAAAGGATTATACCCGTCCTTTTCTTTTCTTATTTTCAAAAATATATTTAGAACTGTTTATGCGACATATTTATTACAAACTAGCTGCGCCCCGCGGTTTCACCCGCGTTATAATTTTCTCCCTGACTTTCTTAATATTTTCTTTCATAAGAACCTTCTCCTGACAATAACAAACACAACAAAAAAGAATTGGCCAAATTGGTCCAGGCGTTGTTGAGTTATGCGCTTACCAACACATTTTGCGATTCATTTTTATATATAAGAAGATGTCACTTATAAGTTTGTTAAGGCTGGGCGTCACGCGGCTTTAGCAACACTGGACGGCGTTTCTAGCGTCAAAATTGTTAATAATTACGAAAAAATTTTTTTTATAAATTGTTAATACGGTAATATTATTAATTATTAAATTTACCATAAGTTCAGGGGGAGCTATTATACTGGTAACACTGAAATATTTCAAGATTTATTTTATAAACTTAAATTTCTATTCAAGAGTCATTGAATCTTGATACAAAATATATTTCAGGGTCATATTTAATTGAAAATATAATCACAAAATCAGTTTTAGAACAAGAATGAACAATTCTTGACGCAAAAGACAAGGTTGCATTTAGATTCTAGAATCAAAAAATTTGAATGAAGACTCAAGAATTTTAAATTAAAAATAATGTTTTGGTCAGAGAAACTCAACGTTCTTTATCAAAGACGACAGGTATTTATTAAATTAAATATGCGGTAATGTGTCGTTCAAAATTAAAATTATTTGATTGAAATACGTATTGTTAAGAATGTTCACTTTAATGTTAAGAATTATAGGCAGTAGATTAAAGAAAGTCATTTTCAGTTTAAAACTGTATTTTTTGTACTAATTGTTTTTGAAATTCCTAAAAAGAAATTAAATTTTTTTAAACAATGCGGATTTGTAATTTGAACCAAGTAAAGTATTTTTGGATAAGATATATAATAATTGCTTTAAAAAATACGCTTCAAGATATATTTACGTTTTAAATAAAGATATAATTTCTATCTGTGTATTTATGGTCTAATATCGTACTATTCTTAGTACGATAGAATAGAACTTAGGGACGATTATAATGAGAATATCGATCAATTAATATCTCGTGATGTCAAGGTAAATAGTTATTGATTATTTTGTAATTATAGCAATTATTATTCTCTTTGCTTGCGTGTTCAAATACAATGTACGTAGTTTAGGAAAAAAAACTGATTTCAAAATCTATAAACGAGCGCGACAACATGCAAACGACCAATTCACTAGGTCGGATAGTCAAACATACATCACTATCACTACATAGTATAAAACAAAGTAGCTTTTTCTGTCCCTATTTCCCTTTGTATGCTTAGATCTTTAAAACTACGCAACGGATTTTGATGCGGTTTTTTAATAGATAGAGTGATTTCAAGAGGAAGGTTTATATGTGTAATACATGCATTATTTAGCCGTGCGAAGCCGGAGCGGATCGCTAGTAAAAATAAAATACGCGACGAATTAAGAACCTTCTCCCTTTTTTGAAGTCGATGGTATGCTGGAGCCTGGGGGTGCATGATAAAATAAGCTCTCTCTCTATGTCTATCTGTCTCTCTAGTATTCCATAATCGTTGTTTTTTACCATTTTGATTCTAAATTTAAATTAAAAATTATGCGTAAATTGCGCGAAATTAAACAGTTTCATTTAAATTGATGAGTTTTAGAAATGTTACTAATTAAGATTCGGATTCGTTATTTTCGTAATTAATTATTTTTACTTGGTCATTGCCTTCGTCATTGTTCGTTAATACTTTTTTAAATTGGTAACAGGTAAAGGACTTTAATACAACAACCAATACATAGTGAAGTCAAGTCATTTTTTCCGATTTTATTTGTGACTCTAATGACAGTTTTCCGAGTAAATGAGTTTTTTTTTATCTAATAGTTATCAAAATTGTCTTTTAATGGTCTTGTTTTATCGGATATCGATCTTTAAAAACTATTTTTTTAATGTATTTGCGTTTTTAAAATTATCCATAATACCCGTCGAATCAATGTCCATCTATCTGTCTTTTCTGAAGGCCTTGTAAAATGTCATTAGTGCACTTTATTTATTGTGGAATTTATAATATTAGGTACTTTGTTCTTAAGGTGTTTTTAGGGTTCCGTACCTCAATAAGTAAAAAAGCAACCTTTATAAGATCACTTTCTTGCCCTTTGGTTTTGGGTTCCGTACCTTAAAAGGTAAAAAAAGAAACCCTTCTAAGATCACTTTCCGTCCGTCTGTTTATTATATTTTACTAACTGTAATACATGTACCAGGCACTACAACGCCTTAAATAGCATAGATAAAATTTGCTGGCGCATAAATCATTTAGATTACGACGTAATGGCCAATATTACACACAAAGTGTGATGCCCCTAAGTCTGCGCGAATGTAAATTGTGACAACTTACAAGTGAATCTCTTGATTTTTGAATATTTTGATTTTATTCCTATGGTCTGATTAAAGGTGCTGCAAACGTAACGTGAATTTTGTCGTGTCAGACCGGACGTGATATTTTTATATGAAACATTGTCAAAAAATTGGCACGTCCCGTCCGACACGACAAAAATCACGTTACGTATGTTTAAAGACCACGAACACTTTATGAACGATACACGTCACGTTCCGTCCCGTCCGAGGTTTTTCCCGTTAAGCGACCTTTAAACAAGTTATTTGCCAGAAGAACTTTAAATTTTCAACTTTTAAACACCTTAAACGAAACAGGTAAACTAATTCTAAGTAAGTAAAATAACATAATTTCTACAGTAAACAAGGTGAAACCCAAATTCTCGACCCTGTGGCGCAATTGGTAGCACCACCACGGTATATACAGGGGGATTGCACTTTTACACCCATATTCTTAGAGTGCGTTCCACTTGTCAAGCGCGTTGAACGCCAGCGGCGACCACAAAATCGCGGTCCACTTGAACGATTTTCGTTGTGGGTGCTGTGTCGATAAGGGTGTAGTGGAACGCCTTGCGGTCGATCGCGCGGTCGATGAGCGCGCGTAATTTAAAATAAAAATTTATACAATTAATAAGTTGTCGGTTTTTGAAGTTATACTTCTTTAGGCGCGTTATGAAAAAATGATGAGAGTGAAATTTTACAAAAGCGTCACACAAAATTCTCACGTCACACAAAATTCTCACGTCGGACGAGTTTTTTGTCGGACGAGTTTTTTGCCGGACGAGTTTTTTGTCGGACGAGTTTTTTGTCGGACGAGTTTTTTGTCGGACGAGTTTTTTGTCGGACGAGTTTTTTGTCGGACGAGTTTTTTTTTTTTTTTTTTTTTTTTTTTTTTTTTTTTTTTTTTTTTTTTTTTTTTTTTTTTTAAATGCCAAAGAAGTATAACTTCTCACGCGCGTACATAAGTACACGCACCCTTTTTTTTGTTACTTTTTTATTTATTTTTTTATTGTTATCCTTTCCTTGTACCTATATTTTTTTCCCTTTAAATAGGTACGTCTTCTATTCATCACTCGTCCCAAAACACAAGCCCAGATGAGCGATATTATTAGAAATACTCTTTTTCCTAACGGGAACGGACGCGTCATGGTCATGTTACCATATCGCATGACGTCACACAATATTACCGAGACCGGACATTTTAGTTTAGAATGTGACCAAGTTAAAATTAAATTAAATTACATATTGCAGGACATTCCACACATCGCCATCTAGCCCCAAGCTAAGAAACTAGACTTGTGTTACGGGTGCTAGACAACTGATATACTACTTATATAGATACTTTTCTTTTGTAAATATATACTTATAATACATAGAAACAACCAGACCACAGACAAATATCTAAGCATAAATACATGTCTGAGGCGGGAATCGAACCCACAACCCTGTGTTTGGCAGTCCGTCATGGTGACCATTGTGCCAATTGGGTCGTCCAAGTTAAGTTAATGTTGTCTTGAATATTAAGTTCTGAAAGCTAAACCTGCAATAAAGCCTTCAAACTAGGTTCAATCAAACACAAGTAATGTTTTTATAATAGTTTTATTACCGGTGATAGCACGAGCATATTTCAGATAGTAGAACGTCTACGCTTATGTCTGTTTCCGAATCATAGAAAGTAATCGTAACTGACATTGTAAAATAAATCGAAAATAAGAACCTTTAAAAACTTTTTATCTGTTTACAAATCATTTGAAATAGTTCTGTCTGCCGAAAAACACAGAATAAAAGAGCGCGAATGAGTCAGGTTGATGACACTGGCGTTATGAGTTGTAATATTTTAAAAAAAGTCAAACGCCCGCGGAGACCCACCTCTTGCCTGCGGTCGTTGAGGGCTCAACGTGAAGTTCGCGCGGTTGTTCAGTGTGACGTCACAAACGAATATTTTGCCTCGATCGCAACGACCGCGTCTGTAAGTGGACCACGTTTGTGATCGAAAATATCTAAAAACTCTTCAAGTGGTACGCACTCTTTGTCGTTTCCTCGAACGTTCCTCGACTCGACTCGACCTCCACTCAATAGATTCGTATTCATAGTTGTTAAAAAACGTCCTCCACTCGAGAATCTCCTCACTCGAGTCGAGTTTGACGTGAGGAGAGAACTGTCAAACTCAAGGTACATCACGACCTACCTTGAAAGCTTCCTCAACGCGAAAGTGTGTTTGTTTTCAGTTTATTTTGTTAAAAATGAGTGAAATTATGGATTTTGAAGAGTTTATTGATTACGTGTATGACGAGCCATACACTTATCCGGCCCGACGATATATACGCGACGCTACAAATCCCCTAGAGTTTTTCAGCAATGATGAGTTTCGCAAAAGGTTTCGATTTGCCAAACAAACAGTGATTCAAATTATTTTGCCTCTATTAACTTTTACATCAAGTGGTAATAATAGAGGGCTGCCTGTGCCGCCAATAATGCAATTACTAGTAGCCCTAAAGTTTTACGCTACAGGATTGTTTCAGGTAAGATGCAAATCACAAAATCTCTACCTACATTTTATTTGTGCATGTATCTAGCTAGGGGTAACCCAATTATTTTGCCAACTCAATTACCTAGGTACTTTCTTATATACTTTGGTATCTACTTGCATAGCAATTAATTTCTTCACACAATGATTGTCTATATAAGTATTTTTATGCTAATATTATCTTTATTTCTTTGTAGATTGAATGTGGAGACCTCCACAAATTGAGCCAAGGCACAGTTTCCAAAATAGTAGCTAGAATATCAAGACAATTGGCCCTCAAATTAGGACAGTTTATTAAATTTCCACCGAGGACCGAATTGAGTGCAGTTAAAAGACAATTTTATGAGATTGCACAGTTCCCAGGGGTAGTCGGGTGCATTGACTGTACTCATGTACCTATTAAAAGCCCCACGAGACAACGAGGTGAAACATTTAGGAACCGAAAAGGAGAGTTCTCTATCAATGTACAAATCGTGTGCGGGGCCCGTTTACAAATATATGACATCGTAGCCCGTTGGCCAGGATCTGTACATGATTCAAGAATATTTGCAAACAGTCGCTGCTGCATGATGTTCGAGGAAGGACATATTTCAGGGCTGCTTTTAGGAGACAGTGGGTATGCTCAAACAAACTATATGTATACACCTGTGTTAAACCCTCGCACTCCAGCAGAGCAGCTATACAACAGAGCCCACATTCAGACAAGGAACACCATAGAGCGACTGAATGGTGTCCTCAAACGAAGGTTTGCTTGTTTGAGTAGAAAATTACAGAATAATTTAGCAAATATTCCAAATATAATAGTTGCTTGTGCTGTTTTACACAACATAAGTATACTAACGAATGAAGAACTACCGGACAACATTAACCAGGGAGAAGAGGTCCCCGTAGTTTCAGTTCCTGACAGTGAAAGGGGCAGCATAATAAGAGCGGCATTCATAGCCAGACATTTTAGTTAGTAGTTGTGTGGTGTTATCGTGGTAATGGGTTTAATAAGGTTCCTTTTTTATTGTTTTTTGCTTTTAATATTTTTTTATAAACTGTAAGTAGGTACATACTTCTTCAAATTAAAATAGTTTACTGAACTGCCAACATTTATTTAATTCACTAAAAGGGGTTTTCAGTTTCAAATGTATTATATAAAATGCCATAACATGTGAATTAATTCATAATTTATTTTTATTATATCTATACTAATATTATAAAGCTGAAGAGTTTGTTTGAACGCGCTAATCTCAGGAACTACTGGTTCGAATTGAAGTATTATTTTTGTGTTGGATAGTCCATTTATCGAGGAAGGCTATAGGCTACTTTTTATCCCGATATTCCCACGGGATCGGGAGTTACGCGGGTGGAACCGCGGAGCGCTGCTAGTGTATTATATACAGTCGGCTGCAAAATTGCAGCCCCCGGTAGAGTTCGAAATTACTATTATTGGATTGTTTTCATTCTAATAATTTTTGTTTGATAAATTGATGAGTTAGAAGACTTTAAACTTCAACTAAAGCAGGTGTCTAGAATCTTGCTTGTGTTGAAAATATTCTTATAACAGCCGTTTTGGAGCTCTACGATGGGTCTGCAATTATGCAGCCGACCGTACCTGTACATATTAGCTGCGCCCCGCGGTTTCACCCGTGTATATCCCGTTACGCTATGTGTTATTCCAGGGCTTGAGCTATCTACATACCAAATTTCATCCAAATCCGTCCATCTGTTTTAGTAGGATTCTAATGTTCGGGACTTTCCCAAACATTCATTAATTTATTACTTTCACTATCTGACAGACAACCTATACATAATAGATCAGTGGTTTTACATTAAATTTCAAACTAATAAAAATGTTTAGAATAGAAATAATTTATTTTTTTAAGGCATCTAAAGTAAACTGAGCTGCTTCTCTTTCGAGGCACGCTTTTTTATATATTTCTTCTGCAGCTTTGGCTAACCAGACCCTCTCCGCCACTTTTAATTTATGTAATTCCTCTTCTCGTTCTCTAGCTCTTTTATATTGTTCTTCCCGCAGAGCAAATTCGTCTTGTATAACTTGAGCTCTAATGTTTCTTGCTCCTGAAATAATGTTAAAAGTATTGTTGCAAAAAGGCATAGCTAGATAAAACAAAGCTTTATCTATATATTTACTAGCAACCCACCCTGGCTTCCCACACGAAGCCATGGTGAGTCGCTAGTAAAGTAATTCATGAGGAAGGCACCTTTCTCATGAATTACTCTGCTGTCTATTGGTGCAAACTGAGTGAAATTCTGTTAAGTAGTTTTTAAGTTCATCACGTTCAGACAGATGCAGCGACTTTGACTTTGTTTTATAATAATTCTAGCGACCCGCCCCGGCTTCGCACGGCTATATTATGCATGTATTATACATAATATAAACCTTCCTCTTGAATCACTCTATCTACTAAAAAAACCGCATCAAAATCCGTCACGTAGTTTTAAAGATTTAAGCATACAAAGGGATATAGGGACAGAGAAAGCGACTTTGTTTTATACTATGTAGTGATGTAGTTATAATGGTATTACAGCAAGGTAATAACTAGTTAAGTCTATCTGCAGTGCCATATACATACCTGAGGCTAGAGACGATGCACCTTCATAGTCAGACAGACGTGACCCAGTTCTGCCTAAACTTCTGCGTTGACCTAAAACAAATAAAATAAGGTTACTATTGTATAATCATTACATCAATTAATCAATTAAGTTACAGTACACAAACCTGTTACAGGCTGGTCTTCCCTTGACACAGGATTGTGGCTTGCAGCCGGAACTTCTGCAAAAATTAAAAAACATCTTTATATGGAAATTGTAAGAAATACCATAACAAAAGGCTTAAGAAATGTATATTGAACTAGTAAGTACTGCCTAATGGTCAAGTTATGGAATACAATAGATTCCCTATACTGCAAAAATAACATTTTATACAAAAAAAAAGTTGCTCAATACCTTCAGACTGTACTTCACAATCCTCTTCACCTTGGTCCTGTATAACAAACACTGTCAAAGGTTGATCGTCTGGTGCAGGCACGCTCTCTGTATAAAAGCAAAGAATGTGGTGTATTGTTGTGCTATTACATATTATATTTAAAACTTAAATTTATATGTAACTAGCTGTTGCCTGTGACTTCGTACACGTGGTAGTTTTTATCACTACATAGTATAAAACAAAGTCGCTTCCCGCTGTCTGTCCCTATGTATGCTTAGATCTTTAAAACTACGCAACGGATTTTGATGCAGTTTTTTTCATAGGTAGTGTTTCAAGAGGAATGTTTAAATGTATAATACAAGCATAATATTATTATAGCAGTGTGAAGCCGAGGCTGGTCACTAGTTTATATACTAAAACTTTCCTCAAGAATCACTCTATCCATTGGTGTAAACAGCATGAAAATTGGTACAGTAGTTTTAAAGATCTAAGCATACATAGGGGCAGACAGAGGGAAGTGACTTTGTTTTGTACTATGTAGTGATAGAAAAGGAAAACCTAAAGAGAGGTATTTTTTAATGTGGTGATATAATCACTAGATAAGCTGCATAAAACGGGTATAACTTACCTTCTTGTCTTTCTGTGTTAGGCATAATGTTATCACTGTCGATAGCATAGGACATCTCTACATCAGTGAGATCGGCCAATGCATCTCCATCTAGTAACATGGAGTCCTGAGCCGTTGATGTACTAGGCTCAGGACTTGGTCGAAAGGGTCCGCCTCCAGTACGCATCCGATCTTTTTTTTGTGCCGTTAATTCAGCCTTCCTCCTAGTCTTCATGTTGTCGAAACATTTTTTAAGTTGTGATTCAGTTCTCTAAAAAAGAAGATAATGTTTAGATAATTTAGATATTTACACCTCAATGAGTGTTTATGTTTTTGGGAACTTAAATAAAAGTCTCTCAATGACGGTGTTTTGTTTCGTCAAGTGATAGGTAAGGTAAGTATAAAATACCACGAGATACGGTTTAGGTTACTATGGTAGCACCAAAGTAGAAACCACTTAAGTACTAATAATTAATTAAGTAACAACATTATTTACTTACCCTGGTATTTGTTTCTAATGAATTATATTCGTTTGTGAGCTGTGCCCACGCAGTTTTTTTGGCGGCAGGATTCCCTGCACCAATTGTGGCACTACTATTTAATTTATATTTTATTATTAGCTCCTGCAAACACCTCTTTTCATCATTTGTAAATACTTGGCGAGACATTTTTATTATATTATTAGTAAAAAAAACCAAATTACAAACGACACGACGCGAAACGATGTACTTATCAAACAATAAACAAATAACACGCGGATGGACGTTGAGTAGTTGTCAATGTCACAAATTTTGACAGTTAATTGTACAATAATTCGTGATAGCCAACTTAATAGCAATAAAATTTCCTCGAAACAATGACGTCACATGTTACGTCACACCTCCACTCGACCGAATTTCCTTAGTGGAGGAAAGGTAAAAACTAGTTCGAGGGACGTCTAAGAATACCGATTTCGAGGATGCCGCCGAGGGACTTTCGAGGCTTCCTCGGCTGAGTTTGAGTCGAGGAATGTTCGAGGAAACGACTAAGAATATGGGTGTTAGTCTCGTTGAGGTGCAATTTTTGGATACACATTTTTCTTAGAATTTTTTTTTCCAGAAATAGTTAAATAACCGCCTTACAATTTATCATCGGTGCGATTTTTAGCCGAAAAGTCAAACCTTCGTTCGGTTACTAGTCATTTGTGAGGAGGTCAATTGACCTACCTATTAGAATTATTACCGTTATTTAAAAAAAACATATTCCCATGGCATTGTTTGTTGATATTTTGATATTTATATTACCGAGGTTAGTAATCGAGTTACAATTACTTGAGTGCAGTTATAATGTTAGTAAATTATGTGCTAATTTTGTTTGAAGGTCTAATTTTAATACAATGATTGATTTGTTTATGTATGTTTAAGTTAGGAAATAATAAGGTTTGTTTTTACATTTTCTGTAACTTTCTATAATTATTTAGATGTTTAGTTTACGACTGTATGTCTTCATGTGATTTAGTTTTAGCCAATCCCGTCCCACTGCATGGCAAAGGCCTTTCCACTGTTCCCTGTCTTATGCCAGCCGGTTTTAATCCCTAGCCCTACGATCTGATCCGAGTCCATGTTTTTAATATTTATAAATAGGTAAATTGCTTGTTTTTATAAGCAATAGTTGATTTCCGTTTTAAACTTAATCAAATCTAATTCGTTTTGATCATAAAGTGCTCAAGGGCTTTCGCAAGTCTGATTGCGAGCTATGGGGGTAATGACGCGACGCGGGTGCTTACTTGCGCTTGCGCACGCTATGCGGGCATTTGCATACAATCGCTCTTTAAACGAGATTAATTCGAAGTTTAACCCAATTGCCGGTAATTGATTGTGAACTATCTTTTATAAGCTTAAATACATCGACAATTTACGTCACTTTCCTTTCGCATATTCAACTAGCTTTTGCTCGCGAATTCATTCGAGTAGCAGTTGAATTTTTCAAAATCCTTTATCTCAAAATCTGTATTCCAAATAGCCGATCCGTCTATTAGTTTTCACGATTGGCTGTCAATACTAAAGAGGGTTTTATGACGAAATTTGATATTATATAATTATCTAATAAGAGCTGATTCACACCTTATTTACCGGCCTGATTTTAACGGATCCGATTTTACTGGAAGGTATTTGTATTGGCACCACCATATCGTATCCGCTTGTATATTTACCGGATCCAGAAATACTGTCGCGTATGTGAACACGCTCATACTGCTGCATACGCCATCATCAAATAATAAACCGGCCAAGTCCGAGTCGGACTCCGGCACGAAGGGTTCCGTACCATTATATTCTGTTTTTAACACTCAACACAAAAACATATGCAAAAAACCCTAAAAAAATGTATGTCAAACGAGGCTGTATAGGTTAAAAGTCTTTTGCCTGCCCTTTTGGCGAGTGTAATTAACAAAAAAATATTGCCTCAAAAAATAGTAAGTAGGTACTTAAACCAACAGAAATACATCATCTGTAAAAATTACAAATCTCTAGCTATCATGTTTCATGAGATACAGCCTGGTGACAGACAGACGGATGGACGGACAGCGAAGTCTTAGTAATAGGGTTAAAACGGGACCCTAAAAACGGATAAAATGGACAAGTTGAACGGATTGGTATAAGAATGAGTCCTAAGCCGTAGTATGAAACATAAATGCCATATATTTTAGCTTAAAGAGCGTGGTAATCGGTGATCATGTTTAGTTATTGTTCGAGTGAGTAATTTTTGCTTTTCGTCTTGTTTTTGCATGGTTCATTACCTAATCGTTATTTCCCTTGTTAAATGAGAGGTATTATTGAATTTTAAAAGGTTCCTTTATTACCACAAGTCTTGACTCATTAGTGGTTTTGTTAAAACTCTAAATAGTTTATATTAAATTTATTTATATCTAACCCTTTAGTATACTACGTTTTCGTTAAGGGTATATCGTACCGGAGGCCCCCCAATTTGAAAAAAATATGTAGGGTTATTAAAAATTTACCGAATTAGAAATCGAAATGTTACATTATTTTGTTAAACTCGCATACAGAACATACTTTTCCAACTACGATTTTTTTATTTGTGCTTTAAAACAATAAATAAATAACAAATAGCAATAATTGACGTTAATACATAAACGACACTTTCATGTTTTAGGATAAGTACCTAGTTTCGAAGCCTAAACAAGAATTTAGTAGTTGGAAAATTATTTTCTAGATGTGCGGTTTACAAAATATTGTAATAATCAGTCATGGTATGTATTTACTTGTCATAATTATATTTCTGACTAGGCCATATTTAAGAAAAACCAAAAAATAAAATAGAATCTTGCAGGCCGTTACTTCGCATAATAAGTACGTAAAAAAAAAATATAAAATTATTGATTTATCAACGATTGTTAATGTCAAATTACTGAGAACTCCTCACCATTGTTCGAAGTTACCTTCGATTATCATATCTCATCCATTATGGAGGAGGAATAATCGCACCTGGCTTGAAGGATAAACATTTTTTAGTTTAACTCTAGGTATTTTTATAACAAAGGATTCTGCGTCTCACTGAAAACTGTTGTCCTTCACGGTGCGTGTATGTGCGAAGCGGAATGAATCACTTTGTTTGTTGTTTTAATTAAAATGGTTCGTGATTTAGATTCTTCTTATCGTGCCAATGGCCGTTTTTTTTATCTAAATTTTCCCAGACCAGGAACTGGCCACATTAAAAGGCATCCCACCATGATTTAGGTACGAGTATATTACGTTAAGGAATTATTATTAAGTCACAATTTTTTTTGTAAAAATTATCAAGTTTGAAATCAAAATATACCATTGTTTTGTAATCCGAGCATCTAGAACATTAATTAGGGATAGTTTCAAAGACTCATAAAAAATGAGTAGGTAGTTGGTTATGTTTTAGATGCGCGGTTGTCAAAATAACGATACATTTCGTTTACTAACTCGGTCATAAAACCTACATTTTTTCGAATTTGGCTGACACCCGGTCTGATAAGTTCGTGCATTATTCGTAAAAAGACAGTTGATATGCTAAATCTAAATAGGTACGTTAAAACCCCTTCTAAGTGTAAAAGGGTAAGAAACAGGTCATTGCATCAAAAAGGGAGCACAAAGATATGCGATGCGTTGGGCTGAAGACTCTATTTTCGCGCGCTGCCCTCTCACCATATGGAAATTATTAAAACAATCCGTGCGCAGTTATTTCAGAAATAACCGGTCAAACAAATAAACATCTTTGTTCTTATTTAAGAGGGATATATATACCACGTACTCATACAAATAAATTTCTCCCCTTAGTATAGCCCGATTTCAGTGTTTCTTGTATGACTAATTCATTTTAAATCATCATCATCATCATAAACTAGACTTATATTTCTGTTAATGTATTTTTTTAAACAACTAAAATGTTAGAATTCAGTAATAGGTAAGTGAATTATATGTAGTTAGGTAGGTATTAAGGTTATACTTTTTATTGAATAATAAAACAAGTAAGCATAGAATAGAAACTATTCAAGTAATTGACATCAATAATATAACATTTTGTTGCAATTTAAGGATGAAAACAGGTATGCCCCGGAACGAAAATGCCACCAAAAATGTTTTTGGTATGTAATCCTCTTAAGAGCTGTGGTGGTATTAATGTATATTTTTATTTGTTTCAGGTAAATTATATTTTATTTAATAAATGGCAAAAGGCAGGACGTTGTCAGAGGTAAGTATTATTATGAAATGGCTCATTGTCTACATTTAAATTAATTACCTTTTATAACAGTTGATAAATTCGTGGATTGTTCTCTCTACTTAAATTTTAATCGTGTGTATTTTATACAAAAGAGTTATTGTTAAGGTTTAAATTAGATTTCTCACGTGACACGAGTGAGATGACGTTGGCGTTAAATTTACGTTTCGAGGGTTAAAGTCTCGTGGTACACTTGCAAGGTTTCATTTATTTTATTAAGTAGGTATAAAGTTGGTTAACTTGTATGGAAATGTACCTGAGTAATTAATCTATAATTATAAAATTAAAAGTCGTGACTGATTGATAAATTACAGCTTAAACCAATGGACGAATCGAGCTAAAAAAGCTTTTGGACACTTTGGCATAGTAACTTAAAATGCTGCGGTGCATTTTAAGACCCATGCCAATCGATAGAGGGCATTATGGAGAACAAGTGATGCCTTCACACCAAACCGCTAAAGCGTCTTGAAAACGAGATATTTGTGAAATCATGTTGTTGAACGAATCACGTTTCTTTGTACCTATATCCCGTTTCCGAGGCGCTTTAGAGGTTCGGTGTAAAGGTATTAATTTATCGATACGTATGGGTCTTAAAATACACCGCGCATTTTTGGAAAATCATATGACAACATGTTTTTGTTAAATATCCCGTTTCCGATGCTTTAGAGGTTCGGATTTGTTCACTGTAATGCCCTCTATCGATTGGCATGGGTCTCGAAATGCACCGCGCAAAAAAAACACTATGCCCAGCTCCCATACTAAATGTCCGGACCCTTTTCGCATACAGATAGCTGTTATGACATAGGCATCCACTAAGAAATGATTTTGGAAAATTCAACACCTATGCGGGCGAAATCATCTATCTATCATCTTACTATCTATAAGCTAAAAGTCCGATCTGTCCATTGACTTTCTGTGCGTTGATGAATGAGTCAGTTGGACTTTCAATTTTATACTTATATATTTGATTAGAATAAAAAAGCAAAAATGTAGATGAATGGATGAACTCCCTAAAGATTCTGAAGTCAACTCAGGCGACCAGTTACTCACTAAACACGCACTCTCCTTGAATCGGAATAAAATCCGAAGCGAGACTCGCCAGAGAAAACATTATATCCATTGATTGTCAACCTATTGCAATTGTGAGTTAGCCTAAACAAGAACAGCCCCTTTAGACCAGATTGCTTTCCATTAGCGATATCGCTAATAGACAGATTATTTTTGTATGAAATTGACTTAAGCATTGTATGAAATTGTTATACAGATGAAACAGTCGATTGGCGATATCGCTAATGGAAAGCAATCTTGTCTATGGAGGCATATCTCAATATATTACAAATTTTTTTGTGCCTGTACCTAAAAATTGTAATATATTGAGATCAAGGCTGGCTCAAGGCCTTATGCGGCTACCTTCGTACGGTTTTGCCTACCCACGTGACATTTCCAAATGTCAGAGGTAACGCACGTGTCCCTCCATCCCATCTCCTAAATACGCTTCACTGGATTTCTATTTATAAACACTTTGATCAGAGAGTGGAAGTCGAAATGTACCAGACTCGTGGATACTCCATTGGAATCTCGTGCCTTTGTTTCGACTGATCAATTGTTTTCTTAATGATGTCAGTATTTACGGAACATCTATTCCTCGAATAGTTTTAAATTTATTAGAAAACTGGCCGTTATCGTTCGTGAATTCAAAGAAATATGTTTAATTTATATGTGTGTAGCTGCGCCCTGAGGTTTCACATGTCAGTCCCTATCCTATAAGAATATCGAGATCGTCCATCTGTATCTCTCGGACGCTGTGCGATTGTCTAGTTTTTCATCTATACTATAATATTATAAAGCTGAAGAGTCTGTTTGTTTGTTTGTTTTTTTTTAACGCGCTAATCTCAGGAACTACTGGTTAGAATTGAAAAGTTCTTGTTGTGTCGGATAGTCCATTTATCGAGGAAGGCTATAGGCTACTTTTTATTTTGATATTCCCACGGGATCGGAACTTACGCGGGTTAAACCGCGGGGCGCAGCTAGTTACTTAAATATTGAGGCTATACTTAATGTTTGTGATGAACCGCAACCATCCCAGAAAGTAGAGTTATTTTTCAAATTTAAAGGGTTAGTAGTTTTTGCATAGGTAACGGGAATATTAACAAACAAACATGATTTTCTTTAAATCGTGTTCTAGTTTAGATTTTTTTTAATTCGCTTTTCTGTACAGGCTTTTTGTCATCTCTACCTTTTCTCTAATATACAGATAAGCATAGAGTTAGTCCTAATATTAAGGCGATAACTATCAATATTTAAATGGGACGCTTTGTATATTTCAAAACTGTATCCATAAAAAGTATTTAGGTCTGGTGAAGAGCTTTTCAGGCTATTTCCGTACCGCTGTCGTGTCGTTTCAAAAGCGGTTTTATAGGCCGAAACCTTGACACAGTTGTGACCTAGTTCTAATCTTGCCGTCCCTTTACAAACTTTGCTATCTAGTCGCTAGTATTAACTGTAATTACTCGTAGCATCAAGACAAACAATGGACATAAATCCATGATAACATCGATGATGAGCCACTAATGATTCTGTCTTGTAAAGATAACGATCGACCCTCTATGTTGTAGGTGAATGACAGAATTACCTGTACCTACCTATGTTATTTTTAGTGTTTGTATTGTATACTTGTTTTAATTGTTTTTAGTGTTTCTTATTCTAATGGTAAAAAATGGGACAGGAAACTTTTACTCTATGACTTCGCTCTCCGTCAAGCTGTATCTCATGAACCGTGATAGCTAGACAGTTGAAATTTTCACAGATGATGTATTTCTGTTGCCGCTATGATGAAAATTACTAAAAACAGAATATAATGGAATATAGTCGAACTCGCTCGCCTTTATGCGACCCCTCATGCGAAATTTCAGACTCGTAGCTCCTGTAGTTTCAGAAAAATTTTCAGGGATTTCACCCGCGCACGTCCCGATCTTGCATGAATTTTGGAATAAAAATCCCCTTAAGAGGAAAGGGTACCGGGTGCTATCTCCATACAAATGTATCGACTGTTTCCTCCCTGGATAATGAATGACACTAGAGCAAATATTTATGTTGCATAAAACTTATAACTGCCATGACCATTACTGATCATGCCCAATAATGACCATGCCCAAATGTTTTGTTTTTTCGTTTGTTTTGTTTTTTAAATCTTAATTGCTATGATAATTAGAAAATGAAAAAACCTAGACATAAAGGCATAGTCATAGCAATGGATATACACATAGTTATAGGTTTTGTTGCATAAACCCTAGACACTGTCATTATCCAGGGAGGAAACAGTCAACTACGTTTGTATGGAGAGAGCGCCGGTACCCTTTCACTTTAACTACCGCTATATCTATTTTCACCCAAATCGGTACAGTCATTAGGCCGTAACGGAGAAAGAACAAACAAACAAACAAATATACAAATAAATAATCAAACAAACTTTAGGATTTATAATATTAGTTTGGATATTATTATGTCGATAAAATAACCAAACAAATTATGCAATGTCAACTACACATTACATAGTGATAGATAGAACAAATTATGCATGTTATCAAATACAAATATTAATATACAATTAGATTATAAATTCATTCAAGCTGAATAGAGCAGTGCTGTGCTCCAATTCTTTCATAAAAACTATGCGAGATTTCTACAAAGACATTTTGTCGTCTTAACCCATCTTGCAGATGCATTCTTTTTAATATTTCCCACGGCATATAAAAGCATCGCCAAAATGCCATCAAACCGTGATAATTGTAGACGCGTATACTAGCAGGTGCGTTTTCAACAATACGACAATTGCTCGAACTTGAGCCGCATGCTGGGTGTACTGCAATTACGCGGGGTCCATGCATTGTTGCTCGTTTCCATCGACATCCGATAACGGGATTCTATATCTCTATTTAGATGGTTTTACAGATAGATTGATAATTTAATTCTTTATTGCAAACACCGTTTTTAAAATACATTAAGCCGAAGTGGTAAGACCAGAAGCGCGATAGAGGTGTCTTAGAATCACTTTTTGGGTATCAACCACTAAAATCCATAGAATGTTATTCCTACTGTCGTAAAGGTGAAGAAATGTTTTGTATTGTCATACACTTCGAAACACGATTAGAGTGATTTGCCTCGATAGAAAAAAATCGTGAAAATCCTTTCCGATCCTAATCTAATCCGAGCTTTTTCAATTTTACGCCGATTGTAAAGAAAAAACAAGTACAAAATTTATATTTCGTAAACTTTACATCAAATCCCATAAGGTAGTACAGATGGTTTTTCACTAAGATAGATGTTAGTCTTTTAATTACATAAAACAGCGCGGGGGAAAGGGATAGGGGTTTTTAGGTTCTACTTCACCTTAAGGTTGACCGCTATTGATTTTCCGAGCAGCGCCATCTGTTGACAGTTGATGATGTTGGTTGATGAAATATAAAAAACAAAACTTAAGTCTAAGTGTTACAAATGGCGGTCTTATCGCTTAAAGCGATCTCTTCCAGGCAACTTTTACGGATATATTTGCATCTGTACAAAATGCATATTAACCTCGTCTATTAAAATTATTTGACTATTGTGGAAATAGATAGATAGATAGATAGATAGATAACTTTATTTGTACAACACAGAAAGAAACAGAACACGAAATCACGAAATCTCTACAGCAAGCCTCGAAGCGGCGAAGCGTTGGCAACCAGCCAGTTCTGATTTGGACTTCCTGTATGCAAACTCTGTTTGTGAAACGCTTAGAGACCTACCTGTAATATTCTATGCTTCGGAGAGATCAATTTCTCTAAATGAACAAAAAACCGTATCCCCTCATTATCACTAAGTAACTTTCCAAAATGCTTCTATATATGACGTGTAAATCACCCAGCTGTTGTATTTCCACGCATATTATGATATTGATTAGAATCATCAAATATAAGCCAGACGCATACAGATGTACCCTTTGCTTGGAAACAGTGTTTTTTCTGACTAACGGTACCTCAATATTACGGTCGCGGCCCAGGTAGACGTGGACCCACTGATTATTCTTTGATATATTTCCCTTTGAATAAACTGCAACCCGATCGTATTAAACTCGATACTCCATCCAAATCACTTACCCTGTATTGTTTACGTAGGTGCGGACTACTGCAATCAAACGTTGTTTTAAAACATTCGCTTTTATTGAAGGACTTTATCATCATCACTACATAGTATAAAACAAAGTCGCTTTCTCTGTCCCTATGTCCCTATATCCCTTTGAATGCTTAGACCTTTAAAACTACGCAACGGATTTTGATGCGGTTTTTTTTTTAATAGATAGAGTGATTTAAGAGGAAGGTTTATATGTATAATACATGCATAATATAGCCGTGAAAAGCCAAGGCGGGTCGCTATCTCTTTATAAGGTTAAATTGTCTTGTTTAGTAAAAAATAAGTCTATAGGAGACGTAGGCGGAGTTGTTAGAAGGACGCGTGGCAAACAATAGTCGCCGGTACCTACCTATAGCTACGGGTGCGTAGCGAATGGCCCTTTCTTTGCAAGCTAATTGCACCATAATTAAATGACAAACAAAATAACGTTCCATCTTAGTTTTGAATAGCGTCAACCCTCGCTTTTGTGCGGTGAAAGTAAAAGTCCTAAATAGATCGGCGGCGCCCGTTTATGACCAGCTGAAAACTGTTACGTTTATTGACCATTGGTAGGACAAAGCTGCCTTATTTCCTTATACACCTTGTTACCGTTTATCGCCACGATTGCGGAACTTTACGCCTACCGACTCTATTAAATTCAATTTCTCTTGCTATCTATCCTAAAAGATCAATGTCTCAATACAATAATAATGGTGATATTAATATAAAATACAAAGTCTGTCAGTCTGACTGATGATATATCAACGCACAGCTTAATTAAACCAATAAACGGATCGGGATAAAATTTGGCAAACAGACTATTATGACGTAGGCATCCGCTAAGAACGGTTTTTGGAAAATTCAATTCCTACGCGGATAAAGTCGCGGGAAAAAGCTATATAAATTAGTAAAACACAGCGTCATCTTCCGATGGATTATACATGTTAGATTTAATAAATACAAACTTGTTTTATTATAAAGAGCAGCGTATGCGCACTGCGTATACAAGACATGAGACCGGACAGGGCAGCATAGCGCACGCGCACAGAAGCGATCCCTGTTCCATTCCTGTCGCGCGGTGACCCATTTGTTGTATTGGAAATGACAGCCATATAGGGCTGTACAGTTTTATGAAATCTGATAATATAATAATAATCAGCCATTTTTGTCCCACTACTGAGCAAAAGCCTCCGGCCCGTCGGAAGAAATGGACGTCCTTTCGTCCCTCCCCACACCCCGCTCAGAAAATAATAAATTCCCTTCTTTCACAAACAAATATCTGCATGGAATCAAATACTTATATTTTGGTAAATGTGGTACAGAGGTAGCATTGCGTAAAGCACAACTGACAAACTGTCCAATAACTACGAATAAGAACGACCGGTTATCAAATTTAAGAAATAAGGCGAGGTTTTATTCAAAAACTAACAGAAATGGACACAAAAATATATCACTACTAGCAACACCTCACGGTTTAACCTACGTAAGTCCTAATTCCGTGGGAATATCGGGATAAAAAGAAGCCAATGATATTTCCAATGAATCAATGTATCCTCATATTAAGTTTAACCAAAATCGATCCAGTACCTTTGGAGCTCATTCGTTACAAACCAAAATGTCACAAAGTCTCTTCAGTGTTAATAATAAAGTGGTAGAGATTCAATTGGTGACAACCCTAGAGGCTGCTCAGACCCTGGTCCAAGAGTCGTGGTAGGGACAAGATATTGTTCAAAGGATGCGTAATGATCAGATTTGACAATGAATATTATAGATTACAACATGTCCGTCAATTTAATGATATAGAAGAGTCCTTTCTGAGCACGCAATCTACGTCGATGAAAAACTCTATATCTACTCTTCTACAGCAACTATATTATGAATTACTAGCTGCGCCCCGCGGTTTCACCTGCGTAAGTTTTGATCCTGTGGGAATATCGGGATAAATAGTGGCCTATATGTTAACCCTGTTGTATATAACGAGTTTTATTGCATTCGGTTTAGTAGTTTTTGCATGAAGGAGTACCAAACATACAAACACACGCACACACATACATACTAGCACACAAACTTCCACATTTACAATATTCGTAGGACTAGCAACCTGTCCCGGCTTCGCACGGGTAGCAGACCATTTTTTTCCGTCATAACTCGGCCAATAAAAAAATACGTTAAATAGTTTTCAGAACTTTAGACGGACAGACCGGTTCCTACTGGGTAAGCACGCTCCATCGTAGGCCATAATGATGCTTACCATCAGGCATATTATGGTCAAGTGCAAACCCATTCCTAATAAAAAATATAAAAAAAAAGACGCAGTGGGGACTTTGTTTTATAATATGTTTTATGTAGTGACATGCAAATTTTCCATTACTGAGTATAGATTCTTTCTTATGACACATTTATGTATGGAGACTGCATGATTTTCCGCGGAAAAGCGTGCCTACGTAAATATGGTCACAATTAAATTGATTATTAGTTGTTGTTGTTATTAGGCCTGTGCAGCCACAAATGGAGGACGGATGGAAAAAGTTTGTTCCCCTGCCGTCCTTCTAGCCTCACTCGCTTTATTTTGGGGTTTTCAAGTCACGAGCGTTAGGTATCTTCGGGGGGTGCGTGCTACATCTTAGACCGCTTCGTCGCCTAACATCGTGGGAGATAATGGTTAATGCTGACCCATTTATTACATAAAAATATATATGTTCTACGTGACGTACTTACCTTACTAATGTTGCAGTGTATTGTGAATCAGATTGTCGCAGTAAATACAACATACATGGCAATGTCCATTGTTCCTAACGCCCACACACAACCGAAACCGTATTCAGAACAAATAAGCGCTAACCTCGAAGGACTTTGTCGTCGTTACACTTTGACAAATACAATATAATAGTACAAAATGTCAAGTTTTGTTTACTTACTATTTTGTAAAGGGCATTAATGACGCTTGAGTTTTCCATTGACATTTTGTGCGGCTTGCATGACATTGAACCTAAACAAATTTAGCAAACTTTTAGGTATATGCATTTATCTAAAATTAAATTCTATTTCAACAACCACAATAGGTGGATATTATTTAATCAGTTTGGCACTTTGACAGTTGATTAAAATATTTTTTTTTATTGTGCGAGTGAACATTTTTCATACAAAAACTTTGTCGTTATTATTTTCTGCGTAGAGTGCACCTCCGCCCAAAACGTTTTTGGTCCGTAGGTAATATGGTATAGCCATTAGCCACCCACATACATACGAACTAAAAACAAAACCCTCTCTTATGGCTGCGCCATAGTCGGGTTTATACATTTTCATTCGCAACTTAAATACACCCTTACTGTCCCTAAATGTTTGACTCTACTTTTTCACATCAACATTCAAAATAAACACTATTTATATCTATTTTAATTTAGTAGGTAGCAGTGAGATTGAGGTCACGTCAGCGACTGCGGTTGTAGGGTAGCATGAAGGCCCAGATATAGGTCGCGATATAACACGTGTGCCGTCCCACATAACCTATTTAATTAATGGTGTGTTTGCCTCATTGTGCATCGCTTGAGGGGCTTGCACCTTATACAGACGGTTTATTGCACTTATCCCTGTGTTTTTGGAGCTAATTTATTCAAAATGTGTAGGCGTATCTTAACATTACATCATTTAAAAAGCTGCCTTGTGGTTTGCTAGATTAAAACGTAATTTCTATTTATAATATAATATTTTGTAATATAATTGAGAACGCACGCATCTGCATCCAATCGTGAGTCAGGGCTGAGCTCACTCTGACATCAACGATGCACAATACTAAATCGGTTTACTTGAATTTCTACTTTTCAATTTGCGTAGGCGATTATTTCTGCTGTCGAGTAACGTAGTTATAGAATTACAAGTACTGACTGGATAATCGTCTCGTACAGATTGCGCTCGGCAAGTGTTCACGCAATTTTCACCTTCGGGCACTGAGCGAGGGAGGCATGAGGCGGGTTGTAATTGTCGCGTGCTGAATGTCCGAACGTTTGCCCCTAGGCGTCTTCCGCGTCCATTGTCGATTGAAAGCAAAATGCACTGAAATTGAACGTAACGTTGTTGGCGGACTCGGCGACACGTTAACGTAAATTGCAGTGTGAGTCACGCGAGCGAGCGACCGACCGAGCGAGCGTTGTGTCGAGCCAGCCGAGCTTAGGAAGTTTGTATCAACCCCGTAGAGCCGTAGCTGCTACGGTACGGCAGACGGCAGTCGAGCGAAGAACGCGCTGGCAAGCGGTGGCGTCGCTCTCGTCATACACGCCTTCCCAACCTACAAACGAACCTTCCGTGGCGCTCCCGATTTGTTAATCAAATTGGATGAAATAAGTCGTCAGGATTGGAGTGATTGTATTGTAATGAAGGTGGACCCTGTCGTCGACTGATGCAGCATCAGACCTGTGTACGGATTATGGAGTTTGTTGAGTGCGACAGTCAACCCTATCGCAAGTGAAGTTCCCAGTGATGTATTTCGTGGTTGTTTTGAAAAAGCAGCAAAATTAACTCTTACGAGGAGCTGGGAGAGCGCGCGGCGCCGCCGAGGGGTGTGCGCCGCCGCCAGTTCATTCGAGGCTGGAAGAAGACCATGGGGGTCATCTCCAAGACTTTCGGTGTCGTTTTCAGTCTGTAAGTTTTATTTTACCTAAGAACTTAAGAATATTTTTGTGGAATGTTTTGTAAAATGAAAGTTGTATAGAAATGGGAAGTTATTTAAAGGGCTATGTTTTAGACCCAGTTGATTTCTATAAAGATAACTCGATATAAGAAAATCCAAGACATGAGAAAACTTTTTCTGTCACAATAGGAAAATAACTTCTATCATGTCAATTAATCAGCAATACAAGTGGCAATAAACCCTGTGTATACTGCTCCAGCGGTAAACAGAGTTGGGCTTGCGCAAGCGTTCCTATTCGCACGCACTGAGACGCGCGTGCGCAGCTTAGAACACCACACTTCGCTACCAGCAGTCATCTTTTCACTTGATTTCCGCTTCTCTCACGCACTCAATGATCTGATCTTATGCAAAAATTACGACACCATGCGACTGTAAGTAGGTACGTTCCATTCAGTTCGACTTTGTTATTGTTGTTTACGTCCTAAGTTGTTCTCACAGACGAAACTCATTAGTCTGAATACTCTGTTTAACTTTCCCTCGGCCTAATTCAGTGTACATAATAAATGATAAGAGCTCGTTCTCTAATTGATACTTCTATGCAAACGGTTAATTTGTTAATCTTGTTTACAGTTCTCCCATTATCTTTAACAAGGCGGATAATTTCTTTAAAACTTTAGTCTTAATTAGTCTTGTCATTTGTATTCTGGGTGTAGCTTACAATATTTAATAAAACATAGGTAGTTTTTGTTTCCTGCCTGAATGCGTCATTTATTTTAGTATCTAATAAAATTATCATATAAGTACAACAATGTATTTTTTTATGCTCTACCGAAGTAAAATCTTCTTTAAATGATTAGTTAAAGAAGATTTTACATCACACCTTTATGTAAACATTGAAAAACAAAATAAACTAATATCAGAGTATAATTTGAACCAATAAGTTTATCTGTTTGATCCAATTGTTTCTATCTAAATGGAATCTAGAAATTGTGCTAATTATTTTGCTCTATGAAACAGATTTCTATCGCGTAATGTAGAAGTACTAATTGGTGGTTGAAAAGTCTGTATCAAACAGCACAATGCAGTAGATTTTAACATAAGTACAAAGAGTTTGCTTAACTTTAGTACGTTTTTTAATAGAGTTTGAGTCCAAAATATCTGTATTTAAATACCTCCGATGGGCTGGCGTCAGATGTTAAACATCAACCTATATCTAGGAAATTAACAGAGCACACCTCCGCAAATGTGGTAATGTATTAAATAAAGCCGTATTTTAAAACATATCTGATAGACCTTGGATTGTATTTATTATTTCTTAACATCCTCTCTGAAATGTTAATTAATTGACGAATCTTTGTGTTGGTAGATTAGGTTCAGAAATCTTTCCTCTGGACACGGTCGAATAAGATGAGAGGGAAGTATAGGTGCTGCTGCTAGACAAGCCTGCCCCATCCTTAACCCAATTAAATAGATCTATTAGTTGCGGAAAACAGCCAGTACAATTAGACTTATAAACTCTTTAGTGATTTTAATTAATATCCCGGGTAACACAAGTTTTATAAGATATGAATAAGTGCCAGGCTGGCAGTCAAAAGCTTGGAAAAACAGCAATAAGGATTTAGTTCACTACTTCACTAGCCTGCCCTAAGCCACGGTAAAAATCTACGTCAAAAATTGAAATGGTAACGCTTTGAATTGGTTTTTAAATATTTTAAGTGAATCCCTAAGTTCTCGTACTTTAGTCATGTAATTTATATGTTTTAAGTATCCTTAGGAGGCTCTCTATTTATGAAAACAAACTCGTTTTGTTTTTAACACCTCACTCCTATAAAGGGCCGTAAGTGTAAAATAATAAGTGAGTCTTATCTAAGAAACATTGCCTTCTTCGCCTTCATGTTAGAATTAATGATGATTACCATGTTACATAATAACAAGTAAACCGTTTTTACACTTAAACAATTTCTGCAATCGTATTAATCTTTCGAGAAAATTAGAAAGGCTTTCTTTGAACAGCTTTGAGCATAAAAGGCACGGTCGCCGACATTCGGGCACCCATTTATAAAAGACAACTATTTGTAGTCAAAGGAGGCAGGATAACAGTTTCTTTAATCCAGTCTTCCGTGTTTTGATGTTTGCGTTGAAAGATATAATGGTTGTTTGGAAGTTAAGTCTTGATCGGTGTTCACTTTCAACTTGTCCGCCCGTTCGAAAGTATCCAAGCGATGGTAAGTTATTGCCTAAACTTCAAACCACTCGCTAGTCGCTAGTCTTTCCAATTAATAAGCTTTACATTGCACAATTGCATGTTTGTTTATGTCTCTCAATTTATGATTATTAAATTTAACAACACAATCAATCTTGTATTATTGAATCGTAAAATTATACGTAAAAAAGTAAAATCCATATTCATTACATAGTCAGAGGCGCGTAAAACAAACTTTACAACGCGCGGGTTATCTACATCTATTGGTTTAAATTAACAATGACACGATTTAAAGTTTACGATTGTCGTAAATCTCATGTCTTTTACGGGTTCGGCGCGCAACTTGGGTTCCGTGATTCTATATCGTTAGTTGCGGCTGCCCGATGCCCAATCAAACACTCGTAAAGTTATGCTTCGCTCGTAATCTACTCGATATGGGAACTATCTCACAGAGATCGGACGCGATACACCGTCCCAACCGTTTCCTTCGGTCGACCATACGCCACACCCGATTCTCAATCCTACCATCTCGGAATACCGACTGATTGAAATCACCCATGCTATCTGAATTCGGACGAGTTTAGACAAACACCGTAAAATGTAAAGCATGCATGGAGAATATTTCTATGTTATCGTAAATTCAAATTTGCTCAGGCTGTTTTATTGCTGAAAGACACGTAAATGCAATTTGCTGAACTGTCTGCTAACGTAATTTGAATAAATTGAATTTTTATATGGGAATTTTTAATTCAGATTTTTCTATTTATTTTTATTAAAATATTATGACATCAAAAGGCTTTATTATCTAAGAGGTCGTTAAAAACATTAGTCTCTACCTGATTATTTTATTTAAACTCGTATTTTGGGACAAAAACGGGAGTAACTCGATCCTGTATATATTTGTGCGTAACTCTAAACAATAGAAGGGAACGGCTACGCACTCCTGCGCAGTCAGATGGAATGGCATTGTAAGTCGGCAACGCGTCTAACTGGTGTGGACACTTCGTCTGCCAAGGACGGATGGGATGAGGGACAATGCGATTTTACGCGAAATTGAATCGTGCAAAAAGTTCAGGAAAAAATTCTATAAAAAATCTGTACTTATTAACTTTTTAGTACGTTCACAATTTTGCTCTAAATAATGTCTTGATAAGGAAATATTATATCCATATACCAAAATATACATATAAAATTAATTATTAATACTTGTTTTTTCTTTACAAAATTATAATTAACACTAAGAATTATTTTCAGAGTTTCTTTAATATCTGCAGATAAAAATCTCATTTTTACATTTATAATTATAAATAAGTATCAAAACACAATTTAGTTTAATTTATTTCTGTTTGTTACACCTGAGATTTATTTTCAAGGTCTCAACTGTACTAAGACACGTAAAAAAGTGCAATTAACACATCCCTGTAGAATTTATTTGACTAAAATTTATATCCGTGAAAAAGTTATACCTGGGTAGATAACTTATTTCTTACCCAAAAACTATTTTTTTTATTTTTGTTATATAAAATAGTAAGTAATGGTTTAGCAGGTTACTTAATTACAAAAGATTAAATAATAATCCAACTTGATAGCCTAAACTTAACGCAAATCTGTTGTTTGCCGAATTTCAAAAATAAATGCCTGAGAACGAAGCCTAAATCTAGAATTTATTTTGTGTTTTTTTTTTCATTATAAAATATATTATTATCTGAGGTCATTACTTAATATATCGAAGGCCAGTATTCTTCAAAGCGGTCTGAATTGCGGGTTAAAATTGCTCGCGCTGTGTAAGTCACTTAGATTAGATGTAAAGACAATATTAAAATATTAAGTTCCCTTCAGTGTGGGATGAGTGTTTCGTTCTCGTGAGACGGATGCGCTTGCGCACCCATCGACTAACATGACTCGCGGCACCGAACCGTTTGACATGCTACATGTTCGTGTGACAAATAGAACACTGAAAACAAACCGCAGAGAATGATCAAACGGTTTTATTTTACTTTGTTTCATCTCGGACTTATGAACATAAATGAAAATACTTTATAAGATTAGCATCATTCATTAAAGTTCCCTCTAACTATTACCTATTATTAAGCATAACTTTTATTTCCCTTTGACTTTGTTTACGAACATAGACATCTACATTTTTTTTAGACATAGCACACGCTATGGGACCCCAAGCAAAGCAACTTCGCTTGTGTTGAGATGACCAGATAAAGGATATAATACTTATATACTTTTTGTATACTAAACATAAGTACTAAAGAAATTACTATACACAAATACTTCTTCGATGGCGGGAATCCAACCCGCAACCTTCTACGTCTCGTAGGCCCACCGTGCTACAGAGGTCGTCAAGAAACATAGACTTATGACATAGACCAATTAATACACATTAGCTTGATTAAAAACTGCTTTCTATATAGTTGTGAGCTTATTTAGTCAGTGTCTGTGGATTTTTTGTTATACCTTGACGATTTTGATTCGACGATCGATTGACGTTTGCGGTAACTTTTATTTCTGATTAGTCCGTTTATCCTTATCTAGCGTAGTTATCCTTCCTGTCAATATACGAGTAGGTACCTACATGTTTTTATCATGTTTATCATCAATTGTCACATTTTTAAATAAATACAATAAAATATACTTAAACAAAGGCACAGTCGCGATGCGCAGGAGTGATCGAACGTATCGGTCGTTGTCCTTACATTTCCTGTCGTTGTACTTATATGTTACGGACATTTTGCATAATGACCGGGCATAACTTATAATGCCTAAGAACTTCGAGTAGTGTGATAAAATTACTTTGACCGGTCCGTATATGCCCAACTTACCCTAGTTCCTTTGACAAATAGAGGCTAGCGATAAAATGCGAAATTGGTAGAGTTCCCCTTAAATATCGGTATAGATTTGGACCAAATATTGGTATACATAACAAAATAATACTTACAATATTCAATAAAAAAAATATTACCTAGATGTTTACCCGACAACGGGAAAGATAAAAAATCCAATTCATAAGTAACGAACTTCGGGTTGCAAAGATGTAGTTAAAATAAACCAAAGGGTGGGAAGAAAGTTATCAAATACGTGTATTATAACTTGATGAACTAAAACCATATAAAGGTATGTCGTTAGTTTTATTACATTACCTACTCATTTTTGATGTGAAACATCTATAGCCGCAAGTAAAACCGATTTCTGGCGTGGCGACGCATGCCGCATGCCGTGGCGACGCGTCGCCGCGCTATATCATCATCATCATCCGAGCGATGTTCCCGGTTGCATCCCTCTCGGGAGCCCGGGGTCCGCTTTCCTACTTTTACGCCTCCACTTCGCACGATCTTCGGCATCCCGGGTTGTAAGGCCATTTGCACGCATATCACCCTCTACGACGTCAAGCCAGCACTTCTTGGGTCTACCCAGTCTGCCACGACCCGGCGGAGGCGCCATGGCAAGACATTTCGCGTCGCCGCGCTATATGATGGTATACAGTCTATAAGCAGTAGTGTGTACGGTGTGTACACCGTAATCGACTGTGCGATTCTATCACAATCTGTTCTTTTCTGCATACCTATTACTTTTACAAAATAATGTTTTATATTTGCTCCATGTATAGACTTATTGTCGTCTCTTCCTTGATTATAATAGACGGGGTGTTCATTATGATTAGGTTGACAAAGTGATTAATCTTGCAGTTTTATTTTTTCAAATTATGCGGGCAATATGTAACACTGGTCCCTTTGCATAATGCCCGGACTTATTATGTTACCCGTAACATATATTACTCATTTCTCCGTTCGATTGGCTTACTATATTTAGTATCTTTTTGTCTTTCAGTCGTTCAAATATTTGATATAGATTATCTTCCTAACACACTTTAGTTCTTCAGTAAGTGTTTTCCCTGACATTTATTTTATTATTATTAGATTTAACTACAAAGTTATTTTAATTACCGATTTAAGTGTTAAACTGTGTTTTGTTAAATTTTATGAGTTCGCTATATCACGTTCGAATGGTCCAAACACAAAATAACACTCAGTTTGTATGGAAATGATGGTGCTAATCATTGAAGGTGATGTCCATGTAACGGCCCGCCATTTTTTAGTCTTTCGTAAAAATGACCCATATACAAAATGAAATCTGACATTATTTTGCGTAATGCGCTTTTATAGCATAATTTTCCAACTACTTAAATCTTTATTAGGCGTTGAAACTATCAAAAAATTAAAGTGTCGTTTATAAATTTACCGACTTAAGTCGGTAAAAATAAATTGATGGTATGGATGGTAATTGATGGTAAATTGATGGTAAATTGGTTTGTTGGTAAATCTCCTTTTTTTTTAAAAAAAAAAAGGAGATTTGCCTGCGTAATTTGTCGCGTAAATATTTTTTTATGTATTTAATTACACTGTTATTTCATCTGGGATCGTTTCAAAGCTTAATAAAGAATTCAGTACTTAGAAAATTATCTTCTGGAGTCACAAAATAAAACCCTTCCTTTTGGCTTCGCCGTAGGCTTCGCAGTAAAAATAGTGTTACATTTCCATTTCTAACTAAATAATTCATATGAAATACTGAATGTATTAAATTATATTGTCATTAGAGCTAAAGGCGTGTGCTAAATTTCAGATCAATCTGTCAACAGCAAGGGGTGAAGTTCCAATTACTAAAGACAAAGGGCAAACTAAATAAAATTGTTTAAAACTACTTGTTTTTCGAATTAAACAAGTAGGTCGAAATACCCTAAGTAAAAAAAAATTACGACTTTTTAATGGACTTTTGAAATTAACAGTCAGATCACGAAGTTATAAAGTCCCCAAGTTTATGCCCTAATTACTCCTGAGTCACCATATGAACAAAACAATGAATTCACTAACAACATTAAAGTTGCATGAGTCCTAATAGAAACGCGAGGGGGTCACGAGCCGTAGGTCACCATATCCTGATGTCCCCATCGTTACCACCATGCAATTGTGTCCATTTCCGGTCGAAGCTCACAATCCACCGCAAAATGAACCCTAGTTTCAAGAGTCAAAGTCTAAATTACCTTTTTAACTGTTTAATTAAGTTTAAGGGCTAATGGCCCCAGCGTTTTCATTAAGTGCTTTATTGTCTACACGGTTTTATTGTGCCACATTTTACTTTATTATCCGTTTGTTACTTGTAAAAGCTTTTATCACATCACGATGTAGGATTTCCTTCGCGGCATATCTTGCCCTAGTTAAATTCAAACAACCAGCTAAATTCTATTAAGTACTACTAGGTTCTGGACTACTACTAGAGTTTTTAGTGGGTAAACCTCTAGTCGCCTTTCACATTCATAGACGAATGAGGCCCACATACCCTCGCTGCTCCCCGCCTGGGATGATGCATAAGGGCGCATTTTGTTTACCTTAAAAAGGGGGTGAAACCCTTTTGTAGTGTCTCTAGCACCAATGGTTAAGTGCGTTGATATATCGTTAGGACTTTGAATTTTATTTAAAAACCTATACTGTCTCTTAATGATCTTCTCTTCAAGCTTTTTGGTCCTGGGTTTAAACAGTATTCCACTTTAAGGACCTGGTTGATATTATCCAAGTGCTTACAAGCGACACTTTAGTGTCCTTTGTGCGCCTGAGAAAATAAGATCCCAGGTGCTTAAAGGAGACTTCAATAAAAGTATTATTTTGGATATCCTTTAATCACCAGTAAATTTACACAAGCAACCAGTCCTTAAAACTTGACCACCCTTCATTGACAGCACAGAAATACAGGAAACTAAAGATCCTTCAAAACGACCTCTAAACCCCTGAGCTATCGCAAACTGTTGCAATTATAATGTTGATCTACAATAGGCATTTGTTAACTAGTGTTGTGGTGTAAATGAGCTGCCTATATGCATATTCGTCTACCTTAATTATCGGAAGTCCTTTGTAACAATCTAATTGTTGTGACGTAATAGTTCGAACAATGCGAATTCGCTAAGTTATATCGAGGGCAGGATGATGTTTTTGTTGTTTAGAAAAATAAGATCACACAATCACAGGGGGGGGGGTCATTATATAAGTACCATGTGGGCAAATTGTAACTTCTTACGGCGACCCAGTTGGTCACCATGCCGGACTGCCAAATACAGTGTTGTCTAGCACCCATAACACAAGTCTAGTTACTTATCTTGAGGCTAGATGTCAATGTGTGGAATGTCCTGCAATATTTATTTATTTAATACTTACAAATCATCGAAAGAGTACTAAAATTATTTTATTGCTCCTTTCATATCTTGATCTATTTAATCTTTTCTCACCTTTATATTGTCTATTGTAAATTCCATCAAAAAATATCATTGGTAGTTATGTGGTACTCTTAAATAGGGTAAGGTAGACTAGAATGTAAACCAGTCTACCTACCATCTTCCAATTTTTAATTGTTCCCTACCAACGTCTCAATTTAACGCAATTTAAGTTTCGCATCCATCGCCCTGTTATTATATCGCGCTTACTTCGATCAAGATTTTCAATTTATGAAATTCTCAGAAACATAATTCTTAGGCGAGAAAAAATGGTGATTGATTATAATAAAGTTAAATAATTATATTTTAGTTTTTTTTTTTGAGGGAAGACGGTCTTCTACCTGCTTACTAACGCTTTATTCGTTTGATGTAGTCAATCATTATCATTACTTAATATAAAATAAAGACACTTTTCGCCGTCCCTACGTCCCTATGTATGCTTAGATCTTTAAAACTACGCAACGGATTTTGATGCGGTTTTTTTAATAGATAGAGTGATTAAAGAGGAAGGTTTTTAGATATAATACATGCATAATACGGCCGTGCGAAGCCGGGGCGGGTCGTAATTCCTAAAATAATTCCTTCATCGAAACCTCGACAATTAAATCTTTGTACTTAAACGTGGAAATCAAGCATGATTGAGCGACTTCATGCTTTAAAGTGACCATTAGTTGTCTGTAGACGAAAGTAAGCATGGTGCGATCTAAAGTATGCGATTTTAGTAATGTTGCCTTTGCTACAGATGGTATGAAAATTAAAAAAAACTCGGCTAAGTGCGATAGTAGGCATCCCGCTACGAAATCAGCGAACACTGATTTCTGGGGTCTGGGTATCTTATTCTTGTCATTAGACTTTGTTTCCCATTTATTTGATTCCTGAAACAAAAAGTTATAAGTAATTTAATCTATCCCTAAGTAAAATAAGTATAATCTATTAATAGGTATAAAATTTAAAGTATTGCTTGCCTGACCGATATATTATTATTACCGCACTACGAATGGACGGATCATGTTAAAATTTGGCATACGGGTAGCTGAAATACTAACGAAGGCATCCGCTAATTTTTTTGGAAAACTCAAACTGTACGCGGACGAAGTCGTTAGCAAAAGCTAGTTTATCATATTATTTCCTTGTCTATTAGGTGTTTACTTGCTATCAACTTATAATTTATCTCTACTTTTCGAACGTAAAACACTTCACGCTCGTCATACATCGCACAATGTGCGGGTCTTGAATACTTAGTCTTCCTACTGTCAATTACGAATAACCGTATAGTATACTGGCGTAACATGGCAAATTTTATGTAACTTCCTACATTTTACCCTTGAATATTGTTAAAAAAGAAATAGGTATTTACTGAATAATAAATAAATAGTTGTATTTCTCCAAAAAAGTATAGATACCTCTACCTATTCATACACATTTAAACTATCCATTTAAATAATTATATGGTATACTAGCATCATCTCGCGGTTTCACCCGTAACTGCCGATCCCGTGGGAATATCGGGATAAAAAATAGCCTTAACACTCCCAATGAATCAACGTATGCTCATACCAAGTTTCATCAAAATCGGTCCAGTAGTTTCGGAGCCTATTCAATGGAAACAAACAAACAATCAAATCTTTCCTCTTTATAATATTAATACAGACAAACAATTTGCAAACAACCTTACTGTTTATGAAACATTTTCTCACAGAAATAAAAATATAAACAACACCCAGTAATAGACCAATTCATTCTAATATTTTGGAACCTTGAAAATAAATAAATTGTATTTTTACTTAAAGATTACACCTTTGTTGCGAAAATAATCGTCACGTTTCCGAAATATTTTGGGCACGACAGGAAATGGTAAAGTGGCCACTTGTCCAGGCAGACTAAACAAGTTTTCGGACCTAGTTTACATCGACTTAATTGTGATCTCGTGTTGCAACCGATAATTAGTTTGACCACGTAAAATATGGCTACATATACTACAGTTAAAATGTTATTCTTTGAACTTTAACTTACTTATTCGGATGTAAGACATATTGCGACACAAAATAACGTGTGTAACAAAAAAAAACCTGTAATCCCTTTTGGTTAGGTACGGTCGACTGCATAATTGCAGACCCACCGTAGAGCTCCAAAACGGTTGTTTTACGAATGTTTTCAATACAAGCAAGATTCTAGACACCTGCTTCAGGAGCTGAAGTTTAAAGTCTTCTAATTTATCAATTAATCAAACAATAATTATTAGGATAAAACATTCCAATAATAGTAATTTTCTAACTCTACCTGGGGCTGCAATTATGCAGCCGACCGTATATACCTACAGGTTCCCTCGGACCTTACACGAAAAAATAAAAAAACTGAAGAATATTTTTTTTGTTTTTGAAGATAAGTAGTTACTTTATTTTTTAAAGTTGGGGAAATTACCCAGAGTTTGAGGAATTATTTACCAAGATCCGTCTACCAATAATAGTGTTACGATATCTTGAAAATTTCGTAATTTTCCAGTAACTTATAGTAATTTTCCGTATATTAAAATTAAATTAATTATTTCGTTTTCATGCAAAAATATTTTAATATGCTACATTTAAGTGGGTTACCACACAGCTAGTTGTTCGTTTTTTTTTTGTTTTACGTAGCAACTCGTCGGTTAATTTGAAGTTATGCATTAATTTCATTGCATTCAACCTAGACGTAGTTCTAAGATACAACGATTTAAGTTCAATGCTACTAACCCAATTTACACCGACATAATGAGTTAAGAAAAACAATTTATCAGTTAATTTGTTCATATCAAGCAGGAAGTAATTCAACGCGAATATTGGGCACGTAATGTATCAACTTCTAACTAAAAGAAGTGCCTTCAATGTCGACTCTTTCATAATCACGATATTTAATAAGTTTTCCATTGTTTGGGAACAATTGGATCACGTGTAAATGTTTTTTCTAGGAAGTAATATGATACTTTTTTAAGTCCTCTGAATATCGGGCTAAATTAATGTGTAGTGTTAGTAATCTAATACATATTCTTTGATAGAGGTAGGGTTGTCGACGTTATATTGTTAGAATATAGTATTTGCTTCAGGAAAAATATGGTACACTCCGAAAAAAATATAGTACCTAAAAGCCTATTTAAATGTTCATCATTACCAAATTTCCTTTACCATATTTTGTGAAGTTGGTGCAATTTTTACCTACGGCAAAATTATGTTTTTAACCTATAGGCTAACTTCTGATAAATTGTTTTTTCCTCTGAAATAAATTTTTCAAGGTAACGGAAGTGAATGAAACGTGTGAATGAAAATTATGAGAAAATTAGTATTTTTGCGCGCACTATATTTTTTTTCCAACAGTATAGTACGTATACCTACTCGAAATATAGTATTTTAATACTGTTATTTATAGTAAGGTTGGCAACACTAGATAGAGGTATAGAAGCGTACCGAGTTGTCCTATGTCCGTAACGTTATTTAAAAAAAAAAAATTTAATGTGTCCAAAGGAAATAACTCGGCAATGCGCCCAGAGCCAACTAATCCGCAGGTTTCATCACGATATTTTCCTTCACCGTAAAAGCAATGTTAATTAGTGTACATAAATATTTTTTTTCCATAAAATGTAGGTAATAATTAAAGGTTACTGTAGAAATGTCCAGAGGGTGTAAATAGATAAGGTAACACATGGTATAGGTAGATCTGTAGTCAAGTGTTCCCCGGATTCCATCAGAAGGCCTTGCGTTCGGCGGCGGCGCGGGCGCCCGAGGCGCGCCATCATCGACAGTTATTATTGAGACCCATCGAGAAGCCCTAATTAGAGTTCTTTCGGACTCTAATATTACAATTTTATTTTGATACACTCGTATTTTTTGATCATAATTTTTTATTCGTGTATTAGAATGTCTTCAATCGATTTTGTTCTTAGATTGATTTATTATTGTATCGATACGTTTTTTATAGGTACTTAAATAATTAAATATATTGTTGCAGTTTGTAAGTGTTATATGCGCCTTAATGCTGCGGTACAAAGTAGTCAAGGGCAGCGTTTAAACAACGCCTGATGAGTTATATCCAAAGGGCTAGCTAACAGCGCACGCGCATTTGTTGCGGTGAAAGTACACCATTACTCGAGTGTGTACCTGGTCATTAACGTTGGCCGAGCTAGCCCCTCAGCGTTATCTCGCCAAGCGACCTACCTCGAAACAATAGTGACGCAACATTATCACTAGACATCTCTCGACGTTGCTGGCCACTGTTAATTAAATAACCACCGTGAGTACGAGTATAGTTAGGATCTGCCTCGTCACGGTCGATTCACCCTGACACAGATGGAGGCGAGCAGGCGAGCGAGCTGTCCGACTTCCCGACTCTTGTGTTTTGACTAGGAGGTAGGTAGGTACTCATGGACCGGCCACTCCTCACACACCTGTCCGCGAGGTTCGTGACCGGCGCGCGCGCTGTCCGCGCCGCCTCGGGCGCGGACGACGGACGCTCAGCGCGTGCTCACCTCACACACCTCCGGGTAAAATGCCTCCGATTACTTTCGGGGATTATTGCCCCAACAATGATACATGTGCAGGACGCACCGGATGCCTTTGTAATGACCATTGAGGTTCGATGACTGACGCCCACTTATTTGTAGAGGTATTGATATGATAGAGTCTGTGCTTTGTTCCTGTTTTGCCACGTAGCAAACGATGAGATGTATCTCGTTACAACTGTAATTTCAGGTCGTTCCCATCTATCGGGGCGTCAGTCGTCGGGAAGCGGCCTTGCTTTGCGCGAATGCAGTGCAACAGAGAGCCTTAATGTTTCCTCAATTACCGTTCCTCAGCCTTCGTCATTTGTATAACGACAAATCGATCTGGCTAACAATGCCGCAAGCAATCACCGCCGCCGCCGTGCCGCCACCACCCGCCGCCGCCCGCCGCGTTATTAGACACGCGTCTTATTAATGCGTATTGTAATAGATAAGCGACAATCGAAGGCTGCTCTGTAAAAGGGTTGAGCCGGTCGTTTCGTATGCAACGCACGTACGTGATCGCCCCGTAGACCTCCGACACCTGTGATTCGGCGAACCCATTGTTTCAATATTGCGCCGAAATATTATATCCAATGTTTGTTATGTCTAAGGCGGTTGCCAAGCTAATTTTAAAAACGAACGAGGTTAGTAAATATAATTTGATGTAAGTAAAGTATAATTGTAGTCACAATTCGGAGATGTTGAGGTTTATTGGAAAGTATGGATTCGTGCCCACGCGTGTCTTCCCGTATAACACTAGCACTAGCAAATGGAATTGTTATACCTAATTACCGGATCTCGATCACGAGCGGAGGGCGTTTCGCTCCTAAATCTCCCGCTCTCCTAAATCGATTATGGGCATTACTTGCCTAGAGCCTTCGCTTTTTGTCTCTGTCTAATGTGGGCCGGCCTTGCTCTCATCTTTTTCGGTTATTATAATTCATCACGGTTCATTGCACCTTGTGGACCTGGCATGGCGGATGCTGGCTTGCCATCAAACTTTTCCATGTTATTAAAACAGTCTATTACAAATTGACACAATTACGTCTATGATACGTTTTATCGTACGCTCTGGTAAACAGCGGTTTAACTTTCACACGTTACAAGTGCTCCGTATGTACCAGTTTATAGAGTTTTAGAGATGAGCACCGGATTAATTGCTTTATGAATGTCATAAAATTGAATCGTATTTTTACAACTATTAATTAGGCCACTGGGTGATGGACACGTGGAATTATCACGCTTAATCACTGGATATTCTACCAGAAAAACCTATACTATTTCAAAACATCTTTTTAACTAAGTAGAAAAATATTTCATACATCTTCAGCAGTGCAAAAGCAAGGCAGTCTAATCAATATATTTTATTCATTTATTGCACCTAATTACTATTAATAAAATAATTAATTATACAAGTGAATCTAATAAAATGCTGATGGTCAAGTGGAAAGCGGTTTTCTCTGATGTAGAGTATTATATTATGATAGATAGAATACTTTGTATGAGGACCATTGTAACTACTTTAAGGTTTAGCCGCCGCGAATATTTACTACAGATATCAGAAATATTGGAAAGTTATTGAATTGCAATAGGAGTCTCTCTGCACGGCTTCTGGGATGATTTTGCTATTATTACAAAATTTTGTATTGAATTTTCAAGATTTCCTGGTAGTGCTATTAAAATAAGTTCACAATGAGCTTTTATGAACAGACATTTTTTCAAATCGTTTGGTAGATGGTGCTATCCATCTAAGTCAAATTTTAAAATCAGGTTTGATGTTTAAAATCGCTCGATAGATGGTGCTATCTAAAGTCAAATATTATCTCTGAACATAAGCCGGCCACAGTTCCTTGGTACCAAGAAAAAATATTGTTATTTGTCATAACCATTATGTCAAAATCAAAATAACTTCATCGTATTCTTTTCGTGTTTTATTATTCGCGTAGATATTTATTCGCAAGCCTGACTTTGTTGTTTTTTTGTGGTCATAGACATATTTCCCTTATTAACCATAACCTTTTATTGTTACAGCCTATTCGAGCAGGAGATAATGAGCTACGTGCCGGCAGCGGGCTGCACAGCGAGCGCCGGCGTGGGCGTGTGTTCACCAGCAGCGTCGCCGGCGGCGGCACGCAGCACGCGAGCACCCGCGCCTCAACGACGGGACTTCGAGGCCAAGCTGCGGGCCTTCTATCGCAAGCTGGAGAGCAAGGGCTACGGGCAAGGGCCGGGGAAACTCAAGTTAGTATCATAGATGTTTTTATACATAAACTAGCGACCCGCCCCAGCTTCGCACGGCTGTATTATGCATGTATTATATCTAAAAACCTTCCTCGTTAATCACTCTATCTATTAAAAAAACCGCATCAAAATCCGTTGCGTAGTTTTTAAGATCTAAGCATACAAAGGGACATAGGGACGGCGAAAAGTGACTTTATTTTATACTATGTAGTGATAGTGATGGCAAGGCAATGCTTGAGCATGTACCTACGCAATACTTAAATACTTAAAATCTTCTATTGTAATTGTGATGCAAAAGTGATTGACTGATGTCAAGTCACAGGCTTAACCCTTAAGGCTAGATACTAAAAATTTGGCACACCTATTCCTCTTATAACGTAGACATCCACTAAGGAAGAATTTTTCCAAATTCAACCCCCAAGGGGATTAATCTATCTATCTATCTTCTATTCTCTATACTGGGTGATTTTTTTACGTGGGTAGTATTTGATAAAATTCTCAGTATTTCTAGATTACAATTAAATTAGTAGTATTTCGGGAAATAGATGTGGAAAAAAGAGCATATAAATAAAGTTATACGTGTTTTTCATTTTCTTCATCAGCATCTAACGCCGCTCCTTGCAAACAAATAATTATTGTTCGAAGTTTTGTCATTATTCTTTTTACCCGAGAGGATTTGATTTAGCTGTAAAGAATCTAAACACGCAACGTGTATTTTAAGACTGAGAGATCTCTGCTTTTAAAATTAATCCATTTCCTCCGTAACCGTTTCAGGCTCCATATCCGACGCGAACACTTACTAGAAGACGCGTTCAGACGCATCATGTCCTGCGGCAAGAAGGAGCTGCAGAAGGGCAAGCTGTGCGTCCTGTGGGACGGTGAAGAGGGGTTAGACTACGGCGGACCGAGTCGGGAGTTCTTCTTCCTGCTGTCGAGGGAGTTGTTCAACCCTTACTACGGACTGTTCGAGTACTCCGCCAACGATACGTACACGGTCCATGTGTCGCCTATGTCCGCCTTCGTCGATAACCATCATGAATGGTAAGTTGAGGTTGAAGAGGCATGTCTAGCAAGAAGGGTTACAGAAGGGCGAGTTCTGCTTCCCGAGGGTAGGTAGCGTTAGAGATGATGAATGGAAAAAGTAAAAAAAAAGGGAAAAGTTTATATATATTCTATCCGTTATCTAGCACCCTTAACACAAGCCTAGTTGCTTAGCTTGGATAGCCCCATGGCGCTGTGTAAAATGTTCCACAATATTTATTTGGTAAGTTGACGTCGTCGCCTGATGGCTCAAATTCAGAAAAAAAGTTGATGTTGCACCAAAATAATCGATGACGTCACAGGCCATATTTGAAGGCTCTCTCCATGTAGGTTTTATTTTATTTTCCGATGAAAAGTAGGTACTCCTTTTTAGGGTTCCGTACCTCAAAACGTAAAAAAGAACCTTATAAAATCACTCTCTTGTCCGTCTGTCTGTCCGTATGTCACCACCGTTTTTTTATTAGTGAAACATTAACAAAGCCTTATCGGCTCTAGTATGATATTACTTCTTTAATCGTCGCACGAAAACAGTCGATGACGTCACAGTCCATATTAGAAAGCTCACTCCATGAAGGATTTATATTTTTTCCGGTGAAATATATATATTTTTGTAAATCAATGAAACATTAACAAAGCTTTATCTGCTCTAGTACGATATTACTTCCGTGGCTAGTTGATACCTAGATTACCTACCGACACGCCAATACGTTATTAATATGAATTATCTAATTATTTCATTTGATAAATACACGGCCGTTATTATCCTCAATTATAGAAAAATACTATTGTAATTCTCTCGCATTAGTTTATATGTTTTCCTGTATATCGACAATAACTGCGTCCCGCGGTTTCACCCGCGTAATTCCCGATCTCGTGGGAATATCAAAATGAAAAGTAGCCTATAGCCTTCCTCGATAAATAAATAAATAAATAAATATTTCAGGACATATTACACATCGCCATCCAGCCCCAAGCTAAGCAACTTAATGCTTGAGTTATGGGTGCCAGATAACGGATAAACTACTTATATACTTTTTTTTTTTTTTTTTGTAAATATATACATATTATACATATAGGAAACACCCAGAACCAGAAACAAGAATTTATGGTCAGCATAAATACTTGTTCCCGGCGGGAATCGAACCCGCAACCTTCTGCGTCGCAGTCGGGTGTTCGCCCGACGCGCCACAGAGGTCGTCCAAATGGACAATCCAACACAAAAATAATTTTTCAATTCGAACCAGTAGTTCCTGAGATTAGCGCGTTTATTTATTATTATTATATTATTTATTATTTAATGTCTTAAAAACTCCTCTAACATAACTAAAAAAAATACCCAGAAACACCCAGACTTTTTTTAAACAGTTAAATATTTATTTATTATCAATCACAAAATACATTTAATGCAATAATAAAATAAATAAAAAAATAAATTAAATTACATAGATAGATAGATTATTTGGCCAACAACAAAACTTAACGAAACACACAACTTATTTTTGGTATCACTAATTACTTACTTAAATATTATGGGCTATGTTATTTATAACACGATAACAGTGTCTCCAAATAGGCTCCTGCTCAGCCATGTGTTGGTTTTTGAAGTGAAAACTTCTTTTTAGCGCGGTACGCATATTTTTCGATGAGATAAAATCTCTGAACTCGCGACACCGTTACGAGACGCAGCTACAGCGTGTGCATATATGCATGTTCATATATTTTGTAGTTGTTTAATAAATATTTTTATTATTTTTTTAAGTTTTTTTACTAGTTTTTTATAATGTTAGCTCTTCTGTCGGCACTACCGGAGTGTCACCGTTTTTTTTTTTTTAATTATTTATTACTAGCGACCAGCCCCGGCTTCGCACGACTATATTATCCATGTATTATACATAATATAAACTTTCCTCTTGAATCACTCTATCTATTAAAAAAACCGCATCAATATCCGTTCCGTAGTTTTAAAAAAGATTTAAGCATACATAAAGATATAGGGACAGAGAAAGCGACTTTGTTTTATACTATGTAGTGATGATGATAGTGACTATGTAAAGATAAAGATGATAAACTCCAGGTTCCGTTTCTCCGGTCGAGTGTTGGGCCTGGCTCTCGTCCACGGGTACCTGCTGGAGGCGTGGTTCACGCGAGCGTTGTACCGCGCCTTGCTGCGGCTGCCGCCCGCCTTGGAAGACGTCGACGCTTTGGATGCGCAGTTCGCTGCCTCATTGCGGTGGTTACAGGTAAATAACATCCACCCAAATCCCTATACAATGTCTTTTAGCGAAGTGGTTCTAATACAAAAGGGGGTTGTTCTAGACGTGTCTAGGCGAACAACTTTTGTTCTACGATTTTTGGAAATTCGAACATTTCGTTCGAAGTTATTGTATGAAACAGCTGATTTTCTAGTAAAAATTCCCTCAGAATTATCAAAAAAAAAGTTCGAATTTCCAAAAGTCGTAGAACAAAAGTTGATCACCAAGACGTCTAGAACAACCCCGTTTCGTATTAAAATCCCGTCACTGAAACACATTGTATTTATAAAATTCTTGTGTGTTAGTAACCAAACTCCTCCGAAACGGCTGAACCGATTTGCATGTTTTTTTTTGTGTATATTCGTTAGGCCTGAGAATCGAACATCTTTTTTTTTGTATACGGCAAAACAACGTTTGCCGGGGCAGCTAGTTACAATAGAAAACTCTGTCAATGAGCAGCTCTAGCGAGTTTTATGTACCGAGCGGTATTAAGTACTTAAGCTTTTTTTATTTATTACTAACGGCAGACGTCCTAGGCCCAAAAACAATGACAGGATAAGGAATTGTGTTCGTTATTATCAGGACAAAGTTTGTCTAAGTATAAGAAAATCGAACGCGGGTGAAACCGCGGGGCGCAGCTAGCAACACATTTTCCTAGCCTATAAATACTAACAACCAAACAGCGCCACCTATTACGAAACATTGTCAACTAATCGCCACTAACGCCATCTATCCCTTGTATCCGAAAACTTCCCGAACAAACAGCACAAAAGCACGTGTTTTTATTTTCTAATAATAGTCACCACGCGGTCGACAGCATGGCATGGTGATTCAATCCCATAACTTTACGATACGTTGCATTACATCATTGTAGGTATTTACCTATTGAATTTGATTTGGTTAGTGCTTCTAGACTTGTCTGGGTGCGCTTGCGTAACATATATGTAAACAAAGGGGCTATATAACAAATTATCACTATAAAACAAAGTCGCTTTCTCTGTCCCTATATCCCTATGTATGCTTAAATCTTTAAAACTACGCAACGGATTTTGATGCGGTTTTTTTTAATAGATAGAGTGATTCAAGAGGAAGGTTTTTATGTATAATACATGCATAATATAGCCGTGCGAAGCCGGAGCGGGTCGCTAGTCACTACATAGTATAAAATAAAGTCGCTTTCTCTGTCCCTATAATCCCTAAGTATGCTTAAATCTTTAAAACTATGCAACGGATTTGATGCGGTTTATTTTAAATAGATAGAGTGATTCAAGAGGAAGGTTTTTATGTATAATACATGCATAATATAGCCGTGCGAAGCCGGAGCGGGTCGCTAGTAATCTATACAAATAAAAGAGATAAAAAATACCCATTAATCTCTGAAACTACAAGAGCTATTTAGGACGATGGAGCACTAAGGATTTTTCTGCTAATAAATAATATTATTTTTTTTATTCCAGTCGGCGCGTTGCGTGTCATCGCTGGAACTAACGTTCGCGGTGTCTGAACGTCTGGCAGACGGTCGCGTATTGGAACGTGATCTGAAGCCGGGCGGGAGAGACGTGCCCGTCACGGAGCGGAACAAGAAGGAGTACCTAGAGAGAGTCGTGAGGTGGAGGGTCGAGCGTGGAGTCGCAGACCAGACAGAGTGGCTCGTCAGGGGATTCCACGAGGTAAAAATAACCATATTATTATAAAGAGGTAAAGTTTGTGAGGTTGTAGGGAGGAATTTGCGAAATGATGAACGGATTTGGATGAAATTTTGCATAGAGATGGTGTGAGAATATCGGGATAAAAAAAATTGCCAAGACATTCAGCTACCCCTATACCATCTCTATCAACTTCTTGTCCATCCATAGGTTGCCTTGAAATGATCGCTTTAAGCGATAAGGCCGCCCTTTGTAACACTTTTGACTTAAGTTTTGTTTTTATATTGTATGTAATTTAAAATGGTTTTTGAAAGAATTTATCTATCTATCTCTATGTAAAATGATATTAAAACTACCGAATAGCTCGAAATACCGTGGGAATATCGAGATAATAGACAAAACACATAATAATTTGAAAATAACAATTCTAACAAACAATGTCTGTATCAACTTTAGGTGTCTTAGAATTAGTAAAACACGAATGCATAGGTTTTATAATGTATGTCCGTCTTTTCTAACCCAGGTGGTTGACCCTCGCCTGGTGGCAGCGTTCGACGCGCGCGAGCTAGAGCTCGTGATAGCTGGTGCTCCGGAGCTGGATGTAGCCGACTGGAGGAACAACACCGAGTACCGCGGGGGGTACCATGATGCACATCCAGTTATCATCTGGTTCTGGCAAGCTATAGACAGGTAACATCATCAAACTTTGCCTCAAACAAATATTTCAGGTATTTCATTCTCGTTGTGTTTCTGTATAGCAGAGGAAACTTCAATTAATATACGCACTTAAAACTTTCTCATGAATTATTCCATCCTATGGTGAAAACCGTATGAAAATCCGTTCTGTATTTTTCTTACCTATGCTACGCAAAGTTTAAAAAAAATTATTCTCCAAATGGGAGGTTTATTTATATGAGGATGTTTCCCAATCAATATCCCCTTAGAACTGCTTGAAATAATATTTGGAGGAGACCCTTTGTCCAGCAATGGGAAAAAGTTAATAACCCTAAGAAAATTTCATTTACCACCTGCCTGATCTCACCCACAAATCTAGACTATATAAATAATTTTCGTTACAGGTTCACAAATGAGCAACGTTTAAGGCTGGTGCAGTTTGTGACTGGTACATCATCTATCCCATATGAAGGTTTCTCAGCGCTGCGTGGATCAACTGGCCCGAGACGGTTCTGCATTGAACGTTGGGGCCGAGTGGAATCACTGCCCCGGGCTCATACTTGCTTCAATCGCCTCGACCTGCCTCCGTACCCCACGCCGCAGCTGCTCCATGAGAAACTACTCCTGGCCGTAGAGGAAACCAATACCTTTGGCATCGAATAGATAGGCTTCCGCTTTCTCCTCAGTGTGTTACATTGTGTATGATACTTGCTGGAGAGAATAACCGAGCCCGATTAGCTTTATCGCGCGGTTCGATGACCGCCCACTCGTTCAATTAGCAGTTGTAAATAGGTGATTGTGACGTATCTCATGTCGATGTAAATAATAGTCAGTGATATGATAGTATAGTATATAGGGTCGCTAGGACGAACAAAGATAGTATTACGAATATAAATAGTATATTATAGATGTGCCTAGTAGTTATTTATTTGTATACCTAACTAGAAATAGAGCCACTGTTGTTGGAACTTTGTATTTTATTAACGCTTTCATGTAAGTGAATGTATATTGTGGCTGTGAACAGGATTCATGTCCTGTCTTTATAGATTTTATTACGCTTTTATCACTTATTTATTTAATGATGATTGATAACATTATGTTATCCTTTTGATTGCACCTGATAAATGTATAATAAATTATTAAAACATGTATCGATTACCTAAATAAAAAGTACATTTCCATGTAAACGAAACAACACTAGTCAGTACCTACATAGCTATTGTAATCATGAGCTAACTTGTTATAGTTTGGTCAGTGTACCTAATGATGTACCATTTCAGCTTCTGCCTACATTGTTTTATAATGAACTTATTAATGTGATGTTTTGTAAATGTTCCTTTAATTTTAATCTAACTAAATTATTATCATGTGTATTATATTTTTGTATTATCAGATGAATCTGTAGATATTACTGTAAATCAAAATAAAATTATTTATTGCACTTGTACTCATTATAAAATATTTGTTAAACTCCATGTATATTGTGTTGATTGAATATTTACTTCTGCATTGTTTTACTCTCTGTAAAATTTAAGTAAATCGTTTTGTGTGGAAATGATAAAATTTCAATATACAAAATTAACTTACAAATGTTTGTTTTTATTTTGACCTTGATACAATTAGTTTGTGGTAAACCTATATGACCTATACCTACACAACCACAGAAATCCGATTCATCTCCGAGAGCTACAACTTTACAATACTAACTGAAACTCTTCGAATTGTGCACATTTTGGGGGAGGAATAAACTGAAGGATTTATCAATATTATCTAACATGAAAATAATAACATTTCACACATACAAAATGTTTATTTTTCAGAAGTTTGTGTAACAACAAAAATCAACCTTGTTATTAAAAGACTTATCTTTTAAACATATATAACTATTTACATTTCCCAAAGTGTGCATTTGTCAACACAAACTCATGACCATAGAGAAAGAATACTAGGATATATTTCTTTAAAAACACCACTGAAAAGTAATTATAACCCTTTTACTAGCGAAGCATTGGAAAAGTCAAGCATTTACACTTGTGCCCACAGTCGCTTGATAGTCAGTTGCTCTCTATATAATATTCTTTCTCTAAGCCCACAGTATAAATGCAACGAGGGTAATTTCTTTCGAGTTCTACACTAAATTGTGACGGAGTTAATTCATTATAGAAATGTCACAGTCTGTAAGTTAAAACCTTAATTCAAATAACTCATCAAGTTAAATCATAAGCTGTGATTACAATAAAAGCTACTGTTATAGATTCATATGCGTAGCTAGGTGAATTCAAAATTAAAAATATCCTCCCCCTCGAAGTCCAGCGCAATGCGATTCAAGAACATTGTGAAAGCGACTTGTCTCAATTCAAAAACAATTTATAAGTTTAGTTAAAATAACTAATCATAATGTGACTACTATTTCCGATGTAATATAATACACGCTCGTGTAAATATTTTGTATATTTACTTCAAAAATAACAGTAGGTACATACAATATTTATTTTGTAACTAGCATACTTTCAAAAGGTAGAAGAGCAATGGGCTCACTGTCTATCCGAGAGAGGGGAAGTCCTTGCTGTCGTCGACCTTCGGCGGCGCGGACTGGCGCGGCAGCTGGCGGTCCTCAATCACGGGCTCCTCGCGCGGCGGCCCGCGCCCGCGCCCGCGACCACGTCCGCGCCCGCGCCCACCACCGGGAGCGCCACGCCGCGAAGTGTCGTTGAACGTGAACTCTATGCCGAGCACGCGCTTCTGCCGGCCCACGCGCTGCGGGTAATCGGCCAAATCGTACTCATCGTCACTGTCTTCGTCCTCGCCACGGTCTGCCTCCTTCTTTTTTTCGAGCAACACGAGGTTCTTCCACTGGCTTAGGTCCTCACCCTCACCAGCCTTGCGTAGGTTGTACTGTGGCGCGGTGCGCTGTGCGTTGCGGAGCGCCTTGTACTCGTCGAGCGTAAGCTCGCGCGGTTCCTCCTCCTGCGGCGCGCGCTCGGGCTCCGGCTGCTGGCCGTCGCCGGCGCCTGCTCCTACTGCCTCACCGGTCGCCACTTTCTCCTCGCCGGCCTCGCCCTCCGACCCGGTGCCGGTCTTGTTCAGTTCGTCGATATCGTCCTTCAGCGTCCCCCAGTTGTGAGGGCCGCCGCCTTCACGCTTGTCGACCGGCTTCACGCCCGTCTTGTCGGAACCGGACCTCCTGTCAAACTCACGCTTGCCCCGGTTGTCATACGCCGGCCGAGGCCCGCGCGGCCCTTCGCGCGGCTCGCGAGGCGGTCTCGGCCCGCGGCGCTCGCCTCCTTCGGGATTCTCGTTGAAGTTGCGCCTCTCGAAATTCGGCCTGCGGTCAGTAGCACGGTCGGTGCGATCGCGGTCGCTGAACTCGCGCCTCGGCGGTCGCGGAGCACCCTCCTTGTTCTCGACGGCTCCGTTCTGCGGCCGCTCCTCGCGGCGCCGCGCCGGAGGACGTTCCACCGCATTACGGTCGGCTGGCCGCGGAGGTCCCTTACTTTTTTGTTGTTCGCCGCTCTTAATTTCCTGAGACTTTACATTTTGTGTCTCCTTGATTCCTTTTCTAGCAGGTGCAGTGGAGGGGCCTTTCGACTTGATTTCAGGCTTGCCTTTATTTTCTTTTTCTGCCTCTTTGGTCTTCTTTTTAAGCTCTTTTGCCTGCTCTCGCGCTTTTAAGGCATCAAGAGGATCGGACTCGTCGTCTAAGAAAAGAGCGTATCGATTTACAACTCCCACACCGTAGGAATTCTCCATTGTGATCCTCTTGATGATTTAATCACACTAAAACTGGATGTTATTGGATTCTTCTCACGCTCTTTAGTAAGGCGACATTTTGTCTTATTTTATTGATTTCATTTAATATGGCGGACGAAAACGAACGCACCTTGTGCCATATGACGGAAAAGAATAGAGAACGAATATGGCGGATATTTTTGACTTCCACTAGTCTATGGTATTTTTTGTATTATCTGTGGAAAATGTTTGTTTCGCCGGTAGGTCTTTTCAACTTATGGTCGCTCCAAACGATATATCAGTATCCCCATGGTATTTCCCGCTTTGATTCAATTTCGCTATGCATTTTAGTATTTTAGTATCTGAGCTTGGCATAGTGATTTTATTGCGCGGTGCATTTCGATTACAGCGAAGAAATATTATTGTCTTGTGAGGTATGTGTGAGGTATGAACTCAAATTCTATGTTGTCTTCACACATTCACATCGATGATCGAACCCACAGAACAGAAAAAATATCGAACCTCTAACTAAAGCGTCTCGGAAACGGGATATTTAACAAAACGTGCTATCCTATGATTTTACAAAAATGCGCGGTGCATTTCGAGACTCATACCTATCGATAGAGGGGATAACGGCAAACAAATAATGCCTTTACAATAAACCTCTAAAGCGTCTCGGAAACGAGATATACAAAGGAATGTGATTCGATTTCGTTTAACAACATGATTTAACAAATATCCTATTATCAAGACGCTTTCGCGGTTCGATGTGAAGGCATTATTTGTGTGCCATAATGCCCTCTATCGACAGGTATGAGTCAAAATGCACCGCACATTTTTTAAAATAGTAGGACAACACTAACATGTTTGGTTATACACCCCGTTTCCGAGATGCTTTAGCGGTTTGGTATGAAGGTACTATTTGTTTGCTATAATGCCCTCTATCGATTGGCATGGGTCTTAAGAGGAAAGGGTACCGGGGGCTTTCTCCATACAAACTATTACAACCGTAGTCGACTGTTTTCTCCCTGGATAATGACACTAGAGCAAATATTTTTGGTGCATTAAACTTATAACTGCCATGACCATGCCCCTATTTTTTGGTTTTTTTAATTTTTTATATTTTAATTTCTATGATAATTAGAAAATTAAAAAAAAAAACAAAACATAGGGCATAGTCATGGCAGTTATAGGTTTTATGGCACAAAAATATTTGTGCTAGTGTCATTATCCAGGGAGGAAACAGTCGACTACCAAAGAGTAAAGTAATATATTTGGTCGACTACGTTTGTATGGAGAGCGCGCAGGTACCCTTTCACCTTAAAATGCACAGTAGCATTTTATGTTACTACGCCAAAGTGTCCAAAGGCTTTTATTGTTAATTAAATGTTATTTTTTTTAACACGCTTTTATTAGTTTTCAAATAAATAGTCAGTGTTTGACCACTGTCTCACACGACGGTAGGTTAATGATGCGATCTAAAATGTAGCACGCTTTCTTAGGAGATACCTATAGCACCTATACTATAGTGTGCCTATAGATACGCTCGCTCATGACTCAGAGACCTCCAAATAGATGAAGGATGAGTGAAGGTATAGTCGAAGATCCCTTTAAGGACGACCCGATGAAAAGTATTTTATATCAAATTAAATAGGTCAATAAAATTGCTAATGAGCTGTCTAAAAACTTTCAGTCCAGAATATGATTAATTAAAAATATATTTTTTTGTTATGTTTTTTAAACCTTGTTTAAGAGACAAATTATATACCAATAGAAAGTATGCCTTATGCTGTAAAGCCTATAGAATATGCAAACGTTAAGTTGACTATTTTTTTCTAGCACAACTCGTGGGTAGGCAGGTAAATCGATACAGTCATTTGCACTGGTAAAGATATGTATTTCATTGGTATGGAATTTGTCTATTGACCAAACCAGTAAAGTCTAAAAACAAAAATAAAATAAAAATAGGTATATTAATTCTGGACTGAATTTTTTTAGGCAACCCATTTGATGCCCATTTGCAATATATTTATTGACCTATTAATTTGATATAAAATACTTTTCATCCATTAAACAGCTCGATGAAGGTTGTTCTTAAAGGGATCCCGTACTAATAGGGAAACGGGGCGACAGTGAAACACACCCTTTTTTTAAACAAAATAGGCTTGCATTTGACCTCATCTCACCTGATGGGAATCGAAGATGAGGTCGAAGATGTAGCATGCTCGCTTAGAACCTATTCACCACCTATTCACTCTAGGATTGAAGACTCCAAGTTGTAGTTTTGTGGGTCCAACATTTGTGGTACAACGACGCGGGTAGAGAGAAAACGCGGAAACGCGGGTAGAGAGAAAACGCGGAAACGCGGGCGGGAAAACTTTTCTTACCCGCCTTTTTGTGGCTGAACATTAGAAAAGGGCTTCCTAGTCTAAGAGCCCTTTTAGAACTACCTTCTTCGAGCTCTTTAGTGGATTAAAATAATATCAAAATATATACCTTTCTATAATCTATGTTCTATCTATAATACCTTTATAGTTCTATAATATCTTTCTAGGTATGTAAAATAGTCATATATAGCTACCTAATTCATGGGAACCAACGGTCTTGAAAAATAAATATCAGCAACTAGACCTAAATACACATGTGTTTATTGATTTTTACCATCACAATAATTTGGACAAAAATACATAATTATTACCTACCTATAAAAAAATTCTACTTGCAAAGGTTAGCCGGAGGACATGATTTACCAACAGGTCCTAGGCAAGTTTCCATTAATAATCCGCAAACCAAATATGGATCACAATCCCCTCCAGGGCGCCTATCTTCCATGAATCCTTTTCCTTTCTCTTTGATATGTCTTTGCAGCCGAATTGATGCAGCTCTACTTGCTATGCCCCAAGAAAACTTTTCGAAGGGAGCAGTTTCAAATTTTCCTGACAACCTCATTCTGTTTGTGGCTTCATCATTTCCGTAAACTCTCATATGTTTCATGTGGTTCTTTTCTAATCTCTTAATACACTCCAAAATAAAATCGTAACCACCGTCAGCGCGCATTCTTTTCGTGCTAAAGTTGTGGTGCATACCCACTCCAGGATGGAATGCTCCCATGGGCTTAGGGTGATAGGTAACATCAACACCAAAATCTTCAGCCACCCTAGCCATAATAAATCTCGACATCCACAAATCATCTGGAGCTTTCATACCAATAGAAGTTCCTATTTGCCATTCCCAACATGCGTGCATAACCTCAGCATTCGTTCCTTCAAAATCTAATCCGCCATAAAGGCAAGCTTTCGCATGACATTCACTTACATCTCTCCCGGCAACATACTTGGCTCCAACACCACAGTAAGAATATTGATATTTCACAGCTGGAAAGCCACCTCCTTTTGGCCAACCGAGACCCCAACCATCCACGTCAAGCATGGTATATTCTTGCTCTAGCCCAAACCATGGATCTTCTTCTTTATGAAAATTACATAACTCGTCGCAAAAATGTCTAAAGTTTGTTGGAGCAGGTTTGTTTGCACCGACATAAACTTCGCAAAGAACTATTACATGTGGTTCCATTCGAAACGGATCTTTGTAAATTGCACATGGTTTCAGACTTGTATCAGAATTGTCAGTCGTCGCTTGTCCCGTAGAGCTGCCATCGAAAGCCCAGCCGGGAGCAGCGTCGACATTTTGGGGTGCGCAATTCAAAATTCTATCCTTAGTTCTCATATTTATACCAGATCCGTCTATCCAAACGTAAGTAGCTAATACCTTATTTTTTGGTAAAGGAAGTCTTAAATATCGATCCATAACTTTCTTGTTAAGAATATGATTAATCGAATTTTTTAACAAAGTTCGTTTTGGCAGAATCGATACATTGTTTTTCATTATCTTGCTGATTTGAAATACTTGATAAATTGATTTCTCCATTTCTTATTTTTTTTTTGAATATTTTATACGTACGCAAAAAAAATTTAACAATATTAATGTAAATTTCACTTTTAATTTTTGTCTACATTGTCCAATATTTTTCCTTATGATTTGAACAGGTTTGTCAAATGATTTACTTTATTTTCAGCTAGTGTGTGGATATCCCATCTCAATTAACAAAGAGAATTTTATCGTTAAAGAAGTTTATATTTTGCATTTTTTTTGGGTGTGAAGTGTGAACAAAATGGTGCGTTTAATTTTTGTTACTTTTTGCATTTTCTTTTTTTTCATTTATTTTTGTCGTATTTCCTATACAGGTTTCTGCTAGTAAAGCACAGACTCTGTATGGATCACAATCCCCAGCGGGCCTACGGTCTTCTAGAAATCCTTTTTTCTCTTTAGCAACATTTCTTTGAAGTCTGATTGATGCTGCTCTATCTGCAACACCCCATCGACATGTATCAAAGGCAGCGGTTTCAAATTTACCCGTCAATCGTTTCTTGTTATCTTCTCCATCTCCAAGTCCATAATTCTGCATTAACGTTTTGTGTTGATCACACAAAACCTTGCATACTCTTTCTATTTCTGCTAAACCACCATCATTACGCATTTTGTCTACGCTAAAATTGTGGTGGCATCCTATTCCTGGCTGACCTTTTCCCATCGGCTTAGGATGATAGCTGATAATAACACCAAATTGTTCTGCGATTCTATTGAGTAAATACCTTCCAATCCATAAGTCATCTGCCGCTTTTATGCCAACTGTTGTACCAACTTGATATTCCCAAGAACTTTTCATTACTTCGGCGTTAGATCCACCATAATCAAGACCCGAGTAAATACAGGCTTGCGCATGACAGTCAACAATTTCTCTACCAGCAACATGTTCACCAACACCACAGTACGAGTATTTGGCGTTTGGATATGGGTAGCCTCTACATTTTGGCCAACCTAGTGGCCAGACATCACAACCAAACATGGTATATTCTTGTTCGATTCCAAACCATGGATTCTGGTCTGATATATCACTTAAAATTTTTGCACAATGAGCTCGATGATTAGTAGCAGTTGGTTTACCATTTCCATAGAAAGTTTCACATAGAATTATAATGTTAGGACATTTTTTAAATGGATCTTTGTAAATGGCTGCTGGTATTAATAGTACGTCGGAGTCTTGTGTTTCAGCTTGTCCAGTCGAACTTCCGTCAAACGACCATTTGGGGACCATGCTCAAATCACGAGGTATTTCTTCCAAAACCCTGTCCTTTGAGCGCATGTTTATACCACTTCCATCAATCCATACATAAGTGGCGAAGATTTTGTTTGGTGGCATAGGCAAGTGCATGTAGTGATGGAAGTGTGCGTCCAATGGTTGTTTCGTTTGGGATAATCCAGAAGTAGCACTATCTTGGTACACATTGCGTACTCCTGATCTTGAACATGATAAAATCAGCCTATTGAAAAAAGATCTATATTGTTTAAGGAGAAACATTTTTTAAGATAAAAAAAACACTTAACGGAAAATAAATAATCTAGTTGGTTGATTATTAAAAAAATAGACTGCATAGATTTCATGGTATAAGAACCATCCTAACCACTCGTAACACTAGTTATACCTACTTTATTGATATCATCTATACTAATTCTATATGAATTCTTATATTCCCAGAGGAGGGGAGGAGGTTAAGGGCTTACTTTATTTATTCATATATACTAATATTATAAAGCTGAAGAGTTTGTTTGTTTGATGGAAAGCGCTAATTTCAGGAACTACTGGTTCGAATTGACAAATTCCTTTAGTGTTGAATAGTCCATTTATCGAGGAAGACTATAAACTACTTTCATTTTGATATTACCACGGTATCGGGACTTACGTGGGTAAATCCGGGGAGCGCAGCTAGTCATCACTTAACGTAGGTAGGTACCTTTTTTTTACTAGTTGCGCCCCGTGGTTTCACCCATGGAAGTCTCATGGGCATATCGTAAAGTCTATACGGTATTCTAGGACGTATCTGCATAAAAAGTTTTGTCGCAATAGGTCCAGCCGTTCTCGAGTTATAAATGGTGTCTAGAAGTAATTAATACAACGACTGTTTTATTTTATAAAGGTTTTATTTGAGATTCATGACTGTACGACGTATACGATCGGCTGCATAATTGCTGACCCACCGTAGAGCTCCAAAACGGGTGTTTTATGAATGTTTTCAACACGAGCAAGATTCTAAACACCTGCTTTAGGTGAAGTTTAAAGTCTTCTAACTCATCAATTAATCAAACAAAATTATTAGAATGCAAACATTTCAATACTTAATAGTAATTTTCCTCAGAAAAAGGAAAGAGTAATTTTCGAACTTTACCGAGGGCTGCAATTATGCAGCCGACTTAACTTCATGAGAATAACCAAGGTTGAATCATGGTTGAATTACAAAGTTTATAGTTTTAGAGTAAATCCTCGTTTAGTCCCAGCTTATTTAAAAAAATATAAGAAACTCGTTCATTTCCATAGACAAATGAACGACTGTGATTGGTCGACACTTGCTTGAGTGATTTGCTGTCAGATTTTTCGCGGGAATTGCAACAATGGGTAATATTTATTAATTATCAAAGATCATCACTAGAACATTAGCAACAGAAGCAAGTCTTGCGAAGCCAAGAAAGTACAAGAAAAATGATAGATGATTGAAAACCTAAAAAACTTGCAAAGATTACCTAACGCCCCTAATGCTGACTTTATGCCCACATTATGCGAAACCAAAATTAAAAAAAATATGCCGCGCGACAGTCATTTTCGCCTGCCCCTTTTGAGGTATCGATAAATTAAAAAAATGTTATCTGTCAGTTATGTTTATTTTGATTAAATGAAAAAATTCGGGATCTAATAATATTTCTAACGAGAAATGTAAAAGTAGATAAAATACTTTTCACACTAAAAACTTATTGAGACAATCTTTAAAAATGGAAACGTAAGTTATTACCTGTAAATCCGCATTTTCAGTATTATAATAATTATTCGATAATTCACAATATTTTTTACAGTATAAAAGCCAATGCCGCGTTTCTGTGCAACTACGAAGTTATGCAAATTCTTCAAGAGCTGAAAGACAACGCACACAAGAAGCACAAGCGAGAGGGTTCCCTTGCTACTGTTACTTATGAAGTAAGTAAAACAACAACAGAATGATCCCCCAAAGGGATACGACCATGTTGCAGACCAAGGCGATGATGGCTGGAAGATTTCAATAGCTACAGATCGCGATCAATAAAATTAAATAAAAAAATATTGCAGGACATTCCATACATCTCCATCTAGCCCCAAGCTAAGAACCTAGACTTGTGTTATGGGTGCTAGACAATGGAAGTACTTTTTTTTGTAAATACATAGAAACAACCAGACCACAGACAAATACATATCTAAGCATAAATATTTATCTGAGGTGGGAATGGAACCCGTAACCCTGTGTTTGGCTGTCTGGCATGGTAACCATTGTACCAATGGAAGAAAGGTCCTTTGCCCTGCAGTGGGAAACTGTAGGCTCTTATTAAAAATATAATAAGTCGATAGGTCTATAGTTATTAAATCACTAGCTGTTTCCTGCTGTTTTACTTGCATAAAATATAGCCTGTATTCTCCTCTCTCCTCACCTCCTTTTCCATCATAATGGTCTAGAGTCTAGATGGCACTGTGTTTAGATAGATAGACAATTTTTTTCATTACAAAAATTATATCAAACTTATATTAAGCTAAAACCATAGCCCAACCAGTCTTTAATGTGGTAGTACTATTTTTAGACAGTACATTATCTCCAAGAAACGGAATGCAAGTACCAAAGTCCGGAGCTGATAGAGAAGTTCCTTGAAGCCATGAAGCAGTTCAAGCTGACCAAGACGGAGAAGCTCATGATGGTCAACACTCCACCGAGAACAGAACTTGAAATACAATTGGTGAGTAAATATTTGCTTTGGTCCATTTTATGGATGAGTTGGGCTGGTTCTGCCCCTGACAAGTAGAACCTCACTGGAGCTTAACTCACCCTGTCTCCTTGGATTTTGTCCTACTCGCCGAACATGGCCCCCAGGTTCCTATTTGAAGGATTCTAAATCGGCTCCACTGTAAGGTGGGTCGCAGTAGATCAAATATGATTAAGTGGGGATTGTCGTGATCCAAGTGCAACTGCGGCACTCCAAAACTGGACATGGCACATCTGCTTTCTTGCCCATCATACCAGTAGATAAAATTGAAAATAAATTTAAAAAAATATATTTTATAATGATATTATTTTAATTTTTTTACAAATAAAATTTAGAGTTGTAGCACAAGACAAGATCTAATGGGAGCCACAGACGCCGCCATAAATGTGGCTAATTCCTGTGCTGGAAAAATTTAAATTAAAAAAACCTGCCAAGTGCGAGTCGGTCTCGCACACAAAGGGTTCCGTATCATTATATTCTGTTTTAAGTATTTGTTGTTATAGCAGCAATAGAAATACATAATCTGTGACAATTTCAACTGTCTAGCTCTCACCGTTAATAAAATACACCCTGGTGACAGACAGATGGACAGTTCTTAGTAATAGGGTCGCGTTTTTACCCTTTGAGTACGGAACCTTAAAAAGAAAACTGCCATTGATACAATCAAAAGAAGAAGGCGCAATATGGAACTAACTAAAGAGGTTGAATTATGGAAAATACTTAGCTGAGTTTTTTTTAACTTTCATAGAATCTGTAACACAAGACAACATTACTAAAATAGCATACTTTAGATCGCACCATGCCTACTTTTGTCTACAGACAACTAATAGTTACTTTAGAACATGAAGTTGTTGCCTGTCGACTTTTTTAATCATGCTTGATTTTGATATAATGTGAATAAATTTCATTTATTTATTTATGATTACATTAATTATATAGAAAGAAATAAATCAAAATTAATAATCTAAATAAGTCTCCCTAGGTAGGGTGCCCAAAAGGCTCGCTGCATTGCCTCTTTAGATGGCAATGCCGATCTGTTGGCCAAAGTAGCAGCCAACCCTTTGGTCACCTAAAGCTAATACTAATAATGATGATTGTTTTTTGTAAAAATCTAAGGCTACTGGTTCCCACGGGCCCTGGGTCTCCATGGCAAAAGGCAGAAACATGTAGCCATCACCAATGGATTCATATTTCCGTCGCCTGGAGGTGGAGCCGAGGTGTGAAGCCGCCAGTGTGTCGTCACAAGTAGCGTCCCACACTAAATGTTTTCCATGACTCCAGGGGATTAACGTCATCCCATCGGGACGCTTGCCATCGTCACATACAAGACCGTTCAGCCATATGTGAATTGCCTACAATTTGTACAAGCAAAAACATAACTCTAAACACTAGCCTAGTTGTTAGTCATAGTTGCTGTCTGCAATGTCATATAATATTTATATGTTTTTATTTACAGATAGTCCAAGAAAGTGAAGAGAGATTGTCAGAAGACGATGTGCAGAAAATAATTCAACTTGTCAAAGAATTTCTGCCTACAGATTCTTGACTGGAGGAGAGGTTGACTTGCGACATTTAAGACCTTTGAGGTACTTTATTTGGTCTTAAACAAAGACTTCACAGTGTGTGGTATAATGTAGTGAAAGTTTTATACAAAAACTTAAAATAAGTACCTACTTAGTTACTTAATATATTGTATTTTTAGTTGTAGTTGTGTAATAATTTAATCATTTAAAACCTTAAACAAGATTAAGCAACTGTTAAAATGAATTAATTATATGAACCTTGTGGTTATTAAAATTGATTTTAAATTTAGATTAGGTACCTGTAAATTGTATTTACCTAAATATGTTAAAAGCAAAATTATAGGCAAGCCACTTTTAAACTTCATATTTTCCTTTTAATTATTTTAAACATCTCATTTAAGAGCCTGTTTACAAGATTCTGTATAAAAACCTTTGTTTCTTCAAATAATGGATGCATGATGGATGCATGATTTAATTGTTTCCTTCAAAAATGTAGTCCATTGTATAATATTCAACGAAAAATGCCAATCTATCCTACTTATTCAGTTATTGAATTTATACAAATCATTTTCAGACAATGGGTTCATCAAAACTAATCTTAATTTATATAAATCTCGTGTCACAATGTTTGTCCTCAATGGACTCCTAAACCACTTAACCGATTATAATAAAATGTGTCCGTCAGCCGGGCAAAAAAAGTGCTTCTAGAGCGAATTGGTTCGGTGAATAATTAGTGCTCAGTCTGCTGTAAATGTGCGCGAAATAAAAAATTAGTGCATGTAGGCATTGAGGAAAAAAATGGGAAAAACAAATTCTGCTGGAATGACGGTGCTCCAGCAGGAAGATTTTTAAACGAATGACCGGAGAGGTATATAATGTATATCGGCGGATAGCTTATATTTGTGCATAATTGTGCGCGAATAATTAAATTTGTGCGTCTTAGGGTTTTCGAGATATTTCATTTCCTGCTGGGCTGACGTTTTGCAAAAACTTGTATCTCCGAAACCATTGAATGTGCGACCTTGGATTAAACATATATAAGTAGCTCTTAATTTGTGCGTATTTGTGTGCTAATTTGTTTTTCATAAATATCTACTGTTTAAGAGAAATCATGCAACCCTGAAAATTCGAAAGAAACTCCTTGCGCTTAAATGAGAACACGCAGAGGTTCACTGAAAGCGGTATTTGGCTCGTTTTGTTATTCTTTACATGTATAATAAGTTTCAAGACAGTACATACACGCATTTTTCAATAATAACACTTCAAGTCAAATCTGAAAATGTCATAGCTTTGCAAGAAACCTATTCAACTAAAGATATGTGCGTATATACCAAAAATTAGAGTGCCTTTTGAAATACATATCCTGAAAATTTCAGCTTTAAATGTCGCGTATTTAAGTAGATATAAACGAAAAACAAATCATAACTTCAGTTCTTGGCTAACCGACCAAATTCGAATGGTCACGAAAAAGCGACGGTTTCATACATTTTGATGACTTCTTAAATGGACTGTATTATACTGAAGCAGTTAATTGGGTTTAGGTACTTTGAATTGGAAAAGTGTTATGGGAAGTTGCAAAAGTTTTATTTTGAGATTAAGATAGTAGAAACTAGTAAGTACGCTTTTATCTTCCTTACCTATTATAGATTATTGATAGCTCAGGTAGGTAAGTATCTACTTCATTTTACTAAGTTCGCAATACGAAGTTAAACAAAAATGTCGGTTTTGTGCTTAATAAATAATATAATAAGTAATAAAATTATAATAATATTACTTTAAAGGTGGACGCAGATTGATACGCGCCGAGCGCGCCGAATTTTTGCCGTCCACAGAAAAAGGTACCTTATAATAATAGAGATAAGGTATCTACATTTATATTTCCGATGACGTCATCAGAGTCATCCGCATCGTCAGAGGCGGCCGACACTGAAATAAATAAATGAATAAATGTAGGTATGTACCTTATCTTTATTATTATAAGGTGGACGGCAAACAATTCGGCGCATATCAATGTGCGGGCACCATTGCATTGATTTTAAAATTGTATAAAAAGACGATTGTGTAGGTTCAAATCTCCGGCCGCCGCGCGCCGGGTGGTTGTAACTCGCTCTGTGTGAAACAGTTACACAGAATGCGGCATTAGTGGGAAAGAGTCAGACGCTAGTTAAGACGTATTTCGCTCCTTGCCTCCCGCACCGCTCTCCGCTCTCGGTTCACTCACCCCGCTCCAATAGTGTCCGGGGTATATCTAGTGTTGCCAATTTAGCATAATCTTAAGCTCGATTTGGCATTTTAAGTTTCAATTCCACGTAGTAATAAGTTTGTCATTAATATTTTTTGTCATTAATAATGTCATTATTATTTTTTGCGTGAAGGAGTAACAAACATACATATACACACACACACACACACACAAACGTTCACATTTATAATATTAGTAGGATAGGATATACATATATAGTAGGATGTAAGCCATCTTATATATAAAAATGAATCGCAAAATGTGTTGGTAAGCGCATAACTCAACAACGCCTGGACCAATTTGGCCAATTCTTTTTTTAGAATATTCCATAAGGTACGAGGATGGTTCTTACGGAGAGAAAAATTGAAAAAATTGCCTAAAAATGTCTAAAAACAACACTTTTCTATACTCCATACCATACAAACGATTCGTAATAATACAAGTCAATAAGAACTTTAATACCATAACATAAAGTTCAAGTTTTAATGGAGAGTTTCCGGGAAGGCAAAACAATTGAGTGACGTATAAATATTGATGTCAATCGTGTCGCGGTGTTAGTTGCCAAACTACACCTAAACGGCTGAACCGATTTGTATGATTTTTAACCCCCGACGCAAAAACGACGGGGTGTTATAAGTTTGACGTGTCTGTGTGTGTCTGTCTGTCTGTGGCATCGTAGCTCCCGAACGGCTGAACCGATTTTGATTTAGTTTTTTGAAGTTATACTTCTTTAGGCGCGTTATGAAAAAATGATGAGAGTGAAATTTTACAAAAGCGTCACACAAAATTCTCACGTCACACAAAATTCTCACGGGAGAAGTTGTTTAAATCTAAATTGAACTTTATTGATTGTGTTGACAATCCTTTTCCAGTCCAGAGTTTTTTTTTTTTTTTTTTTTTTTTTTTTTTTAATAATGCCAAAGAAGTATAACTTCTCACGCGCGTACATAAGTACACGCACCCATTTTTTTTATATGGCAAAACAACGTTTGCCGGGACAGCTAGTTATGTTATAAAACCCTATTTAAAACCGATCCGGACCATTATGTACAAGTCTTGTATAAATCCAAGTTAATTTAATATCAAATTCCCATTTCATACAATTTCGTTTTCATACTGTTCCCGTTTCACAAAACAGTCTCGAGATACTTACGTGTAAAAAGAGGTATTTATGAGACTATTAAAGTTTTGACAAGTATTGTATTGATCAAAACTTTATAGAAATACATATATTATATTTTAAAAAAATGTGTTTTTTTGTATTTCCTTAATATTTTATTTTAAGTTCAAACATAATAGTATAATAATTTAGGTATAAGCATAAATACCTTCTTAAGTGTTCTAATTACAATCAATTACCCGTCTTAAACTATTTGATTTGTAATTTAATGTGATCCTAGCACTACCCACAAGGTCCTACTGTGATCTTAACTATACCTCAGTATTAAAAAAAAATCAAAATCAGGTCACTCTTTTTGGGAGATAAACGCGCTACAATTGATTTATATTACCTATTCCGTGGCACTGCCGGAATAAAAAATAGCCAATAACACTCAGTTACCTTCAATCTATCTCTGTGCAAAATTTCATCCAAATTAGTCCAGTGGTTCTGGAATCTGGAGATACCAACATACACACATACAAACATGTTACCAACGTTACCTCTTTATAATATTATAGAGTAGGTATAGAAGGTTAGTATAGAAGTACCTATAGATAAACGTGTCATTTTAGAAATACATGCATTAATATTTCTCTAATGTACCTACTACCTATTGAAATAAAAATGATAATGCACTAAAACCTCTATAAACGTTCTAAGCGCGACTGTACGGACAACAGCTTCAGTATAATACAGTCCATTTAAGAAGTCATCAAAATGTATGAAACCGTCGCTTTTTCGTGACCATTCGAATTTGGTCGGTTAGCCAAGAACTGAAGTTATGATTTGTTTTTCGTTTATATCTACTTAAATACGCGACATTTGAAGCTGAAATTTTCAGGATATGTATTTCAAAAGGCACTCTAATTTTTGGTATATACGCACATATCTTTAGTTGAATAGGTTTCTTGCAAAGCTATGACATTTTCAGATTTGACTTGAAGTGTTATTATTGAAAAATGCGCGTATGTACTGTCTTGAAACTTATTATACATGTAAAGAATAACAAAACGAGCCAAATACCGCTTTCAGTGAACCTCTGCGTGTTCTCATTTAAGCGCAAGGAGTTTCTTTCGAATTTTCAGGGTTGCATGATTTCTCTTAAACAGTAGATATTTATGAAAAACAAATTAGCACACAAATACGCACAAATTAAGAGCTACTTATATATGTTTAATCCAAGGTCGCACATTCAATGGTTTTGGAGATACAAGTTTTTGCAAAACGTCAGCCCAGCAGGAAATGAAATATCTCGAAAACCCTAAGACGCACAAATTTAATTATTCGCGCACAATTATGCACAAATATAAGCTATCCGCCGATATACATTATATACCTCTCCGGTCATTCGTTTAAAAATCTTCCTGCTGGAGCACCGTCATTCCAGCAGAATTTGTTTTTCCCGTTTTTTTCCTCAATGCCTACATGCACTAATTTTTTATTTCGCGCACATTTACAGCAGACTGAGCACTAATTATTCACCGAACCAATTCGCTCTAGAAGCACTTTTTTTGCCCGGCTGACGGACACTAATAAAATTTGCACACCATGTGCAGTTCGATCCAACTTGAGAGATAGGATAGCTTACATCCCGATATTCCCACGGGATCGGGAGTTACGCGGGTGAAACCGCGGAGGGCAGCTAGTTTTATAATAAAGAAAGATTCACAAAAAAAATCAGGAAATTCATTAATACAAACATAAATCGGAAAATCTAATTTATGAACCTAATACTGGAACCTATATCTATCTATACCTAAAATAAGGGAAGAATGTATAAAAAGTCTGTACTTATTTGGACTTTCCTTTCTTATTTTAACGCAGGCAAAGCCGCGGGGCCCATTCCGTGTTCCTATTCCTAACCTAAGATACCGCAGTTGCGACTGTTGTCGTCGGGCAATAGGCCATGCGCAGGCGCACCGCGTGGTGATTATCATTCACTACCATAGAGAAATCAAGGTCAACACTTGGCGCTTGTAGGTTACATACCTACACGTGTGTCAACAAAAAAAATTACTAAAACTGTGTGTGCAAATGTAAACAAATGAGTTTTTTATACTATGTGTTATACGTGTTCTAGAAGTCTAGGGGAACAACTTTTGTTCTACGACTACGACTTTTGAAAATTATAATTATAACTTAAAATAAGATTGTTTACTTTAAAATCAGCTGATTTTTGAATTTTGATGAAAGGTCATTGATCCTGGATTTTTATCAGACTAATAATAGTCGTCATTTCCAAGAACAGATGATCCTGTAAACATAACCTCAAAAGGTTATGTTTACAGGATCAGCTGTTCTATTAAAAAAAAACTTAAATTTTCAAAAATCTTAGAACAAAAGTTGTTAGTCTCGAAGTCTAGAAAAAACCCGTCATAAAATACCCACGTATTTTATTGTCTAAGTATTTTGTCTACGCATTGTCGAAGTATTTAAGTGTGGTTACTTCATACTTTAATTCAGTTTATTACTATCAGTTATAAGGGTGAGTTCATTCATTGTTTTTTTGTCGCGATGACGTCTTAGGGCCCCTCTTCATGATGGGCCATCATGCTGGCCCACTAATATGGGCCATCATGTAGAGGGCGTAGTGGAGCGGGGTTTAGACTTGGGCAAAGTTAGGTGTGTCTACTTATGGTGAGCGCACACCTAGCCCCACCGCACGCGCCGCAGTCTCCGTTTGTACGTGCGTAGAGCCGGGTTGGTGACGTCATCAGCATCGGCCTTGGGGATTTCCTTCGCTGCGGCAACTGCAGCGCGTGCGGTGTGGCTAGGTGTGCGCTCACCTTTAGACGCCTAAAGATGTGCGGGAGCGGAACAGAGCGTGCCTAGAGACGTGTGTGCGGAACATAGCGATGATGTGAGCAACTGACCCTCCCTTCACTCCTGTCCTCTTGCCAAACAGACCTAAAAATTGAGTTCTGCGCATACCCCTTCCACTTTCCGCTGAGGGCCATGATTCATTGGCCAACCTTATATCTGTATGCTAAATTTAATCAAGATCTGTTTATTGGTTTAAGCTGTCCGTTGATATTATATCAGTCAGTTAGGACTTTGAATTTTATATTTATTGGTAGAAATCATTGATTGAAAATACTTTTTTTTTAGGTATTGGTACTTTTATTTTATAAAATCCAGCTTAGATATAGGGCAAACGCCAATCAGATAACTATTTCTGATGCCGTTATACTTAACAACAAATAATACTAAAAACAGAATAATAAATATTTTTTTAGATTTTTTTTATGTTTTTAAGGTTAAGGGGTACCGGCGCTCTGTCCATACAAACGTAGTCGACTGTTTCCTCCCTGGATAATGACACTAGCACAAATATTTTTGTGCCATAAAACCTATAAATGCCGTGACTGTGCCCCTATGTTTGGATTTGTTTTTATTTTTTTGTTTTTTAAATCTTAATTTCTATAGTAATTAGAAAATGAAAAAACCAAAACATTGGGGCAAAGTCATGGCAGTTTTAGGTTAGGTACAAAAATATTTGAGCTAGTGTCATTATCCAGTGAGGAAACAGTCGACTACGTTTGGAATTTTAGGTTATTTTCATGTTTACTATTTTTTAGGCAATATTTTTTTATATTATATAAGTACATAGGTAGTTTTCTGGAGTGTAGGTTTCTATAGTCGAAATCTATAACCTTATCTTCCTTGGTATTAGACTTTGACCTCAACTTAGGGGTATAGTATATAGTATTGTGTAACTATGAAATTATAATATCTTATCTATCGCTGATAACTTGTGATATAATATTTATTTTATTAATATTTTTGTTCTGTTAGTGTACCTACCTACTGTGAAGTTTGGAAGCGTGAGTATTTATTTTATACTAGCAGCGTTCCGCGGTTTCACCCACGTAACTCCCGATCCCATGGGAATATCGGGATAAAAAGTGACCCAAGTTATTCCCAATGAATCAATGTATCCTCATACCAAGTTTTATCAAAATCGGTCCAGTAGTTTCGTAGTTCATTCGTTACAAACAAACAATCAAAAAATCTTTCCGCTTAATAATATTGGTGTGAACTATATTAGTGTAGACTTAGTTAAAAAACAACAATTGAAATTATGTTTCAAAAGACAATAGCAAATTAACCCTGGGATTTAATTATGTTTAATTTGATTAACCAGCATATTTGTTTATTTTCTTTTATATTCTTATTTTAATCACTCTTTTATTTTTTTAATCACCTTCAAAAAATTAAGGGTTTTAAATCATCGCGTAATCACATAAACCTACCTACTTACTTATATACTTACCTATTTTTATTTAATGGACTATCATCGTCACGCAGTTTCACGTAAATTTTCCAATTTTCAATGATTTCTGATAACAAGTTTCATCCAAATCGATGCAGTAGTTTGAGATCATATATAACATAAACAAAAATCTAAGAAAAATGACCTTTCTTTCTAAATTGTGTAATAAAGAAAGAACAATTCTTTGTTTATTTTTCTATTTATAAATACCGACTTTCTTTATGTAGGTTACAAACAAAATCTAAGAAAAAAATCCTCTCTTTTTTTATAGGGTACCTGCGCTCCCATACAAACGTAGTCGACTGTTTCCTCCCTGGATAATGACACTAGCACAAATATTTTTGTTGCATAAAACCTATAATTGCCATGACTATGCCCCTATGTCTTTTTCGTTTTCTAATTATCATAGAAATTAAGATATAAATATTTAAAAAAACATAGTAGCATTGCCATGGCAGTTATAAGTTTTATGCAACAAAAATATTTGCTCTAGTGTCATTATCCAGGGAGGAAACAGTCGACTTCGTTTGTATGGAGAGAGCGTCGTCGTCATATCCTCTTAAGAAGTTAGGTAAGATAGGAATTTTCTATTTTATTTATTTTTAAATTTTATATACCGACCTATAAGTAGGTACCTATACTGAATTAATATTTTCAATTGATTTTATTATCTTTTAAATGTTCCAGTGTAAAATGTCCCGTCTTATATTATATCGTGCGTTGGGGAGTCCGCCCGCCCGTGCGGTCTCTATGTTGGGTGAACTGTTGAAACTCAAGATGGAAACCAAAGAGATCAACGTTATCACAGCTGAACACAAAACACCGGAGTTTAAAAAGGTACAGTTATTTTGTAATGGCTTCTAGGCTTTAGCATAAGGAGCCAGTTTGGGCTAGTGGTCGTGGGTTCGAATCCTGGCCATGTACAATCCACGGTCAAAAGTCTCTGCCCACCGTTACGTTTACAATCCCGTGCAGCACTATTTGAACACTATAACAACGTAACCTGTGGCACATGAGTAACTAAGACCAGAGCCTAAGGTTGTTCTGGGCTGTCAAAGTTAATACGTAATTGTGACGTAATCATGTAGGGTTGGCACAGGTGGATTATATTAAATAAAAAAAAATGTGTATCAGTGTCTTATATTATGGGCGTTTATTTTGGCGCGGTGACAGTGTAGGTAATCTGAATTTTGATAAAAAAAATGAAAGTGGGTACGAAACGTAATAAATTAGCAGGTAATGAGGAGCATCAAATTAAGTTGAAAGTAGCGGCTTTATAAATCAGTTAAATCATTTTTAACTTAAATTGCTATGAATTTATCATTCTGGTAACTGAATTTATTGATTTTTTTACTCACCTACAAGCGAAAAGATAAGACAATGAAAAACAGAAAGTGTTTCGAAAATTTAATTTTAGACAATCAGAAATTAAGGTGACCTGAATAATGAAATATCTCAGTTACTATAGGATTTTTAATATAAACGCCATCTAAAGATTTTTAAGCATATTGTTCCATGAAAATAATAGATGGTGAAGTGACACTGAAGCTAAAAATGAAGGTTACATTTGTGCGAATGCACGACGTGAGAAAAATTAAAAAAAAAAAAAAAAAAGTTTTTAAGGGTTAGCTGCAGAGACATAGCTGTTTCAAGTTTGACAGTTGTCAGTTGGAATGAAGTCCTCGACGAGACTTATCACTTCCCTATAGAACCACCAGCCCAGGACCAACAGCTGCAGAGATATAGCTGTTTTAAGTTTGACAGCTGTCAGTGGTGTCGTTACAACTTTTGGTCTTAATTTTTTTCATCTAGCCCCCTTATCGCAACGCGCGATAAGGAACTATCGTTCCAAAAATCCTTTCGCGCACGCGCACGCCGCACGGCTTACAATTATAACAAAAAGTGTCGAAACTGTCGTTACAACTTTTAGTCTTAATTTTTTCAGTCTAGCCCTCTTTCACAACGCGCGATAAGGAACTATCGTTCCAAAAATAATAAATGTTACTACTTACCTAGTGGAGTTCATAGTATAGTTAAAAAACGATATGTTTTTATGTCTTCTATTATTATTCATACACACAGTGCAGTACACCATATAAAATTTACAATTTTGATGTGAAACATCTACACGTAACCGCACGTAAAACCGATTTCTGGCGTGGCGACGCATGCCGCGCACGCTATATGATGGTATATAAATACAGTCTATATACAGTAGTGTGTACGGTGTGCACACCGTAATCGACTGTGCGATTCTATCACAATCTGTTCTTTTCTGCATATTACTTTTACAAAATAATGTCGATATTTCGCATCTGCCAGGCGTCCCGTGTTTGAAACCTTTACAATAATTATAAAATAAAGCTATAAAACACGCGACGCTTGAAGTTTACCACATGCATGCGTTTGTCACAGCCCTATAGTCGGGCAGTGTTTGGGCACTATCCGAGCCAGTATATACCGGTTTCTCTCCGTACGTCACGGGCCGCCATCGCCAGTGCTCAGGCACACACGCGCGTTAAGCTTGTAGTAGTGTACTTATCAAAGAGCCTTGTATGACACCTTAGTCTCTGGTCTTAGTTACTCATGTGCCTGTGGATCGAACCCACGTCGTCGGTTGGTGTAGCGGGTGGCGGCTTATACCACTCACACAACTAAATACATAGCTAACATGTTGAAAATAATAATCACACTGAGTACTTTTAATTCAAGTATTTAGGTTTGTGTGTAACGTCTATTAGAAGAAGGTCGTAACTCCAATACTTGTTGATAGTATTATTGTAGCAAACTGATCATTTACTTATGACCCTTACTGTACCTACCTGGATTTTAAGAAAATGTGCTAATTAACATTGCTCTTTCGGAAGTAAAATTCCATAAAAAATATAATAATGAATAATTTTATGTTTACATTTTATTGTAGATTAACATAAGTAATAAATTCAAAATAATGGATTTTCAAAAGTTGCTTTTCCTTTTTCAGTTGAATCCAATGTGTACAGTGCCTGTTATACAAGATGGCGACTTTGTTGTATCTGAAAGGTAATTATAATAACTAACTTGGCAAAAAGTTTTCCAGGGTGTCACCCGCGGAAAACTTTCTGCGCAATTTTCTTATTTTTTTCCTTGGTCCAGCCGTTCACGCGTAATGCCGTGACAAAGGGAAATAGGGATTTATTTAACACAACCCTAGTTGCTTACCTGTAATATTTATATTTATCTATCATCATCATTATTTTTTTGACAAAAGAGATCCCTATTATTTAAATAAAACATAAATATAAAATAAAAAAATAGATACAGATGTTACACTAATAAATTAATTAAACATAAAATTGCGTCCTCAAAGTCTTTATTTATATATTTCCAGCCACGCCATAATGAAGTACCTACTATCAAAATACGGTGGCGATAAAAGCGAAAGTCTGTACCCGAGCGAGTTGCGCACGCGCGCCATTGTAGACCAGTGCCTTTTCTTTGACGCCGGAGTCTTCTTCATTGCTTTTAGAGAAGCTGCGGTAAGGTTTTATCACTTCTTAATATAAAACAAAGTCGCTTTCCGCTGTCTGTCCCAATGTATGCTTAGATCTTTAAAACTACACAACGGATTTTGATGCGGTTTTTTTAATAGAAAGAGTGATTCAAGAGGAATGTTTTAGTATATAAAACAAAACTACTACGCGTGCGAAGTCGCGGGCAACAGCTAGTAATATATAAACTACTTAAAAATATTATTAACTACCAGCACCCTTCGGTTGCACCCGCGTAGGTCCTTCTATCCCGTGGTATTATCGGAATGAAAAGAAGCATGTACAGTATTGTACAGGGTATATGTTATTCCCAAGATTATGGTGAGCGCACACCTACCCGCACCGCACGCGCCGCAGTCACCGTTTGTATGCGCGCAGCGCCGACTGGTGACGTCATCAGCATCGGCTTTAGGAATTTCCTTCGCTGCGGCGCGTGCGGTGCGGGTAGGTGTGCGCTCACCCTTAAAAGTATCCTTATACCAAGTTTCATCGAAAGCGATTCAATTATAAGAGCATATTCGCCACAAACAAGAAAAAAAAAACAAAAACAATACAATTTTTTTCCTTAATACTAGATGCGCCCTGCGGTATTGCCCGCTCTTTAAAAATGATACTGATTTCCTACAAACTCAAATTTTATCAGCCATTTTTCTTCTTTATATTTCGAATTACAAAAAATTCTTTCTTGTTCGCCTGTGTCCTAAAAGGAACCTCCTCGTAGCTCTTTTAGAAGACCTCAAAGATTTCTTTAAAAATGTTTTTTTCTCTTTTATTTAAAGAAGATAGATGGATTTGGCCAAAATAACGAAATACATAAATATCCCGATTTAAATGTCTTTAATATCCCTATCTGTACCACCCAACTAATATTATGCATGCGAAAGTAACTCTTGTCTGTCTATTACGTGTCTTACTAAATTGTATTCAATTTCAAATGAATTATTATGATGCCAAACTTACGCTTGTGAACACACCTCAATAGAATCAATTAACAATTTCAGATGTCGCTCTTCATCGACGGACTAGTGGAACCATCAGACCGTAGCAAGGAGCGTGTAGAGTACGCGTACGAAGTAGCGGACAGCTACCTCGCGCACCGGCCGTACATCGCCGCGGATAGACTGACTATAGCTGACCTGTCTTGTGGATCCACTGTCACCGCGATGCAAACCTTGCATAAACTGGACTCTGAGAGGTCAGTGTTGGAACTATAGTAGATCAGACCGTAGCAAGGAGCGTGTAGAGTAGGTACGCGTACGAAGTAGCGGACAGCTACCTCGCGCACCGGCCGTACATCGCCGCGGATAGACTGACTATAGCTGACCTGTCTTGTGGATCCACTGTCACCGCGATGCAGACCTTGCATAAACTGGACTCTGAGAGGTTAGAACTTTATTAAAACTTAGTTTTATGTACTAGTTATACCACTAGGTGCTCCCGCGCCCCTATCACAAGCCAGTAACAATTTTCCATTAAAAAATCCCCAACGACAATAAAATGAAATCGTCAAACTTGTGTACCAGATTCGTCCAGATCGGTTGTAAAATATGACGTAGAGGAGTAATAACAAACATACATAATGACAGAGGGAAGCAACTTTTGCCAGACTTGAAACAGAAACACTTCGCTCGCTCGGTCAACTAACATATTTTCATGTAGGAAAATAAATAAAGTTTATTCAAGAATTATTACAGTCATTTACAATGATATTATGTTAGACTTAACAATATTTTAACTGTATACGATAAGTCAAAGTCAAAATTTATTCATTTGGAATCATACTATTTGCATGGGATTACTTTGAATCATCTTGAAAACTAAGCTAGGCTAGGTTTACGTACTAAGTTACTTCTAAACTAAGCAGAGCTTGTGTTAGGGTGCGTTTCCACTGACGCGGAGCTGGGCGGAGTGGAGCGGAGCGGGCCGTGAATTGGCCAACCACTCCTCTCCACTCCGCCCAGCTCTTATAGGACCTCAACTTATAGGAGTTAGTAGTTGCTATCCTTTTCACATCAGCGAGCACTGTGATTGGCCAATTCACGATCCGCTCCTCTCCACTCCGCCCAGCTCTTATAGGACCTCAACTTATAGGAGTTAGTAGTTGCTCTTTGAATCTAAAAAAAAAACAATATATAAAAGTACAACTATATCTCTTTCAGGTTCCCCCGTTGCAATGAATGGATGAAAAGGCTAGAAGAGGAACACGTCTTTAAAACAATTAACAAGGAAGGTGTCATGGTATTTGGTAAAATTGTTAAATTTTTAAAAAAGAATAATTCGTCGTAGTCTCACCTACAGATGGAAAAAAGGCGACGATTAAAGAACTCCTCCTCTTTTTAAGTCGGTTAAAACTTGAGATATGAAATTGTATGTATTTATTTAAATCAGTTTTATAACCAAAGAAATAAGGCTCCATTTGAAAACAGGCCATTTTTGAAGGCTCACTCCATGGAGGTTTTATAATTTTCCCGGTAAAATGTACTGCAAGTAGACGCTGTGACGTCGAAAAACAATTTAAGTAATTTAAAAAAAAATCGAATTTCCCAAAGTCGTAAAAAAAGTTAGGTATAGTATGTTCAGAAAATAATATTTATTTTGTGTATGATATGTATTCTAGCTAGGTTGTAAGGAAAATTGGTAAAAAATAATAAATAAAAATTGAATTTAAAAGTAACTTGTTTATTTTTTACTACTAAAGTTTTTTTATTCGCCTTGCTTACTTCCTCCATAGATACTTAGATATTACGCTTTATTGCACAAAAACGACAAAAAATATCTATAAGATTTATCTAAGTGCAAAAAACCAGTGGCATATAATAACCTCACACAGGCAAGAATAGAATAGAAATCATTTATTGAAACCATTATTGTATTGTGTCATTTATCATTTGTTGCAACCTCTTCCAGGCAACTTTAAAACCTTAAACAATGTAAAATGAATGTATATTTTTCATTGTAATTATTAGATTCCGACTAATTATTTTTACGCGGACAAGAAAACATTTCTAGAATTGCTGTAATCATTTTTATTATCCTCTTGGTGATAATTCTGATAAAATTAAACTTTTTAATAGTGTAATATAATAGGTATTTGAAATTGTAGAATTATTCTTGGATTTTTTTTAACGTTTGACTACTATCTCTAGTCAAATAAGTGCCCTTATCCCAATTTATTCTTGTTTTATGTAAGTACCTACTTATGTCATCTTTCTTCTTCCATTCACTTTTATTAGTCGTCATCTAGTCCTTACATTCATGTCTTTTATGTCTTGTCTCACACAGTCCATCCATCTTTTTTCATGTTGTCCTCTTCTTTTTCATCCCTCTACATTCATACTCATCACTCTTTTAGTCACATCCGCTTTCTCACACCTTATCACATGTCCATTGTCCATACCAGCTCAAACAGTTGCTTTTTGGTAACTGGCGCTGCTTTCAGTCTTCCTCGCATATACATGTTCCTTATTTAATCCATCCTCGTTACTCGCGTCTCCACTCATCCATCTCAACATTCTCATCTCCGCTGCATGCAATCTGCTGTTGTTCTTCATGGCCTAGCATTTCGATCCATACTTGACGACAGAGCCTCGATTCAGTAAGGTTTAAGTCGCCGGCCGTGTATGATTAGGGCGCGATTCCCATGCCAAAATTGGAGTTATCGCGTCTTAATCACATACGCCCGACGACTTAAACCTTGTGAATTGAGGCACAGGTCTTAACAGGGTTTTGTAGATCTTATCGCTCCTACAGCAAAATATTAGAAGTAGTTCGCTATGAGAGTTCGTCCTGCTCGTAATGCACATCACCGCCGCGTTTGTACACAAGCTGTACACTTAATTTGTATCTATATGGTATCTATGCATGACCACGAAGTATGTCTTTAGTTTAGTTTTTGTGCAGAAACAGCCCCGTAAAACTAAACTAAAGTCATACTTCGTGGACATAGCACCTAAAAAGCCACAATGTAACACTGCTGGTATAATCTGTGGTTATTGTTTATCATGGTCACATTGGTGTTTTTTTATGTACCTACATAAAAATATGATCTATGCAAATTACCTACTTTTTTGTACTTATCAGTAGGTAAAATGGAATATTAAAGTTGTTATTCATTACGTGTCTCCCAACGAGTTTAATATTAAAGCTATTTTAGTTGTCACAATAACTATGAACTATTCTGTGGCAGATAAGTGATAAGACTTTTTATTATGAGTGACTGGACGAATTGAGGCATTTAGATAAGGAAGCGATTTGGAGTCTTCATTTATAATTCAGTTAGTGTCTGTTTGTCAGTGAGTAAGTACCTTAATGTTTGTCTACAAAATGGGCCTCTTTATTTTTATCTTTTGAGTGTTATGTGATAGCTAAATAACTAAGGTACCTGCGGGAGTCATAAAATAACAAGAAAATAAACAAATGGTTTTTTTTTAGATTGACAATAAAGCATATTGACTTGTTTTTAAGTAGTTTTCCCTAATTTTACGAAACATTAAATTTTAAACATAGAGAAATTGTTTGTTTGTCCTAGGTTTTTAATTAAATGGCAGTGACAGGTGACCCTTATTACCCGCAGCTACTTAATAAATGTAGGTAGGTACACCTAGGAGATAAGAACTAATACAAAAAATACAAGTGATTGACATCATTAACATAATATTTGAGATGAAAATACGTAGGTAGAACGAAAAGTCTATCAAAAAATATCATTCACGCGACTTTGTCCACGTATTATAACTAAAGTTAGAATTTTCCAAAATCCTTTCTTATGGCCCCTCTACATGATGGGCCATCATGCTTTCCCTCTAATATGGGCCAGCATGTAGAGGCGTAGTGGTGTCTGATGGCATAAGGTTCGTGGGATGGCGACTGGATGGCCACGGCGCGGTGTCGGTTTTTCGGTCGCACATCAAAGGAAGTAGGTAACGATCGTATCACTAGCTTTCACCGAAAAAACATTGACCGACAAAGATTGATCGAAAAATTTTGACCGAAAAAAACATTGACCGACAAATCATTGACCGACAAAAAGATTGACCGAAAAAAACATTGACCGACAAAACATTGACCGACAAAACATTGATCGACGAAACATTGACCGACAAAACATTCACCGACAAAACTTTGACCGACAAAACATTCACCGACAAAACATTGACCGACAAAACTTTCACTGACAAAACATTCACCGACAAACATTGACCGACAAATCTTTCACCGACAAAACATTCACCGACAAAACTTTCACCGACAAAACATTCACCGACAAACATTGACCGACAAATCTTTCACCGACAAAACATTCACCGACAAAACATTGACCGACAAAAGCATTGAGATGGTGGTCGAATATTTGGTGTGTTCTAAATTCAAACTACAAAATAGTGGACGCAGCTGCAGTGGAGCTATGATTCGATGATGGAAGTAAAATAAAACGTGGGTTTGAATTTAGAACACACCAAATATTCGACCACCATCTCAATGCTTTTGTCGGTCAATGTTTTGTCGGTGAATGTTTTGTCGGTGAAAGATTTGTCGGTGAATGTTTTGTCGGTGAAAGTTTTGTCGGTCAATGTTTGTCGGTGAATGTTTTGTCGGTGAAAGTTTTGTCGGTCAATGTTTTGTCGGTGAATGTTTCGTTGGTCAATGTTTTGTCGGTGAATGTTTTGTCGGTCAATGTTTTTTTCGGTCAATATTTTTTTCGGTCAATGTTTTGTCGGTCAATGTTTTTTTCGGTCAATGTTTAGTCGGTCAATCTTTGTCGGTCAATGTTTTTTCGGTCAATAATACCCTAACCGACTTTGAGGGTATTTTTTGCAATCGAACCGGAATATTTAAATGTAATTTGAACTCTTATTTACGAGAATCGACCTTCAGGACTTTGAATTTTATTTGTAATTTCAGATAAATGTCAAAGTTAACGCTATATAAAATTGAAGCCAGCCCTCCGGCGCGTGCCGTGATGGTGCTGGCCGAGATCTTGGGTCTCAACTTCGAATACATTATAGAGTTGGACTTCATGAAATTCGAACACAAAGCACCGGAATATTTAAAAGTAAGATACGTGCCAATGTAGGACACTGTCCTCCTCTGAGAAAGAGGGGTAAGAGAAATAATATAATCTAAATCTATATTGCAAGGGAATGGAATCGTTACCAGCGTCTGTCTTTCCTGACGTGTATAATTAACCCGGCAGAATCTGTTTTTTGCAAATTACGAGAAAACTACGGTCAAACAAATTACGAAAACTCAGAAACATTTACAGAAGCTGGCCCACTAATTTTCTACCAGACAGAATTGCAAAATTCGACAACATTTTGCTGGTGTAACGCACTCACAATTTGGAGGTCTTCAAGGTATCTTCTAGGAAAGCTTGCTACAATCTTAGGCCGCATCGTCACCTACCACCAAGTAGTTGTGATAGTGGTCTAACGCTGACCTATCATTTGTAAAAAAAAAATACTAATCTATACATATATCTATAAGTATACAGGGTGTCCCGTAATGAATGGCCTAATCTCAGTGAAATAGGCAACATTTTTTTTAATTTGGCACCAGGGTGATCATACATTTTTTTTACACCAGGAAAGGTTAAAGTTCAGGTTAAAAAATTAAAAAAACCAAAAAGTTTGAGTTAAACCTTAGTTTAAAAAAAAACTTTTAATGTGTCATAAAAAATATTGTTTGCATTCGATAGCACATTTATTCTGGAATACTATCCAAAAATCAGATTGGGATAATTCCTTCATTTGCAGTTTTGGCATAACAAAACATGGACAAAGGAATGAAATTTTAAAAAAATTTAAAATGGCGGATATCTCGGAAACTAAGAGACTTTCATAGAACATAACTTTCGTTTTTCTGATCCGGCATAGTGTCCTCTATCCGTAGGGGCCCGCTTGGCCATTCATTTCGGGACACCCTGTATATATCTATACTAATATTATAAAGAGGAAAGATTATTGAGTTTGTAACGAAACTACTGGAAACTACTGGACCGATTTTGATGAAACTTGGTATGAGGATACATTGATTATAGGAATAACATAGTGTACTTTTTATCCCGATATTTCCACGGGATCGGGAGTTATGCGGGTAAAATCGCAGGGAGAAGCAAGATAAAAATAATTTGGTGTTCACATCATACTTTGATTTTAACTTTACGTGTTGGCTTCAGCTTTACGCATGCCTTCCAAAGATCCGGGACTCCATAGCCCCATAATGAAATGGGATGGGAGTAATAATTCTAGTATATTGGAACGTAAATATAAAGTGTTACGAAAACGTGAAACGAAAAACCGTAAGAGAAAGAGAGAATGAAGGAGACCGACTAATATAAATTAAAAACAAAGTAAAGAGACCTCGTTCTAAACGCGTGACGTTCATTTGTTTAGTCATGTAGGTACTTTTTTATTTATTTCGATATTAACACGATTCGATGCGGACTATAGCAGGTAAAACCGCGGGACACTGTTAGTTACTAAATATTTTCTATTCATTACAGATCAATCCCCTGGGAACAGTCCCACTGCTCATAGATGGAGACTTTCATCTTACTGACAGGTAAAGGGGAAAAGCTTTTTTCATATTTTTAACCGAGTTCAAAAAGGAGGAGGTTCTGAATTCTTATTTATTTATTTAATATATTCAGTATGTACACAAGAAACAAACAAAATAGAAATACATTATAAACTTAATACTGAGATGAGTCTAACCCTGTGAAGAGTTCTGTGATTCTTCTCGTCTACCGGACCAATTTGTGACTCTAAACTCTAAACCATCCAGCACGTATACCTACAATTTTTTTTACTGAAATCGGTCCATCCGTTTAGGAGGAGTTCAGTGACATACTAACGTACAGTTGAATTATATAAGTACAGGGTGTCCGGTAATGAATAAATAAGCGGGCACCTACGGATCGAGGAAAGTTATGCTCTATAAAAGTCTCTCGGTTTTCGAGATATCTGCCATTTTAATTTTTTTTGACGACCCAGTTGGCACAATGGTTACCATGCCGGACTGCCAAACACAGGGTTGCGGGTTCGATTCCCGCCTCAGACAAGTATTTATGCTTAGATATTTGTCTGTGGTCTGGTTGTTTCTATGTATTATAAGTATATATTTACAAAAGAAAAAGTATTTATGTAGTATATCCGTTGTTTAGCACCCATAACACAAGTATTGTTACTTAGCTTGGGGCTAGATGGCGATGTGTGGAATGTACTGCAATATTTATTTATTTTTTAAATTTCACTTTTTTCATTTCACTTCATTTGCAGTTTTGGCACCAAAAAACATAGAGCCCCTCTCTATGTTTTTTGGTACCAAAACTGCAAATGAAGGAATTATTCCAATCTGTTTTTGCATAGTATTCCATAAATGTGCTATCAAATAACTACAAACAATTATTTTTATGACTTCACAAAAGTTTTTTTTAAACTAAAATTTAACTCAAACTTCATGATTTTTTATTTTTTTAACCTGCACTTTAACCTTTAACGGTATTGCCAGCATTTAATACCAAATCAATTGCTTTTAAAATGAGCTAGATCATGCAAGCTTAGCTATAGTGCTCCACTGCAGGACAAAGGTCTCTCTTACTTTCTACCCCACGATTCTGCGCCGCAGACCTTAATATCGTCTCTCGAGTTATTTTAAAAGTATTTATCACTAATATTTTGTTCCAGTCACGCCATACTAGTATACCTACTATCGAAGTATGGAGGAGAACATACCGAACGTCTGTACCCGAGTGACGTGCGCACGCGCGCACTCGTCGACCAAGCTATGTTCTTTGATACTGGAGTATATTTTATTCAGACCAATAGAGTTGCTGTGAGTAATTTTAGTGTCTACTTTTTTTAAAATAACATCTTAAAGCGCTGAAGGCGCATTGACTTATAGTTTTTTTACCTTAATATTCTACATTTTCAATTCGAAACTCATTCCCGAGAAAAAGGGTTTCCCACAGGCAGAACGGCCATACAATTGACATCTTTTGGCCATTTTCCAAGTTTCACACTTAGACTACGCCCTCCGGATTTCCGGAGTAACTTAGGAAAACAATCTCTAATAAAATTATTAAACTTTCCAGCTACCAACATTTTTCGAAGACATGACAAGCGTCCCCGACAATATAATCAAGGACATTGAGGCTGCCTATTCAGTTGTAGAGGCATTCTTGAAGAACGGACCGTACTTGGCAGGCGAACAGTTAACTATTGCCGACATATCCCTGGGACTTACCACTGCCGCCCTGCAGCCCATGCATGCTCTCGACAAAGCAAAGTAAGTGTACAGTTTTAGAGGCATTCTTTAAGAACGGACCGTACTTTGCAGGCGAACAGTTAACTATTGCCGACATATCCCTCGGATTTACCACTGCCGCCCTGCAGCCCATGCATGCTCTCGACAAAGCAAAGTAAGTGTACAGTTTTAGAGGCATTCTTTAAGAACGGACCGTACTTGGCGGGCGAACAGTTAACTATTGCTGATATTATTATATCTCCCGGACTTACCACTGCCGCCCTGCAGCTCGGCAACTAAGGTAAGTGTGAAGTTATAGAGGCCTTCTTGATTATAATATATTTATTTTACCCAGATTCCCCCGCACTGTCGCTTGGTCAGACCGCCTCCGACAATTGGCACCTTTCAAGAAACATTCCGAATTACTTTACGATATTCTAAGAGACATGCTTCAAGCTTGCTGGGCCAAAAATAGCGCTTAATTTATTTACTTTTAACTTTTTTAAGGAAGTTTGTACAGGTTTTTTAAATAAATAATTTTTACAAAAACATCGTTATTATTTTTGTATCTAAGTACTTACTGGTATGTATTCTAGCTAAAAATAAAATAACTTTAGAGGGCATTTTTGGGAATAGAGTGGTGCAAGGGTATGCAAAACGTCTACTAAACGGATTATGATAAATTAAGTGTTGAATTATAGTTTTAAACATGGTGATTGCCATAGGCTATATTTATTAATTTATTTGAATATCTTACCCCTCTTTTTAAAAGGAGACTGTACAGAGGACTATTTTTTTACTTTTTAATATTCCGGTCTTCTTCTTGTCAACGCCATATTTACAAAAATGTTAAAATTTAGCTCCCTGAACAAGGGTAGATAATTCTGGATCGATGATGATAATAATACAAAGTAACCCTAAAAAAATTATATGTTATTCCTGTGGTCTAGCTAGGTATTTAAATCAAGAATGTTTTCAACTTAAGCAAGATTTTAAGGACCTGCTAGAGTTACCTATAGTTTAAAGTCCTCTAACCATGAACGCATTATACAAACTATATTGGAATTTAAACATCCCAATAATAATAATTTGAGGACTCTATGGTGGGTCTGCAATTCTGTTGCAGATTGTACTGCAACAGAATCAAGTCCTCGGATAGTACATAGATTTAAGCAAGTCCTCACTATATAATATAAGACCTCTTAAAACGGTCCTTGGATGTACCTTATGTATTATATTCTTATATTATCTAGTGAGGACTTGCTCAAATCTAGCCTATCCGAGAACCTCTCAAAACGGTCCTTGGATGTACCTTAGTATTCAAGTCGAATTCTTCCTACCTACTGAAAACAAGTGTTTTCATACACTTTTAAAACGGTAAATAAAATACAAGAGATCCAGTAAATAATTTAAATTCATTATATTTTTTGCAATCCAACAAATAAACACAATAACAAATCGGAAAAACTAGTTTCTTCTTTCTTCAATTAATATTATAATACAAGAACTAACATGATTTCATTATTAATATTTGATTTCACAAAAGTAGTCTTTGGCAGACAAATATAAATAAAAATTAAAAATTATAATTGAGATAATAAAAAAACTTGAAAAAACATTGTTTTTAGAGTTACATAATAAGAACAATTAGATACTTACCTACCAATACAAACACGCATTTAACTGTTGCAACTACGTCTAAGATTTTATTCTATTTTTGTCTTATAAAACTAAGCAAACATCGATATAATTAAGCGGTAGGTTTAGCCCAGTATTCTTCCAGTATTTCTTTTAACAATTTAGCAGATAATTCTGAATGTTTCTTGAAAGGTGCCAGTTGTCGCAGGCGATCAAACCAAGCGGCAATGCGTGGGTATCTGTAAAGAAATTGTATTTAATGGTTACTACATATAAATAATACCAAAACCTTCCTCTTGAATTACTCTGTCTATTTAAAAAAACCGCATCAAAATCCGTTGCCTAGTTTAAAAGAACTGCAGAACGGCAGTGGTAAGTCCGAGGGATATGTCAGCAATAGTTAACTATTCACCCGCCAAGTGGGTCCTGTCTTCAAGAATGCCTCTAAATAAGTACTTACTTGGCCTTGTCGAATGCATGCATGGACTGCAGGGCGGCAGTGGTAAGTCCGAGGGATATATCGGCAATAGTTAACTGTTCGCCTGCCAAGTACGGTCCGTTCTTCAAGAACGCTTCTACAACTGAGTAGGCAGATTCGATGTCCTTTATCAGATTGTCGGGGATGCCTTTCATGCCTTCGAACAATGTCGGTAGCTGGAAAGAAAGTTAAGGCATTAAGACCAGTGTGAGGCTGTAAATTTCCATACAAAAAGCGGTAACGTTCATCCCCCCCCCCCATAAACGAAGTCCGATTTTGATAATTTTTGAAAATGTTCTAGATCTAATGGAAAACTAGGTTTTTATTTTAAAGAAATATTGGTTAAGATAAAAGTTATTAGTTTTTTATGTGTGTTTTTTAATAGACTAAACTGAATTATCAAAAAAGAAAAACGTATAAACCTAGAATAAGATGCAGTGAATTAAATGAGGAATTAAATTTATTTCATTTTGTGAAGGATAAATGGGGTAAAAACGTTACGGCCCGCAACATTATTGTTAAAGCAAAATGAAGGAAATTACGTCCGAACTTAAACTCTCTCTACGACGATACGGCACGATACGGGTCATTTTTGAAAATACCTACTCGAGCCGCAAATAGGTACCTACTCGAGCCGAAAACTCATGATCCTCTTGAGTACCTATACATTCCCGTGGCCAAAGAGCTATTTACAGTGTTGCCAATTCGCTCGGTTGTCCTGTCTTCAATACCCATTTTTAGAGATAGGTAACGACTTCTTTTTTTAAATCGAATAGGTACTTGTCTAAAGTCACATTTTGAGGCGTGAAAAAACTATGATGTACTCACAGCAACTCTCTTGGTCTGAACAAAATATACTCCAGTATCAAAGAACATAGCTTGGTCGACGAGTGCGCGCGTGCGCACGTTACTCGGGTACAGACGCTCGGTATGTTGTCCTCCATACTTCGATAGTAGGTACTTCAACATGGCGTGGCTGGAATCAAAGTCATAATTTAAAGTGATAAATTTTCTTACATCTTAATATTTAAAAGAAAAAATAATGAGAAATATGTGACAGTTAAATAATAAAAACCTAATTTAAGTTAATGCCTACTATAATTATTATTCGTGATGGATTTGCCCTAAAGCTCAGTAGGCCCCGACATGGGACGGCCAATTAGTGGCACAAAAATACACTGTTATTTGTTATTGATGATTTAAGTAAGAAAATCGGCACAGGCGTCTTCGAATGAACATATAAAAAAATTAAAGATTCCAAAGAATTGAAAACTTCCTACTTTTTTAAGACGGTTAAAAACAAGAGCGTTACCGTCAAATCATCTAAGTACTCGTAAGTCAGCTCGTTAAAATATAAAACAAAAAAGATATAGATTAAAGTCCGAATAGAGGAAAAGTACCAAGGAAGGAACCCTACCTAGTTGGTGTAACAAAATTATTTTGTCGAGACTTGTCATACTTTTACTTTTATCAAAATAAGTGCATCTATTTATTCATTACAAAAAATAAAACAAATCTCTTTTATTTTAATAATATTAGTAAGTACCTATAATGTAGATTTACCTGTCACTAAGATAAAAGTCTCCATCTTTAAGCAGAGGTACTGTTCCTATGGGGTTGATCTGTAACGAATAGAATATTATTAGGAGCTAGCAGCATCTCGCGGTTTTATTCACATAAGTTTCTATCTTGTACAAATATCGGTAAAACATCAGAAAAAATCCCGCCCCCAAAAGCTCCTGATACGTCAATGTGCTCAGCGCTTTTTGTAAGTAGAGTTTAGACTCTTGGATCGCCTATTTTTTCTCACCTTCCATTGCCTTTGACGCCGATGCAGAGACGGCCCATAACAGATCGTTGCGCGTTGTGGCGAAAAATTATTAGGAGTGCCGACCCCGAATGATAAGGGAAAAGGCAACAACAACAAACAAACAAGACAAGACTCTTAAAGAGGATACCCGACATTTTGATACCTTGGTTGGACCTGGGTTGGACTAATAACCCCCGGAGGCCCGTGCTCCATAATGGGATATTTCTTACCTTCAAAAATTCCGGTGATTTGTGTTCAAAGTTGACAAAATCCACAAGTTTGTACTCTAACTTTAGCCCCAACATGTCAGCCAGCACCATCACGGCGCGCGCCGGAGGGCTCAGTTCAATTAAATACAGCGTCAAGTCGGACATTTTTGATCTGAAATAATAAATAAATATATATTCTACTGATATTTAAAACTGTGATTCTTAGTTGCAATCTTATCTTTTTTTGTCTATAGGTCTATAGTTATGTTTTTGAATACCTACCCAATCTGTTTTTATTTATTGACAACAATTAATCATATTTAACCAATTCTCCTTGCTAGGCTAGGCAAGAAACTTTTTCTGGGCTGTACACAGGCTTCAGAAAAAAGCCTAGCTGTGAATAACTTAATACTCTATAACGTCCATGTTTGTGAATGAAGAGAGGCTGAGGTTCGAATCTGCAAAGGACTATAGTAATTCAACTGACTCCGGAGTCAAATTAAGCCATTGCCGACAAAACATCAGGAAGTGGGAGTACAGTTGGATGCATAATTGCAGCCCCCACTAGGGTTCTAAAATGACTATTATTGGATTGTTTTCATTCTAATAATTTTTGTTTGTTAAATTGATGAGTTAGAAGGCTTTAAACTTCAACTAAAGCAGGTGCCTAGAATCTTGCTTGTGTTGAAAACATTCTTATAACAGCCGTTTTGGAGCTCTACGGTGGGTCTGCAATTATGCAGCCGACCGTACATTGCGCCGTCAGTGGACCAATGTGGAGCCTGATGGCAATCCATGGGGCATCAGCTGCTCTAGTGCCAATTTGCAACTCCTATTGCAAAGGAGCTGACTGAATTCTAGTGGCCAAACCATTTTGTAGAGAAAATATAGAAAGAAAGGTCAAACGTATAGGTACTGATACGAAAAGAACAAGACCAATTAATGATGAATCTGAATTTGGTAAAATAAAATAATCGACTTACGAGTAGGTACGATAAAAAACCAATTGTGTAGACACCTACTGACTCACTGACAAACAAATAATAACTGAAGTATAAGAGTGCAAATTGCTTATTTATGTATTTAGATATAGGTGCCTATTCAATTCTCCCAGTCACTGTTGAAAAGCTTATCATTCAGCATTGTCACAGAATAATACATAGTTATTACTGACAACAAGTTTGCCAGATATCAGGATATCAGATAGATTATGTTGAGGGCAATCACAATGAATCACAACACAATGAATAATATTAAACATATAAATAAAGTAGCTGACAATATGTTGAATAATGTTGATAATGATCTACAATTTTCTAAACCTATCTGTACCTACTCTTAACTATACTCTACTAGCTGCGCCCCGCGGTTTCACCCGCGTAAGTCCGAACCGTTTAAACCTTCCCTGGACTACAACAAACACAACAAAAAAAGAATTGGCCAAATCGGTCCAGCCGTTGTCGAGTTTTAGCCAGACTAACGAACAGCAATTGATTTTTATATTATAGATAGTAGTAAGTATAGAGTCTATAAGTACTACATAAGTACCTAATAGTTATTATCAAGAGAAAAGATTTCTTGTTTTTTTTGTTTTGTAATAGAAATAGGCACCAAAAACTGATATGCGGAACCAATACATTGTGGAAATACCAGACGGCTAAGCGTTTTGCTTTGTCATTCTTTATTCGTAGGTACCGCAAGGGAATACGTTTGGCCGAGTTGTGAGTGAATAGGAATCTTCTAGGAAAGCGTGCTACATCTAAGGCCGCATCGTCACCTACCATTGCCTACCATCAGCAGGCAAGTATGATGGTGGTCAAACGCTGACCTGTCTATATATTATGTAAAAAAAGAAAAAAATACACAGTCATGCTGCCGCAAGCTGCCTATAAAACTTAATATAAAGATGTAACCCACGCAGGATGGACTTAATGATAATGACGCCAGTATCTAAGTAGGAGGTACCTATACCTATTCATTAAAAACATACCAAACTGACATAGCGATAACACGTTCAAAAATGCCTCAGAATGATTATGCAATTTCAAATATCATGTATAAGTATAATCCATTATTTAACAAAAAATAAAGTTTTGTTAAACAGAATATTATCAGCAAAAGAGGATAAAAAAACGATTAGCAAATTGCGATGTGTGCTTTTTACTGTATGTATGTATGTATTTACAAAAGAAAAGGTAAGTAGATTTATTTATAAGTAAGACAGTATTTGAAGGGACTTAATAATATAAAATACTAGCTGCGCACCGCGGTTTCACCCGCGTAAGTCCGATCTTTAAATTCTCACCGTTTAAACCTTCCCTGGACTACAACAAACACAACAAAAAAAGAATTGGCCAAATCGGTCCAGCCGTTCTCGAGTTTTAGCCAGACTAACGAACAGCAATTGATTTTTATATATATAGATATAGATTCAGGTTTTTCTTTAGTACCTACCTAGAGTACCTACCTACTTACATTATTCAAATTATTTTTTATTATTTTATTTTGTGTTATATAGAATACTTAACTAAGTAATGGTTTGTGAGAAAAATCAAACATAATAACATATTCTCAGTCATTACAATGAAATTAACGTTAAGTATAAATAGAAAATATTAACAGCTAATAAAACAACTGCGAAAGTTTGTTCGTTTGCTTTACAGTCAAACTGCTCGACCGATTTAGAGGAAAATTAGGTTTACACAAAAACGTGAAAACGTAAAGGAACGTTAAAACGTGTGTGTTGTGTGTTTGTGTTTAGGTGTTTTATTGTGTTTGTGTTAAAATGTCTTAAAGACTTAAATTTAAAAAAAAAAACAGCGCACTCCGGGAGTGCAGGCAGAAGTGAAAACAATAAACTTGTTATTTCGCATAGAATATTTCTTGAAACGATCTGCTACTGCCATCTATTAGCACTCACTTAAACAAATATAGTTTATTTTTTATTCGCTAGATGGCAGTAAAAAATTTAAATCAGCGCCATCTACATTCGAATAGCGGTCTTTCTAGAAACTAAGTTTCTCAATTTGTGTAATAGATGGCAGTATAAGTTAAACAAAAAGACTAACACAAATAAAATCTCATCTGTCGCGTCAAAATCTGTCGCGAGAACGGCTGAAAATGCTCACCCACAAAAGTGCCCAACGCGCCATAAGAAGTTTTCACTTCAAAAATTAAAGACTACAACGTTAAAACGGATATAACGAAAGAGGGAGTAGAAAATCTAACCTCTTTCTTTTTTTTACATTTGCATTAATAAGGTTTTACCAGAGATGTTGGATTCGGAACATTTATTAGAATCGTTTTTATTTTTTTAATAATAAGTATAAATAAGTCAGCGTTTGACCACTACTATCTGAACCGCGGAGCACAGCTAGGTCAATGTAAATCACTACATAGTATAAAACAAAGTCGCTTTCTCTGTCCCTATGTCCCTATATTCCTATTCCCTTTGTATGCTTAAATCTTTAAAACTATGCAACGGATTTTGATGCGGTTTTTTTAATAGATACAGTGGTTCAAGAGGAAGGTTTATATGTATAAACTAGCTTTTGCCCGCGACTTCGTCCGCGCAGGAGTCGAAAATAGTTAAAATAGGATTATTTTTTGTTGATTTCAAATTAGATTGAGTTTGAAACATGTGTGTCAAAATAAAATGTACTTACTTAATTTAATCAAAAGCACTAAGGAGTTCGAGTCGAAGCAAATCGCCTAAAATAACTTTCTACTCTTTTTTAAACCCGGTAGGTAATTAATTTCGTAAAATCCTTTCTTATCGGATGCCTACGTCATACGAAGAACACACCCTACAAGTTTCAGGTTTCTACGATTTAGGCTGTGCGTTGATCCGTCAGTCAGTCAGGACAAAGAATTTTATATGTATAGAGAAGATAGATTTTGAATGAGATGTATTTTAACTTGGGACACGAAAACCTCGGGTGCACCCAATTCTCTTGGGATGGGATCCAAAATGGGCTATACGTCTAAGTACCTAAAGTTCTAAACCAAAAAAATGAATTCTTCTATTTCTGTCTTTCTAACACAGAGCCAATAATGCACAAAACTCTACGATTACCACATGAGTAAATCTTTAATCATATCGTGCTAATTAGTAATTACCTATCTATCATAGTCAGTTTTGTGTTTTTAGGGTTCCGTACCTTAAAAGGTAAAAAAGGAACCCTTATAAGATCACTTTCCTGTCCATTTTAAAAATGAAAAAGGTGTAAAAGTCCTATTCATTTGTTTAGGTATTTTCGTATTCATAACAAAAGATATTTCTTTTAAATTACTTAATAATTAGTATCTACTAACTTTGGGAACTGTGACTTTTGGCAAATTGTTCAAAATTTTATTATTAGGTAGGGCTGAACAGTTGCGCAGAGAGTAATTTTGGCGTATCCTAATAAAAATATAGAATTTAAGTGATTCAGTGGCTATCCTATAACAGTTCTATGTTTTAACAAATATCCCGTCTCCGAGATGGTTTAGAAGTTTGGTTAGAAAGCATTATTTGTGCACAGCGCACTTTTGATAAAATCTTAGTCATAACGTTTGGTCAAATACCATATTCATTTGCCGTAATGTCCTCTATCGACAGGTATTAGCAAACGTATCGCGCAAAAAAAAAATACTATGTCAAGTTCCCAGTACTAAATGGCAAGACACCTTTTTCAGTTCAATGTTCGAAGTTTTCAACCTCTTAGGTTTTACGTTAACGCTGTCAGCTTGAAGTGACGTCTTACCAATCATAGATTAATGAGTATGTTACCAATCTAATCAAAAGCACTAAAGAGTATTGATATCAACTTCGAAGCAAATCACTCCCAAAATAACTTTCTTCCCCTTTTTAACCCCGTTAGGGGATGAATTTCAATAAAATACGAAACACGTGTTCCATTAATTCTGTTAAAGAATGTTTATGCAAAATTTGAAATAGATTGGACTAAGGAATCACGTTGTCCAATACAAACTTTGCCCCCCTTTTTCACCCCTTTAGGGGTAGAATTTCGGAAAATTCTTTCTTATCGGATGCCTACGTCATACAAAGAACACACCCTCCAAGTTTAAAGTCTCTACGATCAGCGGTTTAGGCTGTGCGATGATCCGTCAGTCAGTCAGGACAAAGGATTTTATATGTATAGATATAGATAAGAAGATAATACATGCATAATATAGCCGTGCAAAGCCGAGGCGGGTCGCTAGTACTTTGATAAAAGAGATCCAATCAAAGAGTATTTAAGTTTTTAATAACCCCAGCACGCCGCTTCATACACATGTTCATACAAAATTGCTGGAGCGTTGTAATGTTCCAAATTCAAAAAACGCTCCTGCATTGGATTTAATTTTCTTTGACCGCGACACTGGCTATATGCACGATAGTAATAATGCGAAGCCATAATAAAATTATAAATAAAAAAGAGATGGCGCTAGATGCTTCTTTCCGTATGTCAAACTGACAATTTTGACATCATCCCTACGTTCTGTACGTTTTCATGCAAAAATATTATGGTTTATTTTTTACGCCAAGAAATATCAAATTTTAATTAGTAACATAAATCTACTTGAAATACCTAAACCTCTTCTGATATTTTCTGAACACATTCGTGAAGATTATGTTAAAATCTGTTTCCTAGTTCCCGAAATTAGACTGCACAAACAAAGGTAAACAAATAAAATCAACATTTTCTGAGATGAATGGTAGTTTCGCGAAAACGAAGAGATGGCGCTAGTTACTTGAAATTAAAAAAAATATCTTATTAAATTAATTACTTTATTTTCTAGTTAAAAAATTAAAAAATGTGTATATTGCTATGTATTCTTAAAATACATAAGTGTACAAAATTTTTAAGCAGAACAAAAAGAATAATCAACTAATTTATGATTTTCTAAATTTAAGAAAACCTGAATCGCGCATGCAAGATTTTTTTCTACCGGAGCTATATAAGGTTAGCGAATTCTATAGTGCTAAGATCATTATGGACGTAGAACGCTTACTTCCAAAACTTCGAATTTATTATATGTAGAGATAATAGATGCTTTATATAGCCGTGCGAAGCCGGGACGGGTCGCTAGTATGGATATAATAGGTATTACAATAAGTATACCTACGTATCCATTACACGGAGTTTCTCAGTGTTATTCTGAATATTGTGAAGATAAGATACGTAAGTAAACATAGCTAGTTGCTAATCGGATTTTTTATCCTCCTTTACTGATAATTTATGATATAACAAAACTTTATTTTTGTTAAATAATGGTCTACTTGCATGATACTTAATATTGCAAATTCATTCTTAGACATCTTTTGACGTTTGACCGTTATCAGGGCCGTCTTTAACCTATTGGAGGCCCTGGTCATAATGGGATAATGGGACCCCTAAGATTTTGAGAGAGCAAAAGTTACTCTTAAGAACTAAAAAATCTATTTGATTGAAGAGGAACATTTCTAGATTTCCTTCGGACTCCTTCCATAAAGTAATCGGGCAGGAACTAGGGGGCTTCCATTGCATCGATCACGGGGCTCTGGGCAATGGGCATGTGCCCAGTGGGAAAGAGGTGCCAGACCGTTATCTCGATTTTTATGAACTAGCTGTTTTCGGCAGTCTTACCCGTGTAAGTTATAAAACACTCTTTATAGGAATCTAGCTATCGCCAACCCAACTTCATTAATATCGATTTAGTTTATAGTAGGTATGATTGAGGATTTTTATTTATCTGAGATTCAAGTAAAAGTTGCGCTTGGGTTTTGTTTTATTGTAAAAACCAGATAAGTAATTCTCGTTCTACTACCTAGTTCATTGAGTTTTTTTAATTTCCTTTTTAATAATACATGATTAACCTTTGGTGTAATTATGTAACTAAGTTGCCTGGAAGAAATCGCGGTAAGGCCGCTCATTTGTGCAACTGATACTTTCCAGCTGTTACTTTATTTTGTGTTTTATGTTCCTTCCTGTGTTGTACAAATAAAGTTATCTATCTATCTAATTTCTAATAGAACATTAAATAGTAGGTAGGTATTATGATTAGGCAAGATAGAATAAAAGATTGTAGGATCAATATATCAACATTATTCAACATGTTAGTCAACTATTTATTTAAAATAACGATAAATGCTATTCATTGTGATTGGTCCTCATAATAATATGTCTTCCTGTTATCTGACAACGTATCTACGTCCTACATAGCTAGATGTTTTGTCGTCAATAATGACTATGTTTTATTCTGTAACAGTGACATAACAGTGACTGGGAGAATTGAGTAGGTATCTAGATAAATGAGCGATTTCCACTCTTTCAATACTTCAGTTAGAGTCTGGCAGTGAGTAAGTAGGTTCCTACACGGTTTTTTATCACACCAGTAAGTCGATTTTTTATATAAAATATTTTTTTGTTAAATTTATTTTTCCCTTATTTATTTTTACATAAGATTATGAGGGTACGCAGGTATTTTTTTCTCCGTACAATAAATGGTTTCCTCTATTCCTTTCCTGGTTAATGCTCTAGCTAGAGTAATCATTTTTTTGTTTTATGTCCTAGGTTTGCTGTATACATACGTCTCCTCCTCCTTCTGTTTTTCTTTTTTTATGAGGAAAGTAGTTGTCATTTGATAAGTAATTAGATGTTAAAAAAAATAAAACAAAAGGGCATGTTTAGGAAAAGCAAACCTATCATGTAACTTACTTCCTAGTGGAAACAGAGGCGTACGTACACTCTTAATAGTACATTGTTACCCTAGGTGTGAAAGTCACTCACTGAGTTCCGAGACGGAGTTTGGCTAATAGTTCGAGGGACTAAATGAGTCTTTCACCCGAGGTAAACACTGTGCTTTTCATTACGAATAATACATAAAATTCTTCCTAACAACGAGAGTGAATGAGAGACTCCATACTACCTTATCCTCTTACAAGGTTGGGACCAAAGAGGTTATATACTTATGTAGTTCTTTAGCAAAGAGGTTAGGTTTTTAAAGTTCCCAATGCGTAATGATACTGATACTGGCTAATGCACATTGCACAAGCCTTGCGAAGCCATAATTTGACATGACAGCTGTCAGTGAAAGCGGTTTTCCCTAGGGCTGGAAGTTTTTCTTTCTACACGCCCTTTAGGCCTTTAGGCACCTTTAGACCTACTTTCAGAGTATGAGTAATGAAAATATCATTCTTAGGGTTCCGTACCCGAGGGGGAAAAAAGTGACCCTATTACTAAGACTTCCCTGTTTGTATCTTACTATCTACATTATTAATTGTTGTTCTTCTTCTTCAGATAAACTATGTCTAACCTGACACTATATAAACTTGATGCCAGCCCTCCGGCGCGCGCCGTGATGGTGCTTGCCGACATCTTGGGTCTGAAATTCGAATACAAAGATTTGGATTTTGCGAACCTGGAACACAAATCACCGGAATATTTAAAGGTAAGAAAACGTCCCATCCTAATTTAGACATAATCCTATCCTACTCCTACTATCCTTGTGTGTGTACTCCTTCACGCAAAAACTATTGGACCGATTGCGATGAAACTCGGTATGTGGGTAGCTGGAGACCTGGATTAACACATAGGTTAATTTTATCCCGATATTCCCACGGGATCGGGACTTACGTGGGTGAAACCGCGGGGTGCAGCTAATTTGACATAAATATATAAGTAGAATAGAATAGAATAGAAAAACATTTATTTGGACGAGCACACGACAAAACATATTTAAAACAGTTGGAGAGTAGTTGACAAAACAAAACATTAGAATGTATAAAAATAAGAAACAATAAAAAAAAGAAAGAATAAGTACAGTTGGCTTCACTAAAGCAGGTGTCTAGAATCTTGCTTGTGTTGAAAACATTCTTATAACAGCGGTTTTGGAGCTCTACGGTGGGTCTGCATTTATGCAGCCGACCGTACATATGAATCACACCGACAAAATATTAGGTACACGTAAAGAGGGTATGTTTTTTTTCTCTTAAATGGTGTTTGGATATATATTTTAAAAATATTAAAGAAAACCATTTTTTGATCCTGGGATCTGTTTCTAAAAATATTTATACCTAATAAGGTATGGAACATTTCCTTAATACCAGGACATTTTTGCTTTGTACTGTGAATTAATACCTAACAGCACATCAAAGTTTCGAATCTATCTTATTTTTTTATGTAGGAACTAGGGTTGCCAACTATACTGTTTATAAATAACTAGCGACCCGTCCCGGCTTCGCACGGCTATATTATGCATGTATTATACATATAAACCTTCCTCTTGAATCACTCTATCTACTAAAAAAACCGCATCAAAATCCGTTGCGTAGTTTTGAAGATTTAAGCATACATATGGATTAGGGACAGAGAAAGCGACTTTGTTTTATACTATGTAGTGATATATCCTACTAATATTATAAATGTGAAAGTTTGTGTGTGTGTATGTGTGTGTGTGTGTGTGTGTGTGTATGTTTGTTACTCCTTCACGCAAAAACTACTGGACCGATTGCGTTGAAACTCGGTATTTAGATAGCTGAGTACCTGGATTAACACATAGGCTACTTTTTATCCGGATATTCCTACGGGATCGGGACTTACGGGATTACTCCTTTACGCAAAAACTACCGAACAGATTGCGGTGAAAATCAGTAAGTAGATAGCTGGAAACCTGAATTAACACAAAGGCTACTTTTTTCCCGATATTCCCACGGGATCTGGACTTACGGGATCAGGACTCAAAATATATTTTAAAAGGTTGTAGTTGGGCGGAGGCGGAGAGAGTGATGAAGGGGAGAAGGGTAAGAAAAATAAAAAGGGGGAGCACAGGAAAGGGGGAGGATAGGAAAGAGGAAGAGGATGTAAGAGGAAGAGGATGTAAGAGGGAAGAGACGAAATGGGGAGAAGAGGAAAGGGGGAGGAGAGGAAAGGGGAAGACAGGAAAGAGAAAGGGTATGAAAGAGGGAGGGGACGAAATGGGGAGAAGAGGAAAGGAGGAGGAAAGGAAAGGGGGAGGAGAGGAAAAGCGGAGGAGAGGAAAGGGGGAGGGGACCTAACCTAACCTTCTCCATCCGTGACGGTAATTTGTCAAAAAAACATTTCGAGCCTATCTGGACTCCTAGAAATGTAAGCGCTCGCTTCGCTCGCACGTGTTTGCTACTCATTCTGCGACGGTTCTGTGTCAGAAAAGCATTCTGGGTCTGTCTGGACTCCTTAAAATATAACCGCTCACTTCGCTCGCACGTGTTTGCTACTCCATCCGCGACGGTTTCGTGTCAGAAAAGCATTCTGGGTCTGTCTGGACTCCTTAAAATATAACCGCTCACTTCGCTCGAACGTGTTTGCTACTCCATCCGCGACGGTTTCGTGTCAGAAAAGCATTCTGGGTCTGTCTGGACTCCTTAAATTATAACCGCTCACTGCGCTCGCACGTGTTTGCTACTCCATCCGCGACTGTTTCGTGTTAGAAAAGCATTCTGGGTCTGTCTGGACTCCTTAAAATATAACCGCTCGCTTCGCTCGCACGTGTTTGCTACTCCATCCGCGACGATTTCGTGTCAGAAAAGCATTCTGGGTCTGTCTGAACTCCTTAAAATATAACCGCTCACTTCGCTCGCACGTGTTTGCTACTCCATCCGCGACGGTTTCGTGTCAGAAAAGCATTCTGGGTCTGTCTGGACTCCTTAAAATATAACCGCTCGCTTCGCTCGCACGTGTTTGCTACTCCATCCGCGACGGTTTCGTGTCAGAAAAGCATTCTGGGTCTGTCTGGACTCCTTAAAATATAACCGACCGCTTCGCTCGCACGTGTTTGGTCACAATAACTAACGTTACCTACTCCATCCGCGACGGTTCCGTGTCAGGAAAGCATTCTGGGTCTGTCTGGACTCCTAAAAATCTAACCGCTCGCTTCGCTCGCACGTGTTTGATACTCCATCCGCGACGGTTTCGTGTCAGAAAAGCATTCTGGGTCTGTCTGGACTCCTTAAAATATAACCGCTCGCTTCGCTCGCACGTGTTTGGTCACAATAACTAACGTTACCTACTCCATCCGCGACGGTTCCGTGTCAGAAAAGCATTCTGGGTCTGTCTAGACTCCTAAAAATCTAACCGCTCGCTTCGCTCGCACGTGTTTGCTACTCATTCCGCGACGATTTCGTGTCAGTAAAGCATTGTGAGTCTGTCTGGACTCCTTAAAATATAACCGCTCGCTTCGCTCGCACGTGTTTGCTACTCCATCCGCGACGGTTTCGTGTCAGAAAAGCATTCTGGGTCTGTCTGGACTCCTAAAAATATAACCGCTCGCTTCGCTCGCACGTGTTTGGTCACAATAACTAACGTTACCTACTCCATCCGCGACGGTTCCGTGTCAGAAAAGCATTCTGGGTCTGTCTGGACTCCTAAAAATCTAATCGCTCGCTTCGCTCGCACGTGTTTGCTACTCCATCCGCGACGGTTTCGTGTCCGAAAAGCATTCTGGGTCTGTCTGGACTCCTTAAATTATAACCGCTCACTGCGCTCGCACGTGTTTGCTACTCCATCCGCGACGGTTTCGTGTCAGAAAAGCATTCTGGGTCTGTCTGGACTCCTTAAAATATAACCGCTCGCTTCGCTCGCACGTGTTTGCTACTCCATCCGAGACGATTTCGTGTCAGAAAAGCATTCTGGGTCTGTCTGAACTCCTTAAAATATAACCGCTCACTTCGCTCGCACGTGTTTGCTACTCCATCCGCGACGGTTTCGTGTCAGAAAAGCATTCTGGGTCTGTCTGGACTCCTTAAAATATAACCGCTCGCTTCGCTCGCACGTGTTTGCTACTCCATCCGCGACGGTTTCGTGTCAGAAAAGCGTTCTGGGTCTGTCTGGACTCCTTAAAATATAACCGATCGCTTCGCTCGCACGTGTTTGGTCACAATAACTAACGTTACCTACTCCATCCGCGACGGTTCCGTGTCAGGAAAGCATTCTGGGTCTGTCTGGACTCCTAAAAATCTAACCGCTCGCTTCGCTCGCACGTGTTTGCTACTCCATCCTCGACGGTTTCGTGTCAGAAAAGCATTTTGGGTCTGTCTGGACTCCTTAAAATATAAGCGCTCGCTTCGCTTGCACGTGTTTGGTCACAATAACTAACGTTACCTACTCCATCCGCGACGGTTCCGTGTCAGAAAAGCATTCTGGGTCTGTCTGGACTCCTAAAAATCTAAGACCTCACGTTACCTTGACCTGACGTTCCTTCCCTTTACGTCTCGCTTTCCTATAACACCGCTTTCCCTTAATACTGGCATTGCTAAACACAAAAACTACTATACGAATTGTGATGAAAGTCTGTAGCAGGTAGCTAGAGACCCTAACAAATATGCTACTTCTTATTCCGATATTCCTACGAGACTCGGACTTGCGCGGGTGAAACCGCGGGGCGCAGCTAGTACTATATAAACAGTATTATACTGTTTTTCACTACATTATACTTTTTACTGTTGAACAAAAATAAAGTATAAAAAATAGGTACTGTTTTCATGTCATCACTGATGTCACATCAAGAAACTTAGAAAAAAGGTACGAACGTCAAATTGTATGTGTCATTATAGACCTGGTTAAAAAGTAAGCGTAAATGGTGTGCGAGCGGTCATATAAAAATATGATTTTGAAACTTTTAAAATTAAAATGCTTTTTCTTTTAATTAAATACTGTTTATTTTCCTTTCCACTCCTCAATACACTTTATTTATTTTAAAAAAGTTAGCAACCCTAGTAGGAACTCCCAAACTGACCTAAGCATCCAAAGATATTTCTAGATAACTTCACTTTTAATTTGACCTTGTTATTGTTACAGTAGAATTATTTTTATATTCAAAAAATATATTTTACCTAAGATGTAGGTATACTTACTAATATTATGCTACTTTAATTACCTTGGAATGACCGATTGTTTTCTTTTTTTTTTTGTAAAAATATACCGTCATTTAATTAGGTTTTCTGAACAAATAAGGAAATATTTGTTTAATAGTTACTTACTTTAGGTACTTACTTATATTACGCAATAACATAATAATTATTTATTTATTTTAGAAAAAAAAACTATAGTACTTAACAGTAACTATAGGTACTCATTTTATACAAAGAAAATATTTTAAAGCTATTGCATAGCTTTTATCGCGGGCTTTGAGCGCGGCGACCGAATCAAGAAATTCCGTAACGAAAATAAAACCTAACACTCCCCCACTCCACCATGTAGCTCGTTTTTTGTTTGTGTTGTAAGGAAAAAGCTCTGGAAACTAATTAACCAATTTCAATAAAATTATACCCTATGATGTACATTTTTAGGGTTCCGTCCGTACCCAAAGGTTAAAAACGGGACCCTATTACTCCACTGTCTGTCTGTCTCCAGGGTGTATATCATCAATTTTCTATTCTTTACAGATCAACCCCATTGGAACAGTCCCGCTTCTCATAGATGGAGACTTTTATCTTACAGACAGGTAAATCAACATTATACAGGGTAATTTTATAACTAAACTAGCTGTCCCGGCAAACGTTGTTTTGCTATTTACAAAAAACAAAAAAAAAATAGATGTTGGCCGATTCTTAGACCTACTGAATATGCTCACAAAATTTCATGAGAATCGGTCGAGCCGTTTCGGAGGAGTTCAAGTTCGAACCCCGTGACACGAGAATTTTATATATATATAGAGATCTACAATTTAGTTTTAGTTTCGGGTGACCAATTTGCTGGCTCCTACCTCGGACAGCGGATAAACATCATCATCATATCCAACGAGGTAAAGCATCCAGCCTTTTGGGCACCCCCTTTTATCTGCGCGGTTTCACCCGCGTAACTCCCGATCCCGTGGATATATCGGGATATAAAGTAGCCTTTCCTCGATAAATGGACTATCCAACATAAGAATAATTTTTCGATTCGAACCAGTAGTTCCTGAGATTAGCGCGTTCAAACAAACAAACTCAAACAAACAAGCTTTATAATATTAGAATAGATTTATTTTTACAGAAAACCAACAGCAATAACTAAAAATAAACATTAAATAATAGAAACAGAGAGCCAATTTTAAATTTTTTTAAATTTTGTATAGGTAGGTAATTTTTATTTTTATTTAGTGTAGGTAGGTTATTTAATTAATAATAATAGTAGGTAGGTTATTTTATTAATTAGGTTTTTATTATTTAATTGTTATGAAGGTTATTTATCCCACCAATTCCTCAACTATACCTACTTACCTAAGTAGGTATATTAAAAATAGCAAAAAAAAAAACGATCAATCGATAATGTTGCTCATTTAGATCAACTCCTGAAAACAAACATAGTATGCCAAAACAGCAATTTATATAAGAACTTATCACTTTTATGACTTTTAATTCCAGCCACGCCATGTTGAAGTACCTACTATCGAAGTATGGAGGACAACATAACGAGCGTCTGTACCCGAGTGACGTGCGCACGCGCGCTCTTGTCGACCAAGCTATGTTCTTTGATACTGGAGTATATTTTATTCAAATTAAGAGAGTTGCTGTAAGTATTTTACTTTATTTTTATTGGCGACTAAGACAGTAATTGTTTTATTTACAAATTTAAATTGTGTATCTTTTCTTGACAAACCGCATATTTATATACAGAGAGAGACAATCGAATGACCCATAAACAAAAGTCTCGTTTTTTCTATAGATGGAACCCTAAAAATGAAATTAACTAATAATTTTTCATGGCAAACGCATCCATCTCCAAGTATTATTGCTCTTCTCACGGAGCGTATCGAAACACGTCCAACCTTTTCGTTCACGGTGTTTAATTTTGTCTATAGTACAAGCACTCATAGACGTACGAACTATATTAAATACGTTTCTGTGTGTGCCATGATCGACGAGCAGACGGACGCATCGTGTAAATAGCCCTTTAGTACCGGAATCAAGCCGTTCTCTGAATGCCTTAATTTTCTTTCCAGCTACCGACATTGTTCGAAGGCATGAAAGGCGTCCCCGACAACATCATAAAGGACATCGAAGCTGCCTACTCAGTTGTAGAGGCGTTCTTAAAGAACGGACCTTACGTGGCAGGCGAACAGTTCACTATTGGCGACATATCTCTCGGACTTACCACTGCTGCCATGCAGTCCATACTTACACTCGACAAGGCCAAGTAAGTATACAGTTGTAGAGGTGTTCTTAAAGAACGGATCTTACGTGGCAGGCAAACAGTTCACTATTGGTGGCATATCCCTCGGACTTATCACTGCTGCCATGCAGTCCATACTTACACTCGACAATGCCAAGTAAGTATACAGTTGTAGAGGTGTTCTTAAAGAACGGCTCTTACGTTGCAGGCGAACAGTTCACTATTGGTAGCATATCCCTCGGACTTACCACTGTTGCCATGCAGTCCATACTTTCACTCGACAAGGCCAAGTCAATATACAGTTGTAGAGGTGTTCTTAAAGAACAGACCTTGCTTGGCAGGCGAACAGTTCTATATATCACTGTATATTTTAGCATTTTCGCAGCATATGTGTGGTCCGTGAAAAATACCTCAATATTCGAAGCTATAATAATTTATTGGTGGTGGTTATTATTAAATTAAAATAGTTATGCCTATTGGTGTATGTATATTATCATGGTGATGCTAAATATTTAAAAATATATAGATTAAAATTCTGTGATCTCTCTTAGGTGCATCATAGTGGGAGGCCGGAGGGACATAGTTATGGACTTTACTTATTTTATATATTTTATTTATATAAGTAATTATTATATACAATTTCTACACAGATACCCCCGCACTGCCGCTTGGTTAGACCGCCTCCGACAACTGGCACCTTTCAAGAAACATTCCGAATTATCTTGCAACATTCTTGGAGACATACTTCAAAATTCTTGGGCTAAAAATAACGCTTAATTTATTTATTTTATTTAAAATACTTCATTTTTGAATTTTCCAAAGAACCAACCGCCATATTAATTAGGACTCAAATATTAATTATTATTTTATACAGAAAAGATATTAACAAAAATATCTTAATACAAAAAATATACTTACTTTATTATAAAAATATATTTGTTTAAATTATTTTTAATTAAGTATGTCTATTATTGTATATACCTACACATCTTATAAAAAAAATTACAAGCTTTCAAAATAATATTTAATTTCTACCTCATTCCCTTTAGAATAATTGTTAATTTATTTTGATATCTACCGAACCAAAGACTTTTATGTAAAATATCATCAAATAAATATTATTACCGAAATTAATATGTATCTAATCTACCTACTTTTTCCTATTAGCCTATATCTATAGCAAAAACTTCATATTACATTCTGTTGTTTTTAATATTTATTTTGTATTTGTAAATGTTATGTGATGGAATAACATACTAACACTTGTTTGAGTACCTTTCGAAGATTTTGATGGAGGTACCAGCTAGAGCCCTGGTATAACATACTTTAAGGTGAAAGGGTACCTGCGCGCTCTCCATACAAACGTAGTCGACTGTTTCCTCCCTGGATATTGACACTAGCACAAATATTTTTGTGCCATAAAACCTATAACTGCCATGACTATGCCCCTATGTTTTGGTTTTTTTCATTTACTAATTATCATAGAAATTAAAATTAAAAAAATTAATTAATAAAGCAGTAAAATTAAGGCAGTTATAAGTTTTATGCACCAAAAATATTTGCTCTAGTGTCATTATCCAGGGAGAAAACAGTCGATACCCTTTCCTCTTAAATCTAGATATTCCGGTATTAAAACGAATCAGATGGGATCAAAGTCTCAAGAGACTGAGGCAACTGATCGCCTTTTCACAACTCTTATGTCCACGATTAAGGGTATACCTAACTAGCTACGCCTCACAGTTTAACCACGTAAGTACGTGTTCGGGACCCGTATCGGAATACAAACTGGCCTATCTTCTCCAAGGTCCCATCTATCTCTATCCCAGAATTCGTGTAGATTGGAGCAGAGATTTAGGCGTGAAAACGTAACCGATTTCACAGTATAATATTAAGTAGGGATTTAAACAGGAGAAGGAGAGGAGAAGGTTCTCATAGTTTTCAGATACCTACTGATGTTTTTGTTAGATATCTTTTATTGTGTCTCAATGAGAATAATATATTAAAATCGTAATTGTAAACAGTCTTCTTACAATTCAAGATTACCTTTGTTCGGGGACCTAATTTAAATGTTGTTTATTTTGCAAAGTATCATTTCATTTAGCTACTTAGTTGTGACACTTCACACAGCACCATCTAGCCCCAAGCTGAGCAACTATAGGCTTGCTTTATATAAGTGCCAGATAACGAATAAAATATTAGGTATATTTTTTTCTATACATAGGTAAGTATATTACTTATATTTACATACCGAAACACCCAGACCAGAAACAAATATTTATGTACATAAATATTTGTGTAAGGCGGGAATCGAACCCGCAACCTTCTGCGTCCCAGGCGGGTGTTAGTCCGACGCGCCACAATGATCGTCGGTTTACGAAACGGGACCTACCTGTTTATTTAGTAAAAGCTTAATGTGTGATTTTTGCAGATATCCTCGGGCAGCTTCTTGGTATGAACGACTTTGTAAACAATCTATTTTTGAGAAACATGCTTCGTTTGTTACTGAAATTCTGAAAAAAATTTATCATTCTTGTTGGGAGAAAAATAAATTAAATAAATAAATTTTTTTAGAGTAAATTTGGTTTATTTTATAAAGTTATTCCTTGCTTTGCACCTTTTATACATTTATGTATTAACTGTTAAATTTGCTATTATACTCACTTCCTTATGTGTACCTACTTCAAAATAATTGAACAGCAAATAAGTATTTATTGCAAAAATAACTTAACTAAAATTATTTAATTAAAAAATCAATTACTGACTGAGTGAGCGAAGCGTCTCTGCTCTGCTTCAAGACTAGCAAAATTAACCAGTTAAGTCTTCAAAAAATTATTTAGGTAGCCCCATTATATATTACATTACATATTTTTAGAGAAATCGATAGTGTTGTTGATAGAAATTAATTGCTGGAAACAATTAAAGTATAGCGAATTAAAGGAAATAGCTAAATAATAAGGAAAGTATTTAGAGCTTAGTTTAGGATATAGCCTTGACGGCACTTATACACAATGTACCTACCTAAGTATTTGATGTGACTTACGTCATTTGGTTTTTACCCCTCCCCCCCCCCCCCTACCCACTCATGCGGTCAATTTAAGAGACACAAATTATAACAATTTGTAAAAAACAAACCTGATATAAAATCCCAATAATGTATTGTGTACTAGTTTACTCATGTGCTAGTGGTTTGCATTTTTACAAACTCTCTCGTAGGTATAGGCCCATTATAGGCCTCAACCAAGAAAACAAATGCTGCCACTCACCACGCTTTTAAAAACATCTTTCGATGATGATAAAGGCCGATGAAAAATGACATTTGATTTTTTAATAACTTACAGACTTTTCTTCCATTATTAAAAGTACTGATACGACACAGCACATATATAGTAAAAGACAGGTAAAAGATTATAAATGTCAACATTATTCAACACGTTCTAGCTACTTTAGTTATAACAATCGATTTGATAATCATTGTGATTGTCCGCAATATTATCCTGATAGGTATCTGCCAACGTAGATACGTAGAGGTTTTTTTTGTCAGTAATGACTATGAATTATTCTGTGATGAATGATAAACTTTTTCAACAGTGACTGGATAAAATTAAGTAAACAATTAGATACATAAATAAGCGATTTCTACTCGTTGTACTTCAGTAAGTATTTATCTGTCAGTGAATTAAGTAGGTACACTATTGTTTAGTTTGTAAACAACTGACGTTTTGGTGATATTGTTCCTGAATAAAAGCACTAAAGGTAATAAAACATTAATTTGCGGCGCACTTATTGAGCAGACAGTGTTGAATTTGGGACATGGCTTGTCGATTGGCAACATTTTGTATTGCATGAATAGAGTTACTTGCAAGTGAGACACGTGCCTCAATTTATAAAAATAAAAGCCGACAACTTACAACATGTACCTAAACTACCCTCTTCACCGATTGATATAAACATTTTTCAAAATTTGTCTAGAACTGAAAGAAGTGTTCAATTGTCGCAAAAAATGATTTACTGCTTTTTGCCAAGCTGGGCGGTGGTAATTTTGATTTAAAAGATGAATAACGTCAAAAACTAGGTATTTTAATTTATAGCTTTTGGTTCACATTTTTTCAATAAAGAACACACAAATAAACTTGCACATTTAGTACTTATAAGTATTTATTACTAAAATGATTTACAATTTCAGATAAAATATGTCTAACTTGATGCTATATAAACTTGAAGCCAGCTCTCCAGCAAGTTCTGTATTGGTTTTGGCCGACATCTTGAACTTAAAGTTAAAAAGCAAAGATTTGGATTATGTAAACCAGGAACACAAAACACCGGAATATTTGAAGGTAAGAAACATCCCATAGTGGTCCCACTGTAGCTAAAATTGCGGTCTACAGATAGTTAGGTTCTAATAATTTTCTTTTCGTTACAGCTAAATCCCCTAGGAACAGTCCCACTGCTCATAGATGGAGACTTTTATCTAACTGACAGGTAAATAAATCTACAATTATAAGGATGAGTTACTCTAGCCAGGAATCGATCAAATCTGATAAGTAATTTTAAAAAAAATTTTTTTAAAGAATCCTACTAAGAGCTTATTTTTTTGATCTGTTAATTTTAAAATAAAATTATAAGATTCCTACTAAGTACCTATTGCTGATAGAGATCAATAATTCCTGGAAACAAACATTTATGACAAATAAGCAATAATAATAGCACTTTTATAATATTTAATTCCAGCCACGCCATGTTGACATACCTTCTATCAAAGTATGGAGGAGAACATACCGAGCGTCTGTACCCGAGTGACGTGCGTACGCGCGCACTCGTCGACCAAGCTATGTTCTTTGATACTGGAGTATATTTTATGCAAGTTAAGAGAGTTGCTGTAAGTATAATATTGACCAACCTACCATAAAAGCTGAATCAGTTCTTTTTCATTCAAAGGTTGCCTGGACTGGAAGAAATCGCTTTCAGCGATAAGGCAAGGCATTCATTTGTACAACTTAAACTTTCTAGCTATTACTTTATTTTGTGTATATCGTGTTCTGTTTCTTCCTGTGTTGTACAAATAAAGTTGTCTATCTATATTGAAGTACCTACACTTTTAGGCATAAAATTACTTAATAGTCTTTTTTACACCTAGAAGAGACCATAGACCTAATAAGTATTTGATATTTTCGATATCTCTGAACAATACATCTGAGTGATTTTATATTGGTCCCATGTTTTCATTTTGATGTACTGAGTCAAGTAAAGTTACCTAAAAAAAATCATAGCAACCGCATTCTCCCAAGGAGGACTAAGAAATTATCTGTACCCAAGGGCTCTTTAGATGGCCAACTTACAGAAGTTATCTCGAGTACGGACTTACATCTTACATCAAATCTCAAGGTATATTACATACACAAGTGCTATAATGCCTGATTCTCTTTTCAGTTACCGTCATTGTATGACGGTATGACAAGCGTTCCCGACAACGTCAAAAAGGATATCGAAGCTGCCTACTCAGTTGTAGAAGCATTCTTAAAGAACGGACTTTACTTGGCAGGCGAACAGTTCACTATTGCTGATATATCGGTTGGACTTACCACTGCCGCCCTGCAGTCCATACATGTACTCGATAAGGCCAAGTAAGTGTTCAGTTATAAAACCATTCTTGAAGAATGGCTTTTACTCCCAGGCGAGCAATTAACCGACATATCCGTCGGACTCACCATACTGCTATGCAATCCATACATACACTTGACAAGCCCGAGTAACAGTTGTAGATGCATTCATAAAGAACGGACTTTACTTGGCAGGCGAATTCACTACTACTGATATGTCAGTTTTTATAACATTACCTATAGCATAAAGCGTTATGTATGGTTTGAAAAAAATAACTCTTAATTTTCGACTCAATAAAAATCAATTAAAAATTGATCTAGAATAGGTATTATGATTACCTACTTAGAATAATTTATCTCAATGAAATTGAAAAAAAAAAATTATCAAGTTCAACTAGGTATAATATAATACGCTTGCTTATTGTAGTGATGCCAACAATTTATAAAAATAATTTAGTTACCTGTGCATTTTAGGATTTCTTATACATTTGTTATACGAGAGGAGGTTATGGGCTTATTCATCACTATCACTATCACTACATCACTACATAGTATAAAATAAAGTCACTTTTCGCCGTCCCTATTTCCCTTTGTACGCTTAGATCTTTAAAACTACGCAACGGATTTTGATGCGGTTTTTTTAATAGATAGAGTGATTCAAGAGGAAGGTTTATATGTATAATAAATGCATAATATACCCGTGCGAAGCCGGAGCGGGTCGCTAGTTATTTATAAATAACTATTTCTACACAGATACCCCCGAACTGCCGCCTGGTTAGACCGCCTTCGACAAGTGGCACCTTTCAAGAAACATTCCGAGTCTGCTTGCTATTTTCTAAGAAAGATGCTGGAAGATTGCTGGGTTAGAAATAGTGCATAATTTTTTACTAACTTATTTTTTTAATAAAATGGTTTAAATTCTATTCTTTTATCTTTTTTTTACGAAGGACGGTTAAGCATTTAGGGTGAGAAGGTTTTTTGTTTGTGCATTCAATATGTATCTACACCTTAAATAGTGCTAAAAAGGCACTAGGTTCTAAACAAGGTACTAGGTACAGTAAACCAGTATAAACGAGCTACATTTAGCACCAATATAACTAAATTGACATCACTGTTATATTCATTAGGTATGTTATTAACGGAACAAGTTGAAAACAATAATAATAAAACAAAATGTAATCAAATTGTGATGCTACAGGGACGGGTCGCTCGAGAATTAGGTCGCTCCGGCTTGGACCTGAATATACAAGGCACATCCAAAGACCGTTTGAGAGGTCCACGGATGCATAGATTTGAGCAAAGTCCTCACAAGATACTATGTACTTCTTACTTTATAGGACTATAAGCTCTATAACTCAAATAACTAAAGCAAGCCAGCTCTACTCGCGGTGCGAAGCGTCATCCGCAAAGTGTCCTGCCGGAAGACCAGCAGCTGTAGCAACTTAATGTTGGTACAGCTATTTTTGCTGAGGCAGAGCCTTTTTGGAGGCACACGGCTCCTTAGATCTTATTTTTTAAAATAGATATTTTTTTATTTTCTGCTGTTCTTATTCTCTGATTATTCTGTCTTTCAATTTTATACTTTTTTGTTCCTTATTATTCTTCCTCAATTTTTGTATTTTTTTTTTATGTTCTTATGATTGCTTGTCAACATCTCTTAAATTGTTCTAAATATTTATTTACCTATGTCGTGTGCTTGTCCAAATAAATGTTTTTCTATTCTATTCTATTCTTCTCTAAATTCGTGATTATAACTCAGAAATCTGATAAGCATTATTATACTCTATGGTCTGCTCGTATCATGTCGGGCAAGATAAGAAACCTGTTCAATCCTTCAATCAGTAGATCTATACTTAATTGATAAAACCATTAATGTTGTTAACAATACGAAAGTGGATTTTTTGAATTATCATCATTACCTATGCTACGTAAATTCATAACTCATTATTAACGCCTAGTGCATAGAATCTTTGACTGGAACTCGTGCGGCTAAATTCGTGCAGAATTTTTTGGTAAAATGTCTCAGTTAATATTATGGCAATTAAAGTCAAGTCCCCCGGCTCGCGCCGTGATGGTATTGGCTGACATTTTAGGAGTGAACTTTGAGTGCAGAGAACTGGATTTTATGAATATGGAACACAAATCGCCGGAATATTTGAAGGTATATGTATAAGGAAGTTTTACACGTGGTATCGAGATAAGATTTTTAACCACTAATAATGAACGCTTGCAGCGGTAAAATTTGCCTTTATCCCACTGTTTTTCAAATTATGGTACCTACCTACTTACATATAATTTTTTGGTATTTTTTTATTTTTGTGTTATTTACAACAATTAAGCGCTCGTAGATGTGGAAAATAATGTATTACATCTTGGAAATTCTTTAAATCCTACTAATATTATAAATGTGAAAGTTTGTGTGTGTGTGAGTGTGTGTGTGTGTGTATGTATGTTTGTTACTCCTTCACGCAAAAACTACTGGACCGATTGCGATGAAACTCGGAATCTAGCTAGAGACCTGGATTAACACATAGGCTAATTTTTATCCCGATATTCCCATGGGATCGGGAGTTACGCGGGTGAAACCGCGGGGCGCAGCTAGTTATCAATAATATTGTTGTGTTATGAACTTATAATGATCAATATTTCAGATCAACCCCTTAGGCACAATCCCGACACTCAAAGATGGAGACTTTTATCTCACTGACAGGTAAATGTCCTTATTTACTGGTTGAAATCAACAAGCTATCTATCATCTACCAAAGGGTTAAAGTGACTTTTTGTGACAGTTTCGCTTTAAGAAAGATGTCCGAAAAATTATGGTTAAACAGGAACCAAGAGAAAGATTCAATTGGCAGTAGGTAAATAAATTATGGTCGCAGGATATTTCACGCAGCGCCATCTAGCCCCAAGCTAAGTAACTAAACTTATGTTATGGTGGCCAGACAACGAACGGATCAAAGACCTCAATACTTTTCTTTTGTAAAACGGTACATAATACTTACTATTTACGGCGGGAATTGAAGCCGCAACCTTCTACGTCCCGAGCGGGTATTCACCCGTCGCACCAGAGAGGTCGTTGTTAGTCCCAATATGATACGGTCAAGTCCCTAGCCAGCTATGAAATACCTTAGAGAGGTATTTTAGCCGTTTTGTTCGATTCCAGCCACGCCATGTTGAAGTACCTACTATCGAAGTATGGAGGAGAACATACCGAGCGTCTGTACCCGAGTGACGTGCGCACGCGCGCACTCGTCGACCAAGCTATGTTCTTTGATACTGGAGTATATTTTATTCAGGTCAAGAGAGTTGCTGTGAGTATATTTTATTCGTTGAATTTATTAAGAATATTTAAAAAAACGAACCAGCTACTGGCACCAAAATTGAAAATTATCGATTATTTTTATATATTATGGGCGAAATCAATAACCTCCCAAAGTTTAAACTGACATCTTTGCAATAGGAAAGAAGTCAGAAAAATTTAATGTTAAACCTTGAACAACATATGTAAAATAAAACATGTAGAGCTACCAACCCATTATACCTTCTAACAGATCAAATCACGGAATATTTTCAGTTACCAACAATATACGACGGCATGAAAGGAGTCCCTGATACCATTATTAAAGAAATCGAAGCTGCATATTCAGTTGTGGAAGCATTCTTGAAGAACGGACTTTACTTGGCAGGCGAACAGTTCACTATTGCCGACATATCTGTTGGACTTACCACTGCCGCCCTGCAGCCCATACATAAACTTCACAAGGATAAGTAAGTGTACGGTTGTAAAGGCATTCTTAGAGAATGGACCTTACTTGGCAGGCCAACAGTTAATTATTGCTGACATATCCCTCGGACTTAAAGGCTTATTACACCACACTGATTCAGGGTCCCTGAATTTAGAGTGGTTAGGGACCTTATTATTTACCTCGATTATTATACTACACTAAAAAGGGACCCTAACTCACTAAAAAGGTAGTAAGCGCGGTTAGGGAGTAAGGCTAGGGTTGCCAACTTTTAATAAAGTATTTTCTTTTTTTACCATTGCTACTAGAAAAGGTCACAATAATCTATACTACTATTATAAAGAGGAAAGATTCTTTTGTTTGTTTGTAACGAATAGGCTCCGAAATTAGGTAGTCAATAATTTGTTAATAATAAATAAATTAAATGTAATAAATACTATACTTACTACTATTTTACAAACTATGTGAAATAAAGTATTCTGCGTACTTTATTTTCTTTATAAAGTATAGAGTACATTTAACCCGAAATAAAGTATATACTTTATTATATAATACGGTTGGCAACCCTAAGTAAGGCGGACCGGGTCCACTCTGACGCACTAATTAGGGACCCTTACTGCCTAACTCTTATTACACCTCCCTTAATTAAGTGTTAGGGACCCTGAATCAGGGTAGTGTAATAAGCCTTTTACCACTGCCGCCCTGCAGCCTAAGCATGAACTCCACAAGGATAAGTAGGTCTCTTATGCCCTTACGTATCAAACTTAGCAATTTGTTGATTTTGAAGTGGTAATTGATTGAGTCATACGTTACTTTTTGGAACTCTAAATATTAATACGCTACTACCGCAACTTTTTTTTATTTTTTTAAGCCCACAAAGGCCACAAACATGTCACTGCACAACACAACACTTGTCATGGACAGGAGATGCTCTGTGTAAATAGAGTCTTGAGACACTGTGGTAACGCGGGCAGCTCCTGGCTCATGACAACAATCATACAAGTACCTACACATGTGCCTACGCTATGCTGCATTATTATACATACATGCACATACTTACCTATTAATTATTATTATATTATTTTATAGTTATGATTATGATTTGCTTTTCTATGGAAAAACCACAGTAGGTACCTAATTGTAAACTAACGCAAAAGGTAGAGGCATTTAATTGTTATTTTGTCAATTCATTGTGGTAGAGTTATTTATATTTGTCTTAAGTAATAATACTGTATGTATATTAACTTATCTATTGTGTTTACAGATACCCCCGCATCGCCGCTTGGTACAACCGTATGCAGCAAATTGAACCCTTCAAGAAACATTCCGACCTTACCACTGAGGGTCTTGGAGCGTTCCTCAATGCTTGCTGGGCCAAAAATAATGCATAGCGCAAATTGTTATCAAAAACTAGCATAATAAATGTACTTACTTACTTTTTATTTATCTAACAGATTCCCTTTTTTTATCATGTATTCCAAATAAATAAACAAAAAATCTTTCCTCAATAAAATAAGGTAACAAACTGGGTCTGCCATCTATCGAGGCATAATGGAACTATGTAAGCAGCTGTTTATTTAAATTTTCTAACACAATTTGCGTCTAACCACAGCTTCCAACAGCGCCATCTATTGTCACTATCATGTTTCGTTGTCTTTACTTTTATTGCCATCTATCTTTTGTTACCAAATACTTAAATTCCAAGAATGGTATGTAGATGGCACTGTTATTAACAAATTGAAAATCTTAGTAAAAAATAAAAAAGGAAAAAGATTTTTATTTTGAAAATCTCTAAGATAATCATTATTATTTTATACACTATGCATGCTATAGTTACGTATGTTGAAAACTGGGCAAACATAATGAATTTATACCGATAGCGACATCTGTTATGAAACTTCGAAACCAATTAGGAAGTTAAATAACTCACATCAGTTACCTTAAATTTAATTAATAATACCGCCATCTGTGTGTTCTACAAGAAACTGTTAAGTTATGCGTGCGCCGCCAGGCAGTATGACCTTGCTGTGCAACTTTCGAACTTAGAACGTTGGAACAACGACATGCGCTAAGCGGAATTTGAATGGCACGGTATCGTCTGGTTGGCTGTCGCTCGCTGGTGCAAGTCGGTTGCTACAAACGGCAGAAACGTGTACGGCGAAGTGCGGTCGACTCGTCGATACGCAGCTGTCCCGCCGCGGATTCGATAACAATAATTTTCGAAACGAGTGTTATCAAACAAAATATTACATTTCATACCGATCAAATATGAAGTGATAACTGTTTGTTTTCGCTATTTTGTGGAGCAAGTGAAGCAATTGTGTTCGGCTATCTCTTCTCGCAATGACATGGAACACTCGGTTCTCTAGAAAAAGCAGAGGCACTAAAATGTTTCATGTGGTTTAGTTTACGCCTCTTTGTTTTTGAATAAGTGTAATTTTGTTCATAAGAACTATCGTGAATCGTTTAGTGCTTGACTTTTTAAGGTTATAACGTCTTTTCGACTTTGTCGTTAGTCGTTTTACGCGTTTAAAAATGAGTGTGTTGAGTGGATTGAATAAGGCGGACATCAAGACGGGGTCTGATGGTCTGCTGGAGCTGCCAGAGGAGAGGCTCCGGAGCATCATGCGCTCGGAGCCCATCACATCGGTCTACCATGTCGAACAAACACCGTTTGCAAGGTCAGTCAATCACAACATGCTTCAAACTTCTGTCAAAAGTCGAATGACCCAGTTAAACTTTTGTCAAAAGTTGATTGACCTCGATTTTTTTTTAAATTTATTCATTGGCATAGTATTGCATAGTTATACAGCTTACAAAAATAAAACGTAACTAATTCAAGAGCCTATCCCTTACCTAAACAAACAACAAAGTTGCTGTATCTATCACTGAGAAGTTAAATGTTCAATGTTGTAAATAATAATTAGTATTTAATGTATATTTTTCATGGTCAAGTTGTTTCATTGAATAAACTGCTCACTGAGTAGTTCCTTCTTGGAATTTTTCATAAAACAACAATGAACTTATATGGATATTATAGTTGTTTGAATAACTATAGAAATAATATAGGGCCTCTACGAGCTTGTGTACTCCTTGTCTTATCAATCTAACTATCACATGATAACAATGACTGATGTTACTGGAGGCACCTAGATAAGGCATGATAAAAGTTATTTTCGCACGACTAAAGGCCGAGGTCCAATCTAACTCGACGGATAATAATTTTTCACTTAGAAAGTTTGGCTGTATGGTTTGATCAATACTTATGCCTGTCCCGGGATCAAAACTAGGTTTTTAAAGAGTTTGTAATCAATCTAAAATCTGCTGTTTTGAGGGTTCTATACCCTTTGGGTGCTGGACCTATGACTTTATAAGATTTTAACGTTCCTCCGCCTGTCACCAATCTGTATATCAGGAACCGTGATAGCTAGACAGTTGAAACTTTCATCTATTATGTATTTCTGTTGCCGCTATAACAACTTATACTAAACAGAATAAATAATATGTATTTAGGCGGGGCTCCCATACAACATGGGAGCTCTTTGTGCGCAAGTCGAACTCGCACTTGGTCGGCTTTTTTTATTTACTTTTTTATTTTATTCTATGTTTATTTGCTATCCATGTTTTCCAACATGGTAAATATCTCATTTTAAATAACTTTAATAAATAAACTCACCAGGTTTGTTTAATATCCTACATATTCCATGTTTTGTTGTCTAAATAAAGCAAACATAATATTATCCGAATATCTTTAGATTTTCTGTCTGTCTTTGTTTTTCCACTGAATTTTGTTTGAAATTCAAGCGAGTGAAACTTTCCAACTTTAGGTTAGTAGCAAGTTGGTGCTTATGCTTGAGTAAGCTCAACATTAAATAATGATTATTATATTGTTTAAGTTCAGAATGTTTTATTCCTCTAGTCGCCAATTAAGATGTCCAATTCTCTACTACAACAACATGTTCCCAAAATGTCTAGGGTTAAGAAGGTGGTACAATATGATTTGAAAAAAGTAGGGGTACCTACTTTGGATGTTACCAGCGAAGTATAATCCGCGCGCAATGAGAAGGGGATGGAACCTTGTCAAAGTAAATCGAAAATGACCGTTTTCAAGTAGCGTTAGCATAAAAGTTCTGAATAATAGGTACTTAGTTTTGATTTTTTTTATATTTCTACTGTATCTGAAGACTTCACGGACAAACATACATACTGACACATATACGGGTCAAACTGAGAATGTAAAAAACGCCTAGTAGACTGTTTCCTTCTGAACTTCGATGACGTTTTATCACGCAATAATATTTTTATTATATTTTTTTAACAAATATAATAATTTTTGTATTAAAATTAAATTGAAACTATTTGAAACATACCCTAAATGGTAATTTCTGAACATATTCGTGTGGACCTCGTTGAAATCTATTGTGTAGTTTATGAGATTAGCTGGTTCAAACAAACAAACAGACTAAAATACTATAAACTACCCTATCGTGTTCAGCTAACGATTTTAAAACGACGACGTGTGTATTTTTTTTTTCGGAATATTTTACAATTACAGATATTTTTTATGTCTACAGATTTATTAAATTAAATATAGATTATTATTCAGAACTTTTTTGCTAACGCTACTTTTCTGTCATTTTCGATTTATTTTGACAAGGTTCCATCCCATTCTCATTGCGCGCGGATTATATCAGGATATAAATTGACCAAAGAATCTAGGTATCCTTATATCAAGTCCTGTCAAAATCGAAACAGTAATTTCGGCGCCTATTCGTTACAAACAAACAAAAATACTAGCATATTTTGACGAAAACTAAATTCTTGAATGTCAGTGTTACTCTGCTATTTTTCCCCTTTCAAATGTACAATAAAACCGGTCTAAAGTGGGCCCTACTCGTTTGTGAAAAGAACCCATACGTGCTCATACTCTAGCCCGGTTCTTGTAGCTTTTTTTATGATACATTTCCGCAAAACGTGTGTTTACATTGCCGTCTCAGTAAGCGCTTAGCGAGGTCTTAGTAACGACAAACTCGATCTTGTTTACCCTACGGGAAATTAGCGGGAGGTTTTCCAACGTCTATCATTTACTAGAAATTTTAAACTAACAAGATATCTACCTATTTTGTGCTGCCTCGTGAAAATGGCTGAGCTTATTTTAAATAACTTTATTTATTATATTTTTATAATATACTAGCGACCCGCTCCGGCTTCGCACGGCTATATTATGCATGTATTATACATATAAACCTTCCTCTTGAATCACTCTATCTAATAAAAAAAACCGCATCAAAATCCGTTGCGTAAAAAAGAAGGGACAAAGGGATATAGGGATATAGGGACGGCGAAAAGTGACTTTGTTTTATACTATGTAGTAATTCTGGAAATCTCTATATTGACGACTCAATATGGCCATGATATTCTCACTGTATCTGGAGTTACGCTTCTGAAACCACGGAGCGCTGCTAGTAAGCTATATTTTGCTACGAAACGATGACGTCAGTAAAATTTACATTAATTTATTAATGAGTTACAATCCGCTAGGTCATATCTACGTACTTAATTTAGGTACCTAGTTGTGTGGAAGAATTTTTAATCATTCTAATTCATACGTCATTGTTTGGCATTGGATGTTCAGTAACCTTGGAAGGTCGATAGTTAATAATTGATCACTCATTCATGGAAAGATCTTAAGAGAATCACATACCAATGCCATTTTTATTTTTGGTTAAGTATTTGAATTAAGGACATTATTGTAATTTGGAAATTAGTAGTGCAAATCAATTTTTCGTCCCTTAAGTTGCAAGAAAGAATGTGTCAATCGCTTGAACAGTTTGTTTTCTTGGCTTTCATGTTTTATTATTTAAACAAAGTATATTATCATGAAAAAAATATATGTAGAGAAGTACTTACCTAATACAAGACTTCTTAGAATTACAATTGTAAGAAGTTTTCTTTTTACCCGACTAGGTTGATTGAATGAATGATCAAGAGTACCTATAATTCAAATTACCTATTAATACAAAAATGTATGAATAAATAATTTTAAAATTATTCGAATAATCTAGGTACATTAAAATTTTAAACAGGAAAGATATTGGTTTTTTTGTAACAAAAAGATTCCGAAACTCCTGAACCGATTATGATGAAAATTCGTATGAAGATACATCGATTTATTGGGGGTAACACATAAAATACTTTTTATCCTGATATTCCCACCGGATCGGGACTTACATGGGTGAAACTACGGGACGCTGCTAGGTATAAAAAAAAACGTTTCTTTTATAACCTGTTTTTTTGTAAAAAGCCTCCGTTGTCGTTCGGTTCTAAACCGGACTTGTGAGTTGTATCTCTCTCTCGCGAATCAATCCGTACCAAAGTTACATTAGATAATTTCGGCGATTAGTCTGAACTCTGAAGTCACTATTTACTTATTTCGTGATGCCATGATGCCATACAAACAGATAGCCTCTGGTCATTCGGCTGCGGCTGGTTTACAGACGGGCATAGTCGTCATCGTCGTTTGTGATATGAGAAAGGAATCGTTAGCGGTAATTTATGTGCTAAATCGCCTGAGGCTGATCCCGAAAGCTGCCGACATGGCACGAAGATATATTAGTTTTTGCTCGTCCGGCATCAAGGAGGCAAGCTGACGCTGCAGTCGCGCCGGTGTTTCGCTGCCTGCCTAGCCGGCGCGATGTAATCGTGTACTTTCTACAGCTGAGCGGTCCGATGCGGTTTCACTTTCGTGCGGCGACGGAATGCGGCCGGACCTCCGACCCGCGCCCGCGCGGTGTCACTCCCACTCCTTCCTCGAATATATGCACTCCAGCAATCATCGCCGGTTTTGCATTTCAACGATACTTAACGGTAGACTCGGCTTATCGAAAGCTTTAACGGTTCTCTCATATAGGTGTGTGTTTTCCATGGTAACCATTGATATGTGCAGCCGGAGAATAATTATGATCCAATACATGGGAGATACGCACCGCGTTCGGATGTTTACGGGTCGAATGTCGGTCAGAGTTGGCGTCGTCGATGAGCTATCTGCACTAATATCTTATTTGTGTCATTAGTGCGAAATGCCAAGCGTTTGGCACGAGTAGTGCAACGCTGCGTTGGCGTTCCCTTGCGGCCGATGCACCGCCCTGGACCGCACTGGCTAAATTCGGGACCGTTGCATCACACATCACTTTCGGTTTCGTTTGTCACGCGACTATTTTAGATCGAGTGTCGATTATTAGAACGCCGTTTTTAGACATAGCGACCCACCGGCGCGGGCGGCGACGGCGACGGGTAGCCCATTCCGCACTCGCTGCATGATGACTAACCGGCAAAACGCTCAGGAAACTCGTTTTAATTATTTTACTACAAACGTAACCTCGTATTTCCTATTCAAATAGGCCGACGATTCTAAAATGGGCTAGAATAAGGCTAGATGTACGTTCAAAGTCGGCGGCAGGTATGTAGTCGCGACGTACAGGAGTTATCTCGAGTTTGCGGAACGAAACCCGATCCTTATGCAGCGACACGCGAGCGAGGTCGCCGCGTCCGCCTCACACAACACAACTCACCTTTATAATACAGAATACCCAAAGACGGTGAACCAAACCTCTATTTTACTTTACTTACGGCTACACGTCCTAGAGGCAGTATTCCTTTCCCACGGATGTTTATTAAAAACCTTTTTCCAGACCAGTGTATAAAAATGAGCAGCTGTCCGACACGCTTGATTAGCTATCTGGAATGGTTGCTGAGTTAGCCAAGGCACATCCTATGGCCGAGGTGTCTCACCTGCCGGGAGCTTGAGGCAAGGGTCCGCCCATGCTCGCGAATTGCGCAATTCATGTCACACTTCGATGACGTGGGCGACTAACGCTCGAGAACAATCGACACTCCACTAAACAAAACAAACGCTGGAATGCGGGCTTTTGATATGGTTACAAAAGCAGTGTAACGGCGCAGCTAATGTCAAAACGGCTCCTGTGTTGACTTTAGATCGACTATATGGTAATTGGATGCGATCGTGTCGCAGTCGTCGTGCTTGCATCGTGTATTCGTGGAGCGTTCGTGGGCGACTATATTTTCCGATGATCGGGTTGGGCCACTCGTGTAATGCTGCCTCGTAGCTTGAGCGCCGCCGCAGCGAAAGTCTTGCCGACCTTCGGTTTCTAGATATGGGCGGTAATACCCACCTAACATCTAGAGACACCTAATTACGATTCGACAGCAGAGTTAATCGTTCGACATTAAACGCACTATTTCAATTTGAATAAACTACAAGATTGATGGGAATTTCTTGCGTTCAGAGATAGGTAAGAGATGTTTATTACGTAGACATCAATGTCGTTAATCGCGAGTTTTAATTCTCTCGTAGATGTTTACTTGGAATTTTTTGCTGATCGCATACCTAGATAGGCAGTTCTCGAGATATGATCGACGCAACTTCGTTGTCCTGTCTATCGTGGACAATATTTTCTGTGGGGGCGCGGGCGCGCTGCGTATGTGAGTGAGATTGCATCGTTATCGATCGTTTTCTTCTCTTCTATATTAGATTAAATCTATTGATGACAGGGAAATAAATACCTTGGCACACTAGTACTTTTGTTATTCTGCTACATTTTTTGATTCATACAAAAAAATACCTATGAATCACAATCCTTCTACCTACCTGTAACCACTTTTTTGGATTTTTCGAATAATAAAGCAAGCAGATAGTTTCTCAATACGTGATTCAGAAATCAAATATTTATCTACTTATCATACCTGTCTGTCTCCAATTTGTTATTCAATTTAGTTTTCGGACCATAACCTTGTACGATTTCAAAATAAAATTACAGGAGGATTACCAAGAACATTTTGTTTTACGGTGATGATGCTCGCGCTGAGCTGTGTGATATTGACATTGTGACAGTCAGTTTACATAGTTGATGGATGCAGTTCAAAGTAGATTGTTTACACTTCCTACCACAACCATGGCCAGAGTTCAGTGACTCGTCCATCATGTGAGTACGGGTCTCGTCTCTAATTGTACGCTTCCGGAGCGGATTCCATCGTCGACAAGCGGCCTAAGACACGTTCTCGGCATATCCCGCCCTTAAGACTAAAATAGAGCACACTCGGTGCACGAATCCATTGTGGAAACTATTCACATTTTATAGCTCATACACTAATTCTGAACTAATACAAACGTCAGCGGTGATGGATCCGACTAGGCGTTCGTCGCGTCGCCCGTAAACGGTGTTATTCCAGCATACCACAGCGAGGATTTATGGCGACTCGACCGGCGCTGCGTAAATATAATTAGAGAGGCTATTTATCAGCACGGCGGAAGGGCGCTCGGTATCGCCGCAGTAAATCTACCGCGGTCTCTGACGGCTCAATCCGCTGAAGAAGCGGAATGTCGCGGCTAGAACCGTGCAGCCGACTACGACGCCGGCGAATTTGTCCAAATCCATTCCTATACGTCACTATAAAGATGGCACATGGCCATGCGTATGGATTAGATAAAATTGATGCGTGTAGCCCGACTGGAATGGAATTCCTTTCTAAGTCTGCGTGCGGAGTGTGTTTGTTTTGGTATAAATGTTGTGTGAAGTAAGCAGCTAGTCCAAGGGCAGGTGGCGCGTGCGCAGCGACGCGAGTAATTGGAGCTCTTGGTTGGTAGCCACCGCCACTCGACACTTTACACACATATCTTACTTATATTTGATGAATAGAATAATGTAAGTCAACTCTACGTGATTGTAAACATTTTATTTAATTTACAAAACGTCTTTGTTTAGAAATAACTTTGACGTTAGAAATCTATGAATATTTTTTCTTATTTTACGGACGTAGTAGGTACTTATTTGATTAAATTTTATTTACTTAAGACAATGACAATATACAAACAGACATTTGAAACAAATTGGTTGTTAGTTATAAGACGCATATTGGATGGAATTTCTCCTAGACAGGGTGTGTCGTTGTACGGCTAATAAATGCTGTTGCATGCAGCGAGCGAGACCTCAACTCTAGTGGGGTGGTCAAGCATTTGCATAAACCGTGCCTGCTTTAGGCCAGCACCGCCCCTGTACATCTATCAGCTTACACTGCACCATACAATCTATGTATTATCAGGAAACGCATATAGGTAGAAAATGTTTATTCATTTTCTACATTTTAAAACCACTTACAAAATTGCCTTCGAGCTGTCATCAAAACGTTGAGATGTAAAAATTGTCATCATAAAACGGTTTTTAAAGCACACATCTTTAAATGGAAATATTATAAGGAACTGTATAAAACGTTCTCTCGAAAGATACGATCATAAAAATGTGTACCGGCAAATCACGTTTTCTCAATGTCACCTCGTATCAGTGATTTTATGATACAAGTTGGTCGCAAGGAGCAAGTCGTCGCATTCATTGTCCGTTGTTATTGCAGCAGGCACTGCACATTAAAAATGTTTTCCTTTGTCATGTAACAATATGCGAACCGCCCATTAATATTTAATAGGACTTGCCATAGCCGTGACCTTTATTTTCGCCTTTCTCTGGCTATTGTTCTTCAATAGCCCTTTCGTAGTACTAATCTAATGATTCCTTTGTTTCAGGTAAGCATCATCTTCCAGGTTAAATGCAAGTATGTACTAGCAGATGCATTTGTGGGAAATCATTTGCTCGTTTATTAAATGCTGTTTATTGGTCTGTATTTACTAAATACTTAGTTTAAGTAGTTTTACAAATACAGGTACTGTGATTAGTTTTATAGCCTTAAATGTTCGACCGAGTAAAGTGACGTAACCTGCGCTGTGACTGATCTAACGATTATTATCCTTTCAACTGTTGACTCATCGACCTGTGCAACCTGTGGGAAATCATTATACGTTCCGATTTAATTAACCTTTTCCATGACTAAGTCTTTTAGTATTTGCGTTTTATCCTTTTTATATGAAACATTTAACAATTCGTTAGTAACAGTTGTTAGATGGATGTCTTCGTTTCTCGGTTTTTTGTCACCGAATTGTCCATGTTCCTAGTCGAGCGCTTTGATTAACGACCGTAACTTGATATAGTTTGTTTTTGGTCTCCGCCGTACCTCCCACACAACTGAATTAATTCAGAGTCAGATAGACACCCACACGACGATCTAATACAGACGCTTGTAGTAACAAGATGTTAATAGTCTCCTATACATTATTAAATCAATATTCGTTAGGTGACAAAACAAAAAGTAAAACGAGACCTGGATCTTAAAATTTGAAGGATACAGTTAATGATGGTTAATGTTGTAGAAATTGAACTGCTATAATGATCATAAAATTGCCGGAAATTGCGTTAGTTTTATTATGTAGTTTATGTTTGTTTGAATAAGCAAATGATCTTGGAGAATAAGACAATTTTGCGGAGCACGATGACGTGATTACGATACTGTAATAGCTGAACTGAAGGTGATATTATTACGAATGTATTGCAAAATATTAGATTGTTTAACTTTAATCATATCGAACAATTCGTGCATGTTGACAAATCCGTTAAGTAAGTACACAAAAGATAGAATATCTTACGAAATTGTTGAACAGATAAATGCCTAATTTGTTATTAATTATTATTTTGCACGAATTGCACACATTTAATGATAGCAAGCAATACAATTAATATCAATAACTTCGTGCAAAGATTGTACCTTTTTGAGCTTCTGCGTAAGATTTTCAGAGGGTACGTTCAATGACAAAGCGTCACTTTCTACAGTGCGCACGCGCAGTGTCAAATGAAGTGTGTCGCTTGGCAGACAGCTGCGCGATAGACTCTAGTCTAATGTGCACCGGAAACCATCAATTTAGATAGTGCGCCGGATTGCCACCGCGAAGCTTCTGCTGTAGGATGCAACCGTTATAAGAAGGAAGCCGTGATTTATGACCTTCATTGTTTTGTGGCTCATCTCTTTCGAGCTTCCTCATTTCATTGAAAGTGAACTCGTTATCCAATTTAGCTTATAAAAAATCCATCATGCTATCCAAAACATTTCAATTATCGAAGTCGTAGGTAAATGTGAGGCGTCTGCCATTGACAAATTCATTATTAGATTTGCAGACGCTGTTGCGGCTCGAATACCAGATGTCCCAAATTGCGTCTAACAAAACATCTGCCACGTTGTTCCCCTCACGACGCGTCAACGGACCTTCACACAACTATATCCATTCGAACGAAGCCGGTTGCCGTATTGGTATATATATATTAATTTTATTGAATGTTTTCTAAAATATAATTGTATGTTTGGGGAACTCAATAGGTATTGATTCCGTAGTGTTTATCGAGAGTTTCACACGGTAAATTAAAGTGGATCGCAATCTAATACTGCTTTTCCGTGACCAATGAGGTATTCGAGCTGCAGTAGAGTCTCGGCTCAGTACTTGATTGTACTGTTTTGCGTATTGAATGTTACCGGTATGGTATTGAGTGTATTTGATACTTCTCGTCGACTCTCGCACGTTATCGGCCACTTTCTCGCAGCGAGTGGCGTGGCCGAGACGTTGCCGAAGTATTGTTTATGAAAAGCGGGTCAGAAGAAAGCGACGAGGGACGAAAGCCGGTCACTCGCTGATATCTCCCGGTGAAGAGGTCACGGCCATTACGCTTAAATAAACTGAACACGAGCACGACTTTACCTCGCCGATCGCGATGCCCGAACGTCGTTGCTACTGTTAACTGTAACAAACAACCGACTTTTTGTTCGTCTCCGATAATAGAGTAGATTTCTCTTTGCTCGTTTTTCTACCACTAATTGGTTCTGTTTGCTTGCGTTTTACGTGATCGGTATTTGCCGGTTGACTTTCAAAATGCATAGATTAGTTGGTATGTCCGAATACGACTGGATTTAGTCCAGCTTGTATCCACTTTGTTCAACGAACTCGATGTCGACTAGGTACACCAACGACCAATATTGATACCATTATGTGTAACGTGTGAATCGTGTGACGCGACAATAGTCTCCGTGAACATCCTTTGTAAGTGTTTTCTCGTCTCAAGGTCGGTGCGTGTTCAGTTTCATGTTTCATTATAAATGAGTTTTTATTACTGCTCCTTCGACATAAACCTTAATGTCAATTGTTACCCCGGATATGACCGAGTTCCAGACAATTTTCATCTATATTTATATTATGAAGCTGAAGAGTTGTGTTTGAACGCGCTAATCTTAGGAACTACTGAATAATTATTTTTGTGTTGGATAGTCCATTTATCGAGAAAGGCTTTAGGCTATATACCATCACGTTGCGACCAATAGGAGCTAAGAATCTGTGGGAAATGTAGAAAAAACGGGGAAAATTATTCATCTTTGAGGGCTTCTGTTGTTTGTTTGATTAAACACGCTAATCTTAGGAACTACTGGTTCGAATTGGAAAATATTTTTGTGTTGGATAGTCTATTTATCGAGGAAGGCTATTGACTACTTTTTAATTTGATATTCTCACGTAATCGGGACTTACGCGGTTGAAACCGCGGGGCGCAACTAGTTTTATATACAAATCTTTTTAATTGTTATGTTCTTGTGTCATATAAATAAATTTACTGAAAGGCGTCTAAGTGATAGATGGTATATTGATTAATTAATTACAGAGCGCGGTATTTATAAATGTTACATATTAATTGCAAAAAAATAATTAATAGCTCTATAACATTATTTCCTATGTATGTATGTAAATAGTCTGTGGGCTGCGCCTACGCACGCTTAAACTAATAAATCAAGGAGACGGTCACCTCTAATGGCTTAAATATCCAATCATATAAATACATACTAAGTAATTTGTTAAGTGTTGTAAAAATGTTGAATAAATAATTACTAAACAGGAAATTGAATGAACTTCTATTTCTAGGTTCTAATTAACTACATAGCAAGATTGGCAAGACTGTTAAATTGTAAAATGATTTGATTAATCTGATAATCAAATACCTTATTACAATTATTTTAAACATTTGGTTTCAAAATAACCAATTTCTATTACTTACCCGTAAATTAATAATGTACCTAGTAGCTAAACTATCTACAAATTATTCTTACCATAATTTTACATCCGTTACTGCATGAGGGATTGGCCAAACATAGCCCAAGACTGAATTGCTTGGAAGGCTATTAAATAGATTTTAGACCTGCAGTAAGACCAAATAGTACAACAATCAAAACTAGCTAGGATCATTTAGATCGATAAAAAATGGAAAATCATTTCATATTTTGTAAAGCGCAATGTATTCTTGTAATGTATTCAGGTTAAAACTATACATCGCATGTTTTTAAATGCAGTTGCTAGCCTATTTCACACACAATCAGCTCAATATAAACCATTTGAGTCACACAGGAAGGGTCCAATATTGTAATTAGCTACATTTCTATTCAGGATGGACGAGTGAAACGGTACGGAATACCTGTGCAATCCAATCGACTTGGCTATGATCCCAATTGTTACACTAACGTGCGAATTATCTTGATCGTGAATTGAAAACAGTTGAAAAATAAGGCAATTGATGTTACATAAAAATTACATGTTGTGGTCCTTCGAGCCGGATTTGTAAAACATGCAAATATAGATGTGGCGTTATTAAGGAAGATGTCAAAATAGATATGCTAACAACGTGTAGCAGCATAGATTACACTTTCAAAATGTACTTGTGACCCGTATTCGTTGCTACCAAGTACTGGCAACTTAAGCAACTTTAGTGCCTAAACAGTCCCACGGTTTTATTCCGATAGAACTGGAACACAGTGCTAATAGACCAATTAGCGAATTGTAAAAGATCTTGTTTTGTAAGACGTACAGTATTGTACACAGTTCTGCGCGCGTTAGTTGGAGTGTGGACATGATCCTAAATCTAAAAGCTGTTCTGGAGAGAGCTTGATAACCTGATTTTCACCCATCAAACTTTCAACTGTAGTCGTCTTCTTAATTGCGCTTCCTTGAAATTCCTGATATGCGACACCGATTCATAGTGGAAATTCCAGACACATTAGTGCGGACTAAACGTGTCGTCATTCCATATTCGTACAGCTTGGGAATGGAATCAGTTGCCTTATGACATGTGTAAAATTTGGGCGTCTTTAAATCTTAGACCGCATCGTCACCTAACATCAGGCAGGTGTGGTAGTGATCAAATTTCTGTGCTGAATCGTTGACAAATATACAATATTTATCAGTGTGTCTTCAATCGTCAATAGTAATTACTCTTGACGCAAGTGTTTTCATATATTGCATGCAGCAGAGATAAGAATGTTGAGATGGATGTGTGGAGTAACGAGGATGGATAAAATAAGGAATGAGTATATTAGAGGAAGCCTGAAAGTAGCACCGGTTACTGAAAAAGTAAAAGGGAACCGTTTAAGTTGGTATGGACATGTGATGAGAAGAGAGGAGACGCATGTGACTAGAAGAGTGATGAGTATGAATGTAGAGGGATGGAGAGGAAGGGGACGACCGAAGAAAAGATGGATGGACTGCGTGAGACAAGACATGAGAGAGATGAATGTGAACGATGAGTGGCGACTAATAGGAGGGAATGGAAGAAAAAGACTTACTGCGCCGACCCCAAATAAATTGGGATAAGGGCAGGAAGATGATGAAGTGTTTTCATATATCTGATTCCATTTCCAAATCGATAAGAGGAAGGCTTTACAAAGTCAATATACCACTTGAGATTCGATTTATTAATCCGATTTGTAATAACTTCTGAAGGTCTCTTCCATGATGCGTCAATACAAATATGTATCAAAAACAAAGTTAAGTGATCTTGCTGGAAATACCACCTCGTTAAGGCGCCGTCAGATGTCGATTCCGGCTTAGCTAAATCTAACATTTGAAATGTGACGAATACTAGAGAATGTCAATTTCATCAGAATGGTTTTCTTCACCGTAAGTTAGTGCGTAGGTAATTGATGCCTATCATCAAATATTTCAAAATTACAACGCAATAAAATCTAATTTGCACGTCCTTTTTGCACTGTGAAATTGTTTTTAAATACTTCCGCGTTGTTTTAAAACACGTGTCGATAAATTGTAATTGTTTTGTGCCAAATTCGACTTCGATGTGGGTGGCTTCACCGACAGCCAGTTAGTAGTTTTTTGCACTTGAAACTATACTTATTTAGACACAAAATAAATGTGTTCGTATGACTCAGGACCTCCTCCTGTGTTGTTGTAATAATAATTTGATTATAGTTGTAATTCGTCTAATGAACTTTGATGAGTAAGCTAATAGTACAGTCATTTGGTATTTTTACTTGGAAAGTTTCCCGGAATTTTGAAAATTGGTAATTTTATAGATTTTGACGTGCTCTTACCGAATTTTAACTTTGCCAGCTCGTATCTTTGCCGCTCGCGCCGCCATATTGCAAAAATGGCGCCTAAAAGCAGTTTTTTTAAATAACTCCTTTCCGACGCATTTTACAAGAAAAACATATCTATACAAAATAATAGTAGAGAAAATTTCCTACAATTTATGTCATAACCTTTTTTTTCCTAAAACCAATAGTTTCGGCGTACGAGCGCCGTAAAGTGTAGTTCAACACACGTTTCGGCAGAAATACTCATTTCCACACCACCATGAGGTAGAGAAAGCGGCGCGTTTTTTTATCGTGGTATCCCCAGTAGACCTAATCCACATCTGACACACTATTTCAAAATTTAGTTTTGCTTTAATTTGCTTTAATCGTTCAATGGTTTGGTCGGAAGCAATAGCACTTTTAGGTGTTATACAATGAATGCCACCCATAGCATGAAAAGTATTATGCCCATCTAATGTTTGCGTGTTGAAATCGGCGTTGTCGAAAACAAACTGTGAAAACGACTGATCAAAGATATTCAATGGTGAGTGCATTATAGCTGAAACTTCGAACAGCATTACTTGACAAATGGAAGAAAAAAAGCATTGCTCTTACACATTCTATTATTGCCGCAGCAAGGCCGAAATCTTTTATATCATCAGTTCAGGTCGGAGTAGCAGTATTTTTATTTCAAAAATATTGATCTCGACGATTGATAGATACTTTATCATCTCTCAGATTTTGCTCTTCGTACACCGAAGCAATGCTGTTCGAAGTTTCAGCTATAATGCGCTCACCATTGAATATCTTTGATCAGTCGTTTTCACAGTTTGTTTTCGACAACGCCGATTTTAACACGCAAACATTAGATGGGCATAATACTTTTCATGCTATGGGTGGCATTCATTGTATAACACCTAAAAGTGCTATTGCTTCCGACCAAAACATTGAACGATTAAAGCAAATTAAAGCAAAACTAAATTTTGAAATAGTGTGTCAGATGTGGATTAGGCCTACTGGGGATACCACGATAAAAAAACGCGCCGCTTTCTCTACCTCATGGTGGTGTGCAAATGAGTATTTCTGCCGAAACGTGTGTTGAACTACACTTTACGGCGCTCGTACGCCGAAACTATTGGTTTTAGGAAAAAAAGGTTATGACATAAATTGTAGGAAATTTTCTCTACTATTATTTTGTATAGATATGTTTTTCTTGTAAAATGCGTCGGAAAGGAGTTATTATCAAAAAACTGCTTTTAGGCGCCATTTTTGCAATATGGCGGCGCGAGCGGCAAAGATACGAGGTGGCAAAGTTAAAATTCGGAAAGAGCACGTCAAAATCTATAAAATTACCAATTTTCAAAACTCCCGGAAAACTTTCCAGGTAACCTCTATTTTTTCGACCAAATGACTGTACTATAATGCTAATTTATGGTAAAAAAATGGAATCATTTCTATCCGATCGTTGTGTAAAACTTGTATTGCTAAATTAAATAGTGTTAACGGTTTACGCTACTATAATAGATTTAACTTTATTGTTATTTAAATTTAACAGTCCTTGTGCTTATTTCTGTAAACAATGTTGACAATAGACACAGCACTCTACCGTGACACTTATTTATCGAACTTAACCTTTCATATTTGTTCACATAAAACTGTCGATGCAATAAAAACGAATAATTTAAACGTTGTCAGTTGAATTTAACATTTCAATTATTTAACTCTGACCGTAGTGTAGTACTACGGAAGCTCGTACTGTTAATTAATTACATTCGATATTTCACTCGTTAAACTGCTAAGTTATTGCCAGTTAAGTGCATATTAATGGGGCGACAACAGTGACCTCCGAGACTCTATAGTAATCTCAACCGTCTTTGTGACTTAATTTTATCTCACTAGGGGTTTTATCTCACCTTATCCGCGCCAGTGCACGACCAAATCGCTTTTTACCATTTATAGCGGTGTTTATTTTATACAAAATGAGTTTTTTTGCCTTCCGCCATTTCGTGAATGCGTCATTGTTATCAATAAAGATAAGAGACTGATTGAGTACGATTGTATCTTGCTTTTTATTGTTCACAAGGTTTTATTTATTAAAAATTCTGATTATAATATTTGATCGGGTTTCTTCAGCGATTTTATCTGTGTGAACGCCTACTCTATCTCATTTACATTTCACTATATTAGATATTTTGATTGTATAGTACTTACTATTGTTTGAAGAGCCGTAATTATTCATTCTAAGTCCAGATTCCAGACGTCCCTTAAGTATATCGCTCGATGAATTCCCTAAGACATTATAATCTACCGGGTGATCGATGTATTTTGCCGCGACACAGGTGGCTCCATCTTAATATATATAAATCTCGTGTCACAATGTTTGTCCTCAATGGACTCCTAAACCACTTAACCGATTATAATAAAATTCGCACACCATGTGCAGTTCGATCCAACTTGAGAGATAGGATAGCTTACATCCCGATATTCCCACGGGATCGGGAGTTACGCGGGTGAAACCGCGGAGGGCAGCTAGTATATTATAATAATGTTGGACATAGTTGCAGATCCTATCCTACTTGCTAAGCAAAATTTAAGTTAAATTTACTATGGTACTGGCATTGTCACTGTTGTTTTTTTAAGTATCCATAAGGTGATATATTTTACGGTTAATGTTATATTTTAGTCTTATAGAGGTTGGCAATGACTATGTTTAAGATTATTTACAAAAGCGTCAAAATATACCTTTTAAATTACTTTTTGTTACCTAAAAGTTGGTTGTAGAGCTTTTCGTGTTAAGTTCGATCAAATACTTAGAAACTTTCACTGTTTAAATACACTCTCGTATAAACAGATATAAAAGACTATAAAATGCGTAGCAGCGCCTTGCAATAAATAAACTTGAATATTGCATACGTAATTTATCATAATATTGTCTGTCTATCTAAGTCGTTGTATCTGAGAACTCGGGCAGGTGGGTGTCCGACAATATTAATTGATCCTGTAATGGCGCTGGAACGGTTCACTCCTTTTGTTGTACATACTTAGTTCAATCTCTCTTCGTCAGATGATGAAGGCTGACATTTGTTGCTAGATGCTACCATTTCCTGATTGCCTACAAACTACACGGTAATAGAATTCCCCTTTGTCATTGACCCCTGGCCTTGACAATAATAACAGAGCCTAATAACAGATTATTCACCGTAAAGTCCGTTAGGATTTTTATTACAACAATTGAAGCGCGTACCGCGTACCGTTCACCTGAGACCATAACAAAGAACTTTTTAAATACAGAGAGCCGGTAATTGGCTAAAGAGTTAGTAGTTCAGACGAGGCTGTTGTGATTGCAAAGCTTGCTCGACCTGACAGCATTGTGGGCATGGGAAGACAAGCGGGTTATCACAGCACTAGATCGGAGCCATCCATGACTCACACGTACCTCGTTAATTTGACGATACTTGCCAATGTTTGCTCACAGTTAACCGACACACTTCCTTCAAATCGTGTTGACTTGATGCCTATTGCCTAGCCCGCCGTACTCTCGACCTCGCGACCTTTATTCAAAGAGGATAAAACCACCAACACAATAGGATCTCTCTGTTAAGGTTATACGTTTTCCCTACTAAATGTTTTAGAGATTCCTACGTTTTATACTGAGATATTTAACTTATTATGACTTAAAGTAGGCCTAATTTAAGCTATTGTAGGGGCAGACCAAAAATATCACTGTTTAACATCCAGGAAGTACTCTGTTTCAGCGTGAAAAAAGAGACCAATTTTACGTATGTAGTGGTGCACGGTTATATTGACGTATGGTCATAGTGTAAGTGATGCATAGATGTGTGGAAACACGCGACGTTGTCGCGTTGTGTGTGGAAGCAGGAACACGCAATTACGCTAGAGCAGAGCCGCAATACAGTTTGCTGGATAAGGGCGACGTTGCCTCTCCGTCTAATCTGTCTAATAAAAATCAAAATATTTTCAATTGCATGATATTCAACTCAGTGCTGCCAGACCTACACCTGCAAGATTTTATGTAACTTTTGGCACTGTCGCGTCACTTTTGATACTTGAATTATACGTTATTTTGATAGACTTATCAAATTATCACTTTACGTATATAATAAATAAATAAACATTTATACTTGTTTGCATTTAATTAATAGTATAAAAATATAATAAAATATAAATGAAGTATAGTAATTCGCGAGAAAAAAAACCAAGCAGTCTTGTTGTTTTTTTGGTACTGTTTGTTGTACACACTGGCAACATACACCCAGTCGATACTTTGCCTCGCACTAGATGCGCGCTTGTTACCTAGGTAACGGAGAGTCAACAGAGATGTCAAGTAGTCAATAAATAGAAAAACCAAAAATAAAATATTATAATCATTTATTATATTCCTACTATTGTGTTTAAAGTGTCATCCATCTGAGCACCTACTGAAAATAAACCTTGAGGAAATTTTAGTGTCTTGTAAGTGATTGAATTATTAAACACAAGTTGGGCCGTAGGAACAAACTACGACTACTCTGGGTCCCAGGCCATGAAGGAATAGCAGGAAATGAGAAGGCTGATGAGCTGCAAGAACAGGATCGGCAAGTGCTATGCTTGGACCAGAACCATGTACGGGCCTGCCAGCATGCACAATCACAAAGGCCGTAAAGGATTACGTTGATAAGAAACACACGCAAGAGTGGGAAATCAGTGAAGGGCTACTACATTCGAGGAACATAGGATTTTTCCTCTTAGTGGGATCGCTGCGTTAATCGATCCCAAGGGGTCGAAGTGTTGCTGGCTATGTCAGCCCGCGATATAAGATAAGATAGAACTAATTTTAAATAAATAAACCTTTTTGTACATTACTTTGTCTTTATTTTTCTCTTTTCATTCAGACCTAGTACAATTTGCATAGTTCAGAATTCGTCCTAGTTTAAAAAAAAAATGATTACTAACAGTACCTACCATAAAATTGATCCTGTTTTTGAAAATTTATTCAAAAATATATTTTCATTAAAAAAAAATATTTGTATCGAGATTTGAACCGGGGCTCTTCAGAACACTACCCCGCCGCTCTAAATGACTACACCAATCGGTATCTGTAGGACTACGTCAAATATAGTCTATAGTTGCTACAGTTTATTGTTTTGTATGTGTGCGTGTCATTTATATCGTGACAAGAGTTAAAAATTGTACTTTGGAAATACATTAAAATGTGACTTCCAAAAAATTAAATTATGTTTGAAATATGTTCAGAGCAAACTAGAAAACAGGCAATATATATACAAATACTTTAATTCCACGTCAATTATAGCAAAATAAAATAAAACAATACTTTCGGGGAAAACAAGCGCCATCTAGCGGAATACTTTGCTTAGCGATACGAAACATTCAACCTTAAGCGATTGTTTCAAGACTTTCAACTGCGTTTCGGTATCGCACGGCTCGTGATAAAGTGGTCGATAGTTTGAGGGATGCCCGTTAGACCAGGCTGGTGCCGATTTGCACTTGACAAGCGTGGCTTTCCTATTTTAGTGGGGTATTGTTAGAGTAAACAACGTATACTTATAAAGATGTTTTGATTTACGTCGTATGGCGATACCGTTACATTGGTAATGTTACTTATCCTCGTAACAGTTTTGTAAATCTGTAGCCTCAGGGTATTCTAAAGATTTGTCGAATATACTTTGAACTTTGACTGACCGTACGGAATATTCCAATATGTTTTCTTCAAGGAAGTTCCAACAACACCGTTTAGTAATGTATAGGTAAGTACTCAATAAAATTATTATAATAATAAGAAAATATCCATAAACATTGTATGTATTGTCAAGTTTTAAACATTTTATCGACCTATCACGAAATCCGTGTGCATCGATAATTATCGCGGAAGGATGATGGTCACTATTGTTCAAGAAAAAGGCAACATTGTATGAAAGTTTATGCACTATCGTGAAAGGAAAATTGATTATTAATAACATATACACATTAATAAAAGCCTTAAAGGCACTTCGAATGCAACGCAAAGCAATTTACATGCAATTTATTTTATTAATCGCCGCCAAGTGCTCGTGTGAGATATTGGTTTTAACAATCGAAAATATCATTTACTTCCTTTTGTATATTCTTTCACATTCAATCAAATTAATTATGGTTTGAGACGACCATTTTTCTTAAACGTTTTATTTCTGGAGGTAATTTATTTTTGAGGTGAAGAAAGAATATATTGCCTTACTGACTGAACTTATTAATTATTGTGGATTTTTGTGCATAATGTTCCGTCGTTCCTCACTTGGTTATGTTATGATAAGATATATAATATATGTTATATATGTGATATGTTATGATTATATAGCTGTATGTAACGAATCTACGCAAAAAAGTATAAATTAGTATGACATTTATAGCTTCTACATGGTCTAACTATGTTAGCGTTCGTAAATTATCCGTTTTATGATCATGCTGTAAATTCTAACTCCTATTATACTTTTTTGCTATGAAAGAGCTGTTTTCATTGCTTCAATTTTTTTCTGTGAATAACTTTATAAGGCTATAATATTCTGGTTTTTAGTTTGTATTTTATCTTGTTTAGTAAACTATATTGCTTGTAACAAAATAGTAAACATTTTTAACTATTATTTACCATGTTTTTATAACTTTGTTTTTATTAAAAATAGTAAATAATTTTCTCATTGTTATTTATTTCAAAACTAGCTGATCTTCACGGTTTTACTTATTCAGTTTCTATTAGAATTTTCAAGAATTCTTTCGTATTGGCTGTTCACCCAACTTTTTCGGCTTGCCAAACTTGCCATCAAAGTCACCTTTCGCCTTTTGATTTTATTAGGTACTAATTAACACATGTGTGACATTAAGAATTATTTTTACAAAGCGTCCTCTTTTCCAACACGGTTTTCCAACAGTCTCTAACAAATTAACTGCTTTTTATCTGATTAGGCTAGTAGGTATTAGTTGCGGTCTTTTAATCATAATCTCTTGCTTGTTATTATTAGGTAGATAGTTATCAGTTCCAGAAATCGTATGTGTCATTTAATTAATATTAGAATTATGTGCTAGTGTTTCAGTGCTTGAACTTGTATTCAGGTTAAGTGTTTTCCTTATTTCTTTCCTTTTAACAATGAAAACGGTACCTACATTACAAGTAACTGGATATTTGTACTGTTAACTAATTGTTTTGACACTTACTGTTCTTTGAGTGGGACCATGTAGTTCGCCTAAGGAAATGATTTCTTTCATTGTCTCTTGTCTCACAAATTTCTCTGGTCGGATCCACCTCCTTAAGTAAGCACCGCGAATCGGTCACAATCTCGACGGTAATTTATTTCGTATTTTATTTTCTCTTCCCACGGCTCATTGAAAGTAAACAGTTTGAAAGTGACCGATATTCTATTTATTATCACTAAGTCTTGTACAAATAAAGTTGTTTGCATACGTAAAGAGACAAGAGCACCATTTCAATAGATGTAACTTTTCGTTTTGCTCACTTTTGTGTCCACAAACGCCCACAGTGCAGTGCTCGTCAATTAACGAGCTAAATATATTTTTATCTCCTCCTTACAGAGTTCAATATTGCTCGTATGTTTTTTGACTGTATGACACAGATCAGTAATGAGTTATTATAAGAAGTGCATTGCGGTTAGTTGACAGTTCCCACGGAACAGTTTGAACTCATGAAATGTGAAATGACGATCCGTTAGTTGTGGCGACAGACAACCATTGCGGGCAAACTCGGGCAAAGTTACATAAAAGTCATTACGTTCACGATGGATGCCTTTGGAACAATACGAAGAATGAGGTTGTTAGATACATATAATATTCTCAAATATTGCCAAAGCAATGTTTCTATTACTCGATAAACTTATTAATTAAGTAACTCCGTGAAAGAATCTATAACTACGCGCCGAACTGATCGCTCACTCAAAACCTCCCACTCCACAGATCCTGTTCAAAAGCTATTAGCCTCCGAAAATAATTAAAGATCGGAGCAACAACGGCACTCGCTCTACAAACGCTTCAACGTGTCACCATTAGACCTTCACTAGCTCCATCAAAAATATTTAAACAAAATTTGCAGCAAAGTGCCAAAAATCAAAGAGCTGTCAACAAACTGGTTCAGAACCGTCAATAGTTATCGATACAGGAAGCGTTAACACCGATCGACGATCAGCTGATTTCGGCCTTTACCGTTAATTCGCTTCTCCGTGTCCGAAGATTTATACTCGACTTAATCGGGTCTTGCGGTACCCTATCACCGCACATCGGCTAGACGTAACACGTTTGTGAATGAGGATACGTACCGTATATATGGGATGCTGTAAAAAGATACTTAAACGCCATAATGATAACTGAACAAGCTTAAACGTAAAATCATTAGGAATTAAATACCTATAGAATAAGTATCTATCTGTTGATATTAAATGAAGAAGCTACCTAACCTAATGTTGACAGCAGATAATTTATCTTTTGACTATAGTTATTTAAAAAAAATGGGAAATTAAAACCTTCCCGGTCTCCTGAGTTTTCTTTTTTCTTAAAAATGCTTTCGTGGATTTCCGTTAAATAATTCCATCCATCCATCCATATTATTTCCTACTCTCATTGTGATATGAACCAAGGGATTGCATTAACTATCTGTCAATCTAACATGAGATGTATTCTGTCGAATGCCCCTGTTTGGACGCTGGCTCTCGTTAAGGATTCCGATGCTATGTGCTGTGGATACCAATAGTAAACAACCGATAGAAAACGGTACTAAAACTGTAAAATCCAATGTTATGGATAGATAGATCTTTTATTTTTATTCCCTTTCATTCTATCTCGTGACAAGGAAACAAAGCTTCCTAATGATGAGCAAAATCCTTTAACCGAAGTCGTGATTCGTGACTATAACATCGTCGATGTAGAAGGAATTTAAAAGCTTCGCAACCGCATTCATAATATATGAACTGATGATATCCTATTACAAAGTCAAGAGCGGCAATCATAAAATCTGCATAGTTATGAACTTCCTTCAATTAATCAGACCGCCTAGTTAAATGAAATGTCAATTAATATGCTTGTTAATGGGGACCACCGGGCTACACGTGATGGTGTTATTTGTGCTCAAGCGCGGCTAGGTAAACAGTACACGCACGGTTTGCGACTGACGACGACGACCGCCGCATGAGCTGACCTAATTTTAAAGACGTAGGGTTGTAATGTAATGATTACACATTACGCATGTGTTTTATTACTTCATAAAAAAATAAGAACACTATCTTAAGTAATCATCGCAAAGTTATTATTACTTTAGTAAATTCGAAAATATGAATTGAGTGCAACTTAAATAAAACACAAGACATACTATCGTTAGACCAACCCTAAGTCAAGTACAGTTGAGTGGATGCGCAGGCGTCGAGATGTCGGCGTGATGCACTTATTGATACTGCTTCCTCTTCAATAACAAAAATACTACCGATACAAAATGCTTAGTACAGTAGTCATATATTAATAAGAAGTAAACATGAAATAGCGGAAAATTTGAACAAACAGTTTCTCGGATAGATAACTGAAATATGTAGATAATGAGTTAAATATTATGTTGACAGACGTTATCTGTTGATCGAGTGCCGCGAGACGTCTTGGAATGTGCGTGTCAAAATAAACGAAATACGTAATTAATATGACAAACATTTGTAACATTGACACTATTTTATACTATAATCACGGCGTCATTAAACATTACAAAATTAGACGTCGATATTAATTTATTATGTTCACTTCGATACCAAGGGCGTGAGGGTCATGCACACATGTGACGTCTAGCTCACGAACACTCACGATATTGCGTATCCTGCGCACGATTTGCTTTGCTAGCCACCATCGACCTACTGTGCAATCACACGGCAAATTGCACGCGAAAGCTCCAAGGCTTGTCATTGGCGCTTCTAAATTAGTCCAATCCATTATAGTGGCATTATAATCGAGCCATAATTAAAGTGCACCAATTAATTTGATACTATCACAGTTTCGAAATATTGCAGTTTCGGTTTGTAGATAATATTCAATGTTAGTTGTCTACATTGAGAGCATTATTATCGTCAGTCCAGCTATTCGATTACTGCTGTCCTTCGTATCGATATAATTAATTACAAAATCGATAGTTGAATTGTGTTGGCGTAAACGATGAGAGGGAAATTACGCAATTAATCACCTGTATCGATTTGTGTTTGGGTTGTCTTTGACACATTTTAATGATAAATTCATGAGTTTAGATTCTAACGACGCAAATGCTGTTTCCATTTGATTAAAATAGAGAACTCCAGTTGAATTGCCACTAGCTTTTGTGTTGCATGATGCCTTGATTCTTGATAATTCTTTTAATATTTATAATTTTCTATAGACGGTTATAAGTCGCATCTTGTCATAAAAAAATCTCGCAATACGTAGACTACTTCCAATGGCGTGTCCAATCAATCACTAGCACTCCATTCAGACGCAACGGCTGTCAACAATTATGATGAATATTCCTACACACGATCCAATTCACTCGCATTAAAAACATTACGAAATCACCGTATCGAGAATTCGATTGAACGCAGCCATGAACTTAGGAGTAGCCGACAATACAATCTATACCATTTGTTATTAATCGAATACCGTGACAGTATAGAAGTTCCAATCGGTACCTCAATTCGAGTCCTTGAACGGTATTAACCTCGTTGTGCAATAGTCAATCGATATTGTGCCGAATAGAATCGGGTTCAATCGAATCGAGGCCTACTTTGCTCCTCTCGTGCCAATCGATTTGTTACGAAATGCCCTTTACCGAATCGATGATGGATAATAATTACAATAATTGATCTATTGTCACTTTGAAGGGCGATTAATCGATTTTAATTGATTGTACGACTGCAATGACATTAAATAAATGACGAAATAAACCAAATACGATTTCTAAATTACGCTCGTTAATATATTTACTTACAAGGGCTAGAAGTGAAGTGAATGTCATCTATGGAAATCTCCGTCGAGCATGTGACGTATCTTTGTAAACCATGTCTCAACAACAAGTTAGCAGCACTGATGATTGGCCTAGTTCCAGCATTTCAATATGTATGTAGCTCAGTCAGTTGTCCGTCGTAGTCAGCCGTTTGATCAACAGTTAATTTGCGTTGATTAGCCGTGATTGGACAGCGGGTCAACTCTGCAATTGTTCCGATATGTGCCACAATTGATATCGAGCTGCTCGCATCTGTATGTAAATAGGTTAGGTACTACGTTGGTATATCTAAATAATGAATATCATCTGTCAATCTTTAAAGGAAATGTAACCTATCAGTCTTTTTTGGTCTCTAAAGTATTTTCTGCATTTGGGTAGTTCAGTGGTAGCTTATCGATGACGATTCGATTGGCGATGCGCGACACGTATCGATACGTCGTCGTCGAACCGATTTATCGCGTCACTACACTAGCACAGTCATTCCATGTTTTCCCAGTATATTATTTTGTTGTATAATCGAGCGAAACGGTTAAATACAGAATGGAGTTTCATCGAAATATTTTAATCATGTTCACAACGTCTCGAAATGTTGGCATCGAGACATCGATTCCGTATGAATTGATCGATTAATGTTTACCGTTTTTTTGTTACAGGTAATGATTGGCTGTTAAGTTTTTACGGTGATACAAGTTTGGTGCGCGGATGTTGTAAGTAGGTAGATGAAATTGGTGAACTCTAGTACTTACTGGTACACCTGGACCAGAGATCAACGGTCCTATTTATCGAGTGTTTATTTGGAAATATTCATCATTGACTCCTTTTTTCTCACCGCTTTGGTTTAGTCTCCTCTATGATATCTTAGTTAACGGTAATTCACGATAGTTACGTACTATCGTGAATTACCCTTATATTTATTTATTATATTATTATTTATCTTCTTCGTCCTACTCTCTTCCGAATTTAAATTCAGTTGTGGTCAGGCTTTCTTTTAGTTTGTGCTAGGTCCTTTAATCTTGTGTTATCGTTGGAGATGTTATGTTGAAGTTATTTATATCTCGAGAACCATTAAAGTAGTGTACTTAAAATATTAGCGAATATTATGTCGTCAGAGTTTCCGCGTTAATGATTTGTTTTAGCAAATTGTACATTGTATGCCGGAAGGTTTTAGTGCAGCCTTGACGGTGTGCCTTCGATTGTTTTTTGACTGTAATTAATTTTAATTTCCATGCATGATGTCACATACATTGTACGAATGTACGCCTACCTACATGGTTTTTAAATTAACGCGACGCGCAAAATACCCAGAAAGAAAAATAAAAGTTAACTTTGTAGCTCCTAAACAGAAAAATACAGCTCTCATTTGTGTATATTAAAACACACTTTGAATGAATTATAATAATAAAACAGTAGCTGTTAAACATAATAATGTAGTTCGTTATTACAATTTATACAATAAACTGAAATGTAACTTAAACACATATTTAAGAACACAATAATCTTATCTGGCAATTAGCGAACCTTGTAACAATAAAACAATGAAATTGCGATATGAAACCGATAAATTGAACTGTTAACATTTTTTGTAAGTATCGCATATCTACATCTACACTTATAAAAATTAAAAAAAAAAAATCATTTATTTCGGATATCTTGATCCATATAAATTAAAGTATAAGTATAAATTATTAATTATAAATTAATATATATAAGTATAAATTAAAGTATAATACTATAAGTATGCTTATAATTTATTAGTATAAAAAAGGTAAGTATTGTACATAATTTGAGTTTATGAGAACTTTCATCTCGAGGCTCATGCCTAGTCCTAGACTTGAAACTCCAACGCAAACAAACACTTACGAATGGGTTTAGTAAACAAACGAAGAATATCATTAATTGACTTATTAATTTAAAAATTAGATTTGCGTAGAGCTTCAACGTTAATTCTTTTCACATAAGATTCGATTTCCAATCGGGTCAGTTTGTTTTGCAAATAAAACTAGAGCGAAAAATTCTTAGGAGAACCATTAAAACGTGCGTAGTTTTGTAAAGGATTTTAGGTCAAAATAAACAGTGTTTTTGGGTCAATATGTTATGTAAAACGTAGTTGTCAAAACAAACTGTAAAGTTTTATTATTCCGTTCAATATGTTAGGAATTTATCGTTGAAAATGGCAAGAGAAAATAAATGGGTAGTATTAACAAATAGAATAAAAGAGGAGTTTCAGCCGTTGATCTAGATTAAAAAAAAACAATAGAAAAAGCGTTACCTAGAAATACACATGATGATTAAAAAGGAAAGAAGAAAATTAACAGAAGAAGACAAACTATAAGTAACACAAAGTCTGTAGGTACTTAAGTATATCTTTTAGTTGATGATGGATGAACAAATCACCATACGCAAGAAGAAATAATATAGAACAATACATGTAAAACTTTAATCACATCTCAATCAACCGTAAATCACAACCCCAAAAATGGTGTAGTCTGCCACTGTTAGATTTGAAGATAAAACATTTCATACGCCTGTTATTACACTGACAGTACTGACACCCACACGCTTTGAGTTATCCTTTGAGTATCTTTAGTTATTATTAAATACAAATGAATTTGACTAACAAATAACAACGCAAGAGGCAGCTAGCACTAATTGAAACAGCATTTAGTAAACGAAGTCGGATGGTGAGTGGGCTGGAGTGCGCCGGCGCCGGCGACCCACCTGCGTCCGCGCAACGCAGATTTATAACGTCCAACAGCCACTTGAAAGTTACATAGGCTCTCATATTAGTTTTCCCTTGTCGAGGTTAAATTTAGTTGTAAGTCACTTGGTACTTTGTCCTACTACAGTTTATTCCAAGTAGTTTCGTCAGAATTTTTGATCATTTTAATAACTGGGACGCAAACGGTGCGCAGTATTCAAAATTAGGTTTGTTTATAAAATTTGTTTGGTCTAGGTCAGCATATGTTACGTATTATGAAGAATAATGAAATGACCGTATTGGCTGCAGTTTTAAAAGTTACGTAGATAGTTAGTTATAGGAAACATAAAACACTCCAAACATCAAACATGTTGTTTTTTCACTAAATTGCCTAATAAAAACTGTTTCTTAACTAACCGAAACGCCGCTATTTGTTTTCGACTTAATTAATAACTGATGAAATATAACACTGTTTCTAAACAGTGAAATATTGATGATATACATAATTATAGTAGAATTCACATAATATATGGATACTTTCAACATGTTTGTGTTACGTTGTTTTATGACATCAGGTCAAGATGTCTTACGCCATTCGATTTCTTTATCGAAAGTCGTGATCTTGAACCTGCATCTCGCGGTACCTACGTACGGCTCCCGATGAATTGAAATTCGTCTCGGCAGCTTTCGCGGTGCCAAAACCGGTAACTAACCGGGCCGATGAAAGGCGAATGTCAAATGGTTTTTAGCCATAAACGAATGGCTAAACATAGCTTCGTGTAAATATTAATGTTATTTTTTATTTTTCATCGTTTGTATACGGGTGAATGGCCGAGATGAACAATAATTTTGATATCTGGAGCAGTGTTCAGATAATGTTAAATATATTCAGGCGCCATTATTGTAGCTATCGTCTGCGACTTCGTCCGCGAACAGTTATTTGGAAACTAGTCAAGTCAATATTAATAAAATATGATTATAAATATGAAATATTTAGACTCAGCACGGCACATACTCAAAAGTTGAGAAGATTTCGATCCCGTGGTAATTAAAATTCAGGTCATCAACGACAAAATCTACGCTTGTGCAAAATTTTAAGTTTGAAAACTGCGACAGTTTAATGAGTCAATATTGTCGATTCTAATCCTTTTCCTAACTGTATATTTATCTGTGGCTGTCCATTACCATTACATCCCTTACTTCTAATTTTGACAATTTCTTGCTACAAATCAAAAATATCACAGTTTTCTTTTCAAGACCCTCTCTATCTCTATTTTCTTATTCAAGGCCTATATTATCTAAGTTTTCTTTTTCAAAGCATGTTTCTTTTCTTTTTATCAGCTATGGACATTTCTAAATTACAGAAGACAACTTTTTATTCCCCTCTATAGCGAATATCAGCGACAAGACGACAAACGTACAAACATTCAACATGTCTAGAGACGCCTGTCTTACGATAAGCACGCGACATGACCGTGTTGCATTCGAATCTCGAGACCTGACATATTTGTCGTATACTTTTTATCAGAGAACATGGTATGCGCTTTAATTAATTGACAAATTGTTAAAAGTTATTTTTCTCGTTATCGTGTTAGAGGTTCAGCTAAATTAAATTTTGTCTGATCAGCTACGACAACATCATGGGCCTCGTAAAGATTGTTTAATGTATAGGTGTTAGGGGACATTGAAAAAGGTGCTCCGTAGACTATGCTAGGGCCCACAGTCACAATACTCATTCAAAGTTTAATTCAAAAATTTGGCGTTCTCACTGCATACAATTCCAGTGCCTTTGAACAGTGATGAGATGATAGGGTTTCCTTTTTCGGGAAATTGTCTCAATTTTTTATTTTTTATTTTATGTAGGTAGGTACATATAATACAAAAATAAAAAAGGAGTACAAAGATCTTTGAAAAACTTGTGACAGCCTAAATATAGGAGTAGACTAATCAAGCAATCGCAGAGCCGTTTTTACAACTAGATATTTACATTCAACTCAAACGCAGCCGGATCTCTCACCTAATACTATTTTACATCTAAACCAAATGACCTTTTGGTAATAAAACCCGCTATTAGGTACAGTTTACATAACTGTACGTAAGGACCGCTAGTAAAATCGTAAGTGTTTGTAAACGAGTTTTTAATGCTTATCGGAAGTGCAGATTAGAAAATTGCGTCCGCGCATCGTTCGACCACTTTCACTGACATTGGATTGAAACTGATGACTGGCTAACTTATTGCCCATTAACTCTGTTCTAATTGCTGCTCATAAATTGTTATTGGTCATATCTGAGTTCGGACACATAGGTAACCTTATTTGATCGTATCGTTCATCCCTATCATTCGTTAGCCATCAAGATCTCTAGCTGTCAGCGAAAGGTATTTACGAAATTCACACCGCCATTTTATAAAAAAATCTTTATAGTGTGAAGTTGGCGAATGGCAAATGCTCTCCGTTCCTGATGATCGTGATCATGCAGCATGTTGATGCTGCAGCACGCCCGTATAAAATATCAAACACCTACAAAACATTTTTAGGAGATTACTCATTGTTCTTAAACCATTGCTTTACGAAATGACTGATCGATTTTGTTAGCTATTTATGGAGTAATACGTTACATCCTGGAGTTAGAATAACAAACGGGATCGGAATTTCCTTTCATTTCAAATCGAATACGAGTATGTTTAAAAATAGGTACTTACTCTATTAGATGCTTTAGGAAAATTAAAAGTTAAAAACCTTAAAGCTTTTACTATCTAATTAGAATCGTATTGGAGAATGAATGTGCGAAAATATGGCGGTTATTTGAGAGAATGTAAAAGCAAAATGATGTGCCATTAGACGCACATATAAATGTTAAAGATCTTGTCTTAACTACTAAACATTATTGGTGTTATGGAAACTTGACGTCAATTTTAGAACTACGTTGACTATTTCACGGTAGATATAACAGCCATGTTATTTACTTGTAATTTACTTATGTAACAGCAACAAAACATTATGGGGAAAAGTTGGTCATGTTTTTGTGTTACGGAAAAGTGTAGCTAATCTTTTGTGGTTCATATATGTCATTATTATGTTGCTTATTTGGTAGCATTTATGGTGTTAGCAATTTTTGGGAAAGTTGACAATTTCAATGTCATGTCACATTACGACGGGGTCACTTTATGTCAGTTGTAATGATACAATCATGATCACGAATTTACTTACGAAATATCAGTTAAAGTCAACAAATACATTGTACCATAAATATTGCGTTTGATTATGTTGCTGCAACCGCTCTACCGCCCTTTGGATCTCTACTGTAGATACATTGCGCAATTCGAAGAGCTGCAACGCTAAAATGTTGACAGTTATTGACTTCTCCCGATAGAGCGCCGCTTCAGTAATCGCCATCGTTCATATACTACTGTCAGTTTGTCCAAAAAAACTGACAACCGGAAAAGCCGAAACGACGCTACTGTATAATTTTAAACCCATTAGAAACAAAAATAAGGAAATTATAAACTGAACTCCACAAAGTCATTGTCCGACTTCACATACACCGGCGCATAACTCAAATTAGACAAGGTGAACGGTAAGGCACCAATAATAGCTTAATTCTGAGGAATGGACGGTGCACCAAGTCGAAGTATCGCATTACGCTGGTCGTTAGTGGCGTCGTAAACAGATGGATCATTTAGCTCACAACATTGACGCGAGGGATAATAGCGGGATGCAGTTTTACTCATTACCACAGACGTTAATGGGCGAGGTTGCAGTTCCTGGTTTATGAATCGTGCAACCACCATTAAAACTTTATAACCTCAAGCTAACGCTTGAGCTTATTGAGCACAATGAGAAACGGGGTAACCCCCGTTTCTCATTGTGCTCAATATACGCAAGTATTACTGAAACTAACCGTGCTGGCTAACTCAATCACAAAAGGTGTTTCGTCTGTCTTGTATACTCATCTTACATTTACTGGCTGCCAATTAAAATAGTACACAAATTACATCAATCGTCGGCATGCGAGAGCTGCCGTGCTACCGTATATCTAAAATGAAAGACAAAAATGCAAACTCCAAGCCGCACTGACTTGCAGGAATTCCTTGTCGCAAACACATCTTAAGTCACACGTAGACGTATAAATCTGGCGAATTGCCCGTTTATGGAGCAATTTCACGTCGCCGAAACGAGCGAAGGCAGTTTGCACCATCTTGGAAACTGCTTTAACGACTATCCGGTGTCACACGCAATTTTCATAGGATCCAACGTTGACAAATATTCATATAACCTACAGTATTTATAGTAATAGTGTTACGATTGCAAATTATTACGTAACATCCAACGCGGCGTGGTCTAATCACCACTATTACACTTAATATCCATTATCCAGTAATGTACGGTAAACATTTTATCTGATTTTATTGAATGCAACGCTTTATCGTTTATCTTTCTAACTGACCTATTATGAATTACGATATATTTGAAGAGAGCGGAATAGTAAACTTATGTGTATGTTGTACTTAAGTTTATATGCAATCGTTCTTGGTCTAAGATACAATTCTTTAGGTCGCAAACTTTACTAATATCTCCGATATTACCTCGCCTGAAAGTAGTAAAATATAGGTAAATTTAACGGTAAATAAGAAAATGAAAATTTATTAAAAAAAAAATTAAATAAAATATAAAAAAAATTAAAGATAAATAAATAAATAATATAATATATAATATTTTTTTTTTTTTTTTTAATTTATTTAAATGGTTATTTAACGTGTTAATTAACATTCCAGCACGCGCAATGTTACGTAGCACTACCTTCACAATTTGTCGATATGATTTTTTTAATTTGAGAAAATGCTTTAGCCGCCCTTTAGAGGCGATTACAGTAAGGAGCTTTAACATAATGTGCTTTAAGCTTTAACTTAACGGAAAAACGGACGCAACGGAAAAAGATTACCCGGAAGACCCCGTCGAAGGTGGCGAGACGATATGGACAAATTTATGACAGACTAGCTGACCCGTGCCCACTTCGTTGGGCATAATGTTAATAATCCTTTTTTAGTACAGTGTTATGTTTTAATTTCTAACTGCCAAAAGGAGGGTATGACTAATAAATATGACCTAATGATTTAAATTATTTTATTAATATTAAAAATTTAATTATATATAAGTAGGTACTAATATTAAAAAAAAATACTTTTTGTAACTTAAATATAAAAGTTATCTATCGTTGACTTTTTTGTAGGCATTTTCAAGCTCCACATCTTTTCTCTAGAACTCAAAAATATATCTTTCATAGTTAAGGCAGCGTTCGTAAGAAACGCTTTCATTCGACCGTTTTTTCTCCGATTCACTTTGCAAAACGGACTACCACGTAAAAGCCTTTTTATTTTTCGGTTTTTTATATATCCTATGACACTCAACAATAATGAGGCTTTCTATTGGTGAAAGAATTATTAAAATCGGTTCAGTAGATCCCGAGCTTACCCCTTATAATTTAACAAATATACAAACACACAAACTTTACTTCTTTTTAATATTAGTATAGAAGTATAGAAGAAGTATAGATTGGCAATCCGTCGCACAATGTCCTTTAAGAATGAATCTTGACATAATATCAAGCAGTTCATGTAATAGTACCTCGTTGCTCAAAATGAGTTTTTACTGTAATAAAGGCACTATTTGCGTGTACGTATTACATGATTAAGTCGTAAACACATTACGGGGGCTGCCTTATATTATCATTTTAGACGTGTAATTAAGGTCAAGCTACGAATAATATAGAACTTAAATCGGGCATATCGATTCACGAATCTGAATTAATATTGTGAGCTTGTCTAATAAGATTACGTGATTGGCTGTGAACTTGAATTGTGTGATCTTCAGAATATTAATAGTTTTTTAATTTTTATTATTGACTTAAAAATATAAATAAACTAGCGACCCGCCCCAGCTTCGCACGGCTGTATTATACATGTATTATATCTAAAAACCTTCCTCTTTAATCACTCTATCTATTAAAAAACCGCATCAAAATCCGTTGCGTAGTTTTAAAGATCTAAGCATACATAGGGACGGCGAAAAGTGACTTTATTTTATAGTATGTAGTGATAAATAAATAATAAATATTGCAGGACATTTCACACATCGCCAATATATACTTATAATACATAGAAACAACCAGACCACAGACAAATATCTAAGCATAAATACTTGTCTGAGGTGGGAATCGAACCCGCAACCCTGTGTTTGGCAGTCCGGCATGGTGACCATTGTGACAACTGGGTCGTCAACAAAAGAGGTTCTTACTCGTCAATATGAAAAAATAATAATAAGTTTTTGATAGTTTTTGGCACGATCTATGAGTTCTTCACAAGATTTTATGTTATTTGTTAGTCAACTTTGCGCAATAAAAAACACGTCAGGTGTTAGTCCTTACTAAATCTCTGATGATTCAGAATTCGACTGGTTTTGTCACTGATTTTTTCGTATCTAACTGCGTTATTCATAATTTATTTAAATTTTAAATATACAGCCCGTCCGTATTAGACCGCATTATTATTTAGTAAATGAGAGTTTTACATATTCACAGTGTGGTCATACTTACAGCAGTGACGGCAGTGTATTTTGCTGTATGACTAATACCCCGATTAAGTAAAATCTTCCAAAAATACAACTTTTTATATCTAATCTTGCCAATGATTCTGTGTTGAAACGTTTATATTTTTCGGAAATAACGCATTTTTTAAATGTATTTCTGCAAATTTCACAATTCATACTGTGCGTTGTGTAGCTTGTTACAAGAGTAGATAAATACGCAAAAGCAAAATGTAAAAGAAGCCAAACTGGTCCAAGGACTTGGATATAGCTTGAAAAACATAGCCTCCAATAATTAGTATCAAGCTGCAAAATTGTGTGACCTATGCACACTCGGATAAAATTGCAGACATCCAATGTACACCTTCTAATTAAACTCTCAGGTGTCAGAAGTGGTATATCTAAATAAAGGGAAATTACTAGGAACGTCGCAGTAAATGTTTGATAAGTTATTTCTACAGGTTCTCATCTCGTTTTACTACTAGAAATTGTAACTTAACCTGCCCATAAACAGCCATAAACGAGTAAAAAATTATTTTAATATTTTCATGATACTTAAGACTCCACGGGTAGTATTATTTATGAAATTATTTCAGAGAAACAGATATTACCTGAACCTACATTTTATGCAAATAAAGTATCCTTAAAACCATATTGGCAACCAGTCTTCAAACTATTTAGATGCTCGAGACCTTCGTCTATCATACTAAGGTGGTATCGAGCTTGGAATTTCACGACATTTTATAACAAGTCTGCTTTGTCGACCTTCTTTTACTGTCGCATATGCTTTCGTACATACTACAGTTTTGGCTAAGGTAGCTTTAGTCAATTTCTGCAACAGTTATGTCGACGTAAACCCTTATTCAGTAAACCAGTAACCACATTCCACGCACATGAAATAACTTATTACTATTTTAGCAGCAGATATCCGATGATGTAAATATTTTTTTATGTTTTTCGTTTGTAAGATACAGTCGTATTTTTTTATGACCACAGTGGAATAACACTCAAGTTTATAGTTGTGATATCTAAGTAACCATCAAACATGCCTCTTGATGCGAGCCTATCGCAATCCTAGGTATTGTTATGATGATATACCATCAATAAATATGCCGGAGTGCAGGCTTTTTATTTTACTGTCTGAGTAAAAAGATTCAAATAAAGATCCGAAGCTTAAATCTGACTTTAATAGATCACTTCCAAATCCTCACGATTATAAGTCTACTTATTGTTTAAATTCTAGAATCTAAACATGTTGGATGAATTCAGGAACAGGTCCATTTAACCAGTATTAGTATGCAACTAAGTCTACAACAATGGTACACTGCCCCGGCGCCGGCGCCGCAGACTCTCGAGATGCCCGCAGCTCCGTCCTGATAACACTCGGTTCACTATATTACAGGATGTTGCCTTTAGTGTTACATATTCACGACTTGACCTCGATATACATCAGCGCGAAATCATAAACGAGCTTTAGTTGAAGCAATTGCTCTTTCAAATATCTTATGAAACTTTTTGGCCTTTAATTTTCATTAAAGAAGTTACTTTTGCATTCGTTTTTCTCTAGGGTTTTAAGTTTTCCATATTATAAACAACTCATATGTCAATGCCAATTTTGCTATCAGATTGTAGACAATTATTTCTAGTGGAATTTTCTTGTCGAAAGTGATTGTAAATCTCTAATTTATCAGCGTGTTTTACATTACTAGATCGAGGTATACGTACTGCGCAGGTCGGCATGCGCCGGCGCCGACTAATAATAGTCGCATTCCATTCCCTGTGCCCTGGAAGGGCCACAGTCCGCACCTGCTGCACTTTCCTTTTTCATATACGGAATGCTTTCGCTACTTAAATGATGTACTCTGATCATTATCTTCTGCCTAACTTGTTTGAAAAATTACACTAGCGTAGACGTTGCTTGTACTTATATTTTTACTTATCTGCTTCTATTACATTGCACTTTTTGTATATTACCTTAACCTTGAAGCCTTTATATTCATATTTCTTCACCCTCTATCATTAACTTCTGATTCCATTGTCATTTAAAACACAGACCATGACTACCACACCATTATCCAGTAGTCAGTGGTACGGCGAAGGCATTAGCGAGGGCAACGATCTCTGAAGGACCATCTGAATCCATTAGAGCGGCCAGGAACCGTGGAAGCGCGCCAGAGTGGAACCTCACGCGAACTCATGGGAACACCGACACATGAATATTTATGACGTAGATACATACACGTCTCTTGTCTAGCCAAAAGAAAAAGCCTTCGAGAAAATTTGGTACCTGCCTATCTTATACAAATCAGTTTGTCAGTTCACAAGATGATGCACAAAACAAACTGGCATTTATATGCAAAGAGGCAATGCAGCCAGCCTTTTGGGGACCTTACATAAGGAAACTTATTTAGATTTTTAGAATAGAATAGAATAAATATTTATAAAATACACCAAGAAAAATTGGGGTTTTAGACGGCTTAAACTGCTTCAAAATCGATTCATATATTTAAGAGTCAGTCAAAATTATAAGAACTCATCTTTTAAGTTAGAAATTATCGCCTATAGTCATCTATAGTTCCAAACCATGCCGAGATTGCAGTATGCTTTGCGACCAGTCAATTTGTTTCAAAGTTACACTTCGTAAACGTGGTATATTAATATATTGTACTAGTAAAACAGTTACCAACGCGGCTCCGTGACTTGCTAGTTCCACCACTTTCACCCATTCTTGATACATATTTTCCAGCAGACAGCTTAAGGATCATTGATTACGGAGTCCGGACTGATTGCACGCTGTAAATTGTTTATTGAATTCAATTTTAACGTTTAAAACAAACAACATAATTTATATTTGAAGTGGTTGGTGAGAAATCTTGTTTGAGTATTTAGCTCTTCATGTTTAAAATAAGTGTTTAGTACAAAAATTTAGACCAAGATTTCCGGTGGTCATTAAATTATGAACCTTTAAATAGAAATATGCGTATCCGCATTGATTAGATCTAAAATTATGGCCGTATCGAAGAGAGATTCTTTCCATGTAAATAAATTTATCGCGAATTTTATCTTTGCATTAGTATCAGCTTATTTCGCTTTTCATTTTCTGCTAATTAATCTGAAAACCATCTATCTATGGACACCTTTTCACAATTTAAGGTGAAAGGGTACCGACGCTTTTTCCATACAAACGTAGTCGACTGTTTCCTCCCTGGATAATGAGACTAGCACACATATTTTTGTTGCATAAAATCTATAACTGCCATGACTATGCCCCTATGTCTTGGTTTTTTTTTCATTTTCTAATTATCATAGAAATTAATATTTAGAACAAAAAGATTTAAAAAATCAAAACAGTGGCATGGTCATGGCAGTTATAAGTTTTATGCAACAAAAATATTTGCTTTAGTGTCATTATCCAGGGAGGAAACAGTCGACTACGTTTGTATCCTGGTATCCTAGCTTTTGCGAAATAAAAACAAGTACTACAGTACTCAGAAGTCTCACACATCTAAGTAGGTATATAAATTGATAAAGTGCAACACCTATACCTACCACTGTGTTTATACTACAAGATAGCATAGTGACATCATCAGATAGCAATGCGTGTTTAATTGAAAGGGACACATCTGCTCAGAATTTGCTATGTAAACTTTGTATTACTATAATATTGCATACTGTTGTATTCAGTACTACTTCAATAGAGTGTATTTCATGAAAGGAGATCCGCGACAGTTGGAACCCTATTTCTCAGATTGTTCATGTTATCATTTGTCAAGTTTGATCTCTATTTATTTATTTTGTGGTTAGATAGAGTGGCAATAATGTTAGTTGTAGTTAATTGTGGTTAAAATACTGTTTAACGTTGTATAGTTCTGTTTAATAAGGGAATCTTTCCAGCGAGCAGCGCTTCGTTTCGTCTGCGGATCTTCTTTTATAAAACGAACTCTATCTGTTATTTTGTCGGGACAATTTAATTGGTATGTTTTCATTTCACTATTTGTGGAATTTGCCTTTATGTATCACCTCTGTCGCTGCTCTGCTGTGTGAGTTTGATGATTTTACTACTTGACTTGTACCCATCTAGTATAAAAAGTTATTACATTGATGGAGTATTTTCTTTTTTTATGAAGTATTTGCGTTAACGTTAATCGGTTTGCCCGACCCTTAGCTTGGAACAGCGATTACATCGTTGGCTTCTTAATTATCGTCCAAAGTGTTGAAGTAAATTTATATGGGAAAAGGTGATCTATTATAGACCCCACAGCTACAATTCTCACCTGAAGTGAAGCCCATAGAATCAGTTTGCAAAAGCAGTCGTTATTTAAAATCCTGACTGTATAAACGTTGGAAGAAAGTACGCTCTCGTACCTTATCTATCCTTTACTCGGCGCGGTGCGTTAATTAGCCTGGTTTATTCACTGCAGAGGGTTCTTTGTGCCGGAAGGCCGGCTTCCGCCCCGGGCTTGCCTCGGCAACGGTACTGCTGCCACCAAGATTACGAGATGCAAGTCTTTATGATGTAAACAAACTTAACATATTACACTACGCATTAGTTCACTTTATAATGGACTAGCTAGACTGCACGGCAGATAAAATGACGCACTGTTTGCTTGATCTATTCCAACTATAGGTACCTTCCGAATCATATTAGGTTGTATTGTTCCCGACATTTGGCTCAGTACTTTGTTGTCGCTGCTTGCTTTTTTTGAGGTAGTCATTATGAGACAAAATATGTCTTGGGGTTTCACTGTGACTGTGGGACTCCCAAACAGATGTAGACTCTTATTATTACATGCCCGCGATTTCGTCCGTGTAGGGTTTGAAGATTTCAAAATCTTGTCTTATCGTTATCAACTGTAGCCAAATTTTAACTCCTATTAGTAATAGATTGTCATAATGTTGAAAGTAGTAAATAAATCTTGTCAAATTATTGTCATTTAAATTATTGTTTTGGACTAATTTTGATACCTACGCTCGCTGTCGAAACTAGGTACATCAATTAGCCTATTCAATTACCCAGACGATGATAAGTGTAATAAATATGATAGATAAGTAACTCAACCGAATGTACACAAATTGTAAGTATCGCCACGTCATTATGATTGGAAAAACACACCTAGTTAGTGTACATTACCCGCTGATAAAGAGTTAGTAGTAAGAAATACTGCGCACGCGCATATGAAGTTTATCTCCCCTTTACATTTTATATTACGCAGACGACATGGCTATCGCTACGATACACACTTGTTCCAACGTATGCTAATGATCAGAGTAAATCACAGTAATAGTGTATCTATATTGGTCGTTTCCTTTTTTGGCTGCAACTCTACGTGAGGTCCAATTTACAGGGCTTAAAGCACTTTCTATGTGCTCTTGGACGTAAAGTGACGTGCCCACCAGATCGCACCTATACCTCACTAGATCACGGCAATAGATAACTTTGTTTACATTTACTAGATGTGCCATTTACGGGTCGTTTGTTTTGCACCTAATTATTTATCGATTCACTGGAATATCTTACGGTTGCCTATTAATCTCGGTGTCGAACGAAGGTTGGTTTAAGGTGTTGCTTAATTAACGCTCTATGCGTGGATACGAACTATTTCCTCGTTTTGTTTACACTTTGAAGGCATCCTTGGTCGATGTCGGTATTCGTTGAGTTAATGTGGCGCTCGATTCTGAAAAAGGCGTCGCCCTATGATTCATGATTCGCACTTTGTTTTTGAAGCACAATAGAAGTGGCCATATGCGGGTGGAATTACTCGATGTTCAGTCAACGACCGTTGACAGTTCCGTCTTATAAATCCATTTTATTTTATCGTCTTTTTACATGTTAGGGATCTTTTGAACGTGCCTGTTGATTTATAAAAAATATCGAACCAAATATTTCTTGTGAAGTTTGCAAGATTTGTATCTCCGAAAATTCTATCGAAAAACGTTTCCCATCACAATAACATCGCGTAACGGTCACGTATTAAGATGTTTCCACAAAATATTGCGCAATTATAAATTTCTACGGATAATTAATAATGTTCACGCGAACGGTCACTGGACTAATTGATGCGCAGACCCGCATTCTGAGATGAACTATCGCTGATACCCAACACTGTTTTCTGACTCTTCGATTTCTCACCGAACCGACTATTTTTAATTTTTCATTCGTTTAACATGCGAGAGGCGACGGCCGTTTTTTGTGTTTACAAATTAAGGTAATTACCGTGATACTACTGTCACAACCTTTTAAGTTCATCATGCGTACCATATATTACATCGCCTTTAAATGGACTCGGATTATGATTCTTATTTCTTAGCTGTTAAGGTATTAGCTGAAATATTTTGGAATTTTTCTCGTGATATATTGTTTGTAGTGCGCCCTTGAATGCTCAGTTCCGGGCTTTTAATGTCGTTTAAATAAAAATATGCATCGGGCACGGGCGACGTAATTGCTCTTTAAGAGGTGCAAATCACTGTTTATTATTACAGGGTTGCTCCGGAGATGCTGGTATTTTACTAAAATTCCATTCTCGTGTGTCACATTTGCTTTATGATATGAAATACTATAAATGGTGCTTTTTATTACATTATTGATGCTTTATTTATACCTTGCAGGTAATGTAATTACACGGCACGTACAGGACAACGATTTATGATTGGTTCCTGTGATCTTGTCTCTTGTTTAGAGTTCCCATGGCATCGTAAGGCGTATAAACAGCGCGATATCATGCTTAGATGATGGTTCCCCTTATCTAACATCTTATGGCCCGCAGATCGTGCTGTCTCCCATGCTATCCAGTACCCATATCTATACACAGCCAATGTGAATTCCCTAGATGAAGTTATTTACTCTCAGATGAGTCCATCTACAACGGCTGCTATCGCCTAAGGCATTTAACTACTTGCTTGCATGGAAATTTGAATAACACACGGTAAAATTAGAGACGGTCACATATTGCAACAATGAATCATTGTTTGCACATACCCAGTTGGCACAATGGTTACCATGCCGGACTGCCAAACACAGGGTTGCGGGTTCGATTCCCGCCACAGACAAGTATTTATGCTTAGATATTTGTCTGTGGTCTGGTTGTCTCTATGTATTATAAGTATATATTTACAAAAGAAAAGTAATATAAGTAGTATATCCGTTGTCTAGCACCCATAACACAAGTCTAGTTACTTATATTGGGGCTAGATGGCGATGTGTGGAATGTCCTGCTATATTTATATTTATACCACTGTATTTAGTTATTAAGTGTTCCGTTATTTCTATAGTCGTAAGCTATCCTAATGATACATGTCACAGGTGAGGGTCACACTGGCAAGTTCAGGCAGCAATGTTATCGGCTGGAGCTGACCCCGAATTTGGACTTCAATTTGGACGACTATCTCCGATCACTTCGATTATAATGTGGCCATTCGCAAATTGGCAGTGACCCACTTGGGTAGGGCTGTGGGCGGCAAGGAGGCCCACCGGTTGCAATCACACCCGCTGAGCAGATCACTTGCCAATTAGAACGTCTCCTACGCCACTGTTGGATAACGTATGTGACAAAATGGTATGTATGCTCTCGTTTCGCTCTAAGAGATTTAGCAATCCCGTTATATCTCGAGATTGAATTGAGCCCGGACCGTTTTCGATTATTTTGTCTGTTGTAATGTGAGATTACACAACCGAATCGGTTTCTTGATTTAGCTTTGTTGGGGTCATTGTTTGTAACGGACCCGTTTCGGGTGTGCACTCCCGTGAGCTGTGCGGTGAATTCCATTAGGCCCTGGCTGTGGCATTCAGGTCGTTTACATCTGATGAGTAACAGTGCGCGACTGCCGAACATTCTCACCCTATTTTGAAAAAAAAAAACTTGTTTTATTATGAACAAGACTTTTGTGAGCTCTAATTCAACAAAAATGTAGACTAGTTTGTTTTCAAATTGGCGTGACTTCGAAAGTGTTCGCCTTGACATATTGCACTCTAATTTATATATTTTTTTGTATGCAAATGGCCTCAGAACTAGTTTTATCTGCAATCTGAGGATTGTGGAATTTAAAATATTTTATGAAGATGAGTAACAGTCCATCCCTCCTTCGTCCCTTAGGGTACCTTCGGTGTCGCAAATCACTCACAACACAGCGGTGATTAATCGCATGTAATATGATGTTAGTATTCAAGTCACTGGTCTCTCGTCCGTAACTTTGCCAGCCTTTTCCTAGAACGCAGTGTCCCACTTGACGTAAGGGACCCGATCGCCACCGGATGTCAGTCCACTCCGTGCCGAAGTAACTGTTCATTTTCACTTTTATCACGCTTAAAGCAATGAAATGGAAAATTAAAAAGTGTCATTAGTCTGTAAGGTGTAATTAGTAGGTAGAGAGAATAGGCGAGCATGGGGCATGTTTTAATTATCTTATCAGTTGTAGATAGACAAAGAGATGGGTTGGTACAGCACGTGTTATCTAGACCACCCGCCGACGCACACGGCTTATTCTACATTATAATAGCATAATATTTACCGGGTGTTTAAATCCTGAATCAGTTCAACCATACTTTACCATCAGATTTATAAAATCTGTTGTATAGCAATCAGACTTGAGGAATAACTTGTATACATAGCATTGTTGGCCTAGTGGTAGGTAGATACCTCGACTTTCATTCCGAAGGTTGTGGCTTCGAATCCCGGCCGGTCGTGCAACAATGTATTTTTCTTATTTATTTATAAAAAATATGTGCGCTAATTCACATAGCTCTTACGGTAAAGGAAAGATCGTGATGAAACCCGCGGCATAGTGAGCTCCAGATTCCAGATGTATTTGCAAGTTCTTTCCTTTGGACTCGCAAAAAGGACCCAACTGAAGAGGTCTGCTTGCGGAAAAAACCTGTATACAAACAACTTTTTTCTTTCTTCTCGAGTCAGTGACGCTCGATCAGTCAATTTTTTCCTGCCCAGTAGTTAGCAACACTGCAACTGCAGCAGCGTTGACCTCTACCAGGTCCTTCAATATGCAGGTGTTAGGGCACAATGGGCATTGGAGTAGGTGTACCGTGGTCTGAGTTATATTTATAAATTCCTTTGCTTTTATTTTTATTTCGTTATTCTAAAGATAATGTATAATGGGAAACATGAAATCATTGAATATGAGCGAAACACTAGCTCTCCTATATCGGCGAGTACCAGCTCTTATCTGGAGCGTAATAAATCTGTACTGATCGCGATCGAACCGCGTCTTGCTCTTGATGCCTGATTAATGTCTGAACAGTTTTTAATTAATGTGTTGCTCTCGAAATTATTGGTCTTGTAGCGATATAAAGCGAATTAAGTAGGATATTGTTGCTTTCCACTATTTTTGAGCGTGTGATCTAAAATAATAATATTACACTTTTGCATTCTAATCTATTTGACTTATACAGAGCCAGCAACTTTTACCCATGCTATTTAGTTCACTGCCTGTAGTGCCTGTTACATGTATATATGAAGTAGGCTTCCCAATACGGGTGGTGGTATTGCATGTCTATTTTGCAATGCAAGCCTATTAAGCCCTCCCAACTTGACCGTCTCCAGAAGAAATAATTCGTCAATACACCGTCGCCGCTGTCGTTATAATCATAATCATTTATTCATTTACACGAAATAGAGTAATATAAAATCAAAGACCGTCTAATAACCGTTATTTTGACCCTATATTCTGCAATAATTACATTATGGGGCCTTTGTCAGAGATCTTTACTGAGTGTGAAGTTGCGTGCAAATTGTAGAGCCTTACCCGAATCGGTCATCAACTCATCAAGAAGCAGCGTATGTCTGAATCGACCACTTAGTGTATGAAGCATTCGTTAGCGCTCTATTGAGTGTCGTTCACGCATACCAACGATAATTCACACCTATTGATATGCCAATAGTCAATGAGAGTGCTAAATTGTCTTTTCGAATAACAGCATTGTCGATACGAGGAATATGAAAACATTACTTGCTAATACATGTCTTAGTGTTTAGAGTAATTTGTTGAAAAATATTTTGCATTGTGACATTGCAGCTTGAGTTTTGTTTTTATATTTTAAGCCTTTATCGAAATGTTACGTATTGTATGAACTATTGACTTGAAGTGGCGAAGGCATTTTTCAATTAGAATCAACACGGCTTATCTAATCAGTGAAACGTGACACGCGTTCGGAAACAAACATCTAGGCAGGTAGGTACCGATTGCGACATTAAACGGAATATTACGAATTGAGTGTTTATTAGGCCGGTGCTGGGCACCTTGAGCTGTTGTTTCGGCTCTCATTCTTTCACAAGCGGTTAACTGCGGTTCTCTTGAACGAAATATACCGCTACCGATTCGTTTCATTTCTAATTCAATTACAGAAACACGTGTAAATGTCATAGAGGCTAATGTAGAGGTATTGCGCGCGCGCGGCTTGCAGCTTGGGTTTGCGCAAGTCCTCTAGGTACTCGTACTTAATTGTCTATCCGAGTATTGTCAAAATACACTTGCGATTGAGCAATGCGTATCTATTCACAGTTTTATGCTCCGAATGTTAAGTAACAAACACCGGCGATGGTGTTTTAGATTATTTTACGGCGGTTAACGTTTAATTTGATCGTATCAGAACATTTATCATGCAGATTGTATCGAAATGTAAATGTGTTGTAAGAGGAAATCTCATGGATCGTTTGTTTCTTTTTAGGTAAGATGGTACGATGTTACACAAACGCTTCGGTGGGAAAACCATCATATTCGTGATGCGTCCTTAGTTGGTAAACGTAAAATAGGTAAGTTATCAGTAGAACATGTCCTCCCACATGGTCATACGTGCCTGTTGGTCGCTATGTGTCAGTGAAACATGGTAGCTCGTTAGGCATGCTCAAGGGGCGCAAGCTCGCTGCTTACGATCACATCAGTATGCGCCCGCGCACCTCAACGACACGATCCGTGCATGAATCACTCCCATTTTCTTCGTACCACCCGATGACCACGTGACGTCACGATTCCGATGCCGCACGCGCTAGCCAACCAACTCAAAAATTATGATAATTCTATTTACCCCATATCCGCTTGCCTAATAAAACTACTTCGTCAAATAGCGTCCAGTTTTGTTAATTACAGGTGACTCAATTTCTCCCAGGTTCTTGGTTATCAATCATCTGATTAAATTCTTTCAACTAATATGGCGACATCGTTACAACACCAGCCCACGGATATGGGGAAACCCTCCATTAATATTATATTATGACAGCAGCTTCAGATTCCACATGTTTTGTACACTCCGTGATCCGTGTTAGTTGCGTCCGTGAGATCAAGTCGTGATTCCTTAACATCGTACTACATGCCTGCGAAATCCTCAATTGAACTGGGCGAAAATTGCATTCATGGTTTGTTCTGGATTTAAAGTTATTTTATACTGTTATAGTGTAATGCCTGTAGAGATTTTCTAATACTACTCAAAACTCGTGAAGAAATGCACAAGGCAAGTCAATTGATTCATCTGTAACAATTATATTGCAAAGTGAAATCTACTACGCCACGAGGCCAATTTTATTCCTGTGGCTTTTGCTGTGTTCAATGGCCAATTGATTTTAATATTTATTAGTCATTAATTTATTATACTCAGTAGTTTAACTTTCTTCCTATGTCGAGTAAAACGTGTTGTCGTCATTTAACTCGATCCATCTACCTTCTCGTAAACAATTATCTAAGGTAGTCTAACCTCGATCATTAATCTCGATTGAACATCGAAAACGTCTGTGAAAAACGTCCTGGAAGGAACCGGTGCGATATCGCAAAATGAGTTTAAGTACCGGTCTCACCTCAGGGCCCTTGTAAGTAGGCCAACACGATTGTAGCGTTTCCTTAAAGTTATTGGCCGTCAGTATGGCTGTAGTGATCGCAGCTACATCGCCGGCGGCGGCTTCGCTTCGTTCCGACTAATATTCAAGTTATATATCCGCGGTTGTCGCTCACAAGAAACTGACACCAGTAACGAGACACCGCTCGCGCTGCGCTCGCTGAGTAACTCTCTCCTCTTACCGCACGGATGGTATAGTTTCCTGGTGAGCTCCTGCGGAACTCTCGTTCGGGCTATTGTTACGATACTGTCTAGAGGGCAGTCGCCGTGACGTCGTCGCCTCCTGACAATAGAGGTGAGAGTTGGCTCCCGTGTCGGCTTCCGCAGATCGCTATCTTTCTTGGACCTCTAACACATTTATACGGCACTTCCGGCACGCATGCACTCTCACCCGCTACAGAATAATGATGCACTTACTAAGTTGAGTAATGGCCGCCAACTCTTAACATTAACAACGATTCAACTTACTAAATCGCTTGCTATTATGACATTAACTGCGCCAAGATAAATGGTAGCAGTTTATTGCCAACCTTGATTTGTAACAAAGTAATGATTCAGATTACGACTGTTTCGATTGTTTTATTGACACAAGTATAAAAACGCCAATATTAATGAAAGAGGGTAGAAATGCATCTTGTGCTATTATAATTGGCTTTTAAGGTGGTTCGTTTATAGTTGTTGTTTGTGCTAGACAGTAGAACTAGTAATGCCTTAAAGAAAATTATCCAGAAGTATGATACGTCGATATAAGACGTTTGTTTACCTGCGATTGGGGTCTCGAGTAGCCATTAAATTGTTTACGACGTTCGTTTGTGCCTCCCCATGTATGGAGTTAATAAAGTGGCCTAACAAGCCACGTCTCTTGCCGTGGGTGAGCTGTGACCACTTCGATATTTCCAAGTTTTTGTTAAAAACGGATGTCACGTTGGAGGTCACGATTAAGATAGCACACATCGGAGGTCATAGTTCTGCGTTTGTTTACAACTAATTTTGGTCACAAGGAACTTGATCCACGATTATTTGCGAAACTGATTCATCGAGTGACTACAACAAATGTTCTGTATTATATTGAGTATGGCATTGCAAAACAGCATTCTTGAACATTATATTCATCTCTGTTGGCGCAATATTCCATGATATTTCAAGTCGGGAGCGCCTCGAGCACGCTTGCATTACATTAGACGACCACCAGGACTAGCTAGATAGAAGCACGAATATTACATATCCATTATCGAGCACTCTCTTGTTAAAGACTCGATATGCGTGACTGACATTAACCACTATAAGTAATCAGGTATTGATAGAAACACCATGATATTAATTTTCTTCTTTTTTATTGCAATAATCTTGTCTTAATTTTTCTGTAATGCTTTTCTATGTTGTAGTTTGAGCGTTGCAATGTACCTGAACAGATCGTTATCGAGCTCCGCTGCCAAGCATGCTTTGTCTCACTAAATTTTCATCGAATACAATGGTAACCGCGAATTACTCGTGTACATTTACATGGGTTTGTCTGTTCTCGACCCCCTAACCAGGTCCATTGTTTTCCACAATTTCAATGGTTAATAACGAATGAGCTGTTATTTCTGAAGGCGTTTTGTTAGTAGAACTTAGTTTCGAAACAGAAATACATTTCAACAAGAAGGTTATTTCCTTTCTCTATAGACTTTTGAAAGAGTTAACAGTGCCAAGCACTCATTTTACGTTCATAGATATAGGTATTTCCACTAACAAAGAGGAGGGATGTTGTCCCTGTCAGTGGCCCTTACATCGGTTCAGCGCCCATTAATTATTCTATTACATCAATGGCACTCGTGATCGTTGCGCGCACGCATGCCTTTGATCCAAACCCTACGATTCATCACTCAGCGCATCGAGAAAATCGTGTTTCTTAATACTTCTTTTTATCATTTAACCCTTAGAAGCAATAGCAATTTTATGTGATGGACTTGTAAATTCCAGTAGGATATTATTATCTTTCGTGTCGTACATAAAGAGCATTATTTTAATGGAAGCTTAGTTGAGTAGAGCCTTTAATATCTTCCTTTAGGCGAAGAACAGCTATCGTTAACTAACAACTTGCTATCTATCAAATATCAGGCCTATTTGTAAACTCTTGCTTCTAAAGGTCGTACAAATTTAGATAATTGTTACTATTTCAAGGTTCAACACTAATTATAGCTTTAAAAAATCAATATTTTATGAATTTATTGTAATTATGACTAATATTTAAATGGTAAAGTGGGTTTGTTAGTTTATTGCTACATCACGCACGATTGCAGTTTATTAATATGTTTTATTAAGTTCTAAAGAAGTGTGATATGGTTCATGATAATAATTAATCTATTGTGTAGATCAGTCTTTCCCAAACTATGAGTCGGGCGGGACCCACTGATGGGTTGCGATGTGAGCAAATTTTACATGAGTCTTGAAATTGAAGATTACATCCATAAAACATCGATATCGCACAATTTTTGTAAGACGGAATAACTGTCGCACGAGCCTGCTGAGTATCGGAAGATAAGTCGCTGATAACTGCTTTTTGACGCAAACAAAGTAATCAAAAATTCTACATTTCAGTAGCTTGAGACCCATTTAGTACTTTTCCATTTATATCTTTATAATTATGTGAAATGGTAATATCAGATAAGGCGTTCCTGGTGCAAAGGGTGTTGATAGCGTTTCAGGGGGTAACGGTGCATGCATAATGTACAGCTTTGCTTCTGGGACGTTGGGTATATTATAGTATATTTTTAAAATTTTTGATAATAAATAAATTTTCAGATAATATGGTTTAAAGTTTTAAGTTAGGAACGGTGGGTTCCCGAACAATACATTTTTCAAGATAGGTCCTAATCCAGACAACTTTGGGAACCACTGATGTATAAACTATTCTAGCGATGATAGCAAGTTCATACATTGTAACACAAAGGTCATTGGATTCTATAATGTTGTTTTGTATCCATTCGATTTACTCTCGCGGGCGCATGTGTTTGTTCGTACAATAATAAATAATAATGTAATACGTACCTACATATACTAATGACTCTTGTATAGTGCCGTACATGACCTCACTTTAAGTTATTGATTCCGATCGATTGTACAAATGTAATAGAATTATAGAAATAATTGCAGGACACAGCACACAGCGCCATCTAGCTCCAACCAAGCTAAGCAACTAGCCCTGTGTTATGGTGACCAGACAACTGATAGAAAATATTCTTTTCTTTTGAATGGACATACAGAGACACCCAGATCTGAAACAAAAATCTGAAGGTACCTACATAAATATTTGACTCATCTCAAATATTTATGTAGGATCTAATTGGTTTTTTTGCTGATAGGAAAGACGATTTATAGAAGTATTAATATTTTTGACAAAATTTGTAAATAATACATTTTATTTAATTACTAGCGACCCGCTCCGGCTTCGCACGGCTATATTATGCATGTATTATACATATAAACCTTCCTCTTGAATCACTCTATCTATTAAAAAAAACCGTGCCGCATCAAAATCCGTTGCGTAGTTTTAAAGATCTAAGCGGTCAAAGGGAAATAGGGACAGAAAAAGTGACTTTGTTTTATACTATGTAGTGATATTGCTTGATTTTCTCCTATAATCCGTCCGACCAAGGGCTAACGGCAACGTTTTGTAGGTGAAAGGCAAATCGTGGCTCAAGCATAGCACAGGATGTCCTAATTCCGCCGATTGCCTGCTCCTCAGACGAATGGAGATCTATGCAACTTACCAGATTAAACGTTATTTACCTATAAGCTTCGAGTAGGGCATAGCGGTGTTGGATTTTATAATAAAACTGGGATTTTTCCGTAACGATCCCGGTTTTTTTTTCGGTATGCTTTCGGTACTAAAACCGGTATCAATGGTCTAGCGGCAAAACTCTGAAATCAGTTGCTTAAATTGCCAATTTATTATTTGAAAGTAAAGTAAGCTAATGCATCTGGGAGGTAAGTAATTTATCTGCTCAAAGTTTCATAAGGAAAGTAACTAACTGTAGATGGGACCAGTTGCGAATCTGACCAATTGGTAAAGAGTGCCTATTGGTCAACAAGACCATCTAGGAATCCGTCCCTTTGCTTTAGGTACGCACCGGTTACCGGATACATAAGGCCTCTGCAGCCACAAAAGAAGGACGGGTCGGATAAATTGTCATTCCACTGTCGTCTTCCTACCTTCACTCGTGTCCCTCGATGGGCCCCATTATTTAGGGATCACGAGTGTAGTAATAGGTATTTATTTAGGCAAGCATGCTACATCTTAAACCTCATCCTTACTTACCATTAAGTGATCATACGCTGATTTAAAAAAAACACTTTTGTAATGGCACGTGAAATAACTTCCGCGTAAATAGTTTTTTTTGCATTCGCTCGCACATAATTACAACAACGCGTAGCGCACAAACGTTGGCGCGTCGCTCATCGCTATGGATCAGCGTCTAATTGCGCTAATGAGCCGTATCCTGCACATCGGCGCCGGCGCAACAACAATGCAGACTGCAGAAACATATTAACATAATAATCGTATTCACTGAATATTCACTGATTTATAATTAATGATAGGTTACCGAGACCGAGCCTAAACATGCGCTTACTATGAACATTCTTTATACATCCTTCGAACAATTATGTTTCTACATAATAAATTTACGCTGAAATGACCGGCATAGATTTGGATACAATTCGGAACAGAGATACCTAATTCTATTAGGAACTAGCAGCGGCCAGCAGTTTTATTCGCGTAATCTAAATCCCGTGGGAATACCGGGATAAAAAGTAACCTATGTTATTCCTGAAGATTAAATTTATCCTCATACCAAGTTTCATTAAAATCGGTGCAGTAGGTAGTTTATGAGCCTATTTGTAACGAACAATTTTTTACGTGATAACGTTTTATAAATTGGTGAACACCTGCAATCTCAAAAAAGTGTGACGTTACGCGTTGTTACTGGAACGCCTCATGTTATTGACAAGGTAACTATAGCAACGTTTTATCGTTGCCATGGTTACCATCAATGTTTTCTTATGACGTTATCACGTAAAATCATCGTCCGGAAACAGACTTTATTTCTCTTTATATTAGACTCGAACAACCCTTTTTACCCCTTTAGGAGTTGAATTTTTAGTGCTCGTTTACGTCCTAAAACGAACGTCCAAGCGAAGTTTTAGACTCGTGGACAGAATGTTTTGTCGGTCAATCTTGTTTTCGGTACATCTTTTGTTTCACTTTTTTTTCGGTCAATGTTTTGTCGTTCAATGTTTTTTTCGGTCAATGTTTTTTCGGTCAATAACACCCTAACACTCGTAGATCTTGTAGTTTCAAAGATTTCTTGTTGTTTTTTTTTCTTTTATATATTTTAGAATACGTGAGTAAAACCACAGGGCGCAGCTAGTAAATGACAATACAATAACGCCTTTAAAATTATTGTTAACAATAAAAGGTATTTTAACAAATGAATGTCAACGTTGTGTGAATTATTAATACAAGTAGCTTGATGCATAGTTTTAATGAGATAGGCTTGCAGCCTTCTGTGTTCAGTGAAGGTGCCACCGCCCGACCACAATGGAATATTTCGTTGGATATTAGAATACAATAACAAGGTCATCTAGCCAAACTCTGCTAAGCAACAGCTAATATAATTTGTCTTAAAATTTCTCATATATGTATTATAAAAACTTTGTAATCTCTAAGTTTGGAGATCCTAATTACCCAGATTTTTTGGAGAAAAGTGATCAATCTTAATTCGTATATTCCCATAGCTTATACGGGTTAAACTAGATGTTAGTCTAAAATTAGCAGCTAATATAAAATTCAAAGTCCGGATCTATAATTTGAATTTAATAGCTATTATGACTACGCTAAGAAATGATTTTTGTACAGTTCAAAACCCATACACTTGCCTACCCAAGAGTTTCTTAAGTAAACGATATTTTAATCCGTACAAAATAAAAAAATCTTGTGTTCTAATGTCAGTTCAGTTACTTTCCTACCCCATTAGTGGTAGGAATCCTTAGTGACATTTGAATGACTAGTTGCTGCCTTTCGATTTGCTTATGTCCAGTAATTAGGCGATTCAATGTCAACAAGCGATTGTGTAGGCATCAATGGGTTGGACATGCGTCTGCGCAACTTAGAACGTTGATTCTAATCGCTCGTTGTGTTTTATGGGTTCGTTAAGCGAAGCGCAGAAAACTCAGTTGAAAAAAAAAACGTGTATTTGACCGGCTCTTTGCGCAGCAAATGTTATTTTGTACTGCCGGTCTAAGGTTCGAAGCCTTTTGTATGCCAATTTAAAAGTTGATAGTTTAAGTTTGTATAGCGAGTTTCTTTCAGAAGAATTCTTGAAAACAAATTTAAATTAAGGCCGCCTATTTATGAAACTTTTACTTGTAGCCTTTTGTGTTGTGCTAATAAAGAGTTTATCTATCTATTAGGTACCTAAAATACTTGCAGAGATATTTAAGTAGCATTTTGTAGGTGCTGCCTTGCCACTGTTAACCCTACCTTAACACAACCGTGTTGTAAAATGTAAATAAGTCTGATGACCCACTGACATGGATCTGCGCATCTAACGCCATGTTAGCATGTCAAGATCGCTGCGCTTGCGCACTCCGAATATTGACTGCGAGTACCCACATGGCGCTTACGATAGTTAGCTTGCAATGAATTGAAAGCACTCTGTAAATCTGTAGATTGTATTTGCTTCTCACAGTTGTGTAGTCCCAGTAATATCAATTATTACATGGGACTAGTTCGATGATATCAACTTTCTCAATCAAATTTGTCCCACATGTAGGACGAATTTAAGAAAACAAGAGTTACTCTACTAACTGTTTATACAAAAAAAAACAGTATCAAAAACACAAAAACCTGGTTTTTTTTTCTACGGAACTCGACAAACGCGGGATTGTTAATTTTAACTGGTTTTAGGTTCTCTACTTCTTTGTTATTTTATGAAAATTGGTTAAGTCATATAAAAGTTAGAAGCATTTTTTTATTTTACCTATTTCTTTCCTATTTTACTTATTTGCGATTGTTTTCTTGATATTAACACCATTTTCACTAGTCTTGCCCCATACGGTTGCCTCTAACTATAAAGATCTAAGTACCCGCAAACTCCTGTCTTGTGAAAATGGTGTTTGAAGTTTAAAACAACATCAAAAACAGCTTCACAAAATAAAAACCAAAAAATGGCAGATGTCCCATGTTTTATTTTGTTTGACAATCAACTTGTTGTCTGCCGCTTCATTCATACGAGTAAACTTACTGCATTCATATACAATCAAAATTCCTAGAAAGTGTTCCTATCTAATCATAGTACTGATATAAGTGATTTAGCAGTCAGTGGCAAGAGATTAATCGGAATAAACAGATGATAGTACTGATAGTACCGATACCTATCAACATATTCATCACCTCTTCTCTCGCGATTGTTATTAATGTTTATAGTTGTCATAAACGTTAACCTGTATCATTTAACAGCAAAGATATTTAATAAATAAAAATAAATTTTTCTTATTCTCCGTGTCAACGCGGCGGCGGCATCAATATAATATTTTGGTCACAAAACTTAGCCAAGGCAAATTACCTATTTCCACTTTAAAAAACATTACAGTGGAAATATTTTCAAGAAAATATAAAATATGCATCTATAAAATTTGGCACCCGGCGGGATTTTAATTCACGACCTCCCGGTGACGGGTGTGATAACCACTACGTGGCCAGTAGACGCCTCAGGCGAAATTGGGATATTTGCATTCTACTTTTGTATACCTAAAATAAAATGAAATAGTCATGTCGCCTCTGCTTTACTATAAGCCTCTGACTTGCCGAACTACGACTTTAGTTTGATTTAAAATATATGACTTGACACTGGCTGTTTACTTGTGCACAGATGTTTCTTCTAATTCAGCTGTATTTTAAACATCTTGTTTCTCAGTCCACCGATCTACTACAATCTCGAAATCTATACCGATTAGACTATTCCTACTATTTCCCACTCAATAAGGAAATGGTGTTAAATGTTTTGAACTAGAATTTGCCTCATTCAGAAAATTGTTGGGCCATTTCTAGTATCGGTTACATGTAATTTGAAATTGCGGTCCCTGTAGTACTCCGTAAATCACATTTATGGTTCTCTCTCAATGCAATTTCATTATGTCATATTAAAGTCAATTAGGTCTTCTTTACTTTACTTAGTAAGTAGTAGTATTTTGAAATATATATACGGATATATTGTGTATGTGGATATGCATTTGCCTTAAAAAATATTTCTAGAATTTTAAACTAATAAAATATCCGAGGACAAATGAGATCACAAACAGTACTTAAGCTGCTCATGGATAAGAGAACATACTGCGCTAAATACGACCCTATGATTGGTCAATTTTGTGCTGCTCTCTGTACTCCTAGCTTGTTTATTATTTTACGGCTCTATGCATTCGCGCGCACTATGCAATCACATAGGGTGATTGTGAATACAGGCAAATCAGCGTTTCCAGCATCAGTGTTTTATTCTTTAAATGTAGGGATCTTCACAAATAAATCACAACAAAACATCCTTACAGCAAATCTAACAATTTACGAATAACAATATCACAAAGACTTTTCGCCGTTCTACTGCAATTCAAACGTTGGCATGTAGAAAACCTGCCAGCATAATAGGCAATATGCTTCTTCTGGCACAATTAAGCTCTTTTTGCAAGTTATTTTAGGTGAGAGTCAGTACTTAGTAAAACTTCATCATGGCCCTTGCACTGCGCTAGGGCAGGTTTAGCTACATCTTCGGTTGTAGTTAATATGCAGAAGTAGGCAAGTATTACACTTCTTACTATTTTTTTATTTTTTATTTTGCTACGCTCGAAACTTCGATGCTCTTTCATGCTTTTCCGTGAAAATGGTGCTTGAAACAGCATCAAGCTCATCAATCAATATCAAGCTCTACAAAATAAAAACATGGCGAATATCCCGTTTTAAAAAACTTTAGACATATTTCTAGGAAACAAATGCCGAGTACAGGTTAACGCACTTAAAAATAAAAAAGTTTATTAGCACCTAGTTTTACGATTTGTACCTTCAACGGCCCATGACTTCATAAATACAAAAAACAGTTTTATTGGTAGAAACTTTTAGTATAAGTATATTACTAGTAATTTATGTCACAAGTCGCAGCGGGTTGTCCAATGTCTGTTCTAGATTTTAAATTTGCATCAAGAGACCTTCGAGCTGCGCTTGCGCCTCCTCCTATCGTTTTAGAACACTAACTTTGACATTTGATTTAAAGGCCTCGTTAGAAATTTGCGTAATCAGTTAGTCCTATTTTTTAATTTGATGTATTTAATTTGCATGGAATCAATTCTGAAATAAAAATTAATTTAATTTAGTTAGAACATCATATGACGGGATAAAAATAGATGAGGTTATGCCTAAACGTCCATACATTTATTAACGACTAGCACTGCTCCGCGGTTTTAATTCCGCGTTAGTCCAGATCCCTCGGGAATATCGGGATAAAAAGTAGCCTATGTTACTCCCAATGAATCAATGTATCCAAGTTTTATTCAAATCGGTTCTTTTGTTTCGTAGCAGTTTGGTTACAAACGAAAAAAATCTTTCCTCTGTAGATGTCCCAATGAACTTTAAGTAGTTCATTGAGATGTCCTTTGTTTATTTTATTCTGTAGACGCGATTGCTACTAAAGTCTCAGAGACTTAACTATAACAGTCCATTTATTTATATCAGTAAAGGATTGTCCTGAATAAGAATCGGTTGGAGGTCGTTGCGAACCGTTTCGCGTTCATTTGAATTTGATAGTTTTCAACGGTTCCACACATGAGTCATCCGAGGCTAGCGCTCGGGCATCTCTCCTTAAATGTGCGGTCACATTTTTACAAAACTTTTAGAATATAAAGTATAAAGAATCCGAAGGTTGGGCTATGGAAGGCATATTTCCAAATGCAAACAATAAATATCTATATATTTTGTAATTTAGAAAAGCTGCATCAAAAGTGACATCAGTTATGCAAACTGCTATTTCTATTATACAGGGTTATTGGTAACTACATTAGCAAGCGGTTGAGGGCCACTTCTGAGCACCTAAACAAACCACTTTTGTTCTACGACTTTTGAAAATTCGAACATTTATTTGATTTTTTTTAGGTTTTGTTTACCTGAAAATCAGCTGTTCCTTACATGGAGACTTCATTTAATTAATGTTATATTTGTTTTTTAAGTTTTATCTACTGTTCTTAGTTTGAATGACCTTTGTTTTAAAAAATCTGCTGATTGTGTGAATTTACATAACCTCAAAATTTTCAAATAAATGTTCGAATTTCCAAAAATCTTAGAACAAAAGTGGTTTCTTTAGGTGCACTTCAAGCCCTCAACCGCTTGCTAATATAGTTATCAATAACCCTGTATAATAGAACTAGCAGTTTGCATAACTGATGACACATCTGATGCAGCTTTTCTAAATTACAAAATATATCGAATTTTATTGTTTGCGTTTGGAAATATGCCTTCGATAGCCCAACCTTCGGATTCTTATAGATTTTATAATAGATAGAATTGCGAAAACCATTCTGATAAAGTTACAAAAGAGAGATGTTACATAGTTTTTCAAAAGTGATTTTAATACTAACTTACGCCTGCGGGTTTCATTATGTGATGAATCAATACATCGGCATCGTTTGCCTAGAACATGATATTATATATAGATTCTATTGATTGGAATGTTCAGGTGTAATTGTGTACATTTCTCTTGTTTACACAGATGGTGGTAGTTCAGTCTGAAGTATCTATAGACAACAAATTCCACGGCAAAAACAATAGATAGTTCAGTGTTACCACGAACATATTACTCATTCTCCGTGACTGATTTCCGAGAATCTTGAAATGTTACCTGTCATTTAATTGACTTCCAGTGATTCTTCAACGTAAAAAAATTACTTATTTTTAAGGTTCCGTACCCAAAGGATAAAAACGGGACCTTTTTACTAAGACTTCGCTGTCTGTCTGTCTGTCGCCAGGCTGTATCTTATGAACCGTGATAGCTAGCTAGATATTTTTTTTTTAACTAAATAGACTTGCATTTGACCTCATCTCACCTGATGGGAAGCGAAGATGAGGTCGAAGATTTAGCATGCTCGCCTAGAAGGATGATGTATTTCAATTGCGGCTGTATCAACAAATACTAAAAACAGAATATAATGGACGGAACCCTTCGTGCGCGAGTCCGACTCGCACTTGCACGGTTTTATTATTTTCAAGACGAAGTTTAAATAATGAAAATTGTTGGATACAATCGCGGATATATAACAAAGTTGCCGAAACGTCAGTTTTTAACAAATTTTATCCGTTAAAATAGTTTCGTTATGAGTTCAAATCGCGAAAACCTTAGAAAATATTAAGACGAAGTTTTTAAATTAAAGACGTCTCGTTTGGCTTTCTAAAACGTAATACATATTGTAATCCATTCACATGACCTGAAGAAAAACAAAAATAGGCAAACGAAATTATAATCTTATCTATAAATCGATACGTTCCCGGAATTTGATTGGTGTAAAATAGAACTGTTAGCGCCGCAAGGTGATAACTGCTTTGTTGTTTTTCATATGTCACACTTATTTGCATTCTATAGAAATCCATCGTAAACGTGTGATATTTCTTGTCTGCATTCGTTAGACGCACTGTCGCGCCATGGAATGTACTTTGTTTAGGCCATGGTGTTTTTCAGAAGTGTAAAGCACGCACGGCCCAACAAAAGAGTATTGTCGCATAATGGCCGCATATTTGCCATCTGTCGTTCCCACGGTGCGCTCGGGTTGCCGATCGAACCTCGATCATACTTCCGACGCTATTGTGCAAACTGCTCGCTCGCCAAGCAAATTATGACGCACTCAAACAAAGGACTTAGTTATTGGACAAATATCGATGAAATAAACAACAGGAGTATGTGAAAATTACCACAATCGTATGAAACCTGAATGTACGATAAGTAAATACAATTTGGCGCGACCCAAATACGCGTAGGGCGATGCACTTGCAGATACGGTGTCGCGGTTGCGTTTGCGCATAAATCTGTGTTGCCGTAATTGTAACACAATATAATGTTGATTTGGATGACGCCAACACCACCATACCTTGAGAGAGAAGCGAGTGGGCGAACGCCCAATCCGGGGAACCAAAACTCTTTCGACATCTTTCCGTTCGACCATTGATACCGTATGCAAACTACTGTGGTAAGTTACTTGTTAAGTTGTTATGTACCGCCTGATTACTTTCAAACGCAATAAAGCTCCGGAATGGGATTATGTACCGTTATGTTTGAGTAAAGATACTGCTACGGACCTTATTTTCGCATTATAGCATATTGCAACACTTAAAGTAGTTTTAATCGTGGCCTGGTCTTATGTCGTGCGAAACACACCTTCGATTTTCCTATTCATAATTTTAGAGATACAAGAGTTTAATGTTTATCGCGTGATGTGACGTGCGCTTGCGCAAGCTGGTGTCGATGTCGTGCCGTTTGTTGGCGCAAGCGCTTTGTCTCTAGCTGGCATTGCGCATCTGGAACGATTCGCGACACACAATCGCATAACACTTCAACGCCTGCCATCGATAAGATTGTTACGCAAAGTGCCATCGTTACTGTTTAACTCCTAATGCTTGAAAATACGACTTTTAACTGATAAGGATAATACATTGTAACCACAACGCGAGCGTGCTCCACTTTCGAGAGCATGAGCAATATTTGCTGAGCTCTAATGTAGTACAACAGCGAGTCTTATCACAGGGTTGATAACGCTGTATTGAGCAAACGTTTGCGACATAGCTCTGCAAGCGCCGGGATTAGTCTTAACTAATTGAAACGTCCACGGCTTCACCATAGGCGGCTGCAGTCGGACAACTTAATTACTTTTGTAAACAACTCGTGAACACCGCGCCTTAAACGTTGTGCAACAAGACAGTGACCGCGGGAACCTATGCTCGTGATGTGCCAACGCAAACATAGCGACACCAAAAACATCCCAGTCTCATTTGCACTTATAGCTCAAAGTGATCTCAACAATTCTTATTTCAAACTTAGTTTTCCTGGAAAGGCGAGAGCAGCCACACAAAGCAATGTTTATTTTTACTGGATGTTCTTTGGTTAGCTGAACAACTAAATTTTTTAGCTCATGTAATGCTGAAGAGATTAAAGGATTGTGATGTCAAGCAGGCTGTAGTCGCAGGCGTCGTATAAGTAAATGTCCGTGCCCGTGCGCAATTAACGCGCAACACCACCCGCCCTTGATGACCCTTGTTAATGTCATCGCTGATGGGTAGAGGTCGCGGTCGTGCCAAATGTAAACAAGCGACTCGCCTGTACCCGGCCCACAAACCTCAGGGTCCTCGTGGCAGTATTTCCGGGAAGTAACGCCTCACCATTATAACGCTCTGTTAATTATTTAACTGGTCGCCGACGACGGTTAGTTCTCACACATATTTCCACGTAAATGTCAGATTAATACTCGTTGTCTAATAATACATGTGGGATGTTATACTAAAGCCTGTTTCGACTTTATCCCTTGTCAGAATAGAAATTCATGCTCCGTGTAATTAGCACTTCCGACGACTGCTATTCATTTCTATTAAATATCTGATTATAACCACGCGAGCATGCCCACGGTGTTGAGCCAGGGAACAGAGCACGGCGTCTATGCGTTGGCGGACTGGATAGTAAGCAAATAGAATTCAATTTTAGACTATGACCACCTTAATTGCCTTAGCGACAGGTCAAGGGTATTAAAAAGCTCAGTAATCATGTGGAACAAAGACACAATAAACATTCAATTACAACTAATTTCAAACGTCAAAGCCAAGTATGACAAATAGACAATGAACAAGCGAAACAGGCTGGTAAACTTCAGATCTTGATTATTTGTTAGACATAATCGTACCTGGCAATGGTAATAGCGGCAAATAGCCCGGAGATATGCTAATAAATGAACTGTCATTCTGGTTCGTGGTGACCTTACGTTCACTGTAATGCAGCGTATTATTGGAACCTAAATAAAATTTAGGTTAACGAAGTATGCTGTATCTAAAATGTTGGAAAACTAATTTATGATCTGTACCGATTACTACACCAAAGTTATTTTCAAAATGTCGAGGAATTTTAAGAAAACTATTCTCTTATCTTCAGGAATTTGCTAGAAAGTGGAACTCATAAACTAAGATATTTCAAAGAAATGTGAAAATGCTGCCTCTCCAAACAACAAAGAACAAAAAGCGAACCATGAACCGGTTGTTCCCGAAATGCAGGTTATGCAGGATATCAAACGGTGCATTCTTTTCATTTTTAAATGCAAGCTGTCAACTTTATTTTTTGTTAAATCCGGCTGTGGTGTACGGAAACAGCCCCATATTCACAGTATTCAGACATGACAATAACGTGTCACTTCCAGCTAAAATCAAACCAAATTACTTATTCAGTTGGGGACAGCGTTAGCGTCTATGCGAGAGATAAAATTTCCTGCAATTAATGATTAGTTCAACGGAAATCCAACTGCACAGATATCTTGGTTTTAATGTATTGGGAGCGACCTTCGGTTATATCATCGACAATGGTTGTATGACTGGACAGAGAACTCCTTTGTTGTGTTTTGCATTGTTATGTATTAAAGTTTTTTGCACCCATTATTATGATGTTGCCAAGGCGTGTCTGTTAGACATCTCGGCTCCTTAGTCTATGTCAATTATAACGTATTTTTTATTTGCTTAACAATATTTCCTTTAGTAGTAGTAGTAGGAAAGTAACAAAATTATATTCATTGACACCATTTTATTTATATACTTACTTAGTTTTCCGCGGCCCGAATACATATCTGCTTTACTTTGAGTATATTGTTTGCCTTTTCAATAATTAAATTTAATGAAGACCCAACTACTTGGTTACCTACCTACCTAAGATGATCATTACATCCATACATTGTTGTAGCTTAGAAACTACTGTAACCCAGCACCCATCATCAGCACCCACATTCATATAAGGCGCCCTCCAGAGGGTCCAGTACACGGTTCCGTATTGTGACCCGGTCACTGACGAGTGTCCGAGATACACTGGCTTCTATTAGGGTTCCGTATCTTAGAACTTAATGAGTTTTATTATGAGAATCATATTTCTTTAATTACAGACGTTTGTTGAAGTCTTTCTTTCTTCAACTTGTTTCGTTTGCCCTGTTTTGCGCCAAATCAATGTTCACAAATATTAATAAAACGTTGATTATTATTAAGTATCCATACTTGATAAACTCAGTGGATCTAGTATTGAGTATTACATGAGAATGGAATACGGAACCAAAGCAACAACATCTCGTTTGCTTTACTTTTTGTCGTTTCATAGCTGGTAAGTCTGGGAAGAGCGAGGCGCTAATTGTTAAGTCTCTCGCGGCGTTTTTGATGCGTTTTTATCGTGGTAAAAGTTGTTGCACGGATGGAATCTAAGTTCCACTTAATGTGGTGAAACTAAGAGAATTTTACCCTCATTCGAAGGACAAATATGTGGACTTGAAGGTCGAGGAGAAAATAGTTGGAACACGTATAATAGTAGAGCCATAACAGTATGGTATTCAGACTAAAATTTTACCTATCTTCAGACATTGCGGAAAACCCAATAACATTTACGAATAATTGCAAAGATATTTATTTTAGAGGTATGAGAATGTTATTGGGGCGAAAAAAATGTTATTTCTCTTTGGTAAATTGAGATGTCTTACCCAAAAGTATAATATGCAAAAAATCTTGTATTGATTACGTGATGTCAATGCGTTGAACCAGCGTTTTGGTCATCGCTGATCTCACCTTTGCCAATTGAGTTAACTTTTTACATGTCAAGGTTTCAAGCGGCTTCGAGCAAGATGAACATTGTAACATAATGATGTAATTATAAAAGAATGCAGTAGTGCTTCCTGGTATTTGATAGTATCGTATGACCAACTTGTCTTCGGATTTGATTGCTGGAAACTTTGATAAAATTAAAGTCAGGTCTATTAGTTAGAATAATACCTCAGCGTATAATGTTACATGTTCTTGATCATCTTTGTGATGCGGTGCGACGTGGAAAAATGGTTATAATATGATCGCTAGGTTTTTGAGGTCTTGATATTTCTCTTTCTTTTCTTTCCCTGACTTCTATAGTAAAAGTTTGAAGCTCGATTTTGCGGCTTAGTTATTATTCTTACTAGTTTTGTTGCTTAGTACAACTATAAACTTAATTAAACCCATCTTCTTTGTTTATGTTTATTTAATACACCACTTTAGTAGAATAAAACAATAAAATGTTCAAATGGCTTGTTAGTTACAACTTACAAGTAACAAGATAGTGATCTTTATACAACACAACACTTTATTTCTTGATTTATTTGTCAACACCTTTCACTAACTGTTAACATCATCCGGTTTTATCTTTAGTTTCATTATCATTATCTACGTTCTATATCTTTGACATTTTTTTGTTAACATAAAAAGTACATTAAGTGTCTTAGAATAATTCGGTCCATTTCATATTGAAGCGCCAATTTGCCAATTTGTTACCCAACTCACTCGGCCAATTATCTCAAAACGGCTTGAGGTGTTTGTTAAATTTCACAATTCAATTTTCCCATGTGAAATTGAACCACCACCGTAGCGTGCATGCTTGGTTTGCCCATAAACGCAGCTTTCGATATTTCTGCAAAAGGAGAAACAAATTAGTGCATTTTCAATTTAATATACCCGCTTCCTACTCCAGTACAGATTTCCCTTATAACACTATTGTTTCCTTTCTAAACGAAAGCAATGATTATTGCCTTATGTAGTGTTGTACCTTTGCTCTTTGAGGTCCAAGTGCGCAACTACAAATTTGACTGTTCCGTCTGTTTCTTGAAAATGGACCATAAACTGAGCGTGTTTAGAGTAATTTATTGTCCGTTTCGGAGATATCGTGTCCCGATCTCGGCAGCGAGTGGCCCTTTGAACTGGCCGCGGGCACTGGTGCTGCCTGATCTCAGTACTTAAAGCTTGCAATTTGACCGAACCGCTGTGCACGATTGGTCTTAAATGTCCATTTCTGGGAAGGTGCATTACCGGTACAACGTTGTATTGTTATTTTACCACGGTACAAATAATATTAACTTTAAAATATTTCATTTAACGATATTTTTACAGTTATCTTTTTAACTTGGTGCTGGTAACTTTCCATCAATAACGTGAACTATCCATAAATTGTTATGGTGCAGTTTATGATGTGACTGTAATAGATCGACTTTCCTCTGTACACAACGAGAGTTCTACGCACATTTCATCCATAAAATACCTGTAGATTATGCAATACTGGTGCCCCTCGGAGCGGGAGAAGCGGCAATTTTCAAACGCTCTTGTTTGGAAAGTTGATGTCGGGTATTAACTTAGCAATGCGCACGCGCATAAATCTTGCATCTGGTAGTTGGACAGTGGCGCCCCCTTGTCGCTCTCCACAACCGATTGCTGCCATTGTGAATGTAATTAAAAGCATTCAGATGGCTCCGGCGGGATACTGGCGACAATATTGACTTGGAATGGCCATGCATAGACTATAAAACCTAGAAGTTAGTGCTTATGTTTACTTTCGAAGTAACAACAATCTATACATATAAAATGCTTTGTCCTGAATGACTGACGGATCAACGCATAGCCTAAACCGCTGATCGTAGAGATTTGAAACTTGGAGGGTGTGTTCTTTGTATGACGTAGGCATCAGATAAGAAAAAATCCTTTCTTATCTGATGCCTACGTCATACAAAGAACACCTAACGCGGAAGAATTCACGGGTAAAAGCTAGTCTAGGATATGACGCGATAAATGTTTCGTTTAGTCGGTCAACCCGTTCCACTTTCATCTAATTACGCGCCTAGTTAAATAAGTAGTAGGTATAATTATGCCACAATTATGTATATTTTATTCCGCAATTACGCTGCTTGATGTAATATGTGCACTGTGCAGTCAGATACATAAGGATAAGTACATATTATCGTGACCTTATTATTGCAATCGAGGTTATTCATCGTTTAACCTACATCTATTTAGTTCTTCTGAGTGCTTCGTCGGTCCGCCCGCGAGGCGACCGCCCGATCGGGCGGACCGCATAACGTAATAAATCCATGGGGCAGACCGCCCGATTGTAAATTATACCTACTTTTTTTAATAACTTACTTGGATTTAGTACAGTTAGCAACAAAATCGGTTTATTACATTTAATAAAAACTACAGACTGGAGTTATGAATTCAAAAACCGCTGGATCTTTACTCAATGAAAAAGGACATGGTAATCCTTTGTGATGACCCTTTTAAAGTTTACGTAAAGCATTTTTATCAGTTACTTACGCTGCATGTCGATTATGGAGTACAAAAACCCATAATAATGTAGTACCTCTTAAGCTGTGGAAGATGTATTTCCTACACCAAAAAATAGGGTTGCCTCTTTCACTTTCTAAGATGTTTGTGGAGAAAAAAGTTTAAACTTGTGAAAAAGCACATAAAAAACCAGTCAAGTGCGATTCGTACTCGCTCGCCGAGGCTTCCATACATTACTTTCAACTCTCTTTTTGTACTCTTGCAGTGGTATGGTAGTTACCAATTATATAACTTAACCCATATTTTGTTTGGGCGCCTATACAATGTAAGGGTCAAGTTAAATAGATCCAACTATATATGTATGGGAACACCCTTTAATTTTCAACTTTTTTTTTTGAAATTTTTTCTTTATTGAGCTGTACGAGTTTGCTTTTGCCAAACCTCGTGATCCTAGGTCAACGGGAACTACCATAAGATATAGGACCCAAAACCTTCCAGTTAACCTGGAAATGTCAATTTTGGTTTAAACCAAGGTTTTACAGCAGAAGTAAAGGGATAATTCCGAAATATAAAAAAGTTGAAAATTAAGGTAAATTATTATGGTACTTACAAGTTTTTGCGAAAATGTAAATTTGCCCATATCTATTAATCATGTTTACTCAAGACCTCAATTTTTATACACCTAATAGGGACTATATAGACCTCAGTATCTGGTATGAATTTCAACTTGCTAGGTCCACCCATTCCTGAGAAAATCGGTGGTAACACATTCAGACAGACAGACGAGCAAGAAAGTGATCTTTTAAGGGTTCCTTTTTTACCTTTTTTACTTTTTACAGAACCCTAAAAATGTGCAGATTTGGCTCATTTGCCACAAACCTCAGTCAGTGATGGGTGGTTGTATATAATGGCTTCCCAACTTTAGTGACTATTTTGTAGATTAATTGGTACAGGAAACATCATTTTTAGGTTCTCCTAAAAATGATGTTTCCTGTACCAATTAATCTAAGAAAGTCAATCAAAAAAAAAAGAAAGTCAAGAAAGTGATGTTATTAGGGTTCTCCCTAATAAGATCACTTTCTTGTCTGTCTGTCTGTCTGTTCGTGTGTCATCCATCACCCATTTTCTCAGGAATGGGTGGACCTAGCAAATTGAAATTCATACCAGATACTGGGGTTTATAGTCTCTATTAGGTGTATAAAAATCAAAGTCCTGAGTCAACATGATAAAAAGATTTGGGCAAATTTTCATTTTTGCAAAAACTTGTTAGTACCAAAATTTACCTTAATTTTCAACTTTTTTATATTTCGGATTTTTCCCTTTACATGTGCTGCAAGGCCTAGCTTTTAACCAAAATTAATAATTTCAGGTCAACTGGAGGTACCTACCCTATTGGAATTTTCCTTTATGTGTGCTGTAAGATCTTGCTTTTAGCCAAATTCCGTGATTCTAGGTCAACGGGAACTACCATATAGGTTTTCGACCCAAACCCTACAGCACACATAAAGAAAAAAATTCCAAAAAATAAAAAAGTTGAAAATTAAAGAGTGTCCCCATACGTTTACATAGTTAAACCAATTTAACTATAGCCTTACATTATAAGGGCGCGCAAACGAAACAGGGGTCAAGTTAAATTGGTAACAACCGTACCACTGCAAGGGTAGAGAAAGAGAGTTAAAACCAAATTACGGAACCCTCGGCGCGCGAGTACGACTCGCTCTTTACCGGTTTTTTATTAGTAATTGGAATTGCTATAACCAGCAAGTCCAGCAACACAGAACCACTAATATGATTGAAATGTAAAATAAAATGTAGAATGTAATTAATATCTATACGCTAAGTAATTTATTTAAGTTTATCTATTCATATTAACAGTCGAATAACGTGTGTACTAATGTAATTACTTAGCTTCAGATTATTGTATTAAGTATACAATTTTCAAACCATTTTTTACTTTTATTTCATCAAATTATTTTGTTGCCGACTGTACTTTTATAGAAAAATAGGTATCAAATAAATTCGGGCGGAATGCGGAACGAAAATAATATTTTTTTTGCAATACTGCGGTCCGCCCGATTCGGGCGGTCGCCTCGCGGGCGGACCGACGAAGCACTCGTTCTTCTTTACTATTAATTGAGTTATTGTTTCAAATTTAATGGACTTTATTTTAGTGCCACTGTTTATTTAACCAAAAAACCTTCTGGACTCCCAGCTAGTTGTCATAAAAACTATTTAATTGATTCTTACAACAACAATAACAAACAAGCTCTATAGTATACCCAATTAATGAGCCAAGGTCTAGGTTGATAAGTAGTATACTATAAGTGCAAAATAAATTATGATTATTATAATACGCAACAAAACATATTCAATGCAAGGTAAAGGACACTGCGCAGTAGCTCGTTAACATGTTACGTTATTATTTGTTTAGCTACCATCTTCCTAATTGATTGAAGGCTGTCAATATGGTTAAAGGTCAACGAACAAGGGTCTGTTGGTCGTGATGTAATAACGATATCAGATTCGACGGATTAATTTGTTCCCAACGAACGTGATCCAAATGTAAAGTAACTATAAATTAGTCTTTGGTATTGTTTTGTGATAGAGTCGGGTGTATCGTGCGCGCCCATTGTGTACCGCCAATAGTGATTGAATAGGAGCGAGCGAGCTGCGCATGCGCCGGCCACCATGTTTCCGGTATACTTGACCCGTTTCAAGCTCCTATTATACCAGGTGTATGTTAATATCTTTAGTAACACGATTAATCTAAATTCTTAAGTGAAGAAACAAAAACAATAGCACAGTAAATTAAATGAAGCAACGCAAAATGTTTCGTATAAATTAATGAAAATTATTCTCACGGGAAAGAGAATCGAAGGTCGATCTAAATCTTATACGGAGAATTTGTTACAGGTATTTGTATGATAAATTGTCTTGCGGCAACGGTTGGGTAATGCGCGTGCGCAAACAAACGCGCCGCCATCGAGCCACCGCGCAACGCCGACACTCGTCCACATTCTAAACATCAAACTGAAATGCGAAATACTATCACGTAGATGACTGACTGCACAATATCATGTGACATTTTAAACTTAGAAGTACGGTAAAATGTTAACTTTGATGCCTCTCTCTGTAGTCGGCCTCTCATGACTGAGGATCGTGGTCATCATTAGGGATCGGATGATCCTGTCTTCAACGGCTTCTACTTATAACATCTCTTACAATGTTATGCAACCTGATGGCCGATGAGGCCTCGGGAGCGTTTTTCATCTCAACGATGAGTTTCCGGTGACTCCAGGTTTTTATCGCCATTCCGTATGACATGACCAAAATATGCAAGTATACGTTAGCGGCAAATTGTGCACTAGCGCGTCTACACTTAAAACTGTGAGAGGATCGACACACTTTTGATAACAACTTTGATATACATAGATTAAAACCTACACATTATACCTATTTTGTTTGCCGATAAATAAGATTGAAGCATCTCACTTACCCAATAAATATCATTCAAATCAATAATTTATCAAGCCACTGTCGTCTGTCGCAATCTTTGCCCTACTGCCAGCATTCCCTGGCACTCACGTCTTTATCCAATTTGGTTCAGCTTTGACCCACTGAAATCGCATATCTCCAATTGTCTCTTGATAATCGCTTCAATTAATTATTTGTATTTCATTTCATATTATCAACTAGATTAAATGGTAAAAGTTCCAATTTCGAGCGTCACGCATCCACCTTTCTCGTGCAGTGCTAAGAAGTGGAACTCTCTGCCCGCGTCGCTGTTCCCCAAAACTACAACCTGGAGCCTTTAAGTCTAGAGTGAATAGGTACCTTCTGGGTGAGCGTGCTATATCTTCGACCTCATCCTCGCTTCCCATTAGGTGAGGCGAGGTCAAATGCAAGCATTTTGTAAAAAAAAATAGAAGATAATCTACTGTTTTTGGATAACAGTGGGAGTCCCAATCGAAATTCATATTTTTAATATCGAATTGTAGTTTAAGCGAGTGAAACTGCAGAAAACAATTTACCTATAAACGCTTCTTCATTGACAGATACTAATAATTCAGGTGTGGTGAAGATGACAATCTTCCTTGTTTGATCAGAGAGGCAAAAAAATATCAATATACTTAACAAGAAGCCGAATATACAAAAGTTTTTGTTAGTCAAATGATATTCAGTTTTTGTCCCACAACACAATCGCGATAACAAAGTATTTATAAAGTATCTTTGGCGGCATCGTGTTTATATTCGAAACAGATAGTAAGAATGTAAAGTGTTAAAATATGCTTTTGAAAAAGATTGCATAATCATCCAAAATTCCGTCGTAAAATGTTAGGCTTATCTTTCATTCTTCAGAGTTATCAACTGTCAACTGAAGAACATTGTTTTGTAACAGTAAACAATTGCCCAACACGTTACAATGCTGGTATCGTGATATTTCTCTGTGGTTATCGGTACAAAGACTAAGGACTAGTTAATACGCGCATCTATGTAAACCTCAAAGCTAGAGACACTAGGTTATTTAAAGAAATACAAGGTTTCTGTGGTATCATTATATTGATTACGATTTTCAATCTAACGACAGCTACCAGAGATAGTAGATTTAGCAGCCGAGAGTACTGAGCCACCGATCCTTCAGATTTTTTAAAAAAATTCTGACTATAAAATTCATTAGTTGCTTGTGTGTGGGTATTTAATATTTTCCAAAGAATACCCCTATAGATCCTGCTTCATTCTCTATTGAGAATCCGTTCTATCCTAAACTGGATGTCGAACAAGGCCCGGACATGGACTTAAGACCATGGGCACATGTTACATCCCTCGTATTGGTCGTAAACAAAATAAATCCGCCAGTACAAGAGCTCTAGAACATGATGTATCCGCTATAAATATTGTGCGAGCTCAACTACAATCACAATGTATCATTGCTTGCTACATGCGTGTGGTCGGTGCCGTATAAGGTCATCGCTCTAAAAAATATATCGAATAAACCATGCGTTAATATTTTCCTATTCTTTAAAAGGTTTTTTAACAGTTCGTTTGCTTGGTGGTCGCGGTTGACGGTTTTAAGTTTTATTTCTTGCCTTAATTCATTCTTGTTTCCTTGATTATAGTTAGGGCCTTAAAGGGCAATTCGTCAAGCTAAGAGAATGTTATTGGCTTAGTATGTTTCAAGCACGCTTTAACTTGCGCAGTGTCATTCATGAGATACTTGATCGTTGTCGCAGCTTCTTCATCCTGATATAACCCCTTCCAACTAAATTGGGCTGTGTTTTAAAATCCTCGAAATCTAGGCTCGAAATCTCCGATTTTTAAATTACTCGATTGAACTCCCTTCTTTTTAGAAGTTGGTTAATAAAGTGGCAATCGTCATGTAGACGTAGGTACTCTGAATTCAAATTGGACATGTATTTTATTGGACAATAGACGCTATTTCCTCTTCGTTTTTTGTATGGTTGATGTCAAGGTGTCACGTTTTAGTGTTCCTGTCAATCGCATTTCAACGTTTGATCGACATGAATTTCTTGGTATTGAGGGCGTTAGTAATGTCCGTATAAGAGCTGTAAAGTCGATGGTTTAACTAAGCAAAACTTCACGGACTTAACGAGCAACTAGCAAAGATTCTAGTTTTAGCCTAGTTTTTTTAGAATAGAAGTTATTTTCTACACCTGACCATTACCAGACCTACGTGAAGGTTAGATCTAGCAAGCTTACCTAAAAGATACCTGTTTACTCGTGACTTCACAACCCTCAAATTGTACACGTCAAGAAAAACAGAAGCAGGCAACGGATTCCATTCCCTCGCCTTAAGGGATGACGAAGAAATACGCGGGTGCGGGGTGGGGTGTCTACGATTTCCACCATGAATCGGTGTTGCATATCAGTTTGCCTGGTTGTATGACGGAAGAATGGAGATTGCAAAGTCGGGCACTGTTGCAAGGGCCATAATCCCGAGACAAAAGAATTGATTGATCGAAGCACACTAACCACTTTACAAATGAATAATAGAGATATCATTGTGGTTCCCTGAAGGCGGCAGACGTCTTCGAAGTAGACCCAAAAAAGGATGGTGCGATGATTTGACTCCATAAGACGTAGAGTGGCCAAAAACAGCTAGAATATCGAGGCACATTGAGGAAATGGGGGAGGCCTTTCATCAGCAATGAGAAACAACAGGCTAGATAAATAAATGTGAACAGCAATTAATTACTAAGTACTAGTTGGTAACAGTATTAATATCACATCGATTGTAGTAACTCAAAGTTATTGCGGATGTTAAATTCTTGATTTAATATAATAACGGGTATCATGTTGGTCAGGTATCAATAACTCTGTTATGATCGGTGTAATTATAACGATCTCGTCACACCTCCTGCCCTTCGATTATGTCTCAAGTTAATTTTTTTATCAGAAATCTTGTTTTTTTTTCACCAATGCCACTATTATTTAATTCTTTGCTTTTCTATTTTGACTAGCATAATCTTAATCGATCCCGAATCTAGCTTTATCGAGCCACCGCGTATATAAGGCTGTACATTATATTATTGGCTCTTACATCTAATCTACATAATTTATACAGCGATAGAAACTTTAATTAGTGAATTCATTTATTATTATTATGAGCCTGCAGTGTCCCACTGCAGAGCAAAGGCCTCTCTACTCCCCTTCCACTGATCGCGATCTTGTGCGACGGATTGCAAATCTGCCAGTTTGTCCTATTCAGAATTATTCTGTATTGCTTAGAATATGTATTAGTTAGATGGAGTTGACTCCCTTTCAGCAGTCGACAGTATCCAGGGGAAAGAAAAGCTCAACATACGAACATTCATTTAGATTAGTTAAATCCCTCATCGTGGTATGGAATAACGACTTATGTTTTTAACTGCATTGTTATAGCGGCAATCGTGTAATCACACTATATGCGCACACGCATTGTGCCCATGTTCCGGTTCAGCGCCTAGTTAACCCATCGAAAACGGGTCACAGATAACCATTGTTCTGCTTAATTTTTATACTAATTTATAACGCGACTTTGCACGTGTGATAACTGGTCATTTTTACTACAGGGACACTAGTGTCCCTTAACCTGTCAACTGGCAGATCGACCTATAGGTCGATTCATACATTTTCCAAGCGGTGCCATCTGTCTGCTATCCGCATTTTGTTTGTTTATAATATAAAATGTCAAATAAACCGCCTATGATCGTACGTAGTGCAAAGGGATTGAGAATTCCAGCCGCATTGCTTCTCTGTAAAGCAACGGCTCGCCTTATTTAATTGGATTTTAGTTGACAAGGTCTTATCTAAGAATCGACAGCTATCTTACATTTTTCCTAGAACCTATACTGTTCAGGGACTCCGTTAGATTTAAAGAGCAATAAAATTGACCCCACACCAATCCACTTTACATTCTGCGAAGTAGCCGATGGTATTGATGAGGTAGTCGATTGATTTAAGCCGATTCTGCGCGTAAAATGGGGTCAGTTTACTTTATATGGGTTATTTAAGTGTTGCTCTTAGTTGTTACTAATTGATTGTTAACTTAGAAATTAAAACGCTTTAAAAAATTAGTCCGTGTACTTATGTGCGCACGTGAGAAGTTATACTTCTTTAGCATCATTGAAAAATTGTTTTTAAGTGCATGCAAATAAATCATTGCTATAAAATAATAAAAGGACTGGTAAAGGACAGTCAACACAGTCAATAAAAGTCAGTTTGTGTCACTTGAGGCTCGAGCTGAAAAACAGCGCTACAGTCATCTGTAGCATATTAGCTGAGCTTGAGCCTTTTCGTGACAGAATTGTATACATATGCACATCAAGTTTTGTATTTAGTTGTAGGTATAGTTAAGTATTTTAGGTTATTCTGTGTGTGTGTATCTTTTATCTGGCATGAATAAACTTATTTCTATTCTATTCTATAGTTTAAATTTGAAAAATTAAATTATCGGTTTAGCTGGCAGCTACAACTTATTACTTTTGTTTTACAGTAGTGATGTACGCGCATGTTAAAATTTCACTTTTATCATTTTTTCATAAAGCGCAGCCTAAAGAAGTATAACTTCAAAAACCATCCAAAAACTAAAAGGGTTAACACCTAACATCCCTGTTTTTGAGTTGGGGGCCATAAAATGATTTGGGGCTCTTAAAACAGGAGTTTCAAATACCTTCTAGTGACTGTTTGACATTAGCTAACTACTGATTGTTTTATATCCAAAAAAGCTATATTATTGTACAAGCTTTTATTCCCAACTTCGTGCGTGTAGGAGTTAAATTATCCTTAATCCTTTCCTAACAGGATGCCTTCGTCATAATAGCTAACTGTATGCCGAATTGTAGCCCAAACCATTCATAGAAATTTGAATTTTAGAGATTTTTTTTTTTTTTTTTTAATTTTTTTTATAGATTTTTGCTATGTATTCATGTTTTTTTTTTTGTTGTTTCAGGTAAAGACAGCACGATCACTGCTCCACCTTCACCTCTAGATAAGTGAAATAAATCTTTAGTATAAAACGGTTAAGAGGAACCACATCAAAAGGCTCCTAGATTAAAACGTAATTAATAAAACATCAGGTTATTAGATTAACATTTAACATTGTATTTTACACTAACTATGAACATTATTAAAATACATAGTATATTTTCACAATAACCATATTCGGTTAATACGGCCTTGTATAAAATAGTAAATATACAATTACATAGGTATTATCACTTTTAATTTATGCAATTAGGTAAGGCCTCTCGATGTACCCAACTGGGTTGACACTTGACAGGTTACTTCAGATTTAAATATTCCGACAGCCTTACAATTTCCAAGACTAAGGCTTACTGTCTACGACGCGATTTAGACGCTTCAAAATTCGCCAAACAGTTTGTGCAGCCTAGCGTACGAACTTGTGCAGCCTAGCGTACTGACTGAACCCTGTCCACAAGGCGTATTACACACGTACGTTTTCAATAATTTTGACAATGCGTAATAATTGCGTATGACATGCGGTACGACAGGCGTCATGAAGCCTGCATGCAGCGACGCGAGCGTGACGTTGCAGCTCCTTCGACAGAGTTTCTAGATTTGTGTAAGCTGTACGCAGGCGTACACCAAGCGTATAGTGACGAAAACGCGTCTATGTAGCTACGCGTCGTGGACAGTAAGCCTTACTTTACGAGTAACTTAAAATTACATTATTGGCTTACATTAAAAGTTGAATTTGTTAGTGAAGTAATTTCAACATGTGTAAAAATAAACGAAGTTTTCTTTACACCATACAATGGAATTGCAGCAGTTAATTTTATTGTACAGGCAGACTTATCTCTGACTCTAGTGAGTTTTATAACTTTCCTGTCTGAAGATAATTTTACAAGTGCTATACACAATGGGTTGCTGCATAGATTCTTTAATTTGAGGTTAGCTATAATGTAAGTTATCTATTAAATTTTATATCGAGATAAAACCTGCGGCTTTGTTGGCTACAGACGACAAGTTCTTTCCTCTTAACATGATTGACTAAGCTGAGAGGTGGGACAGCCTAACTCCATCCAATCCCGGGCACTACAGCGCCCTATAAAAAAATCTAGATTAGATGCTAAGGCCTATATTTATACAGGCTTATTTTTAGGGTCTGAAAGTAGGAAGGAAAAAGTCTATAGCCGAGCCTGTCTAATTATCCTGTCGCAAACCACTTTATGAATATTTCATATTGAGAAATAGTGTATGAAATTCTCCGTTAATAGTTGGTTTGTACCGGTGTTATTTTGACATTTATCAACACCCTGTAATAAGGCAGTGGAAAACCGCCCTATGCCTGTCCGCCGCGTCTCTGTCGCCTTGATAATTTGCGCCCCCGGTTACTCTGGCCGGTGCACAATTACAGGGGCTCTAAACTAGACGCTATTGGTCATCTCGCATATTCATTCGCCATGTAAACATTCTGAATATTAATGAAACGTTGCTGGAACTAAGAAATTTTCCTTATACGGTCGCCGAGGAAACGTTGAGGTCGTCTTAAGCAACATCGAGTTCGCAGTTCATGCAAATTGCGAATTAACGAATGGAATCGTTCCAAGATTATTCGTAGTATTTTTCCATTTGCTCATATTAAATCGACTTATCCATGACGGGAAAATAGATGACGAAATTCTTGTCCAGAAAGTGTTTGGTGCGATTGTTTTATACGCACGCAGAAAGTGAAAACCGTCTAATTACAATAGATTAAGTCGACGACGGCAGCGAGTGCGCCCGCGCTGTATAAAAACTGTTTAGTTGATATTTGTATGGAAAGCGATGTGGTGGTATGCGCCTGTTGTGTTCTGGTTTTATTGTGATGTCCGGTGATCTGGCGCATCGTCCGCGTCGTCGGAACGGTATCTCGTTGTTGCGTGCGCGCAAGCGATTATGCAACTCGCGGGCGACGTCCTTGGCGGGGCGGCGCGGACGCAGGTCGGGCGGGGGACGAAGGCCGATGGGGGCCGACGACCCACGCCGTTCGGTAACAACCCCGGGTTTTTATTGCGAACCCGACAAACCCGCCTACAGAACCTGTCCCGACGAGTTATGTGCACCGATAAAGTAGGCGTACTTGCACCATGCCACTATGCACACCATTCTCTATTCCAACTTTATTAACACAAGATTGATGACGATACGATGAAATTTCTGATGGCGACATTCCTCTCGAAATACTTAATTGACACCTCAACTACGATGGTGATAAAGCTACCTACTTAACTTACTGACTGACTACCAGGCATTCGTAAATGTAGCCATTGATCCACTGGAGCATCATAAGTATAGGTATTTCTAAAAGATACCATCTCCGCTATTACTTAATACAGTAACTCTAAAAATCTGACGCAAAAAGATCTAACTAGATATTAGTAACTATTCTTCTGTCTTCGCATTTCGCAATCCAAGTCCGACTCCTTGAAATATTCTATAGCCATTGTTTGTGATTAGAATTCACGGATGCGTACGCGCATCTCGACGCATGATGGCGCCGCAATAAATAACCTATAGATTCATTGGAACATCGGATTCCTTGATATGCCCTTTAAGACGTACCCTTGATCCTTTGCCTTTGTCCTTCTCCAATCTCCACCGATTTATCTTCTTTGTAATATGTTAGAAGAGCTTACATTTATTTTAAATCGCTTTATCTTTTTTCTGTGTCCTTTTATTTACATTATTGTGCCTTAGCTATATTCTGATCTGCTTTATACAACACATCATCGGAGCTCTATAGTATAGAATCTAATTAGGAATGTTAACCGTATTTATATTATTCCGTTATAAGGTGCGAAAACACTGTTAAAAGTCAATATTAGTCAAGCCTTCGGCGTTTAGTTACAATGTTTCACCCATAAAAATAAATAAATGACTGTAATGTTTGTTTTCCTGGCACATTACATGGAACGGCCGGTTTCTGCAACATTTTTGCCCTGATTCATTCGACTGGGCTCTCCATGTGCCTTGCAACTTTGCGACTGTTAATGTCTCTTTTTTGCTAATTCCTTTGACAACTTGCGGCTGTTTTCTTTTATATTTTGCGCGTGTTCTTATCGCATTAATGGTGCTGTTTTTAGAATCCTGTCGAATGTGAGTGTGGTCGTTGTATTCTTTATTTTGAAACTAATTGGTTTTTGGATCGCGATAACTGAAGATAACACTTGTGTGTTGTATGGGTGGTCGTTTGTTTTATTTATCATCGAAATTATCGAGATTGAAAAGGAAAAACTTCTGTTTTCTCTTCCTTAAAAAAATGAATCTGTACATCGGAGGATTAAAAAGTGAAATTTCGATTACCATACGTTTTAAATCGGTAAACAAAATATGAAGTCTCATCAAGAATTCCATTAAGTTGTCAAAGAGAAGCGGGTCAAGGAAAGTGTCCGTTAGAAGTCCTGCGTCATGTCGACCTGGATACGTCACCCTTGATGCTGATGGTGACTTATCCTGCAACCTTGCAGTGACGTCATGACTCATGCCACTTTTAAGAACAAATATTGACAGGCCCATTAAGAGTTGCTCAACCGTTTTAAATGATAAATAAAGGATATTGAGAAGCAAAAAAACTACACATATTAGTTTTTGTGAATTTAAGAAAACCCTTGAGCGGGCAAACAAAAAAATTGCCCTTTCAGTTGTGGAAAATTTTGTTAAAAAGTTCACTAAAACAATTCAAATAAAAGAAGTTGTAAATTCAATTTTATCTTTAAATATTTTAAGAAATTTTGTTTAATTTTAAATAAATCAAAAGATTTTTTGGTCACGTAAAGATTACGTAAAATGATCTTTATTTTATTATTTACTAGCGACCCGCTCCGGCTTCGCACGGCTATATTATGCATGTATTATACATATAAACCTTCCTCTTGAATCACTCTATCTATTAAAAAAAACCGCATCAAAATCCGTTGGGTAGTTTTAAAGATCTAAGCGGTCAAAGGGAAATAGGGACAGAAAAAGCGACTTTGTTTTATACTATGTAGTGATTTAGAGACAATATATTGTTTTTTTTAAATTAAATCATAATAACACTATTAGTATTCAATACGGCAATGACCTGATTGTTTTGTAGTTTGTAGTCTTGTAGTTTTCCTCATTACATCATTTCTAATAACAGATATTAAAATAATTGAACAATTGTATGGCATATAGGTACAGGGTTTAGGAAATTTCCATATACCTCCGGGCATCCTCATGTTTACAATGAAATACTAAAAAAATATATTAAATATTTGATTCGATTCCCTCTCCAACCAGTTCTGTATTGTAAGAATAAACAATTTTTGTGGTATTATCTTTCACTGTAATCAATATCAGAATATCAATTTAATTTTCATTATAAAGAAACTGAATTCATTTGCAATGTAGCATCGCATTTGCTCTAAAATGTTTGAATCGATTCAATCGATACGTGTAAGTTTATAAGCGCGTTTGCCGGCGCGGGCGCACCTGCCGTGTCTTGAAGTTTGATTAATTCCACATTAATTCTGGAGCCGGTATCGAAATTCGGAATGTTGCGCGCGCGCCGCATCTCGGATTAGTTTCGGTGCCGCAAAACGTTACCTGGCCAGCGTTCGCCACGCATTTTGATTGAGGTTTCGGCTCCGAATCGATTTTTGAATAGGCGGTTTACCTTTGGTATCGCGGTTCTGAGAAAAAGGCATTAAAGCTGGTCGGTTCGTTCGTCCGGGCGAAGTGTCCTTGTGGCGGTTGCGACCTTCATCGTCTGGCTCGCTAAAAATAGCCTCCAGCGCCCTTGGGATTCTATGTTCAATATAATTTATATGCCACGTCTCTGGACAGAAGTTTTAGAATTTACCGTCTCAGGAGAATGAACGCCCTTTCTATATTCATATTTAAACGGCAGCGTTAATGATTTATTAAAATGAACATCGGTTCTATGAAATTTAAGATGGTTTACTTGTTTCACATTGACGATCGACATCAGTCTGTAAAATGCAAATAAATGTTGAATATTTTAAATTACTCTTTAAAGCTCGTAAAAAAATGCGTGTCCTATTTTTAGTACATGTCATTAATTAAATTAAACAGCTCACAAGACTCGCAAATAATACGTTCCGTGTCATTAACCAATTTCAGTTTAAAGGTTACTTATTTATTTTATTTAAATAACGTTTTAAAATAATTAAAGATATTCGAAAAGGCTTCCTATTTTCTTTACATAGAGTATATTTTACATGTAGTAACTAGTTACTGGATATCGACACACGTGCCCCATTAGTGAACTGTAGTGGAGATGTATTCTCGGTACGCACATCAATAATGGTGCGCACACGCATACTCGGCGTCCAATACATACAAATTAACCGTTCTACGTGCCAAATACGGTCATCGTACGTCATTTTCTTTACAGCTCAGCTGGTTTAGCTACAGATTAAGTAATAATTTCGAAATTAACCCGTGTCATTTGAATAATGAACTCGTAAATGCTCGTCGGTTGGTTCGATGATCTTTCTATGGATTTTTCTCGGAATGCTACATACTAACTACTTTGTTGTTGACATTAGCAAGATTGTAGCTTCATTTACTTTCCTGTAACTGCCAATTTCCATTTAAGAGATGAAAAGATAGGAGGATACCTGTCTGTTTTAATTTTATATATCTGCATTCTCCTTTTATTTCTCTTTATTATGTGTTAAGAGATGATATCTCGGTGTCATCGTTAGTTAGATTATGAAGCGATTTGAGTTTAAGTTTATGTCTGATATTTACTTTTCACGTAGTTAATGTTTACCTAATTAATACAACATGTATGTATATTATGTAGACAGACGTTGTTTGAGGCAACAACAACATGGTTTCGGTGTCAACATTAAATCAACATTTACTCAGGTTCCTACATTCCCTATATTTGTACACGATCACATTGAAATACAAAGATACCGTACAATTCAATTATACAAATGACCGAACCCATCACAATCAGACATTACTTGAATAAACAAGCGCTCCGTATAAACGAAGTGCTGCACTAAACTGTGTTTATTAAGTAAAATGTGTCATAGAGAATGTATGCAAATTTTAATACTCTATTCTCAGGCAGTTGAAGTGGGTTAATTCATTATAACGGTGGTTCGGTGGGTGGGACAATGGTGGTCGCATTTCATGACACTGGTTTCCTATTTCAATTTGTTTTCTCACCAATCACGGTCCTCGAATGGGGGCACTGCCATCTGTATTTATGGATATTATCATGCTCTGCTGATTGTAAATTCCTGGGCTTATTGATATTCGACGCCCTACTGGTGTTATTGCTCTCTTAATATTCGTACAGAGTATAAAATGAGGTTTTACAAAACTTTTTATCTCTGGAAATTGATCAAGTCCTCCCCATCTATATTCTTAAAAAATATTTATCAATCTGTGTTTCGCTAATATTGTGTGTTAAAATATTTTCTCACTGTAAATCTTATTAGAAAGCATTGTGTTTGATGAAGCGTAAAATATAAACATAGAAACAGATTCATTTGACCGTTAAGTGTGGGGTGTCGGCACGTGTCAAGCGTATAATCCGCGGAGCGTCCCGCTGGCGCCCAACGTGGGACTGTTTATTTAAACATTACTGCGTTAATGCGCTCTGTGTAATGCTCAATTGTTTGCAATACTGCACCGAAGTCTCTGTTTGAAGAGCAAACAAGTTACGTTCCTCAAACGAATCATCCGCGTTTATTTAGGACGGCCGGCGTTATAAGCTTTCATATATTATTCGGGGTCAGAGCGACCATTGTTTACCAGTTCTGCCCGTAACGGTTCATAGATTCTATAATTCTCATATTATGCGTAACGGTCTTTGTCATTTTACCATAATGAGACCGCCTCGTCGTCGCGGGCGATACGGTGCAAACGATCACAATAATTTACAAGAATATGTGACGTTTCACCCACGTCTTGCGAGCGATACCGATCGTTATCGGCACAGTATCGTGTGCCACGTGCGTTAGACTTGCGACAAAGCGCATAAATCTAATTGCGCAATTATTATATTGCCTTCATCTGATACCGTCGGCGCACACGTTGTTTATTGCTCGCTCATAATTGAATATCTCCGAGACAATGCTAATACTAATGCGAACCGATCGTACGGGCGGCGTTTAATTTCGCGTGGGCTGAATGTGGTCGGCTTCTGTCGGAAGTAGCCGCGAAGCTCGCGAACAATGCCGATTCTGTACTACCACCAGGGCTAATTAACTCTCTCTGCTAACTATATCCTATTACAGCGCCCAGACAAATGACTCTGGAACTACTCGTTTCCATTGTTCGACTTTACCGGGCTTATCTGTTCATTTAGCGGAGTGTAACTGACTTGAAACGAGGTTCTTACATTCTTACTTACTAGAAAAAACATCTGTATCATCCAGACGTCGCGACGTAGGTGAAGACGACGACTCGTAAGATTCCTAACTGTATTGGCGCACACTTTATTGCCTCGACATAGTTAGTGGAGTAAAACCTATAATAAAAATTCAATTCAACTATTGGAAGAGTCGGTTTTATTATGGTAAAACGATGTCGCATTGCGTAAATGCTGCATTAGAACGTCGCCGCATCTTTTGAAATTTAAGTATAGTGCATTCGTATACTTTTTACATTAACATAGATTGGTCATTCGACTAAAAGCTCCGACGACTCGACGATTTGACTTAAGTTTCCATTTGACAGACTATAAACAATGAGTCATAAGATCCTGCCATTAACTCTCGAGTTCCAATGATATTATTTTAACTAATAAAGTAAAACAAGTTATAGATAATCAATTAAGGTCGCGGACATCCATATCGAGACACAAACACGGCCAAACGGAACGCATTATTTTCCAAGGAAAGTAAATTATAACATTGGTTGTTAGATAATCATGTTGACACTTTGTTTTTAGAATCTATTTCATCGACTAGGGTACCTGGATTTCACTTGACTATGCAACGAGCACATTGAACATTCGTCATTTTTCACCGAAATTCTCATTTATCATTAGCTTCGACAACGTTTTTGTTATCTTTGTTAGTACTTTGTATAGAATAAGACGGTCTCTGAACCTACTTTATCAAAGTCATCACGTTTTCATCATGTCCAATTGTTTCGCCAAAAATTACCTCCAACTCCAACGCAGGGATAAATCGATGGCTAACAAGTTCGTTTACATTACAACACTATTCAATGAATGTATTGATAAAAATCTTGAAACATTAATTAACTCCGTCATTCAGTAATATCTGTTGAAGATAACATTCATTAAGATTAATTGAATATAAGACCGCAGCGAGATCGACTACATTAGCCATTCATATATTTTGTTCAACATCATCCGGGTTTTCTATCTGTGAAATATAGAGATGGAAGTATTTTGAACGGATACCGACCCCACCAGCAATAAATAAAGGTTACACTACATTACCAGTATGCAAAGCATTGGTTAAGTACCAAGCTAATATATTTGCGTTTAGCCAAACGGGAATAAATCGTCTGAAACAAGCAATAGCGGCGCGGAATCAAGGAAGACATTAATTAAAAGGTCTCCAGTGTTTTTTGTGTTGATTAACTGCTTTAAAGTGTGAATGTGATGAAGACCGGTTGTTCGTTTTATTGTCTCCGCGGCGCCTCCCGAATGGACATAGGTTTTTGTGATCGTAAATCTAGTTAGTTTTGCGTGCTGAGTTTGGTCCGATGATGTATGTCCTAGGAAGAATGTTGGGATTTATGTGACTCGCACCGAGAAATAACGATGTTTGTTTAAGTAAATTCACGTCTTGCCACGAATTCCTTGTGCTTCTCGCACATGTGCCTTTTTGTTTTGATTTGTATGCTCAAGCGCGCGTACATTGTTATTTCCGCAGTCCTTTTAAAGAGCTTCTGAAACATTAATTGGAAGTTGCTGCCGTTCAGTCGTAAACATTTATCACCCTCGAAAATTTAAAATAACCACAGTAAATAAAGTTTTTGCGAAACTTAATCCACTCTTAGCAATATTGGTATGCCATCAACCCCAAGGGAGACATTTTGCGTTATTCGAGACACGCAAAAACTCATCAGCCAGACAGGGTGGTGATTGCAAGGGGTGCTATGAACATGGTGTATGTGCATGCCGAACACACGCGCCATGGGGCTTTTAGGGGAATAGTTTTTGTCTCTGCTTACATAAATGTCTTTGATGTGACAGATTTGAAACATTGTTCTTATACTTACTTTCGACGTTGTGGCTGCTTCATTTTTTTCATGTTTTACTTCCTCTTTTATATCACACAGACTTTATGCAAGTAACGTGCTTTATCATGCCCTGGCAGCTGCTTTTGTACAAACTATAGATAGATCTTTGACTATCAGTGAGGAAGTACGCTTACCGATAACAGGTGAAGGAACTTAATGAATGAACTATTCATAATAAAACGAACAACAAGGTATTAAATACAGTTGGTCAAATACAAACAAATAAAACCAGTAGTTCAAATAATATGTATTTGCAGTTCTACTCCATTGTACTATAAATTGACGGAGGAATAAAATGAAGATTCTAGCTAATCAAACTAATGGGCAAAATCAAAGCATTAATTAGTAAGAGATGAAAGATTCCAATCGACTATTAGTTCATTTAACAATAGATGAATTAACAGCTATAAATACGTAGAATTAATAATATGATTTAATGATCGTTTATTGACTTCAGACAATGATGGGAAATGATGGATTTGTGTCGATGTAGGTAGCGGCAAGGTCGCGATTACTCAGCTTACGATGCGGTGGTTTCTTTATAACGTATGTCTTGAAGTGTACTTGGAGAAGCTTTGGACATTTACTATTACGATAGTCATTTTATCTGTACTGTAATGGTCTAACAGCCTCTTGTCTATGCTAACACGTCAGTTGTAAAACAAACGTTTGACAATCCAATCAATGTTAGTCAAACTACGCGACATTAATGACAAATTATTACACATTTCATTCAACGTTAACATTAACTGTGCTTTTTGTTCCGTGGGAATGTCTGAATAGCTCGCTTATACGCAATTACTAACTAATTACGCGTTTGTTTTGTACGCCACCGTAATAACGACGAATATGTTTCTTTTTAGTATAATTTACCAGTGTTGAATGCGACTGAATGAGTATTTAATGCTTTACGTTCATTTCAACAATGTCTATTGATGTCGCACGCACGAACCTTAATTACGAGTTATTTTTAGGATAATTTCTGTGTACCCTCCAAAGGGCAATTTTATACTGCACTCGCTGAGTCACTCGTAAACCCTCGTAGCGACTCCGCCTAACGCCATAAACGGTTATACGTATATCAAATACATTTTTCTGCCATATACGCCGCGTACGTGGGAATAACTGGAGTATATTGTACTATGGCATATTGCCAACGTTTAACTGCAATTTGTTGCGGAATGCACGTTGTTATAGAGCCTTATTGTTTCGCAACAACATCAATGTTGACATTTGATGATGACAATTTATTAGCAAAGCCAGGGTTCAGGTGATTTGTCATAATTTTCTAAGGCGTCTCGATAGTAGCAGTAGTTGCAAGCGACTATAGGGCTAGGTATGGATAAATCGGCGGCGGGTCGCGCTGGCGTCGACGTGTTATTGTTGGCTGCGCCATATTGTGCAACTGGAGACCGTCTGCAGGCCCTTTGTTATGTCTCCGACAACAAGTCAGGAACACGACCCGCTTTCGAATAACTTACATCTTTTTATTGGCAAAACGGTTGTGAATTATATTAAAGACTTGTAAAAATACTCGTTCGGAAGTATAAACACTTTGTTTCTTCGTTTTTCTTGTACGCTTTAAACATTTTCAATGGCGCCATAGATTGCATTCCACAAACAATTAACCGCATTTAAGTCCAACTGTCAAGTCAAGTCGCCGCTTCCCTTAACCGTTTCTCCGGAACTATAAAATTACAGCAGAGTTATGCCGCCCCCCGCTCGTCTTCACGCAAAAAATGCTATAATAGCGGACGGGACGGGCTAAAAATACTTTACTCGTCCGCGTCGCTGCCGTGGTTAATGTTAATGAAGACTATGACCGGATCGAACGAACCTCAACCGACAACGTTCCTTCTGATGGATTATTGGCTATTCGACCTTACTTAGTTGAAATAACGGGCATTCTTTTATTCGTTTCCTTCATTATTAGCGAAATATTACACTATAGGTAAGGTTTTGTTGCAAGCGACCTTTTGTCTTCAATGTCTAATGCATTATTGCGCAAACGCAGCATGCAGCGTACCGTGTGGCGCCCGATCTCTCAACCGACCTATTTCGATTAGATCGACCGCCTGAAAACGACAATTGTTACCGATCACGATTCATTTCGCAAACGCGAAAAATACTTTGAGAATGCCACGACTTGTCATTATGCAGTCACGAACCTCGCAGTTTGCTGTGAAATGTCATCGGAGAGTGTATACGAAGTAGACACATATCCTACGAATAGATTGTGACACAAATATTTAGTGGAATCTAATGAGATTTAGGATGCAGCTCATAGAGAATCTGAGACGTCGTTAAATGCAAGAATGTGGATTTAATGCCTGGCTTAATCCGATTCGAAAGCGTCCCCCGCTGTTATTATTAATGAAATTGTTAGTGCGTCTAGTTTTACGACTTCCTAATAGCGACATAAATGTCTCAGAACGACTGTCGACTGCGCGCGCGCATTAATGTTAGACAAGTAGGGAACAAGGTAAGTGTGTGAGCCACCACTTCACTCTAGGACAGCGCTTGACGCGCTTCTGGTATTCATAACAATAACTTACTTAATTACTTGAAATTTTCTCCAATGTTTGAAAATAAAGAGTTTGAAGATAAAAATTATAGACCAAAATAGCTGATAATTATAGTGAAATAATTAAAAAAAATGGATAGGATTTTTTTCAATGTCCAGCAGAGTAGAATACAGGTCCGCTTAAGGTTGTCTCTGAGTTTATTCATAATATTCGTTGTATTAAAACGTTTAATTAAATGAAGATTTCTTTTTCTTGCACTTGTTTTTGATTCGCTGATCTGGCATTTAAGCTGTAATTGAGTTTAAATGATTCAGATCTGAGGATACGCACCAATTAACTGATGCACCTTTAAAGTAAAGCGATAATTCTTTGGTGTTTCCTGCTTTGGTAATGACAGAGTTGTCGGTAATAAGGGGTAATGATGCGGGCTTTCGGCTACTTGAATATTATCTGTATATTACGGGGCTCAAGACTTTTTATTAACGTTAATAGTTCTTTATAAAAACGTTTTTTTTGTTATGTCACAAAGCTTTCTGAAGCATTTTAAGTAGAAAAAGCTCTGTTTTGACATTTAAATCGATATCTCAGTTTCATACGCGCGGTACAATAGTAAATATGATTTTAGAAGCTTTCGAGTCATAAAAGTACATTGTTTCATCAATACAAGAACATAGTAATCGTTAAGTGAGACACTAACTGCAACGAGGCTAGTTGTTACTGCAATTACTAGTTACCTATTGTTCGTTTATACACCGCGGTTGTACGACTCCCAAGTTTCAACTATAAATTTAATTAAAGCTCTTTGTTTGCTGCTAGATTGCATTATATATGGTCCGTAAAACGCAGGCGCTACTGCAAGCACCATAAGATATGGACAATGTTGCACTTTCGTTCGATAATATTCTCTGGTGAAAGATATTTAGTAACTTGTAGTAAGACTATCTGCAAAATGTTTATTGAAATCCTATCTTTGACTATTGATGTGATCCTACAATGCTTATTTAAATAATATGACTGGTAATATACATACATATCATTGTAATATTAAAGGGACTGAATATATCAGATGCGGTTCGGTATACGAGTTTATTTTCACTATTGTTGTACCGACTCGGTTCCTCGTGAAAGTTGTCTTTCTAAGTTCAGTTCAAAGGGCACGCGTACATTATTCGTTGCGTAAACATAGTTTATACACCCAAAACACGTGATTACTGTGATGTAATCGACATTTAATCGATTGAAATGTTCCCACCGAGACGAATCGATTCGATTCAAAGTACTCTGGTTTTTATACGTTTACCGAGATACTTGACCTGTGCTGTGTGATTGTACAGATCGTGCTTCTATCTGTCATTCATTATGTCATACACTGACTATAAACTCAGCCATTACATTATTGTAGTTATTCAGAAGTAATCGTTTACGTAGATTACTTTTAATTTTAGTAAGTGCATAATAAAAAAAAATGACTGTACCGAATCTGGGTCGATATTGGATTTCAATCTTGGAAATCGTAACCGCGCCCATTCAATCGGGATTGGACCTGACATATTGGACAACTTTTTGGAGGGTCGACCCTTAAAGTTTCGTAACGAAATTGTACGTGACGGGAGGGACTGGCAAGGCTAATTTTTCGCGGTCTCCTACATCCGTCAATCTGTCAGAACGAATTCGATTTCGGTTTCGACCCCTGACCTTTGCGGTGTAGTATGGGAGCTGGTCACGAGGGACCTTGGAGCAGGGTGCCCTGTGGCGCTGCGCGATCTTTCTAATCGTGACTATTCGTGACCACAGATTTGGCCTTGGGTCGTGATCGCGACTGCGCCGCTCCCTTTTAGATTTGCGATATAGATCTGTGTCTTAGCTTTTGTTGTATCTCAATATGTTGTGGGAAAAATCTTGAATCCCAAACTTTATGTGAGAACATTTGATTGTTGGCCTCTATTTCGTTCTTGTGTTAATTGATGCATTTTGTTAAGTTACGCTGAAATTTGTTTTTTTAAGTTTTACGATGTTTTCTTTTATATAAGCTACTAGCTTTCTACTTACACCCTGCGTGACTTCGTCCACTCAGAGTGTTTTATGGGTAGAGATTAAACATTCAGCCGGTAGCTATTATCAATTAGAAATTTTACGTCTAAGGTAGGTAAAGCAGAAAGAAAATATCTCTGAAATGCCCGGAAGTTAGTAATTTAAAAAAGTTCCGCATCACCATGGTTTTAAGGGTTTTTAAAACAAAACACGTTGTTCTTTTGCTACTGCTAGTAAATGATCTAGCTAGTCTAAATTAATGTGATATTTTCTAGTATAAAAGTGCTATATTTAGCACCAAAAGTACAAGTTGAAAACAATAGAAAATATAATAAAACAAAATGTAATCAAAGTGTGATTCTCTGGGAACGGGTCGCTCGGGGATCGGGTCGCTCCGTCACTAACCCGTCTATACAATGTGTTTCAGCGAAGGGGTTTTAATACAAAAGGGGGTTGTACTAGACGTCAAAGGCGAACAACTTTTGTTCAACGACTTTTGGAAATTCGAAATGTGGTATACTCACTTAAAGACCCAAATTTTTTTGAAGTGAAAACTTCTTATGGCGCGTTGGGCACTTTTGTAGGTGAGCATTTTCAGCCGTTCTCGCGACAGATGAGATTTTGACAGATGAGATTTTAACAGTTATTGTGCTTCTACTACTATGCAATATTGAAAACGGCGTTTTTTTTTAAGTTGGTTTCGAATTACAGACGTTTTGTCCTTTCTTTCGTTATTAGACCTTTGTCTATGTAAGATTAGATTACTTAGTAGCTACTTACTGAATCACCAAGTTAATATGCAAATCTTATTGGCAATACAATAATGTTAGGAAAATATTATAATACATAATATGCATAATCGATGTGCCTTCACATTACTTTACTGTTGTCTATGAATTGAAATCACATCATTATACTTATGTATTATTATATTAAACTTATTATATCATAAAATATTAATTTTATGTCTTGTTGCGTTTTTTATGCATATTAAGTTTGCTATATTCATGTATAAAATAAGTCTTAACATTTTTATGAACAGTTCAGAAAAAGTAAGACTTATTTTGCTTTTTACATAAAGGAGCCAATATTAAATTTACATTTGCTAAAATTGTTCATTCTTACATGAAAAAATGTTAAAGTGTTGTTGTGTGTATAGGTAGGATTTTCCCTACATTTTTTAAAAAACTTAATTTAAAATGAACTTTCCTTCTAAAATTATCGAAACAAGTCGATAAAAGACTGCATCGGTATTTTTTACTTTTATTTTTATAGGCTTAGAAAAAACAAAGTTTTATTCGTTTCTAAATTACACCAAAATGAAGAAAAATATGGAAAATTGTTTCATGCAATTATAAATAATTTCAGTTATAGGCATTTATCTTTTGTCTGGCTACCATAACACAAGCCTAGGAGCTTAGCTTGGGCTTAGGGGGCTATGTGAAATGTCCTACAATATTTATTTATTTTATTAACGTTTAATAATTCTAAAATTATTATTATTGCAATATACTTACTTACCTACAAGGAAATCATAATGCTATTATAATTCTCATTATTTAACCACATTTATTCATGTGGAATTTCTAAAAAAAAACAAGTTTGTGTTGTTATTACTAATTTATGAGTCAACAGGAAATGTTGGAATAACTGGATTTGTGGTTGCAAAAATGAGGATCGTTCGATCCTCAATAAATAAAATATATAGAATACTTATGCTTTTTTTTTTGTAAATACATACAAACAGATATAAATAAATAAATATTGCAGGACATTACCACACATCGCCATCTAGCCCCAAACTAAGTAACTAGACTTGTGTTATAGGTGCGAGATAACGGATTTATCGAAAAAAAGTTCGAATTTCCAAAAAATCGTAGAACTAAAGTTGTTCGCCTAGACGCCTACCCCCTTTCATATTAAAACCCCCTTCGCTGAAACACATTGTATATACTTATAAAACATAGAAACAACCAGAAGGCTAATTCTCGTAAATAACATTGTTTAAATTACATTTCAATATCATTTCGATTGCATTTCGATCACAAATCCCTCAACCCTGAGGGTGTTTTTAGCTACCCTCAAAGTAGCTAAAAACACCCTCAAAGTTAGCTTTTTGTAAAAAAAAAACTGACTTTGAAGGTATCTTTTGCAATCGAAATGCAATCGGGATGATATTGAAATGTAATTTAAACAATGTTATTTACGAGAATTGACCTTCAGACCACAGACAAATATCTAAGCATAAATACTTGTCTGAGGCGGGAATCGAACCCGCAACCTTGTGTTTGGCAGTCCGGCATGGTGGCCATTGTGCCAACTGGGTCGTCAAGAACATAAAAGAACATATTGCAGTTTTTTTTTACATGTTAGGTCAGCGTTTGACCAATATCACACCTCCTTGATGGTAGGTGACGATGCGGCCTAAAATGTAACAGGCCTTCCTAAAATATACCTATTCACTCGCGACTTGAAGACCCCCAAATTGTACACTTCATTCAAAATTGATTTAAATTGACGTCAAGTTATAATTAGCAGCTATGTGTTGGCAGTGAACTCATCTATAATGAACAATACGTGCTTGTTATACAGCAAATAACTTTCCGGCTAATAAAGCCCGACCTTGTACTTGACTAACCCTATACCTACTAACTTTACAGCTAATTAGTGACGCTTCGTAGACCGAGCAAACACACCGTGTCGAATATTATTTACCAAAGTTGAGGAGTCGTGCGGTTGAGATGGGGCTAGGTACTATTCAGTACCTATTTAAACATCTGTGGCATTAAGCCCTAGATATCTTACACATGACACCCCCCCCCCCCTTCTTCTTGAGGTGTCATCTTCTACCGGAGGCGGAGTTCGGCTATCATTAAGGCTATTTTTACTTTTGATGCTGCTGCACGGAAAAGGGATCTAGTGCTTTGCTTAAACCATGTCCGGAGGTTTGCCTCCTCCCGGGTATAGTCGCTTCCCTTGGATTTTTCCTTGCATCAATAGTTGGAGCAGTTCGTATTTGTCATTGCGCATGATATGACCAAAATACTGTAGCTTACGTTTCTTTACAGTATTTAGAACCTCTACTTCTTATTCACCATATGTAAAACTCTTTCATTAGAAACTCTATCTGTCCAAGGTGTGAAGACACATGACCCCTAGGTGGTGCAAGGAGCAATCTCCTTGCGGGAGGTTTCGGCCGCGGTTTATTACCACTCACCGGCGTCGTATCGTCATGCTGACTTGTCCGTGTTCCGATACGTAGGCCGGTGCAGCCACAAAAGGACAAGTCGAGAAAGTTTTTGTTCTACCGTCTTCCTACCTTCACTCGTGTCCCTAGAAGAACCCCTCGTTTATTTGAGGGTTTTTGAGTCACTAGCGTATAGGTATCTTCTAAGAAAGCGTGCATCATCTTAGTCATCGTCACTTAGCATCGTGTGAGATACCTAGTGGTCAAACGCTGAAAAAAACGTTGATTTAGGAAAATATAGAAACCAAATAATAAAGCCACTAATATATTATATTTGGTCTCATTTCACTAGGATCCAGAAACGAGGCTCCACCAGTAGATCTATGGATATTTTTTTTCCTTTTCAATCCACCGTTTTAGAGCAATAAGTGGATCTAAAATAATCATACATTTCTGTATATAGTTTGTGTAATTTTTTTGAGTAAAGTGAGAAATATTCGGGAATTTATTTGACCGTGTCACGATCGTGTCGTGTCTTGTAATTGCTTTTATCGAGGAAGACTTTATGCTTCTTTTTATTTTGATATTCCCACAGGATCGGGACTTACGCGTGTATACCTATTTTATATTTAATAGTTACCATCGGTTACAACTCTGAGTTGACTACAATAATATACACTCCGATTTGGCTAGCCGTGTAATATGTTTTTCTTCCGTGTTTGTGTTGTAGCCACCTCCGCAACGTTGTTCAATTTGATATGCCTCATTCTGCCGCCTAATTGCTTTGAAGATTGTTATGACAGCTAAGTGCTAAGTGACCATGGTTTTAGCGAATACAGGAATATATTTACGGGCAGAAGCGGATCTACCTAATGGCTTTTTGGGTTGCAGCCCAGGGCCTAACTAGGGCCTAGTTTCTATTTAAAACATAGATGATATTGTAAACAAAAATAGAAAAAAAAATCAATCAGAAAGTTGGGACCCTAAAAGCAGGGATGCAACAATACATGGTTAAAAAAATCTATGTTGGAATACTTATCGATGTTTCCAAAAGTGAAAAAGTAAGGGGGGATTTAAGCCTACCTAAGTCGTATTAACCCAGGGCCCAGAAATCCTGCACAATAATTTTTATTCATAAATAATCTTGTTTAAAAAAAAACACTCTGGGACTGCCACTGTAAAGCTATTGCATAGCGAACGCTCGGCCGAGCTACATGGTAGGCGGAGTGGAGTGTGTTAGGTTTTATTTTCGTTACGGAATTTCTTGATTCAGTCGCCGCGCTCAAAACCCGCGATAAAACCTATGCAATAGCTTAAAAATATGCAAACTATCGACAAACATAATCCATTAATGGCTTTTGTATCTCCAATTTATAAATTATTTTGTATCGTCACCGGGTGACTATGACCTGGTTTCTCAAGTTACTAAGTTTACCGGCTTTCTTACTGGGTTACTAAGTTTGGCTGTACTTGTGTGCAGTAATTTTACTGACACTGGCATTAACAGATAGCCGACATAGGAATATTATTATAACTAGCTGCGCCCCGCGGTTTCACCCGCGTAAGTGCCGATCCCGTGGATGTATCGGGATAAAAAGAAGCCTATGTGTTAATCCAGGTCTCCAGCTATATAGATACCGAGTTTCATCGCAATCGGTCCTGTAGTTTTTACGTGAAGGAGTAACAAACATACACACACACACACAAACTTTCACATTTATAATATTAGTAGGATATCTGTTCTTCAATTTGCAACTTAGTTCAGTTTGACTATAGACATTCTTGTAACCAACAAAGTATTTTATAGACAACTAGCTGCCCTCCGCGGTTTCACGCGCGTAACTCCCGATCCCGTGGGAATATCGGGATGTAAGCTATCCTATCTCTCAAGTTGGATCGAACTGCACATGGTGTGCGAATTTTATTATAATCGGTTAAGTGGTTTAGGAGTCCATTGAGGACAAACATTGTGACACGAGATTTATATATATTAAGAAGAAAGAAAGATTGGGTAACATTATATGATTAAATCTGACGACCTCTGTGGCGCGTCGGGCGAACACCCGACTGCGACGCAGAAGGTTGCGGGTTCGATTCCCGCCGGGAACAAGTATTTATGCTGACCATAAATTCTTGTTTCTGGTTCTGGGTGTTTCCTATAGGTATAATATGTATATATTTACAACAAAAAAAAAAAAAGTATATAAGTAGTTTATCCGTTATCTGGCACCCATAACACAAGCATTAAGTTGCTTAGCTTGGGGCTGGATGGCGATGTGTAATATGTCCTGAAATATTTATTTATTATTTATTTATTTAAATCTACTCTCTCTTTAAATACTTATTATTAAAGACGTTTATTATCCGTAATGGCCCAGGCAGTTGGTACAATCAACGGTCAAAAGTCTCTGCCCACCGTAACGTTTACAATCCTGTGCAGCACTATTTGGACATTATATCAACGTAACCTGTGGATCGAACCCACGTCGGTGGCGGCTTATACCAGTCGGCTAACTAAAGACATAGCTAACATGTTGAAAATAATAATCACTCTGAGTACTTTTAATTCAAGTATTTATGTTTGTGTGTAACGTCTATTAGTGTTTTTTATACCTAAAAGTCCCTACCTCAATATTATAAGGACTTTTTGTTAATGAAATAAACTATTTATTTATTATTAGAAGAATGTCGTAAGTACAATACTCGTTAATAGTATTATGGTAGCAAACTGATAGTGGACTTATGACACATACTGTACCTACGATTGACATTCCCTACGTTTGGGCTATAAAGAATACCAAAAGTATTCTTCCGCAATATTAACAACATTTTATACCCATATTAAACCGATTATAACAAGCGTATCATGTCCTACAAGATAATTATTATTAAACGAATTAAGTTATTAATAAAATTAATATTACACGCTATTTATGTACGTGTTCTGAAATTTAACTTGCCTGGTATGGTTATTATTAATTTACCATTAAATTGTATATTATCGGGGTTAAAGATGTTGTAACTTTATTTCCTAAAAGTAGCGACTTACGGTTTCTGTCGCATAAGTTCCTTGGGAATATCGGGATAAAGTTGCTCATAATAAATAAATATTGCAGGATATTGTACTTGTACACGGGCCACAATTAGGCCCTTTTTAATTGGGTCCTTTTTGCGTGAAGATGAAGTTGGCTTACTACCCTCTAACCTTAGTCGACCATCTCCAGAGGAGAGAACTTGTCAAGACTTCTGGAGTCAACAAAGCCGCTGGTTTTATCACGATGTTTTCCTTCACCGTAAAAGTTATGCCAATTAGCGCACTTAAATTTTTCTAAAGGAAAATCCATTGGTGCACGGCCGACTGGGATTCGAACCAACGACCTTCAGAATGAAAGTCGAGGTATCTACCACTAAGTCAACACCGTTCTTCAGGATATTGTATATATCGGTATCTGGCTCCAGCTGAGCAACTAGGCTTGTGTAATGGTGGCCAGACATGTAATGTAAACATTCCTGTTTCTAACAACTACCTAAATACTAAAGGAAAACCCTCTAACAATCTAATCTTCTTAAAAATCTTCAAAAAATCTTTAAAAATCTTAAAAAATTAACACAAGGAAATCATAGAGGCATGTGTACAGTAAATATTCAAGTCGCGTGTGAACAGGTATCTTCTAGGAAAGCGTGCTATATCTTAGACGGCATCGTCACTTACCGTCAGGCAGGTGTGATAGTGGTCAAACGCTAACCTTTCATATGTCAAAAAAAATTGCCCATATCTTTTTATCGTGTTGACTCAGGACCTTGATTTTTATACACCTAACAGGGACTATAGACCTTAGTATTTGGAATAAAGTTCAATTTGTTAGGTCCACCCGTTTCTGAGAAAATCGGTGGTGACACCGACAGACGGACAAGAGAGTGATCTTATGCCGGTTCCTTTTTTACCTTTTGAGGTACAGAGCCCTAAAAATACCTGGGACAAAATAAAAATTTCTCTAGAGACTCTAAGAGTCTCTTAGTAGGTTAAGTTAGAGGCCTTAGGGCGATCAATCTGATAACTCTAACCATAGGTGAGCCACATCACTATTCCAGAAGAAGAAGAGTCTAGAGACGTTATTTAGAAAGTAAATAGGTGAAATAATGGAGAAACCGTTGCTAGGATACCGTCCTAAGCAAAGTCTAGTTTATAACCCACACACTATCATCTGTTTAGTTTGGGAAGTGGATCTGTTTCCGCCATGTGGCCAATGTCTACAATATTTTGCTAAGCTATTGTGCACACTTGCACACACTGCACACACACAGTCAAAATACTTCCTGCTTCTTCAAATAATTCTGAACGATTGAACTTATATGAAAAAATGATAATAATTTATTATGAAAGAATTATAATATTTTATTATGAAAAAATTATAATAAGATTTTATAAAGCAGCGCCCTGCGGTTTTACCCTAATAAGTCCCGATCCCGTGGGAATATCGAGATAAAAAGTGTTGTTACTCCTATTGAATCAATGTTTTTTACTATACCAAGTTTAATTGAAATCTGTCCAGTAGTTTCAGAATCTATTAGAAAAAATAAACAAATAGAAGTTAAACCTCCGTGCTGAGGATTAATTCACGCATATCAATTTTTAACATTAAATCCTTTGACTTTTTATCATGAGATTCGCACCGGATCGGGACTTATACGGGTGAAACTGGCACAGCTAGTCATTAATAAAAATCCAACTAGACTTGAAACGTTTTACCAAGCGTATAAATGTATTTAACGACACCTCTAAATAGCGTATAAAGAAGACACAAGTCGATGGAAAGGACCACACAACCGCAGTTTCCTCGAACACCTGTTTACACACCATCCGATCCGTGTGGTCTCAGAGGACGTACGGACGGGGGCGTAACCTTCCCCGTTTGATGTTACAACACAACTTACCCCTTGTTAAATGTTACTATAAATATACTTTAAGAATCTTGTGTGTGTAAAATTGTAAATGATGGAAGACGTGTTGCGCTTTGAAGTCTTAGAACAGAAAGGTCTTGTAAACTGTACATTGAAAATGTATGCAACATGTATACTTGACACTGGCTATATGCGCAGGTTGCGTAAAGCCGCAATTTAAAAAAATGGATTTAGTTTGGTTTTCTTTTTCTTATTTGGTTTTCTTTTATTTATTCATTATAATATTTAAGTAATATTTGTGTAATATCAGTAAAAAAAATCGTGATTGTCCAAATAAATGATTACGTAGGTATTTTCCGACGATTTGTTTCACGCAATACATTTTTAATTGTAACTGTCACAGTTTATAATTATAATAGTTGCTATATAGGCTGCGAAGTCTTTTAATCTTCTAGGACTTTTTATTGCTACGAATCTGGATTATCTGGATTAATTTATGGTCATCGTCATAAGAGGAGTAGCGTTTACGGATTCTGTAGAAATCATCAGAAACAGTGACAATAAAACACCTCCCTCAATAAATACTCCATCTCTTAACTTAAATCATAATAATAAAAGTGCTAGAAACCAACTATAAAACTCTTATACCACCGTAATCCGACCAGGCGCTTTATACAACCAATTTGTCATGAGTAATTGGTCGTAAAGTAGTTCTTTTTTTGGTTACAGGTAAGGGGTTGTGCCACACGCGCGATGGTCGTCGTGAATTAGACGAGGTGTCAATAAAATGTCAACGTTTTTCGAGGCGGGCCGTGATGGCGCCCAGCTGAGTTAAGTGTATCAAGATTTTTTAAAGGATAACATGAGACAATGATGGGAAAATTTATTTAAGGAATTTTAATTGAAAATGTTTATAATATTCAATAGTCATCGTATGGTCAAAGCGCTCGCGCTGCTCTCATCAAATACACTCTCAAGTCTGTATTTCCTTGACCCGTGGCACCTGCATCCTTCTACAAAAGAGGCACACGCGCATAAAACAATGGGAGCCTAATGCCTGCAGACCAATGAACAATGGCTGCTAATTCTATCCAGCCAGTGATGATGCCCATTGTGCTCCAAAGAGGTTTTATTTTATTTTGAGTTCCGTTCTGTAATTATAAATTTGAAATTGGAAGGTGCCCTTGCGCTCGAGTTTGCTGTCTGGCTTGTTTTAATTAGTTCGGGACGCCCCATGTTCTTATAACAGTCATTTCATATTTGGAACTGCTAGGATATATATTATATACATAACAAAACTTGTTATTAAACGTATCTTATTTGTCATGGCTGTAAAATAAATATTTTGCTTACCTTTAAATGGTTTTCGATTATTTAAATCGATACTCATATTACAAAAAGAAAGTTTTATCGATATATCAGCACGTACTACAAACGTTAATTACAGTTTTCATAAGTATGTCACAACTCTACATCATTTTTGAGTCTTTAAAAAGGTCCGACCGTTAGGATAATTAGGGAATCGAAACTTGCAATAAATATCGCGTACCTTATAATACTCGTATATCGGTAAGTCGTAACTTAAGTTAACTTTAACTTGATGCAAATTGCTACTTGCATTTCTACTTTATGATTTTGCCATGTGCTTAATTATGTGTATGAGGAAAGGCTAGTTGGTCAAATTGTTCATGTTTGGTGATATTCCGGGTCATAAAGCAGAAGGTAGGTCGAATTTAATTGTTTAATTTAACAAATTGACGATCTCGATCACCAGTATATACAAAAGTTAAGTATTCATAAGTGTAGTTTGTATTAATTTAATCAATTTCAATGGGGACAAAAGTCACTATTTTTATTTTAATAGTGACACTGTCCTCACTTTATGGGGACATAAAGAAAAAAATACAAAATTAAACCTACTGACTGACTGATAAATCAACGCACAGCTCAAGCAAATGAATGGATCGGCACAATTTGGCACACAGAGAGGGATATGACTTGGGTATCCTCTAAGATTTTTTTTTTGAAAATTCGGAAGAAGTCGCAGGCCCTGGTGACCAGTTGGTCAATATACTAGAATAGAGGATACAATTCTTTTTAAGGTGGAATATCGTATATGTTGTACCTCCAAAGAGAAGATCTTCCAGCGGGCAAGTGTTATAACCTTCTATTAAGGCGTGGTCCGACACTGTAATTTCTAGGACATGTATATTTAAATGTGTTGCAAATAATATTCTGCCTGATTTCGTAACTTTAATCAATTCAAATTATGCCTGCACCTGTACTACGACGTATTATGTGAACAATCGATTTAAAGATGTTATCAGTTGTTTAGTTTTCCTCTAATGACTAATATTTTATTTATTACATAACATACCTACATAAATAAAATATAAACATTTTACTTACCTATGTAAGCGGTACCCCGGGCTCCCGAGAGGGATGCAACCGGGAACATCGCTCGGATGATGGTGATGAATTTACTTATCCATGTATTATTTTGAAGAGTCATAATGTCACGTTTTTTGTAAGCGAACTAAACTTGTTGATTTGGGAACAGTAACTATACTGTCCCCAAATGTTATTTTTCACAGGACGGGGACAATATGGGTGAATATAATGTCCCCAAATGTTATATAATACACAGGACTTTTTATAAAAACGATATGTCAATTTACTCCGTTTGATTAAAGATTGTAGTATACAGTTAGTTTGTTTTTATTCGAGTTAAATTGTCATAAAATATATATAAATTTGATAAACTGATCAGCGATTCTGATGCCATACTGATTAAAATGATAATAAAAATAATTTATTATTTATAAAAAAATAACATAAATCTTGCGTAAAATGTCTAGAAATTGGGCTATGGTATTCAGGTTTCTAGGTTTACATATTCAAAACTATGAGTCACTCATTGATTATATATTTAGACACGAAAATTATCATAATAAGCTAACAGTAAAAATTTATTTAACATAATACTATTGTTATGTAAACACGTCCTGCTTTAATACAAGCGTGAAAGAGAAGGTTGACTGTCTTGTTTGAATAAAAAAATACTTTGCTTTGATAATGCATAAACTCTGGTTTATATGAATATCACAAAAAAATTTAGTTATTACAATAAAAGAAGTTATATTGTACAAGAATATATTTGCAGTGACGAAAATAAATTAGATATTAAAATATAATTTGTCAAAAACATTTTGGTTCTTCAGCTAAATTAGTCGTATAGTGGCTCCATTACTTCTGATTTACGATTGAAAATTATATCACTACTGAATACTTTACCATGCCCTTTAAAATCCTCAATTAATGTAAAATTACTCAATGAATATTGATAAGGAATAAAACTCTCGCCCAAGTCGATTAACATAATTGAATTCCAATGGAATAAAAATTCAAGATGCTACCTACAGTCGATTGTCCTATAGTACATAAACATCTCAGAATAGATAAGGTTCGATAATCGATATATCGATAATCGACTAATTACAATTAACATCGAATTTATATTCGCACTAAATAAAACAGCATGTTGGCTTCGATAAAAATACGAACAGAATCGAAACGAACTAGTTTTCAATCGATTCCACTAACCTCGTTATCGGAACGTATCGGATTCTTTCATTTACTATATCGATTCAATAAAATCAACTCGAATTACCATTCGTTGTAAATTATTATAAATTCGTTTCTGTTAGGTGTTCGTTCTCGTTTGTATTTATTTGTATATGTTTCATTATGTTTGATTAATCGTTCGTTTTTATTTGATTTTAATGCTGACAAAAAAATATTGTTATACGGCTTCGTGTTAAAAAGTCATTAAAATATTTTTCATATGCAATCAAAGTAATTAAGTATTGTGTGATTATAACATAATTTGTGTATTTGATTGCCTACATATTTATAATTTTTAAGTACTTACTAGTTGATCTATGATTGGATTGCTTTTCACATACATTGAGTTTTTTATATTACTCTGAAATTGTTGGATATTTTATATTCGTTTAGCAGTCAGTAACGTTTCTGTGCAATTTTTATCCATTCACTTATAGATAAAATTGCAATGTCGTTAATTGTTAATGTCAAAGTTTCTGGTATAACACAGGGGTCCTGGATTTTTACACCGATATTCTCACGGGATCAGAGTTAACGCCGTGCCGGCGAGGTTTTGAAACCTAGTTGCGCTGCTAGTGCATCATAATTTTTCATTTCAGCCGTATCTTCCATCGAAGAAGATATGTTAATCTGTCTGATTCTACCCACTATAAAGAAATGAACATCATTTAAGTCTTCTATCTTTATAAATCTGTCTACTAATTGCATCATTACGATACCACCACGGACATAAACTAAGATTTTATAACCCTTGTCTCGCTGGCATATCGCAATTCTCATGTGTCGCGGTCTTATTACCAGAGCTGTCACATTTGACAGGTCGTTACGAGCCGCATACGTCATAGCGGCTAAGAGTCCAATTGGTGCGCCCACGCACCTCACGTCTCTCCCAGTATTCCTGCTTAGATTGTTTCAGAATACCTATACGTATAAGTAAAACAGCTTCATCTAGATCCTGTTAATAGCCTGTTAGCAATGAATAATGAAGGCTTGGCTAATAGCTATTTATTTCGTCGTAACTAAACTAGATTATGAAATGTACTAAATTAGGTTCGAGGTACTTACTTTAAGCACTATTATGGTGTTCGTTGAGAACGTTTGAATGTTAAAAATAATGATAAACGTGTCAGGTTAAATAAATTAACTTCCTTCCGAGCGTAATCGATCATCTTAGATTACCCTAGTTAGAAGCTTGGCTTAACACATCGGTATCAAATGGATGTATCCGCAGTGAAACATCACCTTTAACTCTGGATGAATAATTGCAGACATTCATCTCTCTTGATGTTATGAAAGTACAGAATTCCCATGACGTATCTGCATGTCATACAGTCGTGTTTTATTGTCGTTTCGAAATAAGCGCCGGTATTACTTGAACCCTGACGAATTGGTTTGCGCGGTACTAATTATTAATGTATAAATACGAAGCAATGGTAGCCACAAAGTTATTGGAGCTCAATTCAAACTGACCGGTTTAAGTTCCACTAAAGGATCATATTAAAATATAAGACCATTATGTGACTTGTAGCAAATCATCGTAAATTATGACTGAGTGTGAACAGCTGATGTGTTATTTGTGATTTTTTTTTCTCAGAAATGTTCATTTCGTCTGTTAACCTTCACTTTCGATGTGTTTTGAAACAGTTTCTGTAATCAATCTTTCGTGTGCGTTTAATGCAATATTTATTCTTGCAATAGTCATTGGTGAAAATAATATGGTTGCGTACAGTGTTTAACCGCAAAGTTAAGATTATTTTGGATTGCATTTTTTATACTTACCGGTCACTCGAATGAAATACATAAGCTATTAAGACATATTTCATGTTAAAATTACAAACCTTCTATAGTCATTTTAACTTCCAAACTAATATTATAAATCCAAAAGTTTGTTTATTTGTTTGTTTGTACCCTTTTCACGGTCAAACGTTTTCAGTGGTAGTATAGGGGATGAAAAAGGACGTAGGATTTTTGATCCCAATTTTCTCGCAGGATCGAGACTTACGTGGGTTAAAAACCGTGGGGCGCAGCTAGTAAATAAAAAATCTTTATTTGTACATAAGTGGTACAAGTTTTCCTAGATCTCTTGATCTTTCCATTTCGGTTTATTTATAAATTCTAAAACTTATATCATATACTATAACAATAGTGGTTGCAGATTAGCATATCAGAGTAGGCTTTTTTGGTGATTTCGGGGTGCAGGAACGGACATTATGAGGTTTGAATGTTATTACGAAGTTTCACGCCTATTGACGTGGTGATAACATGCCCCTTTCAAACTCCGTCGTTACCCAAGAACGAATGACAGTACGCGCTACTTTTAACAAACTCAAAAATACTGTCGCTTACACAACGAACATACGAAAAATCATCCAATATTTTCAACACCCTTTAAAGGTGTCAGGAGAGTTGACTAAGCACTAACTCTTGGCAAGACTGGAGGGTCTTTGTCTAGCTAGACTGGAGTGAGCAACGAAAGGCGAATTCTCACTTACACCGGAACAATTCCTTTGTAGTTAGACCCTCAACACCTTTATAAAACCTTTTAGTGTTATAACAGTCTTTGGATGTATGTATGTTATTACATACATAGTTTTTTTACTATAGTTTAATAAGACGTTTGTCACTCCAGTCTGCCTGTGACCATCTCGTCACCATGAAAGCTGCAAAGTTTGCGCACCGCCAAGTTTAATAAAAGAATAAACAAAAGCGTTTGAATCCATTAAAATCTATTTAAGAATATTAATATTCTTGCCCATATAATATTAATTACTTTTTATCGAATTAAAAAAGAAATTTTGCCTAATTTGTAAACTGGACTGGCGCCAGAAGAAGTCATTCACATTTTAGTCTTATAACGAGTCCGTTACCTACGTGTCAAAAGGTTAAGCCGTATAAAAATCAATGATATCGCTTTAAAAAATCTTTATAACATCATTTTATCTACGCACTCATATAATATACTAGGAGCGCTGCGCGGTTTCGGCTGCGTAACTCCCGGTCCCGTGAGAATATCAAAATATAAAATAGAATAGCCTTAGTCTTCCTCAACAAATTAACTCTACAACACAAAAATCTTTTTTTTCCTGAGATAGCGCGTTCAAAGAAACAAACTCTTCAGCTTTATAATCACTACATAGTATAAAACAAAGTCGTTTTCTCTGTCCCTATATCCCTTTGTATGCTTAAATCTTTAAAACTACGCAACGGATTTTGATGCGGTTTTTTTTAATAGGTAGAGTGATTCAAGAGGAAGGTTTATATGTATAATACATGCATAATATAGCCGTGCAAAGCCGGGGCGGGTCGCTAGTATTAGTATAGATTTTTTACAGGTATTTAACTTCATTAAGCGCTACTTAAAAAAAATTTAATATTCGAGTAAAGATAACCTCAAATTTTACGATTTTTTTTTCTATTTTCCAAAATTCGATGAGCAAAAGTTGTTTGTTAAAGTGCACAAATACACAGAAGTAGCACTCAACCGCTTTTGTGCAATTCTTTTAAATTAGGCTGGTATTTCATCTTTTATAAACTTTTTTAAGTTTATACTTTCATTGAACCTGAAATACCAACTAATCAACAAAAACATAACATTTTGTTGCAATTAAGAGATGAAAACAGGCATGCCACGAAACAATTTTTTTATCAAAAAATGTCATTAGTATCCTCGTAAAATTTAAATATTTGTGTTGAATACAAAAATATGTGAAGAAACATAATAACATCGAAACAATGTAATTTTATATTTTATTAATTTCATCGCCGTCTCGATTAAACCATAAACATGAGACAACAGATATTGATTTCACAAAATATAAAAGTAAAATGTACAACAATATTAAGTAGTTAACCCAAATCAAGCCATTTAAGATGCCTCTACTCGAAATATACGACTTTCCACAAAAATCTTTATTTTTGTAAGATTAAAGGCGGCTTGAGATTGTACCTAAACATATTTAGCTAAATAAAATTTAACTGGTAATCTTAAATTCTATTTCAATAACAAGGTAGATATTAATCAGTTTGACGGTTAATCGTGTTTAAAGTTATATTCGTATTTTATTTTTGTTGTGGCTATGTGTTAAGGTTGAACGTTTCGTATCGCTAAGCAAAGTATTCAGCTAGATGGCGCTGTTTTCCCGAAAGTATATTTTTATTTTATTTTGCTATAATTGACGTGGAATTAAAGTTAAAGTTCTAGTTTGCTGTGAACCTATTTCAAACATAATTTAATTTATTGGGAGTCACAATTTTATGTATTTCGTGAGTACAATTTTTAACTCTTGTCACTATATAAATGACACGCACACATACAAAACAATAAACTGTAGCAACTATAGACTATATTTGACATAGTCCTATAGATACCGATTGGTGTAGTCATTTAGAGCGGCGGGGTAGTGTTTTGAAGAGTCTCGGTTCAAATCTCGATTCAAATATTATTTTTTATTGAAAAAATATTTTTGAATAAATTTTCTAAAATAGGATCAATTTTATGGTAGGTACCTACTGTTAGTAATCAATTTTTTTTAAACTAGGTCGAATTCTGAACGATGCATATTGTACTAGGTCTGAATGGAAAGAGAAAAATAAAGACAAAGTAATGTACAAGGTTTATTTATTTCAAATTAGTTGTATCTTATCTTATATCGGGGGCTGACATAGCCAGCAACACTTCGACCCCTTGGGATCGATTAACGCAGTGATCCCACTAAGAGGAAAAATCCTAGGTATGTTCCTCTGGTTTGGGATATGCATTCCCAAGGAGGCCCATGAGTCTCCTTCGCTTCGCCACTAAGACGGCGCATTCACACAGGATGTGCTCCATAGTTTCTCTGACATCACCGCAGGTTCTGCAGTCAATATTAGAAGTTATCTTCATTTTTAAAAGCATATTATGTCATTGGTTTTGTAAAGCCATGTCAAGGCACCAATCACAGCTCGTGCTTTGCTTTTTCCGTTGTTCAATATAAATTTAGAAGCCCCTCTGGTGCTGCTACCTATGAATTTCTTCGAATGTAGTAGCCCTTCACTGATTTCCCACTCTTGCGTGTGTTTCTTATCAACGTAATCCTTTACGGCCTTTGTGATTGTGCATGCTGGCAGGCCCGTACATGGTTCTGGTCCAAGCATAGCACTTGCCGATCATGTTCTTGCAGCTCATCAGCCTTATCATTTCCTGCTATTCCATCCTATATTTTATTTTTGGTTTTTCTATTTACTGACTACTTGACATCTCTGTTGACTCTCCGTTGCCTAGGTAACAAGCGCGCATCTAGTGCGAGGCAAAGTATCGACTGGGTGTATGTTGCCAGTGTGTACAACAAACAGTACCAAAAAAACAACAAGACTGCTTGGTTTTTTTCTCGCGCATTACTATACTTCATTTATATTTTATTATATTTTTATACTATTAATTAAATGCAAACAAGTATAAATGTTTATTTATTTATTATATACGTAAAGTGATAATTTGATAAGTCTCTCAAAATAATGTATAATTTAAGTATCAAAAGTGACGCGACAGTGCCAAAAGTTACATAAAATCTTGCAGGTGTAGGTGTGGCAGCACTGAGTTGAATATCATGCAATTGAAAATATTTTGATTTTTTATTAGACAGATTAGACGGAGAGGCAACGTCGCCCTTATCCAGCAAACTGTATTGCGGCTCTGCTCTAGCGTAATTGCGTGTTCCTGCTTCCACACACAACGCGACAACGTCGCGTGTTTCCACACATCTATGCGTCACTCACACTATGACCATACGTCAATATAACCGTGCACCACCACATACGTAAAATTGGTCTCTTTTTTCACGCTGAAACAGAGTACTTCCTGGATGTTAAACAGTGATATTTTTGGTCTGCCCCTACAACAGCTTAAATTAGGCCTACTTTAAGTCATAATAAGTTAAATGTCTCAGTATAAAACGTAGGAAACTCTTAAACATTTAGTAGGGAAAACGTATCACCTTAACGTGTAAATGTCTTTAAAAATTTACCGAAGAGGTGATAAGTAAAAAGTTTTTAGTAGTAACTGACGTAGCAATCACTAGCAAAAACTAAATAACGGATGTGACATGTGACGTCATAATTAGTAAAAGATGTTGGTATTGTATAAAAATGCGAACTCTTATTTTCGTTCAGGCATATTATTATGTGTTATTTTTTCTCTCGTATATTTAGTGCTATAGTTTACCATGTAAATAACGTTTGTTTTAAATAAATATTTTCGTTTGTTTGTTAAAATAAGTTTTAATATAATGACTAAACGTATTTACTGCGGCTGGATCCCTCTTACACCCTACTCGATGTTTTAATCCATAAAGGGCCACCTTAAATGATACTCGCCTTGTAAAATCAATAAGCAATATTATTGTCGTGTTTTACGCAAAAATATTGATGGATTGACCTTAACTTACAATGTATCGAGACATTACTCGCCCGTCGCGTGCTTAATTGATGTGTTTATCGATTAAAAATATCGATTACGATAAATATTGTTTTACATTCGTTCTGTTTATTTTTTTACACGCAGCAGAGCAGACGAAAATCCGTTCAGCAGTTTTTAAGTTTATTCGTAGAGCGCCCAGTTCGACAAGATTATTTTCCGAAAACTTCATCAAGCATCGGCATCGTAGGTAAAGTTGTATGTGAAATAAATGCTTTTCTTTATACTTTTCTAAGACATTTTTCTCGTAAACACAACTAAAAGTTAAAGATTCAGAAAATGCAAATTGTGGCATATTTAATTCAAAATGGCGGTGAAAGCTCCTACCCCGTATGGCCAAAAACTTGGTTTTACCTCAATTGGACCATACTTTAGCAAAAAAAAATCCTCGTGACCACGCGGTTATTACAACGTAGCCAAAACGCCAAGCAAATAAAACTAAAATTTGCGATTCGTGAAAATAATAACTAGACTGTGAAATGTAAATGCGAATAAATCAGTCAACAAAAGCTAGTCGGTTATTTAACTGTTACATAAGTAACTATGTATATAAATAAAAACGGTAATGTTCTTTGTTTCTCGTAATCGTTGTCCTTGCGTGCATCCGTGTATGACGGTGAATCGCGTGCGCATAACTTCATCGACATTTATTATTTACTAGCTGTGACCTGCGGTTGGAATTGTGTAAGTCCTGATCCCGTGGCAATATAAAAAAGTAGCCTATAGCCTTCCTCGATTAGTGCGTTCAACCAAACAAACAAACTCTTTAGCTTTATGATAATTAGTAACTAGAAAGTGCGTTAGCCAGCACTTCTAAAAATATTTATCCCTTATATTTTTAGTCTGGATAATACTTGATACTTTGTTAAGTAATAAGGGGGATAAGTACATATTTTTTCATAGATATCATTATAATTATTAATAATGTAAATACAAAAGTCTTCTGTTTGTCCGTTACGTTTTTTTTTACGCCTAAACCATTTGTTGAATTTTGGTATACATAGATAGGCTACGTTTTGTCCCGGAATAACCTGGCTGTAATCGCGGAGAGCATATTTGTGGTCCAACCTCTTTTCTTGCTGACATATTTCTTACTTTATTTTTGCCACCTTGTTTTCTAAGTTATCAAGGTTCAAATTGCCATAGCTATATTTTATAGTTGCCAAGCTGTCAACTAGAATGTGTAATTGTTCGTACAACGTTTTCAAACTTGACTGTCATGTTTTGCAACGCGTAAGAATCTGCAGTTTTTTATTTCGAACGAATGAGATGTGTTACTTGTTCAATTTGATTAATTTTGAGATGTGTTTGTTCAATTTGATTAATTTTGAGATGTGTTTGTTCAATTTGATTAATTTTGATTAGTTTTATTGTCTGTTAGATTACAGTTAATTCACGCGGGATCCGTTATTGGCTGTTGTTTTTTGACGAACGTTGTTTTAAAAGACGGTTTGTAATTAAGAAGTGACCTTCTTAGTATCACGAATCGTGAAAAATATTTTCAAGAATAGTGATTCCTGTTAACATGGTCATTAAAAACCATTGCCGCCATAAAGTGATAGGTTTTCCTCCTATGGGCATCAAGTAACGGCCAAAAATTTTGTATATAATAATATTGTTTTTTTTTTTTAAATTATGTCCTTTATACGTTGCTATGGAATTAATTAAAAAGTGGCTACGTAAAAAAAACGACGATAATTTTTCGTGATAACGTCATAAAAAATATTGATGGTACTGGTTACTATAGCAACGATAATACGTTGCAATGGTTACCTTGTCAATAACATGACTCGTTCCCAAAACATGAAACGTGACGTCATGTTTTTTTTGTGAATACAGGTGTTCATCAATTTATTAGACATTATCACGTCAAAAACCTACTCAGCCAGTCTTCATACTCATATTATTTCTCCGCACAAAAACTACCATACCGATTGCGATGAAACTTGGTAGATAGTATGTAAATAGATAGGTCCTGGAGTCCTAGAATAATATTCTACATTGAATCCTGATCACTAATTAACACGGTGGGTGAAATCGAAAGCCGCAGCTAGTAATTTAATAGTAATCTATTTTCACGGATTCTCTTGTCTCAGTTTCCATTGTTTCAATTTTTTATCCTAATCACAAATCATTTAAAAAATAGCTTAAAAAATCGACAAATCGTTTGTCTTCGTTTCGTTCGACTTAACAAAAAGCAAATTACTCAACCCCACCCCACCTATTTGGATAATCGCTTGGACCCGAATCTCAACTGACAGACGGACAAAAAATACGACTCCAGTTGATAAATGGGAGAGCAAGAAGGGTTTTCTAGTTCGTTAAATGGCGTAAATGGAAAAATTTGGACTTATTTTTTCGAAAACTGGCATTTTTAAGAGTCATTTGCAAAATCCAAACGCAGATATATAGTCACAATGTAACAGATATTATAAGGAATGGGAGTGGTGCTAATCTAACAGACACTGGATTAGCTACACCCATCAGATATCTGTCGACTTTGCGTCGGGGGTTAAAAAAACTACATAATCGCGTCATGTTATCCAAGCTTTAAAATTGAACCAAAATCGTTTTAACATAATAAAATGCTCGTAGTTACGCCACCAGATGTGTTATTGTATTCTCAGATACAATAAACGGCTTTAAAATAACTGATCTCAGTTTTACGACTACCTTCAAATTATTGTTGTTAATCGACTCCTGTTGTCTGCTTTCTCTTGCAATTTGCACCTCAATACAAAACCAGACGACGCGACGGACATTTCGATTGTGTTTTAACCGACTTCAAAAAAAAGGAAGAGGTTTCAATTCGTCATGGTATATAGCAGCACTCCGAAGTTTTACTCGAGTGGAAATATCGGGATAAAAAGTATCAATGTATTCTCATACCAAGTTTCATCAAGTCCGTGGTAAGAAGCTTTAGCGTAGCGGTAGCTGCGTACGTGACGTACATTGCTAAGTAAGTACACGAAGCTAAGTTACTGAAGAGCACCGCTAAAATGAAGCGAAGGTCATGGGTTCAAATCTCACCGGTAACAAAAATGAATGGGAAGGATTTCAATTTCAGACTACTTTACTTCTAATGGGCTAATCTAATCTAAACTGATCGGCAAACAAAAAACAAGTGAACGTCCATCGGCCAACTTATGTTGTTAGTCTGTTTTTAGGTGTGAGACAACTAACTTAAGAGCTAAGGGTTTTACGATAGTTGTCTCATTTGCTGACGATGTTGTCCGAATTATGAAACGTATTATTGTCGCCAGTGCGTGGTAGCTCTTGATCCAAACTTATGATAAAAGTTTTTATCTTTTATGCTTGCCTATTCACTCTAGACTTGAAGACTCCCAAGGTTTGGGGGGACCACGACGCGGACAGAGAGTTTTACTTCTTAGCAGTGCTCGCGAGAAAGGTGGATGCGTGGCGTTTTGTACGCGAAATTGGAACGTCTATCATGTGTGTGTGGATTGGATAGCGATCTTATTGGCCAATAATGTCACAGTAATAGCCAAACTCCTCCCTCCCTAAACCAATCACGATCTTTAGCAATGGATAAGATGTCTTTCCTATAGGAGTTCAGGATAAGTAAGGACTCCTTTTCCATCGCCTTTTGGGTCTACTTTCTGCGATTTGTAAAGATTCGGTAGGGACTCATAATTATTGTGCTCGCCAATTGTCCAAGCGGGACATTGAAAAATGCAGGTGATTTTTCTTAGTTTGTTTTATTTCCGAAGATGCGAGACAGTTGATATTAAAAGTACAAAAGTTCGTGAGATAGACGACGCGGGCGCACGATATACGGTCGGTTGGCGTGTGTGTCGTAGCTCGACGCGGAGGCTCGGCGCCGCCTCCCTCTCTTCACCTCATGTCGTACCCCTGAGATGTCTATATGTATAAGTATGTAGTGTCGCGCGACGTACAGGGCGCGTACATCTTCCGGGGCCTTGAAAGCAGCAACAAACGGCGGCTTTCAACAGTCATCTTTCATCGATGTGGGTAGAGGGCACATTTTGTTAATTGCCCTTCTGAAGACTCCAGTGCTTGTGGTTACGTCCGCCACGCGAGCAACACCATCAGCTCCGGGATATAATTGTTTGACTCGAGCGAGGCGCCATTGAAGTGGAGGTGTATTGTCATCTTTAAGCAAGACCAGGTCCCCGACGTGGAGTTCCTGTTGATGTGTTTTCCACTTCGCGCGCTGCTGCAGCTCTGCGATGAATTCTTTACGCCATCTCTCCCAAAAATGTTGCCTCAGCTTTTCTATATATCGGTACCTATTGGGCCGCTTCTCGTCGATAGGTATGTGCGGTAGTGACGTCAATGGTCGACCAATCAGGAAGTGCCCTGGAGTTAAGGGAGATGGGTCTGAGGGATCTGATGACAAGGGGGAGAGTGGACGTGAATTGAGGATGGCCTCAATTTGTATGAACAACGTGGCTAGCTCCTCAAATGTCAAGGAAGCGTTACCTATGACACGCCGTAAATGGTGCTTGGCGGATTTTACACCCGCTTCCCATATACCTCCGAAATTAGGTGCGTAAGCGGGACTAAATTTAAATTGTATGCCTTCATTGCACGCGAATTCGGACACAGACTGACGGCTCGACTTTAGAAGTTTATTTAATTCATTATTTGCGCCTTTGAAATTTGTGCCATTATCGCAATAAATGACGGAGGGTTTACCCCTTCTTGCTATAAACCGACGCAATGATAATATAAAAGATTCGGTACTTAAGTCGCTAACCAATTCCAAATGCACTGCCTTAGAAGTAAGACAGACAAACAAACACAAATAGCATTTAGTTATGCGATTACCTTTACCCTTACGACTAGATATCATAAACGGACCAGCCATATCGACTCCACACGTATAAAATGCGAAGGTGGGAGTATTTCTCTCGGAAGGTAAATTACCCATTATGGGCTGCACAGTCGATCCTCGCAGACGCACACAAATTGTGCATTTTTTGGGAACGCTACGAGCTAAGTTTCTACCCCCGATAGGCCAGAACTGCTCACGAACAGATGCGAGAAGCGATTGGGGACCAGCATGAAATAAGCGTATATGTTCATGAACCATAATAAGTCTGGTCAGGTGATGTTTAGCATCTAAAATCCTGGGGTGCTTTTTATCAAAATCGAATTCCGAATTTTGAATTCGACCACCTACTCTAAGCACTCCGTCAGAGTCTAAGAACGGAGTGAGAGGTAGCAGTTTGGATTTTCGATGGAGCGGTGTCTTGCTTGAGACACACTCAATTTCTTGAGCGAATGACTCAGCTTGACTAAACCGAACTAAAACTGTCAAGGAATTATTCATTTCACCAGCGTTAATAGGTCCAACTAACTTACTACTATTAGGCTTACAATTATTAATGAACCGGAGAACATATGCGAATGTCCGTTTTAATTTGTTAAAGTTTGAGAACCTTGTAATGAAATTATCGTTTATGACACTGGTGACATTACATTTGAGCGAACTCTTAGGGACCTTTATCTCTGGAAGTGGGGTATTATTACAAGTATGAGTCTGTTTGGGCCAATGACCGGGTTCCGACTTGAGGTACGAAGGTCCTTCCCACCAAAGGGATGAAGATCGTAACTGGTTGGGACTAATGCCTCTGGATGCCAAGTCGGCGGGATTTTCATCCGTAGGTACATGATAAAAAGTAAAACCTGGTGTCAGCTCATTTACTTCATTGACTCGATTACATACAAAGGCCTTCAAATCCTTCGACGGTGTCTTCAACCAACCCAGAACCACGGTCGAGTCGGTCCAGATGAATTTGTGTGAAATGGTACACCTTAATGACTGCAAGACCTTTGAAGACAAGCGTGCACCTAAAAGTGCACCGCACAATTCCAGGCGCGGAATCGTGACTGGTTTTGTAGGAGCTACTCTGGCTTTGGCGCATAGTAGCTTAACTGACACTAGATTGGAGGAGTTTTGAGACCGAAGGTAAACGCATGCTGCGTAGGCATGTTGAGAGGCATCGACAAAACAATGCAGTTCAATATTAGTAGGCGAGTCACAAATAACTAATCGCGGGACTTGGATATCGAATAATACAGCAAATTCGTTAAGTAACTTCTTCCAGTCTCGGGCAATATCTGCTGGAACTGCCTCATCCCAATCTAGTTTGGTCAACCACAACTGTTGTAATAAAATTTTGGCTACTATAATGCATGCCGATAGTAAACCTAACGGGTCAAATATTTTAGAAGTAGTGGAGATTACGGTTCTCTTAGTTATTTCTCTGGCGGGCTCTAAGTCCGCGGAAAACTGAAGCGTGTCACGTTTAGGTGAGTAATTAAATCCTAACACACTAGACTCTTTAAATAAATCTAACGACTTTAAAGTATCTGATTCGAGTAATGATAGCTGAGGGCAATTGGTCCTAAACTTACGTAGCGGTAAGCAAGCGGATTCTAACACCCGAACTACCCCCTTCATAATATGTTCTAGACCTTCAGCAGAGTCACAGCCCGTATTAAGATCATCTACGTAAAAGTCGTGTTTGATGACATCAGCTATGACGTCATCTGGGCATTCAATGGCTAATTGCAGCAAACACCTAGTACTCAAAAATGGGGCGCTTGCCGTGCCGTATGTGACTGTATTCAGCTGTAAAACGTCTAGCGGTTGGTCAGGCTCGTCGCGCCACAGTACCAGTTGTAGATGGCGCTGTTCTCTGACTATTTCTAATTGACGGTAAAATTTCTCAATGTCTGCGATCAACACGAACTTGTGCTGACGAAAGCGCAGTAAAATCGACATAAGGTCACTTTGTACCACCGGGCCTACCATTTGAATATCGTTCAGTGACTTACCCGTCGAAGTTTTAAACGATGCGTTAAATACAACACGTAATTTGGTAGTATCGTGATTTTCTTTTAGTACTGCATGGTGTGGCATGTAGTACCCGAATTGCGGGGGTTCAACTTTAGTGAGATGACCCAATTGAGCATATTCCTGAAGAAACTCCCTATATCTTTGTTTAAGGTTAGGCTGTCTTTCGAGTTTCTTTTCTAAATTCAGAAAACACTTCTTGGCTACATAAAACGTTTTACCTAATGCAATTGCAGGATCTGACTTTAATGGCATAGATACCGAAAATCGACCAGACGGTAAGCGGGTTACGGTTTCCCTAAAGTGCGACTCACACAGCTGTTCTTCTGGTGAGTGCGTTTTGCCTTGAGGCAAGTCATCGATTTCCCAGAACTTTTCGAGGGACTCACGAATTTCTTGGGTAAAGTTACAGTGGGTTCTAGGGTTCGGGTTCGACTGGCAGCCTACGACGGGGCCAGCAACCAACCATCCCAATTGAGAACTCTGTAGTACTGGTTTATTGGGACCGAGCTTAACAATGTTAGAACCAATGATATGCCAGTAGACATCCGCCCCCAACAAAATGTCAATCTGTGACGGGCAGGAAAATGTAGGGTCGGCAAGTTCAATGGTATCGGGTATCTGCAAGTTCCGGCAATTTACTTCAGAATTAGGCAACATATTAGTTATATGCGGAATTATCAGTAATTGAACATTAATCATAAAATCGTTAACGCGTGATTTTAATTTAAGACGACAAACTTCAGTTATATTACAAGCAGCGTTGTTAACTCCTACTATATTAATCGGTTCTGAGTCACATGATAACCCTAGCTTAGATTTAAATTTCTCTGTCATCAAAGAGGATTGACTACCGGTATCTAGTAGTGTGCGAGCGGTGTATATACCCTTTTCAGTAACTACTTGAACTAAGGCTGTACATAGCAACACTTGGCCCGCAGCGCCTGCGGATAGCGACAAAGAGAGTGAACTAGAAGGTTGAGTGCCGTCAGGAGCTGAGCTAGAAAACCGAGTATCGTCCGCGGTGTGTAAAAGAGTATTGTGTCTCTTCCTACAAACGCGACATCCGCCCTTCAACTTACACTTGGAAGTTGCGTGACCTGTACATAGACAAGTGTTACACAAATGTAACTTGTTTACCTCTGCAAACCTATCTGGTACACTCATCGCCTTGAACTTAGCGCATCTGTAAACCGGATGGCCTTTGTTGTCACATATTTTACAACTACCCACATTTTGAGTTTTATCAACGGACACAACAAAGCTCTGATTGGTGGCAGGGTTTTGCCTTGGTTTAAATTTGGGGTCGGTTTTAGTGTCGCTACGGTTACTAAAAGCTGTCTCGAGTACATCGGCCCGACCGCGCAAAAACGTGAAGAATTCGGTTATAGTGGGTAGGTTAGTGTGTTCACACTTGTACTCCTCCCATCGTTTACTAGTGTTGATATCTAGCTTACTAGCCACTATGTAAATAACTAACGAGTCCCACTTGTCAGTGGGTTGACCGAGACTATCTAATGCTCGCAAATGTTTGGACACGTGATCGACAATAAAACGTAATGCCTTGAAGGACTCCCGTGCCAGCGGTTCGATACTCAATAGCGTTTTTAAATGATTATTTATTAAAATATTTTTATTATGATACCTCTGGCACAAAAGTCCCCACGCTACCTTATAGTTTTGAGAGCTAAATTCAATAGACTTAATTACAACAGAAGCGCTACCCTCCAATGCAGCACGTAGGTAGTGGAACTTATTAATATCAGGAATGTTCTCATTAGAATTAATCATAGACTCGAAAGTATCTTTAAACTCCAGCCATTGTAAATAATTACCATCGAACGTAGGTAGCTTAATCGTAGGTAACTTAATGCTATTGAACATTTTAGATTGACAGCTAACTGCATCCAGGGAATTTTCTTTAACCGAACCTTGTACCGTGCCCTGTTTGTACACGGTAGCCGTCTCCAGAATGTCCTGACAAATAGCTAGTCCAGCAATAAATTGGTTCTCGATAAGCTCACGTTCTTTAACCTGAATGTCAACATCAGCGTGGAGAATGTCTATTTCCGATTGTGTTTCCTCATATTCCTGCATTAAAAGTTGTACCTTACTTATTTTTAACTCTAACTCCTTACACTTAGCAGAGGTAATCGCACCAATATCTAATTGCTTAATGTTATTTGTGTAGTCTGTAAATCGAGTTAATTGACCTTTTATTATGCTTCTGCGTTTTAATAATTTAGGCAAATCATCTATGCATTTGGGATCGTTAGCGGTTTCCGACCTAGAAGCCCGAAGGTCCTTCCCCACAAAAGGCTGAGGGTTTGATGGAAACATAATGATATACTTAACTCACTAATTAATAAAAGAAAAAAAAACAAATAATGAACACAACAAAATTAAATAAATACTTACTAGCGCAAACAAAATAATGAATTAAATAAGACTTACGTTTAGCTGTACGTAGACACAGTGTAAATCAGTGTTGGTACGGCGCGACTCAAGATTGCTCTCGCCGAGCACACAGCACGAGCCAGCAAGCTGCGTCCGCGCGCACAAAGCGGGCGAAGCGCGCGTCAACTACCTACTGCGCGAGCGCAGCCTCGCACCCCTTACCTTACGTACAGGCTTGTTATTGCGCAGAGAATAATCAATAGGTAGCTTAAATACCTATTAAATCACAAAAGTATTATATTAGTTTACTAACAAAGAACATAATATAGGTACCTTTTATTTACGTACGTTCTAGAAGGTTTATTTATTTAAGCAATAATAGGTAGGTAATTATAATTGAGCCAACAATTTTTAGATAGAAAAGTAATAAATCATTAAAGCTTTGTAAGCTGCAGTAATGGAATATGTGATGATAACCTTTGAATTATAATGATTTGTAATGAAGAAAATGAAGAAAGACTGTTGTTTTTTATAGTAAACAACTGCTTTAAGCAATAGAAGTTTAAGTAGGAAAAAGATGAATTGCACTTTTAATTTTATGTAATACAATAAGAATACGCTGGGTAGGCAATTGGCAATAGTTACTCGTAGCGTAGGTATATAGGTGAATGAAATGAAAAATAAGCACAGTGTGCGTAATTTTAAGGAATATTACGACTTACTATTTATGTGCACTATGTAAATAATGATAAATGCTTGACACTTGAAAAGCTAGTTTAGCCGACCATAAAATATGACACAGTAGGGATCGGAACACGGGAATTAGAACGGATAAAACAGGATTAAGGCTTACTTCCCTTGGGATTGACCTCCAGACGTTCTCAGCAGGCCCCAGGAGCAGCACTTCCCTTTATGTACGAAATTCCAGGCGTCCAAATAGTCCGATATGTGTAAGTAGGTATGCCGCGTCACCACGTCGATGGACTTTAATACGATTTGCTTGATGTATACGGCACTGTTTCAAATGTTCAGGTTGCCACAATATTCGAATGGTACGGTCGCCACAATGTCCAAGCGGGACATTGAAAAATGCAGGTGATTTTTCTTAGTTTGTTTTATTTCCGAAGATGCGAGACAGTTGATATTAAAAGTACAAAAGTTCGTGAGATAGACGACGCGGGCGCACGATATACGGTCGGTTGGCGTGTGTGTCGTAGCTCGACGCGGAGGCTCGGCGCCGCCTCCCTCTCTTCACCTCATGTCGTACCCCTGAGATGTCTATATGTATAAGTATGTAGTGTCGCGCGACGTACAGGGCGCGTACACCAATCATGTAGCTACGTGTCGTGCGGGTTAAGTAAATCCAAGTGATCATTATTTTGATAGGTGACCGATTAACCGTTTGGCAATGCTTCTACTTCACTTTAGTTCATAACCTTGATATCAATGTAAGTGCAATTAGCCGGATCTTTGCTCTGTTACCACATCCGTGTCATTTCCACAACAGTGCCTTTAAAAAACATTACGAGCGCGAATAGTACTTGTTCTGGACGACATTTTTGCATATCAGATTTAGACACGGACCTTGTTACATTAAGATTAAGTTTCTTAATATGAACGTTTGAAATCGAGAAATCTGTAAAAATTATCAGATGGCTTAGAACAAAGCCTCGGGATACAGTATGTGTTGCTGATGGTTTCATATTATAAGTTTTTCTTGGTGTTCATAAAGTGGATACGGGATTTTCTTCATAAGAAGAACTAAAAGTAGTTCGATACAAACATCATGGAGATATGAAATGATGTATATTGCTGGATATTGCACACAGTACCATGTAACTCCCAGCTAAGCAACTATGCTTGTAATATAGGTGCCAAACAACAGATAGAATAGTTTATTTAGAATGTTTCAATTTTAGTAAATACGAAAGTAACTCTGTCTTTCTATCTTTTACCTTTTTACGCCTAAACAGCTGAATCAATGTTTTAGGAATTTTGGAATAGAGATCTGGGTGGTACGTGTCTAGAAGGTGAACTTAGGCTACTTTTATCCTTATATCAATATTCCCCATATTCCCCAAATGCTACCCCCCAAATGGGGATAGCGGGATATTTCGTGGCATTAACCCCAAATTGATAATCTAGCCAATTTAGGGGATAATGGAAATTAAAAGTTGAGGATACGCGGGTGAAACCGCGAGGCCTAGCTGAACCTATGAATAAGATACAAACAAACCAAATGTACTATTTAGTCGTGACACAAGCGCCAATGTTCACGGTTATCAGTGCGCACTGCGCCCGCGCATCACGCTATTGAACTTGTCCACACCATTCGTGCCATTGTCCTGGCACCCGACTAAACAACCGACTGGTTGATAAACATCGAATGCGGAACACGAATTCTTAGGTACCTAGGCCTACACAAAAAGTCAAGCTTTAAAAGCTCAAGTTCCTTGGTTTTAATACTCAGTTGAATTTCGACCTATTCCAATCAAAGAGATTTAAACTTTAACAAAGTAGACTTAAGGACGTTGTTCATACAAAAAATTTGCCGTTGTTTTTAGTTTTTTTATTAATGTCTACTTCTGGTAATATATGTAATTGAAAATCTTTGTATCCAATAGATTAGTTCGTCTTCAAGTTTTTTTTAACTAACCATATTTTTTTGTTTCAGGTATGTTGACCATAACGATACCATAATCTGCGAACTAACTGTACTCGTAAGTAACGTTAATTTTCTCACGAAATAAGAATAGCAATACCAGCCATTTTTAACACCGATATCAATTCAAATCAGGTACATCCGTTCTGCTCGAACTCCAAATCGGACCATAACAACAAAAAATTATAATAAAGATTAAATATAATTTTTAACTGTACCTGTAAACGGTATTAAATCTGTTTGCGTTTCTCGAAACGTATTTTGATACGCTTGTTTGATATAAAAACTCGTTTGTATTTGTTCGCGGTTTTTTTGCTTTGATACCCCCAGGTCGTTGACTTCTGATGAACCCTGGGTTCATGACCTGTTACGGGATATTAATGCAAAAAGTAATCCAGATAAGGAGGTAGAAATGATGAGTACTGTAGACTGGCTGGCCCCGTTTTACCTGACAATAGCATCAACCATAGAAATGTGACAATTTGGACCTGATATTGACAAATAGTAATGCCGCTTAATAGTGAGGATAAAAGTTCAGCTCTACAAACTATTGGTCCAAGGACTCTAGATAGCCCATTTATAAGACCTAAGACTCAAGCAACTAAAGCAAGCATTCAAGTCAACAAAAACAACAACTCATTATAAATAAGATATGATTATTATACGCCTATGGTGTCCCACTGTTGGGCAAAGGCTTCTCTACTCCCCTTTCACTGATCGCGATCTTGTGCAATCTGCCAAAAAAATGTCCTCATCTTGTCATCTTGCCACCTTCGACGTGGTTTGCTGGGGAATCAAAGTTTATGCATGCGGCTGATATAGGCGCGGCTTTTTGGGTGACGTCGGCTACCCGAATAAATAAGATAAAAAAGTCATATATTATGAACAATGTTTATACTTCAATCCAATATAATCCATCTTTTAATATTTACCTTCGCATTGCGCAAAATTCAGGGATTCACCTTATTCGAATGCAAGCAATTATCACGGTACGGTACTCATGTATGTTATTATCGTGCTAATCTTATCATTAATGATACAGCAGTGGCCTGGCAAGGAACCGCCGAAGCGGCGCCCGCGCATCTCATGTAATATTAATGTTATAAGCGCTATCTGTTACACACAATTATAAAACTATTATAGCATGAAATATCTATATAATTTGACACCGTTTTTTTTTCTATAAATGTGGAGATATCAAAAGTGATCTTAAGAGTGGAATTTCGAAAAACCATTAGTGGATGGATACCATGAAGTGGATACCTAACCTACACTTTACAAAAAACACATACCCTCCAAATTTTGACGACCCAGTTGGCATAATGGTCAGCATGCCGGACTGCCAAACACGATTGGGTTCGATTCCCGCCTCAGACAAGTATTTATGCTGAGATATTTGTCTGTGGTCTGGTTGTTTCTATGTATTATAAGTATATATTTACAAAAGAAAAGTATATAAGTATGTCCGTTGTCTAGCACCCATAACACAAATTACTAGTTACTTAGCTTGGGGCTAGATGGCGATGTGTGGAATGTCCTGCAATATATTTATTTATTTATTTCATGTCTCTAAAACCAGAGGTTTAAGCCGTGCGCTAATATATCAGTCAGTCAGGACTTTGAATTTGATATCTATAGAATTCACTTCTGCATGTTTACAGCTTTTGTTCAAAACATCTTTTATATGTGCTCCTTTACACAAAGGTGACTAGTTAAGATTAAGAAGTTACACTACTGTTCCTTATTTATCAATGACAATTAAAAAGATTTATCGTAGTTAATTTGTATTATTTATTGATTCTCATTAATATTATGCAGCATTTATTCTACATTACTTTCTTGTTCGTATGCTAATACATCAGCATCAAGAACTCGAAGTATATAATATTGTTGCAAGCTAAAGCCTTATTCGCTAATGTAATGCGTCGCCGGTTAATTGCGCTCCCATCTGTCACTTGTCAATCTGACACGTGACATTAACTTGACATCTGTCAACGGTTGTCATTACCGCATACTTTGTACAGCGGGATGGGAATGAGGGCTTTTAGGTCTTGATTTAAAAAGTAGTTACTATTGAATCTATGGGTGGCGCTGGTTGATGAATAAAGTGTCGAAAGTGAGACTTTACAAATGAGAGTTTTCTTATCGCTTTATAGCTTCAGCAAGACAAGCGACTGCAATCGCAATCAAAAATCCGTTGCGAAAAATATTATCAAAAAGAAGGGAATTTATTTATACTTTATGACAGCTGCACTAATCCGTTTATTGACATTGTCATTTTAATTTTGATAGCTACACAGCGCCATTTGTGAACAATTTTAGAAACATGACCACGAAAATACCTCATTGAGACACAATTATTCTAGCAAAACGTATTGAATCAATTAGTTTATGCATTGCTAACAAACAACTCTTTATGTTTTTACTGTATATTTTAATATTTATTATGTGAACGTTGCAATTCTTTGAAGTTTAATCATTCATGCGACTTCTGGTAAATTACTGGACTGGACTAATAAAGATGTAATGCAGTTTTTGTTTGTATAATTAACATAGCCCGTGTGATCCCCGGCTTAGATAGGTTTATTCCATCTCTTCCCGTGGGTGTCGTAGAAGGGGACTAAAGGAAGGTGTTATCTACATTACTGCGCCGACCCCTAATAATTCGGATAGTAAAAAGATTAATAAAACATTCCTGCTTAAAATATTGACGGAAGCAATGCGATTATGCTCAAGTGGTTCTCCTGTCAATATTGTGTAGATAATACCAGGTGGACCATCTACTTTCTCTTGTCATTGATAGACATGTTGACACATAGACAGATAAACCGATTTAGAAATGAGACACATAGTTCACACTAGCTTAGTAGTTTCTTTATAGAACAAGCAAGCAAGCAAACATACAGGTGAAACTAATAAAAGCGTGTTAAAAAAGAGGAGTTCGCTAAAGCATAAAACCCCGATGATTTAGAGAAAAATTCTGAACAACAGGATAAAGGTATGGTGGACGACGATAGTCTTTTAATTTGTGCTGGAGTCAAGCATTGTCATGATGATGATCAGCAGACAACCTTGTTCAATATCGAGGGTCGCATGGCGCCGCTTAAGGTTGATTGAAGATATTAATCAAAATTTGCATCGTCATGGAATTTTAAAGACATCGCTTATTGAACAAAATTGATGTTATTAACAGGGACCGAAAAACCGATATTTTAGGATACTTGAAATTCAGATACCCCTATGCAAAGATATCTTAATTTAAAATAGAATTACGGTACCCAAAAATAATGATATCGCAAAATTTTGGTATCTAAAAATAAATGGTTTATGAACCGTTCATGAACAGTATTTTTGAGATGTTTGTAAAAATGGCAACGTCGCTTTTTCGTTCGACTGAATCTAGCAATTTACATCTAGTGCAGCTCCCAGTCCTAACAAAAATCAGTTTTATGGTCCCATCGTAAAGAAAGCATGAAACTTGGCATGAACGTAGCTGTCATATATGTGCTTCAATTTCGATATGGAAGCACGTCGAGAAATTATTGTATCCCCCCTTTTCCCCCCCTTTTTGTGCCAAATTAGAGTTTTTTGCATTTTGTATGAAAACGGTTCAAACTGTCAATGAGCAATATGATCCTCATTAAACTCACTACAACAATCTCCTTGGAAGTATGTAGATCGGACTTATAGTTTAGAAGCTGTAAGTGATTTTAACGCCCCCTCGACCCTGTTTTGTATCAACCCTAATGAGTTTTTTGATTTTATTATAAAAACGATTAAAGCCACATCAAAACTGTCAATGACCAATTTGTTCTTCATTAAATTCTCTATAATAATTATCTTGGAAGTATGTTGATAGGACTTATAATTTTCGAAATATGCTTACTTTTCTTTCAATTCGGTCAGTAAAAATGGACACAAAAACGCTATACATCGAAAAAAAAATATATATTTTTAATACGTTATTAGACCCTCCGAGAGTAGTCTATTCCTGAGTTGTCATCCTTGAAAACCCTGGGCTTCTCCTATGGTGCTATCTGGCACGTGTTTTAGTTTTTTAGAAAAAACTACCCCTTGAAAGCGTTTTCCAGGTATGTTTGTTTTATATGTTTGTTTATTAACTTCTCAACTGGCCTACAAACCCCCGAGCGGTTTTTCGGCCGAAACGCTACACTGGCCAAAACCGCTCGGGGGTTTCGGGCGTATTTTGATGTTTTTTACGTCTAATGAATGAATGTATGTCAAGATCAAGTATAGCCAACCTATTCTGGGATGTACATGAGTTGCATATAAAACCATACTACTTAATTTGGTAAGGTTATAATCGTTCAATGTCAATGTCACTTCGATCAATTGCCTTTGACGGCCATGTTTGTTTGTTTTTGTTTTGGACAGTGCGCGTTTCGACTTAATTAATATTGTTTTCATTTGTTTTATGTGTTGTGTTTTGTGATAAAACAACGCCTGGGTAACTAGATCACCTCACTTTGTATTATTAACTCATAAATTTCGCAGGAGATATTAGTTTCTTTAGGAAATTTTTTTGCAATTTTTTTGCAAGTGCATTTTGCAAATTTGCACTTCACTCTGCAATTACTCACATTATTTGTTCAAGTACTAATATTTAAACTATGTCATCTAAATAGGAAATTTCATTCTGAATGCAGAAAGGTATCAATGTTATGAATTAGTCAAACCAAAATTAATTTATATGCATAAACGGGTCTGCCCCCTTCAAGCGGCCATTTTTTTTCGACTTGGCCAGTCAACGGCTACTTTCTGCTCCGAAAAGAAAATCGCTCGGGGGTTTGTAGGCCAGTTGAGAAGTTAATTGTCAATTTCATAGTCTAGGTCGTTTTTAATACAGAAATTTTAAAAATAACTATTCAGAATAATGTTTTCATCATTAAACAAAATTCAACTTTAAGAAACCGTAAACAATTTCTTTGTTTCTGAGAAAACTAGTCCTATAGGAGAAGTAATAGTCCTATAGGAAAAACTATTAGAAATACATTTGTAGATACTAAAATCACCTTCAATTTGATTCCAAAGTGGTGCTGCTAGGATTGACAGTTTTTTCAGAAACAAAGAAATAGTTTACCGTTTCTTAAAGTTGAATTTTTAATGATGAAAACATTATTCTGAATAGTTATTTTTTAAATTTCTGTATTAAAAACGACCTAGACTATGAAATTGACAATTAATAAACAAACATACACGTGCACGGCAGAGATTACGTTTATCCCTTTCTAATGACATATGTAAAAGAGAGAAAGGATTTTCGCGTAGAATTGGCAACGCGCAAGAAGACACTTTTAGGGTTTAATATTCGGGTATCCGCTTACGATTTTGGGTACCCGAAACTAGTGGTACCGCAATTTATAGATATCATTATTTGTGGTACTTAAAATGCAAAGTAAGCGTTCGAGTATCACTAAAAAATACCGATCAAAACCGCTTATTGAGATACCATTTCGGTCCCTGGTTATTAACTCTAAATGGATTTGATCGTTTATGTCCTTAACTTTTCATGTTTAGTAATGCTATTTATAATTAGATACCTATGCTTTGCGGGTTCCCCTTAGAGACCCCGTTCCCGTGTTAATTTAAAAATCTCTCAGTGCTCATCTTCGCTATTAAAGAACTCATATGAAAAACGAATACGACTTTTGATTAGGAGACACAAGAAAAGAAAAAACAAGTCAAAACAAAGAATACACATGAAGATGTCAAAGAAACGGATCGGGAGTACTGCCCCAAATGCTTGGCTGTATTAGACCAGTGATTCGGCCCGAAGTCGTCGATAACGAGCCTGCGGTTTTAAAAAATCCAGCACCCTGCCTGCACGGTTCTTAAAGTCATAAAATTTGACCCACAACAACGTTTAAAAGGTTAAATTCAATAATCAGTAAAAGTTTCAACTTCCAGTAATTTCTCCAACCTACAACCTTTCTCCAACAGAAATCCGATATCTGTTCCGTTCCAGAACGCATTAACAATTTAACGTCAGAAATCATAAGGAATGAAATTAATGACGCGGTTAAGCTGTCTCGATACTTGACAAATCAATCGTCAGTTACGCAAGTTTTATGAGAGGATTAAATTAGGTACAATGTTAAATAGAAAAAACATCTTTTTTATCACAGTTGCTCATAAAGTGGATCTTATTAAACCGCTTTTAGGCTCACAATGCAACGTATTATACACGCGTGCGATAAAAAAAATCCAACTAGTGCTAAAATAATACGCTATCCCGATATGTCAAATACTTACGTATCTCACAGCTAATTGATGTATAGAAAAAAGGTACTATCAAAGAGTTTTTAAGCCTTGCTGGCTTAAAACTCTTTGTTGGTACCTACCTTTTTTCTTCTTTTCAAAAGGTTGTCTCTACAGTCTCGAACGATAATTTTACGTGATAACGTCTTTGAAAATAATTAAAAATTGAGTTTTGTTTTTATTTTGTTTTTTCTTTAGGTACATAAATATATTTTTTCCTTACCATTATATTCTGTTTTTAACCGCCGACGCGAAAACAAATGAAAAAAAAATGGGTGCGTGTACTTATGTACGCGCGTGAGAAGTTATACTTCTTTGGCATTATTATACTCGTCCGACAAAAAACTCGTCCGACAAAAAACTCGTCCGGCAAAAAACTCGTCCGACGTGAGAATTTTGTGTGACGTGAGAATTTTGTGTGACGCTTTTGTAAAATTTCACTCTCATCATTTTTTCATAACGCGCCTAAAGAAGTATAACTTCAAAAACCCTAAAAAAATATTGTATGTCAGACGAGGTTGTATAGGTTAAAAGTCTTTTGCCTAGCCTTTCGGGAGTGTAATTAACAAAAAATAGTAAACATAACCTAAAATTCTTAAAAACTTTTTATTATTTCAACAAGTCTTTTTTTTATTCGCAACTGTGATAAAAAACGTCGTACGATACACGTGTGGAAAGCTGATCATTCCATCTCGGCTTTTGCCACGCTCGCGTTCCGCTCGCGCGCCATAAATCGCCTCTATGGAATGATCAACTTTCCACACGTGTATCGCAATGTTCTAAACCATTGATATCCTATTATGCGTACTAGTACTATGAAGGTCATTGGTATCCTATTATGCGTACTAGTACAGTGATCAGAACCTTTCCATATACTCAACAACTTTACCTTAAAATAAGTCAAATATATTGACTGTAGTCAGCAGTCCGCCCGGCATTAATGTATGGCTCAGAATGCTTCACAGCTAAAAGGACAGATGAGCAAAGAGTACATGTCGCTGAGATGAAGATGCTGAGGTGGGCGGGAGGAGTAACTAGGATCGATAAAATCTGTAATGAGTACATCCGTGGCAGTTTCAAGGTTGCGCCAATCACTGAGAAACTCAGCGAAAATCGCCTCAGGTGGTATGGTCACGTAAAGAAACGCGGAGACAATCATGTCGTGAACATCGCCTTAAACCTGCCCGAGTAAAAGACAGGAAGAGGCCGCCCGCCACTGACCTGGTGGTCAAACATAAAGAGAGACCTTAAGAGAGCCCAATTGCCAGAGCAGACAAGCCAAGACAGAGTGTCCTGGCGCAACAAAGTGAGGAGACCCGACCCCATATAAAGGGATAAGGGATGGACAAAGAAGAAGAAGAAGATATTGACTGTAGTCTCAATCCCCAAATTGAGACTAAAGAATGGATACTAAAAATTCCACGGCATAGTTTCATTAAATAACACTTGCTTTAACGAAACAAGAAGATGGAAGAGATGAATGCAAGATAAAAGAACCACTAAAACTTGATGCAAAACGAAGCCAAAAATTAGAAAAAAAAATTACATTGGATTTGACAATATTTGAGGCAGTATGGCTCTATGACTATATCAAGAGATCGAGAACAAAGTTTAGCTAATAGAAAAGAGAGTTCATTCCTAAAGTTGAAAAAAAGATTGAGATGTTTCCTCTACTTACAGTTAATATGAATCTCATTGTAATCATTTCGTAAGATCCAGGATGGCGGTCACGCTCGCTGGCTGATGCCGACGACCTGCTTGCCCTTCAACTTGACGAGTGACGACACCACGTGAAGTGTACCCACCTTATATGGAGAGTCTTAGAACGATGAAGTGATAACTTTCCATCCTATGACATTTAACATGCCTTATACATACATAATAATAATGTATGGCGCAATTCACTATTTTATTTTTAAAGGTTTTATATTTTAAAGCTCCGATCATGTGTTAATATCGGGGTAAAAAGTAGCCTAAATGGTATCCCAGGGCTCCAGCTATCTGCATAAGATTTATCGCAATTGGTTTATTAGTTTTTGCGTAAAGAGGCAATGGTATCAACAAACACAAGCTTTAACCTTTTTTAAGTAGTCATCTGATTCTAATTACTCATATTTTATCAAAAGCTTTGTAAGAGAAAATTGTATTGAAGCACTATGGTCTTTAGCTGCAAAAGTTCTTAGCAGTTAACCAGTTTAAACAGTACTGCGTCGGGTTCAACGTCTCCAACCGAAAACAATTGCAAAAACTTGCGAATCATAATGAACGTGATAATTCACAATAGGCACTTGTGCCTTAACCTTGGCATGTTTCAGCCGACTCCATCGCCCTTAGAGGTAGAGAACAGCTCCCTTATCCACAACAACTACTTCATTGTGCAAAAACGGACTGTGCTAAAGTTCAAATCAGGTTAAGTTGTTGGGTAAGTCAGGACACTAGCGCCCTCATTAAAGTTCATAAAGCTCCTTGTTGCAATGCTTTCGAACGTTGACCGTTGAAATCAATTAGTTAAGTAAACAGTTCTTGAGTTGGTGGTGATGTTAGCCCATTCATATTCGTCGTTCGTCTCACTCAGAATGAATGCGTTCTGTGTGTGCATTGTCTGACGCGTGAGAAACGGACCTCTAACGGGGTTATTTGACCCTAAACCTATGGACTTAATTAAGTTTACATAATAGGTATGAAAAGGTAAACGACTTAAATGCATTTTACTTAGCTTCGCTAGAAATAGCTGGAGATCGAGACACATAGAACGAAATGGGTAGCTGTGAAATACACTAAATAGGTTTAGTATTATGCAAAAGGTGCGCCTTTGGATCTACAAAATAATTTAACGATAAAGCTAGAGTCGTTCTTTGAGGTATTTTAAGATGGCACCTAGTCACCCGGGTCAAATAGCCATGCGTGGGCTACGGTACTATGAATGGAACATGTGAATGGTGGTCTTTATTGCTTGCCTGAATGGACGGTCGATACAGACGGACAGACCGCCTTTGTGAAGCTTGCTCGAAGGTTACGCGCTTGACTCACAACCATGTTCTGAGATAACATTGTCGGTAGAGAGAATATTTTCATTCAGTTGAAGAAAAGTATATTTATATTTAGTAATATTTGGGGTAACTTGCAGCGTTGTTCCAGTATAACTGTCGTCAAACACTCCTGTGTTTAGGTTCGAAGAATGTGAAATTACCGCCTGGGAAAATGTCTTATAGTATAGATTACCTTTTCTGATAAATGCATGTTACGGACATTTGTTTGTCTTGTCTGTCTCGGTACGATAGCTTTAATTACTGGCACTACCAGTAGGTGTCAATACATAATCATCAGTTACCGAAGCCGTAATAAAAGCAAGCCATCAAATCAATCACGTGCGAATCAACGAGCCGCTCTATATGGCATCATCGAGCTTCATAATTACCGATAGTTATAATCATTGCCCACTTCTATTCACAGTAAATAGACGCAAATAACCAATTATTTACCATATCCGATAGAAAACCCGATGCCTTTTATAGCAGAAGACGTTTATCGAGACTATATTTTGTTGAAATACGTTGTTTTAATTGAATAATGGAGTCGGACACTGTATATTTTAACACTTCTAATGAACATAAATACTATGTTGCTTGTAAAATGGAGGCTTTAGGTAGAGGCTATTCAATTGGGTAGGTAACGTATAATTAACGAAGGTAAGAGAACTTATAAAATATTTACTTAGGATTGGGGGAAATAGTCATAAATCTGTTCTGAAGATTTATTTCCTTATAAAAATTCTATGTAGCACTCACTGAAAGATTTGAAGCTATAAGAATTCCAGGAAAGTAAGGAAACGACGTTAATATAAAAGAATTTCCAATTTTCATAATTTGAAGCAATTTCTTCGTGTGTTTCATTGCAATCGCCATAACAATTGAAAACAATAAAGGTTTCGATATCAGCTAATCTAACGATAGTAAATCTAGAGAACTATCGCTAAGTAGAACAAGGCAGGTCATGGTGCTTGGGAACTACTGAATACGGAAGCAGAACAATGGTTCCAGCCAGTGATTGTTATTGTAACACCGATTGGAGCTTTCTGCACTTTAACCGTAACTAATCTCTTACGGGGCTTGTTTTACTAAATTTGGTCGAGTGTGTTTATACATTAGCAGTTCCAAATTGGATGGCAATGTTCGAAAGAGGCAATAAGTCAGTGGAAAACGTTGATACTTTGAGAATTTTAGAGGAACTCCAATCATAAATAGATATAAAAGTGCGAGACTCAGTTGTAAAAAGCTAAAGTTCTCCGGAATTTCGACCAAGTGGGATATGGTCCCGTTCAATTGGTAAGTGAAGTTAGGGTCGTAGGTTCAAACCCCATTGAATATATAATTTTTTGAAAAAATCCTTTAATTTCTAATATGCCAGGTGTAAATAAAGACTAAATTAAATCAGTGATTTTAACCTTCTATGCGAAATCAAACTATATTTCCCGACAACAATGTCTGGCGCCTTTAATAGTTAGGAATTTGGCCAATTAATTAACGTTCACCAATATCTTCTTATTTACGAGATTGCGAATCAACTAGTTCAATATGAAGTTATACCGGCCAGCAAGGCGGGCTTTATTTGCGAATGAAGATATATAAATAACATTGGAATAGAGAGAACTTTTCCCTGGCCAATACTTTGGTCTTGATTTCATTCGAGTGTCAGTAATACCAGTGTCCACAGTATCGCCACATTTGACGTAGGCATTCCAAAAGGAACACGAATTAAAAAAACTTATTGCCAATAAATCACCAGCAGTTTCAGGGCTGGCGGTGCTAGCGAGACTGGCTCGCTGGTAGAGGAAAAGGCGGTATTTGAGAAAATATCACTAGCTTTTCTGTTTCATCAATTTAAAAAGTCACATAAATAATTAAAATAAGAGAAGAAAACTGAAATAAAATTAAATTCATCCTAACCTAAAATAAAAGAAAGACGACGCAAAGGCGACACCCTCCTCAATTGTCCTAAAAAAACGGTATTAAGTGTTGAAGTTTTGGGGTATTCTCGGCGCTTTTATTTTAGGTTAAGCTGTATTTAATTTTATTTCAGTTTTTCTTCTCTTGTGTGATTTTTTTTTAAAAGTTAGTTAAACAGAATTGCTTTAAGTAGATGTTATTTCTATCGGTAAAAATGTTAAATCTCATTGGTTGCGAATAAATTGTCAGTTTAAATGATGTCCAGAGTCTAGATTCGACCACCCCGATCGTAGCCACCGTGTACACCTGCTACTATTCTGGCTCTTTTATGTAAATTGCTGTCAATAACAAGCTTTTGCGATATCGGAATTACAGTTTAGTTACATTGTAACGTTAAATATTACCATGTTTTGAGTTTGATTTACGTCAAAATCTTATAGCTCTATTTAAACTCTTTTTTTTCCATTGTGTTTGTAATATGAAATTAAGATAATTCTATTTGGCCATCTACGAAACCGGAACTTCGTAACCAGTTACGAACTAAACATAATTCGTTATCTTACTATACCAGTTATAAACCCGTATTTTTCATGATTTTTTTAAATGTGATCTCCAAATAAAAAAAAACAAGAACCCGTATTATGACGGACTCTTGTTTCTTGTTGTGAAGGTGCACGTATGGAAAGTGGTGTAGAAAGTAGGTGCAATTATGATTTTTCTTATTGCCCCAAAACACTTTTGACAGTTTAGGTAGGTAATAAGCCTTGGACAGGACTGACTGACGGACAATCAGTCCATTTGGGCTTAACATAATAAGATAAACCAAACGAGGCCCCCATCCTCATATATTGACAAAATCTGTCACGCACGACCAATTCATTTTAGCCATTTTATTGACTCAATTTTTTGAAAATTTTCTCTCATTTTCTGTAGGCATAACTAGTCCTTTTCTTAAAGTTCCTATGGTCTTTGGCTAAACCCGAAGAAAAAATTGTCGAGCAATTACATGGAAAAAAACTGTGGGATAGGTAAAATTTTCCTATAAGTCGTTGTGCAGTCGCAATACTAACTCCACGAAGGTGTGGAGAGTATGGCGCCTCATATCCGGTGTAAGAGACATGTCGTTTCTAATAAATATACTCTACGTGCTACTCGTATTCTATCTCACTAATTAGTAGTACCAATACTTACCTTGGCCCTTATCAACATACATAACCGGGTCTTTTCATCTATTTATTACCATTATGATTGTTAGTTGCTAAATGGAGAGTCCTTGTTGCATTACTTCTGTAACCCTTACGACACTCCAAACGTGGCTAATAGAGTGCAAAAATATCAAATTGGCCTCGCGTAGGTGCCTCATTTATAATGATAACATTCTCTTCATCCTGGTGGAGTCAGCCGTAAAAAATGCGGATGAAGCTTTTAGCAAAAAGTTTCGAATATTTCGGTGATTGAAGTTCACTGGCATGGAAATATTCGAAGAGTTACCATTATAACCAGCCTCCAAATTACTAATGATCGATCGAAATGAAATGACTGTCGAAGATAAAGTGCGAGGGGCCCACGTGACCAGTTTTGGGGGACGTGGGCGCTGGAGGACTGACCGGTGTGGTCTAATAATGCCCACGCAATGTCGCCTTGGTTAAGATATTATCATCAATACTCTGAATTGAGCTAGAAAATAAAATTGAAGGTAGAAGAAAAAAAACTTAAATATCAATAAATTCTCTCTCAACTGAAGAACGGATAAGGGACAACCAAAACTGCTGGGCCTAGAAGCAAGACATTAAATTCCTTCTCTGGATTTTCTTAAATTCTTTCAATATTCCCGTGATTCCCATAACATCAGCCTCATCAACCTCTTTTGGTTGGCCCTCTAGGACCTTTCCTGGTCGATCTACAACATTTTTTAAGTAAGTCATCCAGCTGGACAAAGGTCTCCCTTGTTTCTTTCCAAAGTGGCTTCTTGTATAAAGTGAACTAAAATAGCGCAATTATAAATTAATTAATATTTTTAATATTTATTTCTAAATTTTTACATTATTATGTTGTGATTTTATTTATTTACTAGCGACCCGCACCGGCTTCGCACGGCTATATTATGCATGTATTATACATATAAACCTTCCTCTTGAATCACTCTATCTATTAAAAAAACCGCATCAAAATCCGTTGCGTAGTTTTAAAGATTTAAGCATACATAGGGATATAGGGACAGAGAAAGCGACTTTGTTTTATACTATGTAGTGATGAAGTAATTTGACTTGTATGTATATACATATTGACCTAGTTATGTTATTTTATCTCTGTGGGTTATTTTATTATTATTTATATATTTTAATTAGTGAAGGTTTATTTATCATCTACTAATACAAAAAACGTAACTACGTCCCTTCTCATGATTCGTATCGTATACCAATCGATTTCAGCCGTGCCAATCAATTCTAATGATCTTGACCTTACAAAAGGATCACAATCAACAGTAATTATCAATTTGCATGTCCGTCCGTTTGTCCCTTCCTTGTTATTATCCTAACGCGTGCTTTGGTATTGAATGAGATGTCGACAGTGGCGCCGTCTCGACGCGTGCCTCATTATTGCCAACTTCATTCATGAATTTACTAGACTATTATTAATGGTACAGGTTTTTAATGTAAACAGTTGACAAAGAGCAGGTATATTCGAAGTGGGAGAGTCGGTGTTCGGTACACTGCAGAACTAGTTCTTTGTTGTCATTTCGATTTGTGTAGGACGGAAATATTTTCATCAAGTATTGGTCGTATTTACTTTTATGCATTACATGCTGTGCTTTGTGACTTCACCCGCGTAAATCTCGGTTTCTAACTTATACTACTCCTACTAGTATTGATTTAAAAAATAAATAGGTAACTAAGTGCCTAACATTGTTTAAGTTCAAGTTTCAAAAAACAGCGTCTCGTGTCTTTTTTAAACTCGTTTCCGCATGTTTGAAATACAAAAATATCCAAACGTCTAAGTTATGTATGATTAATACGAATAAAATATAGTCGTTTGTCCGTCCGTTGTTGTAAAACATGCCAATTTATTTTTTGTCATTCACGTGACTAATTTCAAAACCTTGTTAGGGTTACCACGCATAGTTCGAAAGCATAGGATATTCTCATCAACCCGAATTAGGCACCAGTGACGTTATTTAACCACTTCTTCTGGAAGGGTCTCTAGTAGTCTCTAACAAAATGACCTTTTGCTAAAAGACAATACAGGTAGATGACACAAATCTAGAGTTTTACCAATCAGCAGAAAAAGCAGAATGAGGAAGTAGCCCAAAAGTCTAGAATTGCGAATAGATACTTAGAATACCTATAAAGGAAAAAAGATTTATAAACACCTTATACGAACTAAAACAGAAAACTTTAATAGAGTGGCACAAAGGGTGGCCTCATCGCCTTGTCTCTTCCTGGCAAGCATTCGTTGTATGACATGCCCTGCAGTGCATATAAATACATTTTTCTTTGAATCAAGTGACAACCCTGTTGTTTATCCCGTGTAGGCGTCACGGACTTGCAAAATTAATTGGCGAAAAAAATTAGAGCGGTCTTCTTTTTGGATACATTCTAAATTGGTACAACTCATAAATATTAATTCGGAAATTAGTCTAAATCAAGTAAGTACCTATTTTATTAATATTATTTATTGTTTAGCGTGGGAAATGGTAATCTATTTTTTATATGTAGCATGAAGAACTTAACTATACGAGTATACATATTATCGTACTAGCGACGCCCCGCGGTTTCACACGCATAAGTCCGAATCCCTTGGGAATATCAGTATAAAAAGCTTATGTTATTTCCAAGGATTCCGATTTTGGTGATGAGACCCCATGAGTTTCATGTGCCTTCTTCTCATTGGTGGGCGCGTTCCGAAGGCACACATCCTAACTTAGTTTTTAAGACGTTTCTATGTGATCTGTGTACAAATGTATTATGTATCCAAAGTTATTAAGTTATCGTTTATTAAGCATCCAGAGGAATAAAAAAAATTGAATTTGACGTTTATTTTTTTGTGTAGGTACCTAATAACTCCATACTTATTTATTATCTTATCTTTCTATAATCTATAATAATTAATAATTTATCTTTATTATAATTTAACTTTCTATAATCTATAATAATAACTATTTATCTCTACTAATATAATAATAAAGAGGAAAGGTCTAAAATTACGGGTCCGATTTTGATGGAACTTGGCATGAGGATACATTGATTCATTGGGCCTTGGATTTATATGCCGCAAGACGAAAATCCCATCAAAAAATGTCAGTGTGATCCGTTTGTTGATATAACTACTTTGTATCTACTGCGAGCAATCAACACGTTTTCAACACAATACATCCGTTAATCAATAACTTAATTTAAATGAATGTCAAGGATCGGCATTACGCATCATTTTATTAACATTCAAACTTAAAAGCAATTTACACAATAAATAAAATACGAAAAATGTTATCGACAATTTATTTACGATTGATTAATTTCTGATTTCCTGTTTTTTAGGTTATGAAAAAGTTGCAATGGATTTTTTAAGGGCCTGTCCTAATTGATTAATTTTTAAGGACACTGTCCACAATAAAACGAACTTGATTAAATTATTTGTATCATACAGTCACCTTTATGACTGATCTGCAATGATTATAAATTAGCATTTTTAGTGTTAAATTTGAGGCTTCCGGCGACTGGGACCGCAACCCACTGGAACCGCGGTCCCGGTTGCCGGATTAATATTTTTAAATATTTTTCTTCCGTCGACTGATACCACTCTTAAAAAAACATAAAAAAACTGTTGTTCAACTCAAATACAGTACAGTCAAACGAAAAAACGTTTAAAGTATGTAATCATTAAAGAAAAACTCTTTGATTAAATAATATCATTTATTTATATAACTAGCGACCCGCTCCGGCTTCGCACGGCTATATTATGCATGTATTATACATATAAACTTCCTCTTGAATCACTCTATCTATTAAAAAAAACCGCATCAAAATCCGTTGCGTAGTTTTAAAGATCTAAGCATACAAAGGGAAATAGGGACAGAAAAAGTGACTTTGTTTTATACTATGTAGTGATATAAAAAACACTCTTTGATTATCGTTCTTGTTACTTATTTAAAATTTACGCAATCAAAACATACACCTAAAATATGCTAAAAATAATCAACAATTTACAAACAATTAATGGGTGGGTTGGAACAACTATTGAAATAAACATAACTATGTAAGTACCTACATAAATCAGCCACGAATCTAACATCACTTTTGCTGTAGAAAATGGTCATTAGTTTATGGTCAATACAATTCACACTGTAGGTAACAGAAAGTGGTGGTGGTGTGTAAGGGCTTGCTCTCATACGAATCAGTATACCTCCTACATTGTTCTTACACCCTGGTACAAACCTCCTATTATTTGCATATTTTGATAATAGTCAGCCTTAGACGTTAAAATAAAATAAAAATATACACATAAATACGTATTATACAATAATCACAGTCAACAATCACTCCTAATTAAAACGAACTCAAATTCTATGGGTGTCATTTTGAAAAAGGAATTTGAACATTTGAAAATAAAGGTAATTAATTAAGTACGTCTTTTTTAAATTAAAAATAATCAAAGGTTTCGCGTATTTTTTCAATGATATTTTTGAATCAAAGAGTTTTTTTCTTAAATTATTACTTCAAACATTTTTTCGTTTGACTGTACTATTTTTCTTGAACAATTGATTTCTTTGTTTATTTGCGAGCGGTCCCACTCGACGGAAGAAAAATAATAAAATAAATGAATCCGGCAACCGGGACCGCGGTTCCAGTGGGTTGCGGTCCCAGTCGCCGGAAGCCTCTTAAATTTGACAGTTTGACCGGTGAATTCGCGGTGAATTTTCCACTATTCGCACTTTTTCTGAAAGTTTAGCATTTTTAACACTTTTGACAGTTATTTAGCACCTTTTGCATAAGCCTTGTATGGTAACAACCGCGTAAATTTTAATTCCATGGGAATGTTTGGATTTTTATTGGCCAAGACATACCTATAGATGAACTTCGACGTATCGCAGTGATGCATCTTTCGATATGTGCTTACGCCTCATTTTTACCTGACTAGCCAAAAGGGAGTGTTATTTTTTGACCTGTATGTATTTTATACATTTATTTTGTATGGAGGTGACATCGATGTCTGACGTGCTATGTCCGATGAATCTGCGGCATAGCTTTACCCTAAGGGTGTTTCAACTGAGAAGAATCATTGGACATCGATTACAGCAGAATAACCAGTCTTAAAAAAACTACAATACAAATAATGTCTAATGTTTATGTTATTTAAACATATCTTGGAAGTTAATTGGTCTGGGGTTAAAATCACGTCAATAAACCTTAGCACTTAATGCGTGTAACAGACTATTAAATGCGTTGTTTTAATGTGTCCAACAAGTTACAGTTGTTTTGTTAGTTATGGGAGAATCCTCTTTTGAACTGTAACAATAATGTCTCTGAATGCGCCATGCTTTTGCTTTTTTTTAATGATTATTTTAAGGTGGATATCGGGACCGCAAAATGCCCGTCGCCGATACTAAAATTGTAGATTATTTAGCATGGATAATTATTCTTGTGTGTAGGTACCATTTGTAGGTGTGTTCTTTTTCTACATTTTAGAGTTGAAAAATCCTTGTTGTCTTTGTGTCTCTCCTTTAGAAACCTCTGTGCCATCTTTTTCTGCTTACGTTTGGATAAGCTTAAAAATGATAAAGAATTAAGTTAAAACAAAATGTAGGAAAAACACAACATTATTCAACAATTTTCTAAGCAATCATTAAAAATTTTAGTTATCGGCGAAAGACTTTTGTTTTTACTCGTATCGTCGCTTCACCTTGATTGGAATTTCATAGGTGTAATAGATAATCTCTTATCTATCGCAAGTACTCGTAGTACTCTTAAAATCAATTTGACAAAGTGTGCGAGTAGTCTTGTGACATCGTCTGCTTGAATGGCTTCGGATCCCTTGGCGCTACACTGCGCTGCGCATACCATCCGCTCATGTTACCGCACACGTGCCATCGCCAGGGAATTCCTCACCAAGGGGCACCTTTCACTCTCCATATTAGAAGCCCCGGCTATTCTCGACCAGTTCGACGAACTTAAATTATGTTTATTTAACAAATTGTGGCGCAACCTAACACGAAAACGAGACAGGAATGCATCGTCCAGTCACTTTAATGAGGTAATAAATCCATTAAATATTCATGCGAAAGAGTATTAAAAGATGAACGCTAAGAACGTCATTCATACGAATAGGTAAATAAACTAAACGTCGCCGTCGCAATCTCTGTTTCCGTTAGTCTAAATTTAAAGTCTTAAACGGCCAGACGCTCCGGATGTAGCCGATCAACAACCCAAAACAAACCCTGCTTTTGCAACTTTAGGAATCATAGTCGCTCAAAAGGGTTATAGTAAAAAATGCCTCAGCGGGAGTCATCTGACGCGATTCCATTCCACAGACAAATTATATTTTGAGTAATGCACGGATGATTCACCGGAGACTTGGCGCACTTTTATTAGACTTACTACAGACGGGAATATGCTTCTTGAAATTTTGCCAATGGTATTTTAGCCTGCGATAATAGTAAAATTGTACGAGCGTTGTGGCAATGACCTGATATTGGGGCAGGTCACGGCCGAGGAAACACTAATAGATGCGAAGAACAGAGGGTCACACACTGAAATAAACGCCATTCATGGAGTCAACGAACCCGTAAACTGTTGAATCTATCGCTCGCTGTTCTTACACTGAGCTATTTATGCACTATTCATCATACACATCGGATACTAAATTGCACTCTCATAATATACAAAATATAACAAAACGATAGTCCATTCTTCTCAAATAATAATCAATACCAGCTTATCCCAGATCCTCTCCAGTATCCATAAAGTCTTCCGTAATACAATCTCAGTACTTAATATTGTCCAGATCACTTTGAAAAGCAATTTGTTACCTCCAACCCACTGTTGCCAATAGAAATAATCTCTCCCATGATTAACATGAGTAATTTGTTATTAGACTGCCTCGTTCATTGATAAGGGGAGCTGATCCATCTGGCAGACGGCCGTTATTCCTGCACCATAGATAAGTATGTAATTTATGAAGTCTTTCATGTTCCGTCTGCTGTCTGCCTTGGATGTGGGCGTCTGTGTGTCGTTCCTGTGCCACGGGGATTAGTGCACCATTGTTCAGGATACTGTTAGGTTCTGCAGCTAAACATACAATGGCACGTTGACGATGATGGATTGGCAAGCCATCTTTATTGCAAATAAATAGAGCTGTGGTAGAATTTGCAGGTACTTAAATCCTATATCCATTGTATCTGTCATTCGTTTCATAGATCAAATATTATCTGTTATGAGAAACTGTCATTATCACAGGTCATTCTAAATGCAGAGCTTTTAAACATTGCGTTGTTTGTTAATGAGCAGATAGTTTAACAAATCTTCATAATGCTATTGCAGAGTAATATTGTTGCATCTGAATATAGACGGAAATATATCTAGAAAGTTTCTGATTTAGATAGAATCTTGACATTTCAATTTCCACCTTATAATATGTAACTAACTAGAGTAGTAATTTTCAAACTAGGTTTATCCTGAAGCAAATGTAATTATTCTTTTCGAATTAAAAGCAATTTAAATCAATCTGAGCATATCAAACCAGCCGTTCGTCTGAAATAGCAATTTGTTTTGACCTTAACCGCAAAAAAACGGCTAAGTGCGTATCGGGCTATGCGTAATGTATGGTTCTGTAGCACATTTTTTACCATTTTGTCGGGGTAATTCATACGTGTATTCATGCCAAATTACAGCTTTCTATTGCCTACTAATAGTTTCTGAGATAAGCCGTGGACGGACGGATATGGCGAAACTATAAGGGTTCCTTGTTGAGCCTACGGAACCCTAAAAAGTAGGTACCTAGAAAGAATTATGTATACGTATTATCAAAACACATTTGCTTCGCATAATAAATTATGGTTATCACTGAATAAAGAAGTTTAATTGCTTTTTATACGTAATATGGCACTAATTGATGCTGTAAAGAATTTCTTTAAAAAATTGGTTGGAGGTTATTTAAAGTTCACGAATAATTATTATCTAAGAATTTGGCAAAATTGTTTCAAATTAGTTCTTGAATAGTTTAACTCAGATTTGATAGATTGATGGTTACAAACTCTTTGGCATTGGTATGAATTATTTTTAATATCTTAAATGAGAAACTGGACACCTCGACAGCCTCGAGCCAGCTTGGCCGGAGATCCGCAACGAATGGAGAGAGATGCCCTTACCCAGCCAGCAGTGGGACACTTGTGGTTAGGGAAAAAAATGGGGATAAGGTTACCTTTTTAAGTTTCGTTTCAATTTAGTTTCTGAATCATATAATAGCAATAGATCAGCTGCCTCTTTAGTATCCCATATTAAAAAAAATAAAAAAAATGTTTTTTTTTTGGGAAAATTGCCTATATCCGTTGCCATTAAGAAAATGCCTTAAATTATCCCGATTTTTTTTTAATTTTTTTTTTCCAAATCATGCATTTTTTAAAAGTGTGTATTGTACATGTGTAGTTTTATCACACTTTATGTCACAATAATTTACAACGAAGTGTAAATTAGCATACGCAGTAAAAACAACGCGTCTCGACACATCGCACTGTCGATGTCGTATACATATATTTGCCGGGCGCAACAATGGAGACGCGTGCGCACACAATGGCGCGACCTTGCGCTCTTTCCGCAAGTATCAAGACGATCTATTGCTAGTGATGTGAAAAGGAATATCGATTCTGCACTGGCTATTGAATTATTTAGCGGATGTTGTAAACGTCGGAGTTTGTCACGACTTTCGATGAGTCGTTGAATAACTGTGGAATTTTGATGGGATGCTAGTGTCGAACAAAAGTTTGAATTTTTATTCGCCTAGCTAGACGTTTAGAGCCCCTTTTCGATATAAAATACCCTCATCGAAACGCATTGTAAAGCTTCTTTTTAGTGTTAAGAGAAGGTTGTTTTAGTTTATGTATGCCAGCAATAGGTAGTGTATAATATCATTACATATACATACTTATGTATTTTTTTTAGTAAAAAATTAAATATATTTCAATGTCCCGAGCAAAACTTACAGAAGGCCATTCTCGTAAATAACATACATCAAATTACATTTCAATATCATTTCGATTGCAAAACTGAAAAACAGCCAATGGAATATTCTTAATCTTCTAATGTTAAAGGTGTTTTTAAGAAACTACTTTGAAACCACTATCATTTTGAAAATGGAATAGAAAGCGTACCCGTATTCGGTAAAGCACAGCTCATGAGCTCTCAAAATCAGATCACCCTCAAAGGTTATCGAGAGAAAGCGCCCGCTGGGCTTGCAGGCTGCTCATCTTTACTTGCTCACCGTGTAACGCCTGCTCTACACAATCACTACATACATAGTATAAAATAAAGTCACTGTTCGCCGTTCCTATGTCCCTATGTATGCTTAGATCTTTAAAACTACGGTCGGATGCGGTCTTTTTTAATACATAGAGTGATTAAAGAGGAAGGTTTTTAGATATAATACATGCATAATACAGCCGTGCGAAGCCGAGGCAGGTCGCTAGTCAAAATATTTTATAACTAGCTATATCCACTCGCTTCACCCGCGTATATCAACATCAGAAATATTTGAAAAACCCGCTTTGCAAAATTTAATGTTTCAAAGTACAGCAATTAAATCACCACTGTGAATAAATAATTGATAAGTTCCCAAATTCAGTTGCTTCAGTCAGAATTTTCTATAATTCCGTTCATAGTGTGCGTCTAAATTAATATTTCTGACCAGCCACTTTCTTAATTTCATTCTCCCAGCGTTTCATCTGTCGCCCTTTGTTTCTTTTTAACGGATAAGTAAATGCTAATTTCATAAAACCAGTTGCTTTTATGATAATAAAACGTTAATATCTATTAACGCTATCATCACACCATAAATTACTAAACGAATAACAGTTTCGCACTTCTTAATTTCACAGTGAATAAATTAGAAAAGCTTAAATATCCCGGACGTTGAGTTTGAAAGTCTGGTACCGGCATTATGAGCGTGCCCTATAGTAAAATAACGACCGTGAGAACGTAGTCGGAGTATTGTTAGAAGATCAGACAAGAGTCGTGACCTTGAAATGTTGCTGGAACAATGGAAATATTGATGGTACTTTCCTACTATATATTTTAAACTACCTAAATGTAAAGAAAAGTTATCTTTTGATTTATTGTTTATTGTCTTCCTAAATTTTCCCAGATTGTCGCCTTGATTACTTTTTATTGAAACTAGCAAAATAATATGAAAAATTAATTTCTTTTGAATTTATATTGGTTTCCTAAAGTCATCCCCATTGAGCATCTCCTCAAAATGCACATTTGGATAAATACTGTCACATAATATAAAGGTAAAGGTATTATAAGCTTTGGGACCATTTTAAAAGAGTCTACATTATTTACCAATATTGAAATAATCGTCGTACAGGATTAAATTCCTAAGCCGGAAACAACAACAAATTCGCACTTGACATAGATCACCAGACCAGTTATTATTCAAACTTGAACTTGATTGCTCAACGATCAGTATACCTAGTGTTCACGGCAGGTGTGCCGCGCGCGCCGATTGCGCAGAACGGGCCCTTCCTTCTCTTCCTTCTTTGTGTTCAGGGCTGTAAGGCTGGGCTTTTTGTCGGTTTTAATATTCGAATCGTTAAAGGTATATGTCGTTGGACCAGGGGCCTTATTCTGCTATTTGGCCAACCATTGTCATTATATCGAGACTCTATAGATATTATATCGAGATTGTGACTTTATTTTGCTAAAGTTTTAATAACATCGCAATATAATCACTATGGAGTCTCAATGGTATGGTAATATTTACCTTGCAGGTGTTGCCTAGCAACATGGTATATGTTGCTAAGCAATATACCGTTTTGACAACTATCGAGATTCCATTGAGCCACGATTGTAGAGCAGAACACAAAAGTGAGTCAGTGGTGTGTCAGTGGTGTCTCGATAGAATAGTCAACGTTAGGAGAATACGAATTTGACATGTAATGTCATATTTTTGACATTAAATTTCTATTACGATTATATCGACACACTATTGAAATACAATTGTGTTAGCAGACTTAGGCCCCTGTATCATCCCCACGGAATGTACTAAGTAACTTTTGACCAGCTGAAGGACGCATGCGATTGGTCAACAAAAATCGACTATAGGCTTTGTAAATACAATAAAATTAAAAAAACGAGTAGACCACGATTTCGCCTTTGCCTTGGGTTTCGGGCCATTAATACACACTCTGGAAATAACATGTTTTCGACTCTACTTACACCATTTACTCCATGTATCTGATGTTATGCTGATGTTCCACTATTGGACTTCCGGACTCTTTCCCAACAAGATGGAATTTATCGTCTACATTCCTTATGTAACAAGGTGAAAACCCTAACTATTAACGTGGTATTTTAATTAATAAAATTTGCATGTTGGCAACGAGACACGCCCGAGAAGTGCAATAAAATTAACATTTCGTGTATCGGCGTGGTTTGCGCAGCGCTTGCGCACCGCTTCGGTTAGGATTTACTTCGCGTTGATCTAAATAACAACACTAGTCTAAATTAATTGTAGCAATGGTAGTAGAACACCCCTCAACATTTAGAATGAGAAATACGATGCATATACTACTTTAACATTTATCGTTTATGTGTAAGGGTTGTAAGTTTCGTATATATTCGAAAAGGCTGTTAAATTATGTATCAGTCTTATACATTAATTACTAAATGTTTATAACTATACAATGTGCCTAAATATTCTGAATGTTAAATAAATAGGCAGGCATCTCTAGCATTGCGTTCAGTGCGCAGGAGTGGATCGCGGGGCGGGTGCCGCGCGGGTCGTAGTGACCCCGTCGGGTACCAACAACAAGGAGCAATAAAGCTTTCTATAAATCGACCGAGAGGGTCCTACATGAGCATTAAAATTTTACGACTTCCGTCCGCGACGGGTCGCCGACCACAACTGGCAGCCATTTGCTCGCCTTTCCGCACAAAAACAACTACCAACTCTTCGGTCGACTCCCCACGCATCAAATCTCTAAGCGGAGAGGCTGCATCTCGCTCTTTTATATAGCAATTAATCGCCGGCAAGGCCGTCACGGTTCGTCACCTATTAATAGACGCCATGCGACCAAATCTGGTCGTTTGACGATTCGCATATCGAAGCCGATTGTTGATATCGCCTTTTTTGTCCGGCGTCTAAAAGCCGGCGTGGCGAGGACACCTGCACTGCCGCCGTTCCTTATTTACAAAGTAAACATGCCGATGCGAAAACTCCTTATGACATTAGAATCGAGTGAGTCATGCGCCGAGACCTCGCGAGTCGCGTTCCTTTGCTGCGCTTTAACGCATTTACTTAGAGATGCTATTAAGTAATACGAGATGATGGATGATGCGAGATACCGGTTGATAGGACGCGATCGATGGACGACGCAGATAGCGATCGATATCGCTTCGTCGATCGATCCATCGACGTCGGAGCGTTGTGCAAGCTATTATGAATAATTATCGGGTCGGTTGGTTGGTATGATGGACGCGTTCGATTCACTGCCAAGGACGGGTGTCGATGCATGCTCGCTTGCGCAACACCAAGTTTCGCTCTCGGGCCCGTTGCGCCGCGGACGCAGCGACAACGTCGTCGCACGCGGCTAACGACGCATATAGGTATAGCATAGAGGTATAGAAACGCCCACAAATCGCTTTATTATGCAGAAAGTGAGTTAGAACAAATGATGCACGGATGTTCCTGATATGTTAGCTGAAAGTGAATGCGTGACTGTGATTTATACATCGCATCACAATATTGTTAAGTTCATTCGTTAAAAATGAGCTTTTTATCATACAACTCGCATATTCATAAAGTTGACAGGCGGTCGTAAATATCGTTGATGGCTTAAAGAGTTAAAGTATGAAATGGTCGCCGTATGATGGCTTGATAGGGGTCATAAATCGTGCAATTACACAGAACGGTGTGTTATTGTGGCCTTTGATTATGACATTTTAATGGCGGTTCTCCAATCTAGCGCGTCGGATGATAATCTCATGACCTGAAATACAATCGCGTCAAAACAATCACTTTCAATTACTATGTCGAGAGACATCAGCTATGATGAATTATTATTGATGTGATGATGCGAAATTCGTGCAACAATTTATTACGAGTTACGACACGTTGATGTAACTTCAACTATATATCACTTTTCATTCTAAATAACAGCAAATAAAATGATGTTATCATAAGTCTCTTTTACTCTAACATTCTATGTAAGAATTAGCTTCACCCGCGACTTCGTTCACGTAAAAGTTAAATTTTTCAAAATCCTTTTTTGGATGCCTACGTCTTAATATCTGTCTGTGTGATAAATTTTAGCCGAACCCGTGTATTGGCTTGCTATATCAGTCAGTAAGTTAAGACTTTGAATTGAATATTTATAGATAAAAAAAATTACATTTTTAAAACTTTATGACGTAAAAAGTGTAGGTTAGGGATGGTATGCCAGATTTTTCTTTTGCAGTTTGTCTAAAAGTAAAAAAATTATATAATATTCATAATATGGAATCATACAGTTTGTACGAGATCACATAGAAACGTCTTAAAAACTTAATGTAAATTGATCAGATATCATTATATAATATGTATATTTATAGAGATAGATAAATTATTGATTGCAAATACCATTTTTAAATTACATAAAATTTTATGAACAAAACTTGAGTCTGTGTATGTATTTAAGTATGTATCGAAAAATATTTTCTGTGTGTGGAAAGGCCAAATAGAAATTGATAACTAAATGTATACTAAGTTTAAGCCTACACGCTATGTAGAGCTCTTGCAGGCTCAAAATCAGTAGCGGTAAGATGATCACACATCTCACAGCATATTGCTGAGACTGCACCCTCCATTGCACGCACATATTATGTTGTTGTTTACTTATGTATTATAATCTATTTTATATAAATGTGTTGTGTTATGGAAAATAAATGGTTTAAATGGTTTAAAATTGCATCGAATGTCTGTCGAGAAGGGATTTCTTAAATCCAAATTCTTTGTCGGAGTTTCGCCGTCTTTCACGAGTTATTCCGAATTAAAGGGACCACAAAAACTAGCTGTACCGTCGGTATCCGCCCGGCAGCTGTAACGAGGCAGGTGCGAAGTTTTTCCACGAATTTCGACAGACTAATTTCGCAGAGAATCTCTTACAATGTATTTGAAGGGTAAAAAGATATCATTCAATGCAGTTGAATGGTCTTGATAATTTGGAGCAAAAAAAACCTTAAACCTTAGTATTTGATTTCTAAATGTTTTATTAAAATGGCATAGCAACGATTGTGACTTGTATTCGTAGAAGCAGAAGGTCGTGAGTTCAAAGTTTTCGTCGCTGGACAATTTCTGGAAATGCATTTTTCCCCGGAAAATATTTCTAGAAAGAAACCAATATCAACTGACAGCGGCTACATTAAATAGTTATAAATAATAGAGAAATAAACGCCATATTCTGTGAGACGCGGAAATTCCAATTCTTTTTAAACCTAGTGAGTTAACAGGTTCACAATACGTTCTCGTATTACATAATCCATGTTTATCCATTGATCTGACATTCCACATGACCGGGTCAGTGGCAGGGCGGGGTCGCCGCCCGCCCTGCCCGCCCAGCCGGGCGCCCGACGACGTGGCCTATTGTGACCTGACTTTGACCTCTGATCTTGTTGTCGACACTTACATAATACCTACGAACTATTTTTAGGCGAATATACGCTGTTTTTTAATCAGATTATTTGTTTGTTTAGATTTTAGATTTGTGTATGTAACCTCTTTATGTAAAAACTACTAGACCGATTACGATTAAACTTGGTATATACTTAGATAGCTAAAGTCCTGAAATAACACATACGCAATTTTTATGCCATGTGGCATTGGGACTTACGCGGAACCACGGAAGGCTGGTTTTAAATACTTTACAAAATAAAATCGATCCAGTAGTTTCGGAGTCTATTCGTTACAAACAAACAAAAAAATCTTTCCTCTTTATAATATTAATGTAGAAAAAGGTTTTTGTAGTCCAGGATCACTGAAAGTGGAAAGAAGTCGGATTGAGAACTGAGACATTATTTATGACGATTGAATGTCATAAATAATGTCTCATCTCAAGGAATTGGTGTTTCATATTGTCACACGAACATCGATTTGCAACTTATAACATTTTCAATAAGTAGGTAGGTACCGATATATTATAGTACCTAATAGATAAACATTATTAGCAACAAAGTGCATAAGAACTAATTGTTTCCTACGCCTTAGTGAAAACTTGTAATCAGATTTAGACGTGTTATGCTCTACATCCTGCAAGCCAGGCTGGCAGCGCCGGCGCCGGCGCCGAGCTTAACTAATTGCGCACACGCAAGGAAACGATTCATTTTGTCCTATTTGGCTTATGCACTGTACGACTTAACCCTTTAAATGTGTCACGTCCCGATTATTCACGGTACGGAGTAAAATATAAATAAACTATTGTATTTTGTACCTGGAGAGCTTTCGTTGTTTGTTCGTGTGTTGTTTAGCTGAAAATATCTTTAAAATCAAATAAATTATGTATCAAAGATAATATATGTAGTTTAATAGTTTAGTTTATAATAATCGATAATAGTAGTTTTGTGTTCCATATCTTAACTATTGTAATAATTTATTGATTTATAATCTAATATTGCATGCCTCATGTATATCCCGAATAGAGTGTTCTTTATTTCATTAATTTAACACCAAACTATATATCTTTATTCGCAATAAATGAATATCCTCCACTTTACTTGAACCAACTACTGTCAACAGGGAAAGCAGCCGGAACCAAAGGCATAACCAAATGCATAACGTGCCTTCCGATCCTAGGAGTATGAGAAGCCATGCCCCATGTAATGGGATAGTTTGGTGTGTTTGTATGAACCGATTGCGATGAAACTTAGTACCATCACAGACAGTAAATAGCTAAAGCCCTAGAATAACACATTTGCTGTTTTTATTCCGATATACCCACAAGAACAAGGCTTAAAAGCTAATAGTACCTCTATAAATTAACTTACATTTTTCTTTTCTATTTTTCCAGGGGTAAATTCGCATCAGTCCGGAAGATACGTCACCTGGTATCCGGCGAGGAATACGCAGCCAAGTTCATAAGGAAACGGCGACGCGCAGCCGACACCACAAGGGAGATCCTGCATGAGGTCGCCGTGCTGGCGCTCTGTGCTGATTGCACCAGGGTTGTCAGCTTACATGAGGTATGTACGATGATCTTACCTTACCTCCATCTCACCATAACAATAAGAACCTATGGACATTATTGGTCCCTAAAGAAAAAAAAAAGTTAACCTACCTTCAACTTTTTTTTAATTGTGAACTTGGTTTAAATTACCAAAGGAAAAAAAATAAACGGTTGGTCTAGTCTGACAGCCTGGATTTGATGAACAGTGCTCCGAATCCTTTCATATACTCTCGATTTTATGGTAACCTGCACTGTATGTTGCTTAGTGGTATTTCATACTCAAAGGTAAAAATAAGTATACTTACTATATTTGTTCAGTCATAACTTCCCAATATTCCAGGTATACGAAACCCGTTCAGAAGTGGCCATAGTACTAGAGCTTTGCGCAGGCGGCGAGCTGCAACGCTTGCTCGACGAAGAGGAGCGTCTCACAGAGGGAGCTGCCAGACGTGCCCTAAGACATGTACTTGAAGGCTTAGGTTTGTAAGACTATGATATTTTTTTAGGGTTAGGAATAACCTGCTCTGCAGAAAAAACCACGCCGATTTTTCCCGCAATTTTGTAACACATAATTTATATCAAACCACAGATTTTTATGGCTTAATTCTTAAAATGCCTAGAATTCTACAAAAAGGACTAATTTTTAAAATGGATAATTCGCAAAATAACTAAGTAGTTTCTAAAATGGTATGACAGGCTAAGCCATCCATCGCTATATGGATTAGAGTAGAACAAAGCTTAAATATATAATTTCAGAAATTATAATACTTAAAAAATGTCCCCCCAATATATTATTAATTCATTCTTATATTCTCAACTCCCCTTTACTGCAGCAGTGCTTTACAAACAAAACTATAAAGTTCCATCTATCTATAACGGGGACCATGTCCTACCAATAGAGATAATTTTATTTGAAAAGTATTTAAATAAAATATTGTTATTTTGACCTCTGTGAAATTGACCACAGGAAAATATCCATGAGTTTTTTGTGACTTGTTCTCATTGGTGGGCACGTTCCGAAGCAACACATCCTAACTTTTAAGATGTGTGCAAGTGGTCAATTGTTGTGAGATTTACGATATTTTTATAGTGTTAGGGATAACCAACGCTGCGAAAAAACCATGCGGATTTTCCCTACAATTTTGTAACACATCCAATTTGTATCAAACCATAGATTTTTATGGCTTAGTCGATAAATACCTTATTCTTAAAATGCCAGCATTCTACAAATGGCTAGTTTATGAACATTTTAAATAGTTTTTCATTTTGGTTCTGTTTTTGTTTTCGGATTGACGACCCAGTTGGCACAATGGTAACCCACCATGCCGGTCTGCCAAACACAGGTTTGTGGGTTCGATTCCCGCCTCAGAAAAGTATTTATGCTTAGATATTTGTCTGTGATTGGTTATTTCTATTTTAGGTAAATATTTACAAAAAAAAGTATATAAGTAGTATATCCGTTGTCTAGCACCCAAAACACAAGTCTAGTTACTTAGCTTGGGGCTAGATGGCGATGTATGGTTTGTCCTGCAATATTTATATTTTATACTAGCGACCCGCCCCGGCTTCGCACGGCTATATTATGCATGTATTATACATTATAAACCTTCCTCTTGAATAACTCTATCTATTAAAAAAAACCGCATCAAAATCCGTTGCGTAGTTTTAAAGATTTAAGCATACAAAAGGATATAGGGACAGAGAAAGCGACTTTGTTTTATACTATGTAGAGATTTTAGTTCGGCTGTTTTAACCACTTTAATGTGCTAACTTGTAGCTTTTTTTATTATCAGCACACCTACACGCGCGACGCGTGGCACACCTAGACCTAAAGCCGCAGAACCTGCTGCTCACTGCCGGCGGGGAGGAGCTGCTCATCTGTGATTTCGGCATCAGCCGCGCCATACAGACCGGGGCGCAAGTCAGAGAAATATTGGGAACAAGAGATTATGTCGGTGAGTACTAATAACACTAAACCTTTTAATAGAATAAAAAAAAAATATCTCAATCGGTTGAGCCGTCTTCGAATGATCGCGTAACATACACACAAAAAAAACAACAACATACAGACGAATTGAGAACCTCCTCCTTTTTTTAAGTCGGTTAAAAAATGAACGTGTCTCGGCTCCGTACACGCATTTGGAACGAAATTCCTTTCCCAATTTTTTTTTAAATATGTGATAGATTCTTTTCTCTTACGTTTCATGGTTTTGTGTCCCCTCGTCAACACGCGATATGGAACTTCGTCCAAAAATTAATAAGAAAATTGGTATAATATACTGAGTAAAAAATAGGTATCTAGTATCTTTTTTTTTTTAATTTTATCTAACTGATTAATATCGATTTTTTGTAAAATTTATGTGCGTTAATTGACATTACTCTTACGGTGAAGTAAAACATCGTGATGAAACCCGCGGCTTAGTTGGCTCCAGTCGTATTGACGCGTTCTTTCTTATAAACACGGTCGACTGAGCTGACGGTAATGATAAACTATGTAGGTAGATAAACCGGAGTCAAATTATTATAAATTGCATTAATTTATAAAAATAACTACGTAATGATGTAAATGATACAACTGAGTAATTAATTTTTAGACACGACGACGTAATATTTCCATAAATTCATTGCGCAGTAGATTTAGGTAAAAATATCTAAGTACCTACCTATTTTATATTATTAACCGTACCCCGCGCTTTTACTCGCATAAGTCCTAAACTAACTAGGACTTATGCGAGTAAAACTCGCTTATGCGAGTTTTACTCGTTTAACTAGGACTTATGTCCTAGTTAATGTCAAAACCAAACTAAACTAGTTAACCTAAACTAGTCATTGTGTAAAACCAAGTTTCCAGCTTCCAACATTTCAACACATTCGGTTCAGTAGTGTTTGCGTAAACAGGTAACAAACATACGTATACTTTGACTTTTATAAAATTAGTAGATTTATTTATATATTTATCCTTGAATGTCCTTTCGTCTTATTAAATAGTAGTAGTTAGGGAGCTCACTATAATATGATTTGGTGACTGTTGTTGGTCCCGTCTGCTTGGCGTGCAATATCGCCTGGTCATAGTTTCCGAATACCTTCGGGTCAAAATCTAGAGTTAAAATGGACTAAATATGATTCTAGACATACCTCCTGCAAAGTTTGACTCACGCAAGTTTTCAATATCCAGAGATATGCTTAAGAAACCATAATTATGTAACTCTGGATCTTGACTACTTACAGGAGGTATGTCTGTGGTCTAGAATCATATCTCCCGATATTCTTAAGCGACAGAATGGTATTCGAACCAGTCAAAACAGACTGTTTTCTTCCAGATTTTGACCTACAGAAATGTTTGAAAATCATAACCAGGCACCTTGGCACACAACAATGACATTTTAAGCCAAGAAGACGGTACCAACACCAGTCATTAATCATTATGCAGAGCTCCCTAACTACAGATTTTGGTGCTAAAATATTAAATTAATTACCATAATTGATGTGTTACTATCGATTATTAATGTTCTGTTTGGATTAGATTTACATTAATTATACCATTTTTGTCTCTCTTAATTTTAATTAAAATCATTGAAGGTAAAATACGATGAAGTTTAATACTTTATATAACTTTATTTACATTAAATTCTGTTAGTTTTTAAATGTAAACAACGCGTTTTGTATAAACTTTAGGAGAAAAACGATAAATTTTAATTGCATTTTCCGTAGTTTGATCGTGTTTGTTTATTTGAATTTGGGGTTAATTAAACATTATTTGAATAGTTTGACCTATATTAGCATTTTTAAAATGATTGGTTTGGTAAACAGTGTGTAAAAAAACCTATAATAGCAATAGCTATAGTACAACTCGATTCCTATCGGCTTACCTTTTCGGATACTGGTGGGTTCTCTACACTAAAAATAATTTTTGGGGCTATCTATATTTATCGGCTTACACCGTGGGCTTAACTGGAAAAAAAACTCACTCCTCATCACTGCCTGGTTACCCCCGGGACCTTACCAAAAAAATCAAATGATAATAGAGCTTTTTTTAAAAAAGGCAACATTATCCTAAGTTAACCAGAGTCTGAAGAAAAAATGAAGAATCTCGGTAGACAACATCTGTGGCGCAATGGGAAAAGTCTCAACTAGTTCCGATGTAGGTGGTTGGGTTCGATTCCCGCCGTCGAACAATTTGTGTTCAGATATTTATTTCTATAAACAAATATTTGCTGTAGTGGGTTCCATTTTCTAGTCACCTAGTTGCTTAGATTTCGGCTAGATGGTGCTGTGTCAATGTCCTGCAAATCTATACTAATATTATTAAGCTGAAGAGTTTGTTTGTTTGTTTGAACGCGCTAATCTCAGGAACCACTGGTTTGAATTGAAAAATATTTTTGTGTTGGATAGTCCAATTGTCGAGGAAGGCTATAGGCTATTTTATATGACGACCCAGTTGGCACAATGGTCACCATGCCGGACTGCCAAATATAGGGTTGCGGGTTCGATTCCCGCCTCAGACATGTATTTATGCTTAGATATTTGTCTGTGGTCTGGTTGTTTCTATCGGTTTTGAAATGTTTGTTGTAGTCCAGGGAAGGTTTAAACGGTGAGAATTTAAAGATCGGACTTACGCGGGTGAAACCGCGGGGCGCAGCTAGTCTTGCAATATTTATTTATTATTATTTATATTTTGATATTCCTATGGGGTCGGGAGTTACGCCGGTGAAACCGCAAAACGCAGCTAGTACCTATCATTTAATTTATTTATTATGAATGTAACCCTGTTCACAGCACCAGAAATCCTATCGTACGAGCCCCTCTCCCTAGCCGCGGACATCTGGTCAGTGGGAGTCCTGGCGTACGTCCTCCTCAGTGGCTACTCGCCCTTCGCCGGCGACACCAAGCAGGAGACCTACCTGAACATAGCACAATGCCAGCTATCCTTCCCGAAGGATCTCTTCAGAGGGGTCTCCGAGAGAGCCATACAGTTCATACAAGAAACGCTTGTTGTTAATCCTAAGTAAGTAAGACGAATTTTGTAACAAATCCAATTTGTATCAAACCGTAGATTTTATGGCTTAGTCGATAAATACCTTGCGATAAATGCCCAGCATTCTACAAATGGCTAGTTTGTGAATATTTTAAATAGTTCTGTTTTTGTTTTCGGGTTGACGACCCAGTTGGCACAATGGTCACCATGCCGGACTGCCAAATACAGGGTTGCGGGTTCGATTCCCCCTCAGACAAGAAAGACGAGTAGTATATTCGTTGTCTAGCTCCCATCATAACACAAGTGTAGTTACTTAGTTTGGGGCTAGATGGGGATAATATGTGGAATGTCCTGCAATATTTATTATTGTTTATTTATAAGTGCATAGCTAATTACTTTACCGAATACGCAGAGAGTATGCGAGCGATCGCTCCTGAAGTCTTTAAGGCGAGGCCTATGTTCAGCAGTGGACGTCCTATGGCTGATTATCATATCAGCAATAAGACGTCCACTGCTGAATATAAGCTGGTGTTTTTGACATTTCAAAGTAATTCATCAAAATTACTTTAAAATGTCAAAAACATGGAACCATATAGTTGTTCACATAATTTAATTTTATGTAGACGGTAGTTTGTCAGCATTTCACATAATATTTTTAGTAAGACGAATGTCATCTCAGTCTGCCTGTGACCATGGGATCTGCAAAGTTCCCGAAACGTCAGGTTTGAAACAAAAATAAAAAAACGCGAATATATCCGTTAAAATAAAAATATAATTATGAGTTCAAATCGCGAAAACCTTAGAAAATACTATAATAGTTGTTCACTTAGTTGGTAATTGTAAGTAACCAGCAGTTCTGCAAACAATAGACCTCGAACACAAACTTTGAAGAGTTTAGTGTGAGAAGGTGGTTCCAAGTGCTCCATCATTCTCTAACTAGTAATTAAGCGCCGATTCTACTGGAAATCTAGAAATATAAAAGTGAGCAATTTATTGCATTTTGAGGAGATATTCTGTTCATCACTCCAAAGATCCTCATCAGATCTTCACCAAATTTTTAAGAGATCAATGTGAAAGGAAAACATTTTTGAGATGAGATAGACTCTTCCTTGGAGGTTTGGTCATCCATGGACCATTAAAGGTGGCAGAAGGTTTTGAAGGCCTTTGCCCAGTTCCTATTTGCCACTAACCTATTAATTTCTTGTTAATTCCAGAGGCCGTCTCACAGTGGAAGAGTGCCTGGAGCACCCCTGGTTGAAAGACGAGTCGGACCTCCCCCGCGTCATCGTCGGCGCCGGGTTCTCGCACCAAGTCGGCTCCGACGACGAGGCCGATGGAGACGACGTACATACCAGCACAAATGGACACAACGGCGCGGGGACCAATGGACATAACGGAGTTAATGGACATAATGGTGTCAATGGACATAACGGAGTTAATGGACATAACGGTGTCAATGGACATAATGGAGTCAACGGGCATAATGGTGTCAATGGACATAATCTTGTCAACGGATATAAAGGGACGAACGGGACCACACATGAGGATGATAAAGATAAAGGTAAAACTAACTATGTCAAATGTAATTGTACGGTAGAGTTCAAAAATTAAATAAAAATTCCTTCATTTGCAGTTTTGGCATAAAAAAACATAGGGAAAAGAGTGAAATTTATAAAAAACTTAAAATGGCGGATATCTCGGAAACCGAGAGACTTTCATAGAACATAACTTTCGTTTTTCTGATCCGGCACAGTGTCCTCTATCCGTAGGTGCCCGCTTGGCCATTCGTTAAGTTAAATTAAAAAAATAAAAAGTGTGTGTTAAGTGTAAAATATAAAGTTTTGTTTTTATTTACAGAATCGCAACTGCTGGAGTCCAGTTGCTGTGGCGGTAGTACCAAGCTGGAAGAGGAGGAGCGCGACAAGCCGCTGAAGCATGCACACGCGAGGGATATCTCACCGCCATTCCCTGACGCACCTTCCACGCCTAAGGTGAGGAAACTCACCGAGTAGGGGGACAGAGGGCTATGGGGAATTTAGGGTAATTTTAGAAACACGCGGGACATGATCATAGGCAAATAAACCCTTATGAGGTTTTTTAATTTCTTATTTGGTGGGTGCGTGTTCCGAAACATGAAAATGATCATGTGAATGATTTTAAGCGATTAAATTACTTTTGATTTTTTGCCCACGGATTAAGCTTGGGAACATATTTTTATATTTTCCACTCAAGCCAAGTGAGAGAAGCGTTTTATTCATAAACGATCGGTTGCTATCTGTGACAAAAAGTGAGCTAAAAGAAGCAAGTTTAGATATGGACCTTCTGCCGCCGAATCACTATCACTACATAGTATAAAACAAAGTCGCTTTCTCTGTCTATGTATGCTACGCAACGGATTTTGATGCGGTTTTTTTAATAAATAGAGTGATTCAAGAGGAAGGTTTATATGTATAATACATGCATAATATAGCCGTGCGAAGCCGGGGCGGAGAGCTAAAAGCATTGATATCCAATAATAAAAGTACTATAGAGGTCAAGAGAGTTGAGTTGCTAGAGTGAGACGTCTTTGTTTGATCTCCAGGTATCGCGCAAGTCTCACGGTCACGCGCCGTCAGTGCTCGCGCTGTGCAAGAAGTTCCAGCCAGACTACGAGAAGCCGGCGACGGTGTCAGTCCCCGGCGTGGGAGTCACACGGCGAGCACTAGCCGCGACCCCCGACTGCGGCTGCGCGCTCGACTGCTCCTGTCTCCGTCTACGTCCGCCCGACCGCGCTCTCATCTGCTAGCTGTTACCCCACACACAACCCTCACACATGGTACAAACTGCATAATCATACCGCGCGTATATCTGTAAATGTGTTCAGAGTCGTCACCTTCGGCTCCCTGTAAATAATATAAAACCCGGCGGATGTTATTTATTGAAGCGGTCGGACCCGCGGTATTTACCCTGTTAACGTTGTCGAGTGAGCTTGGCTCGCGACTCGTGGGACCAAAACTATATTTGATAATATGTATTTGTAAAGTTGTTACTTGGTAAATGAAAGTTTTATCGCTTCGAGTGACCGTTCGATTGTTGTAGATAGACGTTAATTGTTTACGTAGCTGTAGTATTGAGGGAGCTACGTGTCCAGATGTAAGCTCAAATGTTGAGAGTTTAATGCTAACTCACACTACGACATAGACCGCTCGGAATTACACATGGTTTTATATTTATTCGCGGTTCAAAATGCGCGTTTAAAGTATCAAACCAGAGTGTTCTTTACAGTGCGGTTTTTTCCGCAATGCGGGCTAGGCGTTACAGTTAAGGAGCATCCCATATGATTTAAGGGACTGTATTGGTAGCGTCTGCTTGGCATGAAATATTATTATTGGTTATTGCTTGGTTATAGTTTTCAAGTCAAAGTCCGGGAGCGTTTAAACATAGTCAGTTTTTGACTGATCCTAAAACCGTTCTAAAGCTTAAATATATCGGTAGATAAAATTGATCCACGCAAGTAGTCAAAATCCATAGTTACAAAATTATGGTTTTCGTGAACATATTTTTGAATCTTGACAACTTGCGTGAGTCAAAGTTTGCAAGGAGTATGTCCAGGATTTTATCTATCGATATATTAAAACGGCAGACTGTATCCGGTCTGTTTTTAAACGTTTTTATTTAGTAACCTGCTTGGGTCAAATTTAGTAATTAAAATTTAACACTCCTTGACAGTTGGATTTGAAATTTGGTAAACACCTTTTTGATGATAATTCAATTTTTGATTACGCGGTATTAATTTTACATGAATTTAAAAATGATACTCAGGCGACTTGAGGCATTACCAACAATATTTCATGGCAAACCGACGGTACCAAAACACTCACTTTTTTCATATAGTGTGCTCCCTAACTATTAGTGTTGTTCGGAGGCTTGACACATAAGGATGTAACGAAGACAGTACAATGAATTGTGTAGATATAGAGCTGTTATCGTAGTATAAATAGGAGTTAGATAGGTGTATGGACTATCTATAGATACCTATATCTATGGCTAACCTAAATCTACATGGATTGAATTTTATAAATGTCCCGAACTTCTCTTTTTAATTTTTTTTTTAACAAATGATTTTTCAAATTCCGTTACTGTAAGAGGCCCATATAAAATATTCACCATTTAAGTATATATAGGTATCTATCAATAGTCCAGTAAATTGTATGTGTCTCGCCTCTCCTGATATATATAAATATTATGTATTATTAGATGAAATCATCGCGTGCCTCTAGGCAAATAATATTAATATTACTGTAATAGTTTCCATTCTGTGTAATATTTGTTCATTATCATGTTACAATTACATTACGTTAACATACGAATCCTTGTGAAACACTTGATTTATTCGTTTGTAAAAATAAATTATTGTGATATAAAAAAAATATTAGTTTTTATTTTCGACTTTATAGATAGACTAGCTGTTGCCCGCGACTTCGTCCGCGTAGGGTTTGAATTTTCCAATATCCTTTCTTATCGGATCCCTACGTCATATAAAGAACGCACCCTCCAAGTTTCAGGTCTCTACGATTAGCGGTTTAGGCTGTGCGTTGATCCGTCAGTCAGGACAAAGCTATTTATAGGTATAGAAGAAGACTACCTGCGGGTTTCCCGCGTTAGTGTCTATTCCGTGGAAAAAACGCTTTCGGTTACACCCGCATAAGTCCAGAGATTCCCTCTGGACTTATGCGGGACTTATCGGGATATGCCTATGCTACTTAACTCTGATCTAAAAACGATTCGACTCAAGATTCGGAATCAGCACCCCCGAAAACCTCATAGAGGACACAGTACTCCAAAATCAGTGACATACAGATGTCAACTCTGATCCAAAAATAGATCCTGGATTTGAAATCTGGGCCTATATTCACTAAGGTTCAAGTCGTTGGGCGCGCGTGATTAGGGGCGGAGTGGGGGCAATTTTTGTATGGAAATCTCGTCCTAATCACGCGCGCCCGACTTGAACCATAGCGAATAAAGGCACAGCACCCCTGAAAACCTCAGACGACACCCTACTCACTATTTAGTAAGTTGTTTTAAAATCAAAATGATTTAAAACAACTTACTTAATTTAGCCACCAGGGCCACCCCGTCATGAGATGTTGCTTGTTGCAACGAACCACGGAAAGTGTTGCCAACGTCTCAATGGTCGTTGGTCTGTAAGTAAAAAGTACTAGGCAATCAGAAGTCAGTGGAAGGTATAAATCACACTTATTATGTTATCTCTCTCTTTCTTTAATTTGCATAAAGGTATTGAAGGATAGTTGAAATATCTCGAGGGAAATTTCACGTTAGATATCTGACAGATTTTTTGTAGCATACCTTCTACTGACTTCTGATAGCCTAGTACTTCAGACCAACGTGGTCCCGACGTCTCAATAGTCAGTGGTTTGTAAGTAAAAAGTACTAGGCAATCAGAAGTCAGTAGAAGGTATAAATCACACTTATTATGTTATCTCTCTCTTTCTTCAATTTGCATAAAGGTATTGAAGGGTAGTTCAAATATCTCGAGGGTAGAGGTAATTTCACATTAGATATCTGACAGATTTTTTGTGGCATACCTTCTACTGACTTCTGATAGCCTAGTACTGCAGACCCAATTTACACGAATCCATGACAACATTAACTATTAAAAGCCATTTTGTTTATATTTTGCATATTAATGGGAGGGTCATACCAGGCTGTAAGAACTATGTAGGAGGTATATTGATTCGAATGAGAGCAAGCCACTACCACGCCTACTTTCCGTTACCGTGTAAATTGTTCGGTAGTTGGTCTGTAAGTACTAAGCTATCAGAGCTCAGTAGGAGGTATCCCACAAAAAACTGTCAGATATCAAATGTGAAATCATGCTCGCGATATTTGAACTATTTTTCCAGCTTCTTTCAATTACTTTATCGCCATCACATACTTTGTCAGGAGAAAAATTTAAGAAAGAGATAACGTCATAAGTTCGATTTATACCTTCTACTGACTTTGATTTCCTAGTACTTTTTATTTTATACAGCAAAGGAAATGTGGTGTTTGCCACATTGCAGAAGGTAGCAAATGGCACTAAATAAATGCCATCGACCACTAGGTGGCGGCTGACACTAATTAATGCCAGCTGTCAGCCCGGTGGTGGCTAAATCAAGAGTGAGCGATGGGAATAAAGGAGTAAAATTTGTTTAGTTTTTAGATTAGGTGAATTTAGGTGTAAAGAAAAACAATCAGAAAAACATTTAAGATAAGTATTTATTTAATATAATTTCTACAAACCAGTCTTAATAGTGCATCTATTTATTGAACTTACATTGGCACTTCATCACTATATATATAGGGTCACTAGCTGCGCCCCGTGGTTTCACCCGCTTAAGTCCCGTGGGAATGTCGGGACAAAAGTCTTTCACTCTCTATACTAGGCCTTAGTTATCTATACTTATAAAGCTGAGGAGTTTGTTTGAACGCGCTAATCTCAGGAACTACTGGTTGGAATTGAATAGTTATTTTGTGTTGATAAGTCCATTTTTCGAGGAAGCATAAAGGCTACTTTATATTTCGATATTCCTACGGGATCTGGAGTTACGAGGGTGAAACCGCGGATCGCTGCTAGTCTCCATATGTAGACTGCTAGTCTACATAATATAAAGAAATTGTAACATTTTGACATAGCAAACGGTTTATTATTTTTTTAATTATTAATTAAAAACAAACTGATGCGACTACTATGCCAGTATCCATATCTAAATGTTACTGCCCCTTTGATTACAATTAATTCAGTAATTTTACGTGAAGATGTAACCTGTGGATGTAACAGACACACACAATCTTTCGCATAAATTATATAGTAGTACTTATCATATTTACGTTTTATTTTAACTAAAACCTGGATACACATCAGTTGTGAATATCATGAAACAAAAACACACTAAAACTTTTAAGAGGAAAGGGTACCTGGGGCTTTCTCCATACAAACTATTACAAACGTAGTCGACTGTTTTCTCCCTGGATAATGACACTAGAGCAAATATTTTTGGTGCATAAAACTTATAACAGCCATGACCATGCCCCTATTTTTTGTTTTTTTTTTAATTTTTTAATTTGTTTAATTTTAATTTCCTTGATAATTAGAAAATGAAAAAAACCAAAACATAGGGGCATAGTCATAGCAGTTATAGGAATGCCATAATTCCTATAACTGCTATGACTAAAAATAGGGGCATGGCAGTTATAGGTTTTATGGCACAAAAATATTTGTGCTAGTGTCATTATTCAGGGAGGAAACAGTCGACTACGTTTGTATGGAGAGCGCGCAGGTACCCTTTCACCTTAAACACAAATAAAACTAAATATAATACAAACATTATTATTGGTTAAAATAAATGATTCTTCTATTAGTAAGATTTTTATCTGAGGTGATTTCGAAGTAATGTCCCGATAAAATAAATTTTTGTTCAGTTTTTCGTTTCTACGACCTGTTTTTTAAACTGCGGATTTATAACATAATTTCACAACTACTAAAACCTAAATTAGAGTAATTTTATGGCAAAACTAATAATTGAGTTCAGCCTTAAATTGTCTAATGGATGTTAAATTTTTCTAAAGCCTTCAAATTACAAAATTTGATATCTGGCTAGGGGTAACGCACTCTTGAAATTCAAACATCTGCCTTAAAACTATCACAATCTTCACATATATTTTTTTCAAAAATTGCCAGTCTCCTGCAAGAAATTTTGCCCTGATCCAGGCAAAATTTCTTGCTTTACCAGGGCGCAGTGAAAATTAATGTAACATTTTACTTTCGCAGCGCCCGCACCGGTCGCTTTGTAAATCAAGTCTCTTAGAAAATAAAAATAAGGTTTACTAGTTCCTTATGCCTTAATAGGCAGTTTATTCCTAACCTGACCCGAAACCTAACCCGCTACCGGGTTACGCTTTCGGGTCAGGTTAGGAATAAACGCAATAGACAGCAGCACTAAATAAACTTCACTAATTGGATAAAAAATATATAGCGCGCCATCTAAAGAGTTATTTGAAACTAGTTTTGAAAAAAAAAACAGCGCACTCCGGGAGTGCAGGCAGAAGTGAAAACTGTATATCTGTGTAAAATCTCATATGTCGCGAGAACATACGCAAAAAGAGTTTTAGATGAAAAAAAAAAATAGTCGGACGACAAATAGTCGTCCGTCAATAGTCGTCCGACATTTGTCGTCCGTCAATAGTCGTCCGACATTTGTCGTCCGTCAATAGTCGTCCGTTAAAAAATACCATATGTACGTCTTAATACACTCAAGCCAAATTAAAAACAGTAGGCCCAGGCATACATTTTCGCCGCGCCGTAGAGAGGGGATAGCTGTCTACTCTCCATCCGTCTTACGCTTTTTCGATCAGGTCACGTGTCCTGACGCGAGTTTAAGATTTTATACCCATTACAGAAAAAGTGCTCAACGCCGCTAAAGAAGTTTTCACTTCAAAAAAACCAAATTAGTATTTTCCTTTTTGGATGTTGTTTTGAAAAAGTAGAAACCCCCCATAAGTAATATAATTTCTAGACTATTATTTTAGGCTAGTGCGTAGTCTTTTGAGTCAGTCAGTCTCATTAGGCCAGTATACGAATTTGAAATATTTTGATAAAAACAATTTGACTAGAAGACATCATAATTTAACATTTTGCGTTTGATTGATTTTAATTTATAATTATCAGTGACAAAACGAAAACGACTGAAGGAAGTCAACAGTACAGTGCTTAATTTGATGTATACGTCAGGGCACCGCCATCTTGACTACTGTTTTGTGTCTATAAATAGAAATAAAATGACGGAACGTGGTTCATTCTGTCGCAGTAGCTTCATGATGTCCGAACTTTTTCATGGTCGCACCATTTATTTGAGTTAATTAGTTTAATACCTTTTAGTGAGTGGATAAGGGGTTGTGGTAAATTAATGCTAATGGGCAAGTAATTTATATGATTAAAATATGTTTTGACAATAAGTACTTTTCGATTTACGTAACCTACGCTCAGATTTTGGTTAAAATAGCTGGTCCTTTATATAATTTTCTTTATTTTCGACTTTATATATTTAGTTAGCGACGTATATTATAAGTTTTATGCTGCAAAAATATTTGCTCTAGTGTCATTCCAGGGAGGAAACAGTCGACTACGTTTGTATGGAGAGAGCGCCGGTACCCTTTCACCTTAAGGCGATGACTATGCCAACCGTGGACCACCTGTAGACGACGAGTGGGCACCGAGCGACAAACACGTGGTGCTGATCGAGTGTCAGGTGGGTCTAATGAGCTTTGACCTACTCGTAGCTCTTGTAGTATCAGAGATTATGAGTCTTTTCCTCTTTAGTAGATTAATTTTCTAACAAATATTTACTAGACATTTACTTTGACTAAATGCAATCATTTCAGTTTTTTTTCGAATTCAGTCGCACGCATTACATATTCATTCCCTAATATTTTGAAGTTTATTCCCTAAAAATCTAGTTTATTTAAGAATGGGTAGTAAAATCGATTTTTAAATACACATAGGTACGTGAAATTGGTGCTTGAAACAGCATCGAAATAACCATGGTAGTTAAAATTCTCATACAATTTGTTCCAACGTAGAGTTTCTAACACAAAAGGGGGCTGTTCTAGATGTCTAGCCGAACTAATTTTGTTATACAATTTATTTTAAAACCAGCTGTTTCTTAGAGTTAGAGGTCATTGACTTTTAGACATTATTTGTTTATTGGGTTTCGGCTACTATTTTAAACATCTTTTTTTATTAAAAAAAATATATATACTTATTTATTACCGAAAACAGCTGATTTTCCGGTAAAAAACCTAATTTTTTTTAAAAGGTACGAATTTCCATAAATAATAGTTGTTCGCCTAGACCTAGAGCAATCCCCTTTCCTATTAAAAACCCTTCGTTAGAACAAATTTTTCATTAAAATTTCGTGACAATGACATTGAAGTAACATAACTTAATAAATCTATGAATTCAAGGCGGAAATTATATTTGATAATACGTAACACATCGCGGCGTTTTTTGTAATATTTTATTAATAAGAAAATGTAAAAAATACGAGCACAGGCCTATATATATTGTATTATTTCATTCATTTATTTTTCTTTATATACTATACTTACCTAGATTTTCATTAAAAAAAATGTGAGCCGTCACGGGACGCCTGGCAGATGTGAAACATCGACATTATTTTGTAAAAGTAATATGCAGAAAAGAACAGATTGTGATAGAATCGCACAGTCGATTATGGTGTGTACACACCGTACACACTACTGCATATAGACTGTATATTTAAACCATCATATAGCGGCATGCGTCGCCACGCCAAAAATCGGTCTTACGTGCGGCTATAGATGTTTCACATCAAAAACTTAATCAACAAAAAATTTCATTGAAACCGAACCGATTTTCTAGTTTAGGTGAGAACCCAGACAGATTGGTTTTTAATTTATATAAATTTTTATCAGCAATTTTTCGTTTTGCTGTAGTGCTTCTTACCACGATTTAAATATAGATGAAGATGTGGGCTCTTTAGATTCTCATTAGAATCAAGACGTACCAAAGTAAGGGCCCTAAAACCGCGGGGCGTAACTATTACAAAAACAATTTATTCCTTTCTTTTATTTTTGTCCATCCAAAGGTTGTCTGGAAGAGATCGCTTTTACCGATACGGCCGTCCATTGTGCCATATTGTTTTTTTAGCAGCATTTTATGTTAGAACTAGCTTTTGCCCGCGACTTTTCCCCCGAAGTCTAAATTTAAAGTAGATTTGACCGTGACCATTTGAACAAAATTTGTCCCCCCTTTTCACCCCCTAAGGGATAGAATTTCGGAAAATCCTTTCTTATCGGATGCCTACGTCATACAAAGAACACACCCTCCAAGTTTCAGGTCTCTACGATCAGCGGTTTAGGCTGTGCGGTGATCCGTCAGTCAGTCAGTCAGGACAAAGAATTTTTTATGTATAGATTAAGATTTAATGTGGTAAAATAAAGAGTTTATCTATCTATATTATTCCTCCTCAATCCAGTCTACTACATATTCTTAACAATCCAGAGCACCACTACATTCATAATATATCTGATATAATAATATCAATGTCCGTTAACCATGGATGTGTCTTGTGGTGTCCGTTTGATGTCTGCGAGTTGGTCACCGTATTCTGAGTAGAGTCGTTGCCATCGGAGCTGTCTGACCAGTATCGACAGCATCTCTTCTAGGAGATCGTGTTTCTTTATACCCTGGGAAATAGGAATGAAATGAATATTTGCTTGCAAGCATGATTTTTTATAGAATAAGGTTGTACTTGTAAACGGGCTGTTTTTCCGCGATTAGACCCTTTTTAATTGGGTCCTCTTTGCGTGAAGATGGAGTAGGCTTGCCCAGCACCTACTACCCTCTCAGCTTAGTCGACCATGTCCAGAGGAGAGAACTTGTCAATACTTCTGCAGCCAACTAAGCCGCGGGTTTTGCACGATGTTTTCCTTCACCGTAAGAGCAATTTCAATTAGCGCACATAAATTTTTCTTAAGAAAAATACATTGGTTTTATTATTTGACGACCTAGTTGGCTCAATGGTCATCATGCCGGACTGCCAAGTCACAGGGATGTGGGTTCGATTCCCGCCTCAAACAAGTATTTATGCTTAGATATTTGTCTGTGGTCTGGTTGTTTCTAAGTATTATAAGTATATTTTTACAAAAGAAAAGTATATAAATAGTACATATATCCATTGTCTAGCATCCATAACACAAGTCTATTTAACTTGAGGCTAGATGGCGATGTGTGGAATGTGCTGCAATATTTATCTTAATATATATAAATCTCGTGTCACAATGTTTGTCCTCAATGGACTCCTAAACCACTTAACCGATTATAATAAAATTCGCACACCATGTGCAGTTCGATCCAACTTGAGAGATAGGATAGTTTACATCCCGATATTCCCACGGGATCGGGAGTTACGCGGGTGAAACCGCGTAGGGCAGCTAGTTTATTATAAAAAAAAGTATACTAAGAGGAAAAGGTACCGGGCGATAATGACAATCGAGCAAATATTTTTGTTGCATAAAACTTATAACTGCAATGACCAAAAAAAAAAAAAAAACAGGGATTTTGTTTTATTTTTATTTTTTTGTTTTTTAAATCTTAATTTCTATGATAATTAGAAAATAATAAAAAAATACCAAGACATAGCGGCATAGTCATGGCAGTTATAAGTTTTATGTAACAAAAATATTTGTGCTACCCTTTCACCTTAAATGTTAACTTACTAATACAGTGGGTTGCCATTTCTTGGGCGTTGACGTACAGTGACTGGGACCCAACATGTCGTCCAGTATCGCACGCAGTTGATCTTCTGTGCCTGAAATACAAAGGGTTTCGACATAAGGTTTAAAATACTAAAGGGCTTTGTTCTAGCTAGACAAACAAATGTTGTTTTATGAAATCTGAAAATTTGAACGTTTTCTTTTTAAAATCAGCTGTTTTCGGCAATAAAGACCATTATTATTTTAAACAGTAGTCGAAGTTAAATAAACAAATAAAACTTAAATGTCAAAGACCTCTACTAACTTTAAGAAAGAGCTGATTTTTTAGTAAAAATAAATTCTTCTAAATTTTTCTAGCTGCACTCCGCAGTTTAACCTGCTTAAGTCCTGATTCCGTAGAAATATCGAAATAAAAAGTAGCTTATGATGTTCTCAATGAATCGATGTATTCTTATACCAAGCTTCATAAAAAAAAAACCGGTCCAGTAGTTTTGGAGTCTTATTCGTTTCAAATAATAACGCAAAATATTTCCTCATCATTATAATTTTATTAGCAGCGCTCCGCGGTTTCACCCGCGTAACTCCTGATCCAGAGGGAATATCCGGATAAAAAGTAGCCTATAGCCTATAGAATAATGGACTATCCAACACAAAAATGATTTTTTTAATTCGAACCAGTAGTTCCTGAGATTAGCGCGTTCAAACAAACAAACTCTTCAGCTTTGTAATATTAATATAGATTATCCGTGTTAATGAATATCGGTCCAGTCATTTTGGACACTATTCGTTACAAAGGTTGTCTGGAAGAGATCGGTTTTAACGATAAGGCCGCCCATTGCGCCATGTTTAGTTTATGGTTTTTTTTTGGGCAGAAATTAATGTTAGATTGAAGATTTAATATGGTACAATAAGGAGTTTATCTATCTATCTACAAACAAAATATATGTTTCCTCATCGTAATATTATTGTAAATCATACCATTGTCAATGAGGTGTTCAAAGAGTGCTGTGATGGAGTGTCGGTACTCCTTGGACATCTGTAGGTGAAGGCACGATGATACTTGAGCCTCGAGCCACGCCCGACCAGCGCATACTGCGTAACTGTAATATTTATATATATTCTTATTAGCTGCGCTCCACGGTTTCACCCGCGTAACTTTTAAATTAAGATGTAAGCTGTAAGGGATAAATTAAGATGTAAGCTATCCTATCTTTCAAGTTGGATCAAACTGCACACGGTGTGCAAATTTGACTAATATCGGTAAAGTAGTTTAGGAGTCTATCGCGCACAAACAACGTGACACGTAATTTATATATATTAGATATTATAAAGCTCATTACCTACTTTTTACCAAGCAATTAAACAGTTTATCGTGATAACTATCACCCGCGACTAAATACGTTGAATTTTCCAAAATACTTTCTTAGCAGATGCCTTAGTTATAATAGCTTTTACCCACGGAGCAGCTTTTACTAATTATCATCCGCGGTATGCCAAATTTTAGCCTGATCCTACATTGAAATGATCTGTGATATATAAGTCAGTCAGAATAATAATTTCAATTTATATTTTCAGATGATGTAAATATGTTAAACATTGTTACGGCAGGCGTCATAGCCCCCATATTTGACGGCGTTACATAATAATATTACTAGATACTGACTAAAGAGTCTTTCTCATTTGATTTACACTTGAGAGCCCAAAGAGATATTTCTGACGTCACTTGGTTTTTACAAGTGACCCAAACTCACAGATATATAAAGGAGTTACGTCAAAAATGAAAGATACGGGTATAATAATGTGTACATACGCAGCATTGACTCCCTGTGATCTCGGCGGTTTCCTATGCGTAGTGGTTGCGTGTGCTTGCGGAGCGCGCGCGCCGGCCAGCTTCCATACTGCGTCGCCGGCGTCCGCCCATACTACCCTGGAAACACATACAACAATAACATTGCCCAATATTTACCAGATGTTACTAGTTGGCGTAGTAGGCGGTGGTTCTATAGACAATAGAACCACCGCCCTTACAAATTAGCGTACATGGATATAAGTGACGATATGTAAGATTCAGATATTTCTTGGTGGAATACATCGCCCTTAGGCAATAAGGCCGCGCTTTGTGCCACTTTAGAATCTTCCCTATATTTAACTTTCCTGTTTTTAGTTTGTATTTTATGTTTTTTAACCGGCGAAAAAAACGGAGAAGGTTCTCAATTCGACGCTTATATTATTACGTATGTTTTATTATGTGTTTACCTATCTATCTATCTATATAATGTATAGATAATAGTTACCATGAACACAGTTTCTTGCTGTATATATATGTTTTCCCGTTGCTGAGTGCTATCATCGGATTACCATCGTCTAACAGCGAACAATTTGTTACACTCACTGAAAACAACAACACATTTTATTAGTTATCTTGGCACCTAAAATTCGACTCCATTCAAGTAATTCAATTAAAAAAAAATACTAGTCGAAATCTCTCTTTTTCGAGGAGCTATTCTGCGTATCACTAATAAGATTTTCACCAAATTTTTATGAGACCAACTTGAATTTAGTACTACCTTAAAAATAAACAAGAATCTTCGAATCTCATAAGGTGGAGATATACAGTAGCCCCCTTTTTCCCCCTTTTTGGGTAAGTACCCCCTCCGATCAAAATTTTTATGAAATCGTAAAATCTGTATACAGAGACTTTAGTTTAGTTTTACGGGGCTGTTTCCGCACTTAGCCTCATTATTTGGGCCATTGTGCTATATTAAATCTTCAATCTAACATTTACTACGTATCACATTTTCATACCAGGGGCTTATTAAGGAGTTTTTTTTGTGAGCCTATATTGTCCCACTGTTGGCAAAGGCCTCCCTAACATTTTTACAAGCATTTCGGTCCTAGGCAAGGACGAAGAATAAGTAACACCCTAAGGAGTTAACTCTTAACAATATAAGCATTTTTTGACCAAAGCATTCTCCTTACCTCCATTAGCCAATAACGTTCTAAAGCTAATAGGTTCTAATTTAGTGGTCGTAGTGGAGAGATCCCACGCGATGACGTCAGCGGTGGTCGTTACGGCGACTAGAATATCGCCCGATAGGTTCAATCGAGCCGCCGCGCCACCTATCGCTGGAATTATCAAATAAGAAAAAACATTATAGGACATCGTAGTGCCATCTGGTAGCAACGAACTAAACTAAGCATCTAGGCTTGTTTTATAGTGGTCAGACAACGGGTATAAGTACCTACTTACATATTTATTATACATACGGAAACACCCAAACACACTAAAATGTCGTCCGATAAGTTTTATGGAAGTTGCGCACGCGTTGAATACTCCCAATTAATAATATTGCTGGGCATTGTACACAGCGCCTAATTCAATTGGAATTATGCATTCAATCACTTTAAAGCATCTTAAAAACTAAGTTAGGATGTGTGCCTTCAGAACGCGCCTGCCTATGAGAAGAAGGCACAATAAACTCATGGGGTTAAATTACTACTGTAGTTTTTACCAAGCGGCGGCATTGCTCTCCGTACGGCCGGCTTGAGACTCCACGTGTGAAGCACACCGTCGACGCTGGCAGCGGCCGCGTAACGAGCCGAGCTGCACACGCAGCATACTGACGATCCTGTACAGTGTCCAATATTACAGTATTTTCTTTAATGGGCTTTCTGGGCCAGTTCCTAAACTATAAAGAGACTAGCAGAGCTCTACGGTTTCACCCTCGTAATTCCCGATCCTGTGGGAATATCGGGGTAAAAGTATGTTACTCCCAATTAATTAATGTATCCTCACATCAAGTTTTATCAAAATCGGTCTAGTAGTTTCGGAGCCTATTTACAAACATAAAAACAAAACAAAAAAAGGTGCGTATACTTGTGTACGCGCGTGAGAAGTTATACAGAACTTCTAGAAGTTATACGTCTGTCTGTCAAGACAAGTGTAGAGTTACAATGATGCGCGCGTATCTTAAAATTTCACTCTCGCAGCTTCAACCTGTTTTACTTTTGGGTTACGCAGCTTACACATGTGACTTTTATGTTACAGAGGCGCGCGCATTTTACTCTCATCATTTTTTCATAACGCGCCGAAACAAGTTTTCTTTTTTTAATTTAAGTGAAGATAGGTAGCTAAAAATACTGAGAGGAGTCGCGTGCCCGTGGTTAAGCTATTTAACATTGATGAAGCCAAATAAGGATGATGATTGATCTGATGAATTCGCCAAGAGCCCTGGTCATCAAAGTAATGCCACTGTCAATAAGATTTTATAAAACCAGTATGGGCCACTTTAAAGTAATTATTTACCTAAATAAGTTTCCCAGACAGGGTCATTCGAGGCGGAGTTGTTGGGTATAAGTTGTAGCCGCGAGAGGGCGCCATAGTGAGTATTTATCGCTTTATTCACAACCTGCAAAGAATAAGTCTCAATCAAGTCGACACAATTTTATCATAATGTAGCTAATCTAACTATTTTTTAAAGGTTCGATTAGCTAAATCCTCTTTCACAACGCATTTTGTAACCGCTTTTTGTAAGCGAATCAATCTGTTTATATTTGTATTCATAAAAAAGTATGAGTAGACATAATAATTCATAAATTTAAATATTTTTGCTTAATATACCTGCAGCCTCAAATGTCCCGCAGCTCTGACAACAGGGCCGGCAACACCGAGCGCAGGGGCCGCTAACACCGCCACCGCTGCGCCAGCTGACACGACCATGGCAGCCGGCTGTGTTGCCTGCTGTGTGGGCGACGGACACGACCGTTTCGATGCTATCTCGTCGGCTCGAGGACCGGGGAGAGTGCTCGCCACACGCTTACGTAGACGTTGGTCTAGACCCCTGAATATAATAAATAAATAAAAATTAATCACTGAATGTGTTGCTAAGCGCAAATCTCGAGAACAGCTGAACCGATTTCGCTAGTTATTTTTTTGTTGTGCTTGTTATTGCCAGGAGAACAGGAGAAAGTTCTTATGAAAGAAAAAATAATAAGAAATTCACGCAGAAAATTATTACGCTGGTGAAACCGCAGGGCGCAGCTAGTAAAAAAATAAATATTGCAGGACATTCCACACTTAGCCACCTAGCATCAAGCTAAGTAACTAGACTTGTGTTATGGGTGGCTGGGACTTGTGATAACGGAATAACAACAAAATTAACAATAATATTGGAATTTACATCAACATCAACAACTTTAATACATGCTGAGCTCTATAGTGCCTGTTTTTAAGTTATATAGCGGCTCGCGTATTGCAGAAATACAGACACATGAATTTTTAAAACTATGTATTTTTAGACCCCTGTAGATATTTCGAACTTTCCTCCTTTTTTACAAGAAGTAGCTTTTGCCCGGGACTTTGTCAGCATAGGGGTTGAATTTTTCAATAAATACTTTCATAGCAGATGTCTACGTTATAACAGCTATATCATAGGTGGATCGGGCTCAAGTTTGGGTATTTGTTGTGCATTGATGTATCAGTCAGGACAAGCATTTTATATGTATATACTAGCTTTTGCCCGCGACTTCGTCCGCGTAGAAGTCGAAAACGATTGGGCCAAGGAATCACGTTGTTCCATACAAACTTTGCCCCCCTTTTTCATCCCGTAAGGGGTAGAATTTCGGAACTCCTATGCCTACGTCATACAAAGAACACACCCTCCAAGTTTCAGGTCTCTACGATCAGCGGTTTAGGCTGTGCGTTGATCTGTCAGTCAGTCAGGACAAAGCATTTTATATGTATAGAAGATTTTTAAATTAAGAAGGGATATAATTACGTATCACTTATCCTCGAGTTGTTGTGCGTGTGCGCATGGTTGCTGACGTTTGGATGTATGACGATGTCGTCCCTGACCTCGACACGGATACGAGACTTGCTCTGTGAGGATGTGCTGAAGCAGTTCTCACTGCCGCCGCCAGGTTGGGAACTTAGAGATTCACTGGAACGATGGAAATATAATAAATAAATAAATATTGCAAAACATTCCACACATCGCCATCTAGCCCCAAGCTAAGTAACTAGACTTGTGTTATGGGTGCTATACAACTGATATACTATTATATAAAATAAATAAATATTCCAGGACATTTCACAAATGTTGGCTTGGGGCTAGATGGCGATCTAGCCCCAAGCCAACTAGACTTGTGTTATGGGTGCTACACAACGGATATACTACTTATATACTTTTCTTTTGTTAATTTATACTTAAAATACACAGAAACAACCAGACAACAGACAAATATAAAAAATAGCATAAATATTTGTCTGAGGCGGGAATCGAACTCGCAACCCTGTGTTTGGCAGTCATGCATGGTGATGCAGGCATGGTGACCATTCGGCCAACTGGGTCGTCAAGACAAGTTAAGTGCGTCAATTCTGAAAAAGACAATATTTATTTAAAAATTTACTATATAATCTATGGTAGGTATTATACATACTTGGCATCGGCCTGCGTCAACGGTATGAAGACGGGCGTTATCCGTCTTTTCCCGTCCGATGTTCGCGTCTCTATCTGCCTGTCCACTGGACGGACTGGAGTCCCGGGGGATTGGACGTATCTTGACACCTAGCACAAAAAATCGTCTACTTAAACAAGTAACATTCAAAAAGGGATAAGCAGTGTGAGTTAACTAGCAGAGTGCGGAAACAGTCCCGTAAAACTAAACTAAACCACCCAGCAGAGTTTGTGAAACATCTAGAATCCACAATCCAACCTATCATCCAATGGTTGCCTGGAAGAAATCGCTTTCAGCGATAAGGCCGCCCATTTGTGCAACTTATTATTTCTAGCTATAATTTTACTTTGTGTATATCGTGTTCTATTTTCCTTCCCTCCTACAAATAGAGTTGTCTATCTATCTCTTTGTTAGAGGTTAGATTAACTACATCCTCATTTCTTAACTTACCTGCACTTTATCAGCCTTAGGCGTGACTTCCTCCTTAACGACTTCTTTTTTCGCCTCCTGCTTCTCCCTAGCGAGCAATATTTCCGGACATTCAATAAGGAGGTTCGCTGAGAGATCGCCTCCCGATTCATTCGCTAGACATTTCCCATATATCTTTTCGTAGAAGGAGTTCTTTTCGTCCATTGTTAGGGGTGTACCTATTTCTTTGTTTGTGAACTGTATGCAGGCTACTGTGCCGTCTGAACTGCAAGCCAGCAAGTTTAAACCTGAAATAATAACAATAATTATAGATTGGGAGCTTCTCAAATCCCTATATACAGGGTGATTTTTTTATGTGGGCCTTCAGGGCTATATCCTAAACTATAAGAGATACCGAAAAATGCTGAAAGGAGTTCCCGATTTCATAACTCCTTCAGATCGTGCCCGATTTTGACAAAAACTAAAACTGCATCATTAGATTTTTCAAAAAGTAATTAGTCTAGCCAGGAATCGAACCTGTTGATTTTCCAAAATAATAATCATCCTATATTTTATACCAATCGATAGTGTTGCTGATAGAGATCAATTCCTGGAAACCAACATAGTATGGCAAAATAAAGGAAATGGCTGAATTTTGTAGTTTTCTATAATTTTTGTTGTTATTCCTTAGGTCTGAGAATGAAACATTATTCTATTTTTTTTCCAATATGTTTTTTTTTTGTAAATGGCTAAACAACGTTTGCAGTGACTATATAATTTAAACAATTACAGACAAACAATATTTAATTTATTGTGTGTAATCCCAACTAATATAATACATTCGAAAGTTTTTTCCCCTTTTCACGGTCAAAAGACTAGACCGATTTGGTTAAAAAAGATGGAGAAGCACATAGGATACTTTTGATTCCGGAATTCCCTTCCCGGAATTATCGTCAAAGCAATGCAACAACTTTTATTACCATTGTATTTATTTAGTACAAATGTAGGAACACATAGCTTTTATTAAATCAAGGGCAACAGTGCTAGTCTCATTTGTCTCATTGCAATCGATTTAACAGTTTTTGGGTTAAAGAAGAATAAATTTTAATATACTCTCACAAGATCCCATTGAGGCAAGCTCGCAGAAAGTGCGCCCAATACACTTGGGCGCACTTTCTGCGCAGCACTCTGGGTTGGGACGTGTCGTTCTTGCCGTGTTATTTTTCATGTTGTAGTTTTATGGTTTAAATTAATTAGTGGTTGATTTGTGGTTAATTAATAATTATGAGAGTTAGCTTTGTAATAAATTTTCCTTTTAAAAAGTTAAATTGGTTGGTGATTTGTAAGACTACATTTACTTATACAAACATATTTATATTCGTTCTTAAGTTACATTTGTTACTAACACTATGGACCTAAAAAAAAACATCTATTCATTTTGCAATTAGTAGGATATGGGTTGTAATACCGACCGTCCGAGCTCCACGAGAGGTCGAGCACGCTGTCATTGAAGAGATCGTGGACGACACAAAGGGGCCGCTTCAGTGACGTCAGCCAGATGCTGAGCGCTCGGTCCCGGGAACCGACAGCGGCGCAACAACATTTCTTGCCTTCTTTTACGAATATATTGTTGTTAAAACGCTGGTAAAATAGAAAACATAGATATTTAAAATAAAAAAAACGCCGAATTTTATCCCCTATAACTTTCAGACGGCTGAACCGATTTCGATCCAACATAGCTAAAACATTTCCGACTAATTCACCTTACTAACAAAAATAAAACAAAATCAGTTCAGCAGTTCGGACGCTACAATGCCACAGACACAGCCAGCATCAAACTTATAAAACCTCGTCGTTGTTGCGTCGGGGGTAAAAAACTAGAGCCGTTCCCGTAGGAATAGTCAAAATACTAGACCCGTTTGAATAAGAACAAGGCTGGTGCAGCCATTAAAGGAAGACAGGACGAATAATTTCTGGTTCCAATGTGGTCAATAAGCCCTAACATGAAAACTGCACACTGATAGATCTAATAAAATTATAAATTATTTTAATAACTTATTTTTTTACTGTATTAATCTCAGGAAGGATGGCTAACAGAGAGTGTGTAATGGCTGCCTATTATGCATTTGAGTCATCATCCTTGCGATATGGAGTTATCTAGTGGAGCATTTCCACAGACAGAGAATTAATTAGCTCAAAGGCCATCTATGGATTAAAACTTATTTTTTTTTACAAATTATAGGTCTCCGTTTGACAACTTTCACACCTGCTTGATGTAGCACGCGCCCCTAGAAGATACCTGTTCACTCTTGACTTAAAGAATAACAAACTGTACACGTCAAGAGAGACAGACGCTGGCAACTGCTTCCATTCCCTTGCTGTCTAAGGAATGACGAAGCAAAACGCTTAGTGCAGATGTCTGTGATTTCCACCATGAATCAGAGCCTACTAAGAGTTGAGTGTTTAAGACTTTGTATAACTTACAGCACAAGTGACAGCCTTGCGATGTCCGACGAAGTCCTTATCACACCTCCAGCCGTCTCGCTCGACGACCTGCGCGGTCGGACCGCCGCCGTTCATCGCGTGCGCAGATAACACGTACTGACCGTCCGGTGACCAGGATAGTCGGAGCACGTGGGTCGTACCTGGGGGGATAACAATATAGATATTTCAACTTACAACTACTCTGCGAGCGAATCTATGTGTGAGTATTTAAATATGCAGTTTTTAGTAGCATAAATCAAAGCTTATTTACCTCAGACCATAGAAACTCTTTACGGAAAGGACCGGTTCCATAGTATACATAGCGTGCAAATAAAAGTAATGGGTCAATATGGCGGTTTTTGAAAGTGTATTTTTAAATTTTATCAGCATAAAAAATTCTGTTTAACGATCGTTCACGCAATCCTGGAGTGCGAGAGCCTGGCTACATACCGGGACGACATACTTGGCAGTACAACAACACTCCGAGAAGCGTGCAAGGACCCCAGGAGGATTCTGCGCTTCTGGTCGGAGCTGGGTTGGCTGGAGTAGCAGTAGACGATCACGCGCAAAGGGCAGACTGATGCTTAAGTCCGGAAATCGGACCCCTAAACCTGAACCTCAACTTCTGTTTTGGAGGTAAGAGGTGGCATCTTCAAAGAGAATATCTTCACTGGACAGGTATTATACCCGGTAGGCCGCGCCGCGGCCCAATGATGTTTTGCTTGAACTTGTTTATGAACCTACCCTCGGAAAAATTTCCTTTACGCGATCTAGATTGGCTCAGCGCCATCTATTGGTGGAGAGACGAAGCGTCGCCACAGTGTCAATAAAATGGCGAATTAGACGTGACAGATCTTATGTTTACAGACAAAGTTTTGACGTTTATATTAGACTAGCGACCCGCCCCGGCTTCGCACGGCTATATTATGCATATATAAACCTTTCTCTTGAATCACTCTATCTATCAAAAAAACCGCATCAAAATCCGTTGCGTAGTTTTAAAGATTTAAGCATACAAAGGGATATATTGTGTCGTCTTGTTTTGTCCCCCGAAAAATATCTGCTGGAAGTTTGTTACTCAACTTACTGGTCACATTAAGCAAACCGATCATTCTCCAAAAACCGTTATTAGCTGAACTCGTGTCATTGGCAGAATTGTTTAGCTTAAGTTATACAGAACGCCATAACAAAAAATTGAATTGAATTGAACCAGGCGCCAACAAAACATAAAATGTCTGTCTGTATGCTACATTTTCAATAATATTTACCTCCACATTCCTCAAAAGGCTCTGTGATGATAGTTTCTGGTGCCCAATCAGCTGTCTTCCATACTCTCAGCGATTTATCATCTGATTGAGATGCCAAGTATTTGCCCACCTGAAATGATTAAAATAGTAAGTCATTAGTACCATAAATATCAATGCTGATACCGTGTCTATCATGCATATACAAACTTAAAACTGTTTTAGTACATGATTTTTCACAATCTGATAAATGCACATTAATAAAAAGGCTTATAGATGTTGGTTCCAAAAATGTACTCTAATCCACATAGAAACCAGCTAAGTAGTTTGTTGCAAAGATACGACAAATGTCTCCTACACATTACGAATTTGATTGATACTTCCCCTAAAGAGGGGCAAAAGAGGCTGCTGAATATCTCCGCCTTATGAGATCCAATTTCGATGATTCTTTTTTTATTTGAATTTTAAGTTGGTCTCATAAAAATTGGAGAAAATCTTTTATGGATCATCGTAGTGATGACTAATTAGTTAGTCAAAATGCAGTAAATAAGTATATTAACTGTTGCAAAAAGTTTGTGCTTGCGAGGCTTGCTGTTCGAAGTATTTGTTAAAATGACTTACCGGATCCCATGCAACTCCTTTAACCAGACCAGTGTGCCCATTTAACACACACACCATTTCGGGAAACTTTTCCGCATTCCATATTATGATTGTATTGTCCACACTACAGCTGGCTAGCCATTTGTCTAATGGTGACCATGCTAGGTCTAGAACATCGCCTAAAAATAGAAAGGTAACAAAAACCTATAAAAAAACCGATCAAGTGCAAGTCGAACTTGTGTACGAAGGGTTCCGTAATCCGTACCATGTTGTTTTGGAGCCCTACTTAATTTTTTTTTTCTTCTGTTTTTAAGTATTTGTGGTTGGAGTGTAATTTAGAATATTTTCGTTGGTCATGGTGTTCTATAAAGAGTAATGAGCAAAGGGCGGTGAATGATCTCTTGGCTGATGGTTATTATTGAACTTTATTGAAAATGCTGTTATTAGTTGATTGATATTTTTATGATTAATTTTAAAGTGCTAAATAATGCTAAGTGCTTATGAGTATGCGACACGGTGGTCAATTACGAACTGACAATAATTCTCACTAATATGTTATTTCAAATAATATATAGTGAGTATTTTACTGCCCATAATAAGTATTACTAAAATAAGTTTCACTCAGCTTTACCTGCATGTCCTCTCAACGTAGCCAGACACCGCCACGTCTCAGTCTTCAGTTTGCCGGGAGCTCCGGCTGCCACACTCAGTCCCCACACCATGACCAGTCTGTCATCACCACCTGACGCCAGATATTTGCCGCCATTGCTCCATCGTACGCAATTTACGCAGGCTAAAAGTAATCATTTATTAAAAACAGGACCCATTGAGATCTATGTAGAAAACAACTATCTAATCTAATATATTATCTATTTATTGATTCTAATATTATAAAAAGGAAAGATTTTATTGTTTGTTTGAATTAAATAGCCTCCAAAACTACTGGACTGATTTAGATGAAACTTGGTATGGTTGGTACATTGATTCATTAGGAGTAACTTAAGTTACTTTTTATCCCGATATTCCCATGGGATCGGGAGTTACGAGGGTGAAAGTAAATATACTAGTAAGTGTAACAGTATGAACCGTTTGTACTTATATACGGGCTGTTTTCTGCAACTAGATCTTTTTAGTTGGGTTGTTTTTGCATGTTCTGCACTGTTCTTGCAAACAGGATTCTATGAGCCTAATGAGTGATTACTGACGTGAGCACTCTAGTATAATTACATAGAACATGCAACTTCTTTGTCAAGCCCATAAAAATACTTAAAATACCTCCCAAAAGGTTTTATTGATACAGGTAGTGTTATTAGTATATTATTTTATATTGCCAACCTTTCATGAAAAAAAAAAATAACAAACCAACAAATTAAATAAATAAATAAATATTTCAGGACATATTACACATCGCCATCCAGCCCTAAGCTAAGCAACTTAATGCTTGTGTTATGGGTGCCAGATAACGGATAAACTACTTATATACTTTTTTTTAAATTACTTAATACTATAATCAGTTTCAAATGTGTACGAGCAACAGGAATATGGGATACGAAGTAGCTGGTATTACTCCAGAGGACAAACCCCTCTCTTCCTTGGTATGTCTCCTTATAACAATTTTCATCAGAATCTGTTTGGTAGTTTCATTATAAACAAACAAAATGAGGTCAATTGCTTTTAAACATCAATACTCACTTTAGTTATAGAGTCATACTTTTAGAGATCAAATAGACATTAGCAGAGCAGTCCAACTAATCATATGATGAATGTATTAGTTTGTTTGTTTGCTCCCTAACGACTTGCCCGATTTCAATGAAAATTTGGATAGGGGTAGTCTGTAGTGTGTGAAAGATACAAACTACTTTTTAGCTCAGTAATAAAACATCAGGGCTCACGCGGGTACAACCGCGGGGCGTCGATAGTTTATTTACTGCAAAAAATCGGCAATATGGTCTTCAAAACTTATTCCTTATCCCATAAACTTACTAACCTAAATGATTGTCCATTTGGCAAAGCATTTTAGGAACATTTGGGTCCACTTCGACAGTCTCATAAAGAACAGAGTTTAGGTTCCAAACCACGACCCGGCCAGAGTCCCCGCCTTGACCGCCGGTCGCGAAACGCTTTCCCGTGGGATGTATGTCCACCGAAAATATAGGTTTATCTGAAAAAATTACATTATAAGACCACAATTGAAACAAAAACTTTCAATAAAGTTTTACATTGACACAAGCACTTACCGTCATGATTTACCCAACTGGGTTTTAACAGCTTCATTGATACGATAATTAGTGTATTTAGTTGTTATCAAAACACTAAAGATAGTGAAATACAGCAACAAAAGCACTTTTATTTATTTTTACAAAAGACAACCAACAGACAATGACACTTCATTGACAGAAAATTACCGCCGCCGCCCGGCATTTTGGAAAAGTTCAAAAACTATCTTTAAAAGATTCCATTTAAACATAAATTAAGTCACGTATCACGTAAATTGCCTTTTAAATTCTGAAAATCCATTTAATTTTGGTTTTCACCATGTTTTCACCTCAATAAAATTGTATCTGACTGCTTCTTTGTAAATTTTTGGGATGGTGTTGTTTATTGTCCTTTTCAATTTAAAAAAGAGTTTTTAAACACACACGTCATAAAAAACGTCAATGTCAAAATCTGCGGATGTCGAAAAAAAGTGAAAATCCTTTTGTGCTGCCATCTAACGTCGGGTAGACAAACTAAGACGTGAGATTCTGGGTGAAATTTTTTTTCAACTTAAGCCGGAAGTTAAGTATTCTGTATTTCCGTTTCCGGTTTGACCTCAATGAATTGGCCTATCAATTGACTAGGGCTAGTTTGTTGTATGTTTGTCACTGTCATGGAAACGATTGATCGAACGAAACGCAACAAAACATTAAAAAAAACCGAACACCACGAAAAGCATGCGGCTTCAATGCTTTTTCATTTTATTACGAATTTGAAACGATTTCACGAGGTATGAGAGGTGCTGAGACTTTAATCCCGGCTCGCTTTTTGACCCTTATCAGCCACCTTTGTGTGGTCTCAACGCTACTATGGGACAGCCACCAGACGGTCCGCTTCTGTTTACCGAGCCACTTCCACGACAATTATCTCCAGATTTATCACAACCGGTGAGTTCATATTACCTTCAGCACATGCATTTGAATTCCTATTAACCTTCTACATACGCCTCACTTGCTTTACGTAAAGATTTTCGTTGTATTTGCTTAGTTATGGAAGAGCTAAACACTGCTTGAATCTCTCGAGATCCCGACTAAAGCTCATTAAATTATTGATTTTTAATACTTACTATTATGGTACTACCCAATAGGTAATAACTTTATTTTATACTATGTAGTGTAAGCGATAGCGATAGTCATCAAAAGGTCCATTATATGATTTGTAGAAATGCATTGAATTCATAAATCTTGAAGTAGCTTACCTAGTATTAAAATAACGCTATCAAGGCCTAGGTAGGTAGTTAAAATTAGATCTTTCCCGCGCCGCTGCACGTATTTAGCGCCTGATTATTATCTCAGAGCATCTTGGTATTATTTTGTTTCTCTGAAGATTCAATTCTCATTGTTTCCTGTTATAAATGGTTTAGAGTTAAAAAAGACATGCCACTCACGGTGAGTGGCATGTCTTTTTTAACTCTAAATAAATAAAAATCAATTGCTGTTCGTTAGTCTCCCTAAAACTCGAGAATGACTGAACCGATTTAGATGATTTCGATCGATAGAAAGATTGGACTTACGCGGTTGAAACCACGGGGCGCATTTAGTCTTACATATTTTTCTCCTTTTCTTAGACTTTGTTTTTCTGTGTAAGTCCCGGTCCCATGGAAATCCTTGAAAAAAAAAAACAGCCTAACACTCAGCTACCTCCAAAATATCTCTATGTAAAATATCATCCAAATCAGTCCACTGGTTTTTGGAGATTTCTCACAAACCCAAAAATATTTACCTCTTTATACTATTAAGTAAATACTAGCTGGGTCCTATGTACTGTGTACCCACATAAGTCCCGAACCCGTGGGAAGATCATGATAAAAGATAGCACATGTCACTCTCATGAAATCAATCTTTCCTAATACCAAGTTTCGACAAAATAGGTCTAGTAGTTTCAGAGCCTATTCTTTACAAACAAAAACCATTTCTTTTTATAAAATTTACTCTGAAATCTAAATGTTTGTGTGTATGTTTGTTACTTGTTCACGCAAAAACTAATGCCTGCCTAGCATGAAGATCAAAACACGATACGATAAAGCGATATAAGCGTGTTTTGATCTTCATGCTAGGCAGGCTGGACTGATTGCAATGAAACTTGGTATGTAGATAGCTGAGTACTGGAATATCATATAGGCTAAGTTTTATTGGATAATCCAATGGGATTGGGACTAATGTGGGTAAAAACTCAGTCTACAGCTAGTCACTTAATTCTATTCTTTGAATTATTATTAATGCAGTTGTCAATGCAACATAACTCCAGATGGGAAACTTATTGTTCATTATTTAACCAGTTTGTACCAGTAAAGAGGTGTGTGATGTTTACACTGCTACTTCTGTTTGGACTAAGGTAGACTGTTTAGTTAGAATTACAGGGCTGGGATAAAAAGTATAATATTTTTTAAAATTATATTTAGTTATCTATGAATCAAAATTTTGAATACAATGCATTTGCTAGACAATTGCGTCATTTTATACCTACTTAAACATACAGCGGGTAGGCGATGGATGGAGGCGGCTCAGGACCGCTGTTTGTGGCGTCGTATGGGGAAGGCCTTTGTCCAGCAGTGGACATGTATGGGCTAATATGATGATGATGAAACATACATTATGCTACCCAGCAAATAATGTAAAAAACACAAAAATCGTTTTTAATCGGTAAATAATCTTACAAGTTCTATAATATAGTAAGTAGATCTTACAAGTATTTATTTCAACAACATTTGTATGACTAATTTTAAACTTTTGGGGGGAATCATAAGATTTGTAACAGATGTTTTAAAAATGCTTGTACACTATCCTATCCTAACTAATACCTACTGTAAATCCGAAAGTTTGTTTATTTGTCACAGTCAAACAACTGGACTGATTTGGATGAAACTCGGCATAGTTTAACGCGGGTCAACCCGCGGGGCGTAGCTAGTGCATAATCCGTGCCCCGTCCAGGCCACGTCGTCGATGGCTCGGTTTCGTCTAATGTAAATCATCCTTTAATCTAAGCTTAGAGGTCAACTTTCTTCAGCTCTCAGATTTCTTCATTAAAGGCTATAGCCGAGTAAGGTAACAAAAAATGCCCCTGGCGTTTTTGGAAAAAAACAGTGTGAAATATTTGACATCGAAAATGACCAACTTAATGTGGACATAGACACGTCAGGTTTTTTTACAAAATTATTGCCCTTCAAGTCATTAACAACATACGTTAATTACAAAAGAAACTGACCAGTGGTTTTTTAATATTTTGAAAAGTAAAAAAAAACTTTGTAACTACTGACATTTCACGAAAACTGTCAACAATTATGACATAAAACTTGGCACATCAATAACTAGTATTATGACCAATACATAGAATATATACATTGGCAAATAACGCCAGGGGCATTTTTTGTTACCTTACCCGGCTATAGCCTTTATTATCATCCCTAACAACGCCGACCTGCCTCAAGATCCAACACCCAGTAAAAACCAGATACAAACCAGATAAAGCCGTGTCCAAGTTTACAAAACACGAGTCAATATATGGAGTTTTTTTAAACACGGGCCAGTGCGGTGGCTGGCTGTCTGGCGATAGTACGCGGAAATACGTTGAATTTATGTCACGTGATTTTAGTAATTTGTGCTGTTGGAATAAGGTTTATTGTTCAGTGTAGCGTAGTTAAATAGGTGAACTGCATCATAGTGCAGTGCGTGCTTATCCAATCGTCTTTCTAACCAAATATATGGGGTCAACTGCCTCTAGCGAGGTAAGGATACTATTATTTTTTGGTTATTTATATCTCTTACTAGCTTTTGCCCGTGACTTCGTCCGCGCAGACGTCGAAAATGGTTCTAATCGGTATTTTAAAGCTTTTTTTTGGAAAATTTGAAGTAGTTTGGACCAAGGAATCAAGTCTTTGCCCTTTTTTTAATTTCCTATGGGGTAGAGTTTCGGAAAATCCATTCTTATCGGCTACATAGAATACACCCTCCAAATTTCAAGTCTCTACAATCAGCGGTTTAGGCTGTGCGTTGATCCGTCAGTCACGGTCAGTCGTTCGGGACAAAACATTTTATATGTATAGATGATCGAGTTACCTTAAAAGTGGGATACGAATGCAGGCATTATACCTACCTAAATGGGAGGTTTGCCTAGAAAGCTTTTCGCCGGCAAGAGATGCCACTGAAGCTGAATGCCTCAACAGCGACAGTGGCAAAAAAAGCAGTTTGTCTAAATTTAAATTACGCTCTTGGCGATGTCACCCGCATATGTCACGTAATATCTAAATCTATCCGAAAACAGAACCCGGTAGCGGGTTATCGGGTGTCCCTTAATGATGTTCCTAACTCAAAGAAATATCGGGATAATAAGTAGCCTACGTTACTACCACAGATTCAATGTGTCCTCAAACCGAGTATCATCGCAATCGGATTAGTAGTTTTTGCGTGTAGAAATAACTAACATACACACAAACTTTCACATACTTATACTTAACTAGCTGCTGTTACCCGCGACATTCTGCATAAAATGATTACATCGAGTAGACTTGTTTTCAAAGCTTATCTCTTAAATTAAATAAAAAATTTACCTTTTACCCCCGAAAACCTAACTCCAAAATAAAAGAGTCATTTGACAGATGATTAAATTTAAAAAAATTGAGTAAAGTTCAACTCTGATCTGAAAATGGATCCCGGATTCAGACTATTTCCTAAACTACCACTGCCAATTAATTGTCAACCATATCAGTCCAGTCGTTTCACCGTAAAGAACAAACAAATAAATAAAGGTAGGTACTATATTATTAGTTAGGATTAGTACGGTTATCGGTGACAGGCATTTTGCGTTTAGCCCCTTTAACACACAAGTTCAAGGCAATCCAGTCTCATAAGACAACATAGCCACTAAAGTCCACTATTAGCATTATTTCAATGCTGAGTGTATAGGTACCAATCGTAACATAACAGTATGCTATCGACTTGTTGCTAACCGGTCGTGTTTACCGCTCGTCCCCTGATTGTTTATTAATAAAATCCGCGTAAATATGCCGCGTAATACAAGAGAACATGGTGAAAGAAAGGTGCGTTGTTTTTACACATTTCATAAGAACATTATAATGCTAAAAAGTTTTTTTAACGGGATATTTATCATGTCTTTGTGTCATTCTGGGTAAATGACTTTAGTAGTGAAAATAAATGTTAAGATTCTATATTTAATTTTATTAACTCGAAAATAGAGCTATCCAATAGTGAAAACCAGATTTCAATCGGTCAAGTAGTTTTTATTTGTATACGTAACAGAGAAACAAACACACACACAGATATTAATTATTTTAAAAACTGTTTTGTTCTGCTATAATTTCTAAGTCCCCTAGATACTACAAAACAACAACAGAAGCGGATTAGATGCTTATTTTATAAGTTACTATACGGGAATATCTTGTTTTTTGTTTGTATTATCGTTTAAATACACGAGAAATATCTTGTTTTAAATGAAGCATAGAAGTTAGAATATTGTGAGTTACCTACCTACGTAAATATTTGTTGTGGGCTAGGTGTTTCTGTATAAAAAAGTAGGTTAGATAAGTATTTTATCCGTTGTTTGGTCACCATAACATAAGTCTATGTGGCTTAGCTTGGGGATAGATGCAGTATTTAAGCTAAGTTTTACTGCAATCGGTCCAGCCCATGCCCAGCCGTTCTCGTGATAAAAATGGTGTAACTAACCTTAAATAACACGACTTTGTTATAAAACTATAGTTTATATTTATACTGTCAGAAAGATGGTTAGTTCTGGTATTGTCACACAAATATATTGTTTTTCTTATTATTAAAGGTTTATTTATAGTTTCCTTTTTTTGGCACGCACGTGTGCCTTTTGATTGTCAGGTTAAACTGTGGAATGCTGTGCAAAGAGAGAGTTGTGCTGCAACTTTCTTCACAATAACCCAAGTGGTAATGTTTGACTTGTAAGTGCAAATGCGCATAAACACATTAACCATATGAGACTTTTGTCTATAATTAAAACTAATTTTATTTTATTAGTAAAATGTCTTTGTATTTATTATATAGGTGAAATCCTTTGTCTACATTTTGGTATAATTTCAAGTTTATTTCTTGCTTATTTCAACTTGAGTTGGAGCAAGACGGCATAGATGTTTTCAGACTTTTCGGATAGGTTTAAAAACGACAATTGTTCGTCTTTAAATTATAAAACAATGTAGGAAATGAGCTCATCTACAAATGGTACACACAAAAGCACTTAACAATAATTTTTCCATGCAATAATTACCAATTTTAGTAGGCGGCAGGTATTTTGCGGTTGGACCCTATCTATATACTAAGTATGTATAAAAATTGCTGTAAGTTAGTCCCGCAAAAACTGGAAAACAGCTGAACCGATTTGGCTAATTTTAGTTTAGAAATATTTGTGGGAGTCCAGAGAAAAATTTTAATAGTGGAAAAGAAAATCTCGATGTTTCTAAGTACGGTCGGCTACATAATTGTAGAACCACCGTAGAGTTCCGAAACGACTGTTATAAGAATGTTTTTAATACAAGCAAGATTCTAGGCACCTGCTTTAGTTGAAGTTTAAAGTCGTTTAAATCATGAATTTAAAAAACAATAATGTATACAGGGTTATTGGTAATTATACGAGCAAGATGTTGAGAGCTACTTCTGTGCACCTTAACAAACAACTTTTGTTCTACGACTTTTGGAAATAAGAAGTTTTTTTTTTGAAAATTTTGAGGTTAGGTTTACCTGAAAATCAGCTGTTCCATACACGGGGAGGTCATTAGCCTTAAAATTTTACTTATTTTTTAAGTTTTATCTACCGTTCTTAGTCTGAATGACCTTTGTTTTAAAAAATCAGCTGTTTTTCGAATTGACATAACCTCAAAATTTTCATATTTTTTTTCGAATTTCCAATAAAAGTCGTAAAACAAAAGTTATTTGTTAAGGTGCACAGTAAAAGTCCTCAACGGCTTGCTGGTATAATAACCAATAACCCTGTAGAATGAAAACATTCCAAGAATAGTAATTTTAGAACTCTGCGATGGGTCAACAATTATGCTGCGGACCGTACCATGGAAACATCGGGAAATTCTTAAGAAAGTGGGTGAAACTGCAGAGCGCAGCTAGTATATAGCACGGAATAATAAAAAATAGTGTTTCGAAAAATTTACAATACTCATATAGGTTTGAACAATCTCTACATACGACACAGCCACGGAAGGAGATGGTTAGCTGAAAGCCCTATTTTATACGAGGGACTATTACTAGCTGCGCCCCGCGGTTTCACCCGCATAAGTCTCGATCCCGTGGGAATATCTAGATAAAAAAGTATTCTTAAGTAAGTAAGCCTTCCTCGATAAATGGACTATCCAACACAAAAATAATTATCCAATTCGAACCAGTAGTTCCTGAAATTAGCGCGTTCAAACAAACAAACAAACTCTTCAGCGTTATAATATTAGTATAGATTACTGCTCTAGTAACTTAGTATTTACATAAATTGTTTCTAGGTTACTAGAATCGTTAAATTGAAGTAGGTACTTTATTATTTACTAGCGACCCTCTCCGGCTTCGCACGGCTATATTATGCATGTATTATACTTAAAAACCTTCCTCTTGAATCACTCTTATCCATTAAAAAAAACCGCATCAAAATCCGTTGCGTAGTTTTAAAGATCTAAGCATACAAAGGGAAATAGGGACGGCGAAAAGTGACTTTATTTTATACTATGTAGTGATTACCGTTCATTTGCAAGCCATCACACTTAATTATTGTACCTACTTATACCTAATATATAGCTCCTTGAATAACGCGATTATAAGTTTTTATCGTCATAGCAAAACAACTGCAGAATTTTGTTATTTTTTTTGACGTGACAACGTTTTATAAATTGGTTTGCCGGGTGACACTTCAAGAAACTGCGTTACGCTCCGCTGACGTTATGCGCTCACAATGAGAGCGAGTGAGAGGCACGCGGGCATGGTTAGCCCGCCTAAGAGCGAGAGAGACAGACATAAAAAGTGAAAGGCACGCGTCCCTTCCACTCGAGCACAGTTGTTGTCACGTAAAACTTTCGCCCGTATACCGACTTTACAGGCAACCAGTTTTTTACTTTATGAAACAGCAGTAAGTATCTAGTATATTTACTAGTATCTTCAATCGAATGTGGGAATCAATAAGTAATCTAAACTTAATTTTCGAAAAGTAGGTTTAGGTCAGGTTAGAAATGAATTAGCGCAAGCGTAGCGAGCGAGCGCTGAACAATTTGATAGTTAAAATTGTTGTAGGTACTTGCTCGAACATAATCTGGGCCATTATTCACTAAGCTTCAAGTCGTTGGGCGCGCGTGATTAGGGGTGGAGGGGGTGGGGTTTTTGTATGGAAATCTCGCCCTAATCACGCGCGCCCGACGACTTGAAGCTTAGTGAATAATGGCCCTGCATCAGTCGTTGCATGACTATCTGCATCAGTCATCATAACGACGAGAATCTTACTTGAATTTGAATCATCATCATCATCCGAGCGATGTTCCCGGTTGCATCCCTCTCAGGAGCCCGGGGTCCGCTTTCCTACTTTTACGCCTCCACTTCGCACGATCTTCGGCATCCTGGTTAGTAAGGCCATTTGCACGCATATCACCCTTTACGACGTCAAGCCAGCACTTCTTGGGTCTACCCAGTCTGCCACGGCCCGGCGGAGGCGCCATGGCAAGACATTTGTTCCCCACGTAACTAGCCGGTTTTCGCAAGACGTGACCGTACCAGCGTAGGCGACATTCTTGCAATTTATCTGCAATGTCTCGGACATGAAGGCTGCCCCGGATGCGGGAGTTCCTGACGCGATCCTTTCGCGTCACTCCACACATCCAGCGCAACATCTTCATCTCCGTGACACGCAGCTCCTGCTTATGTCGCTCAAGTACCGGCCACGCCTCACTACTTACTTGAATTTGAATCATTAAGTACAAAAAACTTAGAAGTAGATATTTTTCGAAAATTGCCGTAAGTGTTGTTGAAATAGATTCAGTAATTTTCCCTTCTTTGAGCTAGAAATAGCAATGTCATATTATGTATATTTATTAGTTAGAAGTATGTACTTATTTGCAGCAAAATATGATGAAAGCTTAGAAAACTGAAAATCAGTAAAAAAAATATTCGTTTCTAAACCAAAAGTTATTTATTATGGAAGTACTTACATATACATTTTATCTTGTCCCAAGACCAAGAGTCAAACGGCAAATGAATGCAACTGTTGTAAATGATGCAATTACATGTAGACATAAAAAACAAACTGTATTTGTATTGACTATTGACCGACTGAGATAAAATAATGAAGGACTCGAAGTAAACGAACGTTGTTAGTAGGTCATTGTTTACGATCTGATGTTTTATTACACTATTCGTGTAGTCTCTTGGTATAGGATAGGGCTACTCCTTCTCTTGGGGTATTGTAGAAGGCAGCTCAGCCATTTGTAGACTTCCTCTCACCCCTTTTTACCCGACTGCAAGGAAAGGGTAATGGTTTTCGAGTCTGTCTTTGTATGTCTTTGTTCCCTCATATCTTCCAAACAATTCGATGGATTTCTCTAATTAAGGTATCGTTAGATTCGTATTATCACTCCAAGTGTTCTTTTTGCTTAATAACTTTGCAGTATGAGCTCAAATATTGTAGCACGCTTTCCTCACGATAAAGGGGGGCAAAGTTTATATGGGGCAACGTGATTTCTTGGTCCATTTCCGTCTTCTACGCAGACGAAATCGTGCGAAAAAGCTAGTCTTCTATACATATAACATTCTTTGTCCTGACTGACTGACTGACGGATTAACGCATAGCCTAAACTGTTGATCGTGGAGACCTGAAACTTGGAGGGTATGTTCTTTGTGTGATGTAAGCATCCGATAAGAAAGGAGTTACCGAAATTCTACTGCTAAGGGGGTGATAAAGGGGGGCAAAGTTTGTATGGGGCAACGTGATTTCTTGGTCCATTTCCGTCTTCTACGCGAACAAAGTCGTGGGAAAAAGCTAGTATAGATATATGAAATATGCTTTGTCCTGAATGACTGACGGATTAACGCACAGCCTAAACCATTGATCGTGGAGACCTGAAACTTGGAGGGTGTGTTTTTTGTATGACGGTAGGCATCCGATAAGAAAGGATTTTCCGAAATTCTACCCCTTTGGGGGGTGAAAAAGGGGGGGCAAAGTTTGTATGGGACGTGACTCCTTGGTCCAATCCTATTACAACCATTTTCAAATTCTACGCGGACGAAGTCACGGGCAAAACTATTTCTTGCTACTTCTGCCTATCTCTGTTACCTACATACTATGAACTATGTAGATATATAGAGGTACCTACTAAATGAAACAAAGCTCGTATACGCAGTTAATTCAGACGACACGTTTGTTTTGTAATCACTTAGGTAAACTCGCACGTGTATCGTAATAATATTTGAACAATACCCAGTCACGTGACTATCAAAGTTATCTACTTTGTTACTATGTTTGTTTTATCCTACTGACTGACCCGTAATATGTCCAGTCCAAATTAAATCAATCATTTATTTGCGAATCGAAATAGATGAGTAGATATCTAGTGTCACTGATTCTATATTAAATGATTAGTCAGCCTTCTTATTAACTACTTGCGGATTCACCCACGTGACTCCCTATCCCGTGGGAATATCGGGATAAAAAGTAGCCTATGTTACTCTAAATGAATCAACAAAAACAAATACCATTGGTCTTAGAAAGGAATACATCCTACCAACGCACAGCCTAAGGCTGACATCAGACGGACTGCATCGCAGCGACTGCGCGCGGTCGATATATTTTAACTGCATGCAGTTGTATGTTCGACTTCATACAGTCATGATATCATAACTGGTTATCAAATTTCAGTTACGAACGTGGAGTAAAGGATATCAACTGCACGCAGTCGGCTGCAGTCGTGTGAAGTCAATATCAACTGTATACAGTCGTGCCTTCGACTTTAGCCGACCGCGCGAAGTTGAAAGCCCAACTTTGGCTCCCTTTCTTTTTTAAAAAGGGGGGCAAAGTTTTTATGGGACAATGTGATTTCTTGTATTAGTATAGTTAAATGCATGTTCGCAGGTTGGTAGCCGGCTTCTCTACGGCCATTGCCCTCATTGTAGTGGAGTTAACCACCTTCATCTCAGGACTAACCATGTTCTCACAGACTGTCTCTCTCATTTGTATCCTTTTATTTCTTCTTCGATCTTTTTATAAATGTTTGTAACAAAAATGTTGTAACCCCTTAGGTAGGTACCTAATTAAAAAATAAAATATATTTTTGCATGAAGATTAAATAATTATTTGATTTAAAGTTGGTGGGAAAATTACCATAATTAACTAAAAACTTAGAGAATTTCTAACATGTGGCAATACCATATTTGGAAGTAAGCCCTTTGGTAAATAATGCTGTGAAGTCATATTTTGAAAATTCCTCAAATTCAAGGTAAAAAAGAATATTAAGAACAAACAAACATAAAGATAGGCGCGAAAAACAAAACCCTTTTCTTGCAGCCAGGTATACGTAGCGCAGCGAATGGTGACCTCTGATGGAAAGTAGAAGGGGTATGCGCAGAACTCAATTTTCATATAAATATCGAGTTCTGCGCATACCCCTTCCACTTACCGCAGAGGTCACCATTCGCTGCGAGAGGTATAATATAAATTTTCCCAAATAAAAAAATCCACGTGTGTACCTAAAGGGGATTTACAGGGTTTTTGTTATACATTAACTATATCCCTCGGTTTACCCGCCGCGTAAGGACTTATCCCGCGAGAATATCAGGATCTATTGTCTATTGCTAATGTAGGCTTGGTATGGTTATTGCGGATAAGAAGTAACCTTATTATTTCCAGCTATTGATATGCCAAGTTTTATTGCAATAAACGTCTTTAACTACTTTTTCTTACTGACTGATCTAGGTTCAATGCCCTGCTAAGGCGATTTGGTTGGAAAATTCGCAATTTTAGAACTAATTAGATGTAGGTACTCATGCTCCTATCGCTCTGCAGTCTTAATTCGTCTCGCATTAAAAATACAAAACAACGTTAATGTTATAACATACTGTACACTTGCCACAAGTTGTGTGTGTTTTAGTTAAAAGTATTTCACAAACGTTAACAAATAATCTTAATTAAATAATAATAATCAAATAATAATAATCAAATAATCTTATGTCAGCGCAGCATTACTTGTTATGAGGTGTTTTTAAAAAGTGTGTAGTTAAGTCGACGTAGTAGTATGATGCCCGGTAAAACTCGATCGAGTTTTTGTGGCATTGTTTTTAATGTGTACTATGTGTTGTTTTTTATTATTATTCTGAAAACAATTCATTTGTTTATTTTCTTGTTAATTCGTCACTTACTTATCAAGGGTTTAAAAAACCTTTTGGTGGCTCTTATTACCCGCATAAAAGACTAGAAAGACTCATCAAAAAGTATCTGAAACTACAAGAGCTACGAGTCTAAAATTTCGCATGGGGTTCCTTTTAGCACTAAGAAAGGATTATTGGATATTCGACCACAAAAGCGGTAAAAAGGGACGTCATGAAAATGAAAAAACGTAACGATATGAATGAATTTTATTTGCGAAACACTTTTATTTCAAACTACCTTCTTCAAAAATATAAGTGACTGACCGCTAGTGACCGCACAGAATATTTTTTGCCGCCCTCCTAATAGTGGCGCCCGGGGCGGTCTTCCCCTCCGCCCCCCCCCCCTTTCATTATCTACTGGCGACTATCAAAGACTATGAAAACATAAACAAAAGACGTTTGAAATCGGTGATATTATGTTGAAGCGTTAACGGTTGTCGAACACCAGCACCACTCAACTTGTGGTATGTTCCCTGTACCTTTAAAGTAATATCTCCTGAACATACCTCAGCGATAGCCTCACACGGTTCCGCAGCTATAGCTCTTGTATTCTTCATGATAGACAGTTGGCTATGTGACTGGTACTGGTGGATATTCGCCACGTGTGCCGTATTACCCTTCACTGTTAACATTGTTGTCTCGTTGTTAACCCTCTGCACGGCCAAGTGGTGACTTGAACCTCGTATCGGTGGATATTCACCACGTTTGCCGTATTTACTGTGAACTTTTGAATGTAATATGGATTTCAAGGATATTATTGTATGGCTTGTAAGTTTTTTTTTAATGTGGAATGCACTAAGTAAATAGAACTAAGATGGCGGTAAGTGTGATTTTTTTTTAATTAAGAGGGTACTGGCTGTGGTTCTAGTTAATTTACTAGACCTGTACCATTATTCACTAAGGTTCAAGTCGTTGGGCGCGCGTGATTAGGGGCGGAGGGGGAGAGGTTTTTGTATGGCAATCTCGCCCTAATCACGCGCGCCCAACGACTTGAAGCTTAGTGAATAATGGCCCTGTAGTTTGGTCAAAGTTTTTAATCTACTTCAGAAAGATCAAAAACTCGACGTAAAAAAGGGAAAAATAACTTCACTCAAAACTAACTTCATTTTCCATCTTTTTGTATTTTTTTTGGGTAATGTCCGTGTTTACATTTGACTACGTAACAGGATTTTTGCTAAACAATGTACTTACTTCTCCACGCCTTTCTATTTTACTAATTAATTTCTTAGTAAATTAAGTAAAAAATAAGATATTTGTTAGTGTTAAAGACTACAGATACTAGAGATAGACTGACAATTACGAACAAAATAGTGTCGTAAAAAAGCTCTGAATACCCCTTATGACTAGATGGCGCCACCGCTATTTTTACCGTGTTTTACTTTACCTAATTTAAAATGAGTTTTTTAGCATAGATAATGTTCAGCTCCTGTTAAAAAACTAACTAACGCGAAATATTGATTTTGAACTGAGAACAATTATAGAATCCTGAAAATATCTTATAGTTCTCTAATTATAATTATAACAGCTTCTATGCGACTCATTTTCAAAAGTTTATATATTTAACCTAGATTTGTTATCTTCATTAGATGGCTTTACTAAATGTTGTATGGTCTATGTTCGTCTATATCTGTATCTTTTGTCTATGGTTTGCGTGTATTGTGCCTGCATGATGCCTGTTCTTGTAATTTTTAATTAAACGTATTTCATTATACCTGATTACCATTGTTTAATTTTAATTTAAAATTGATTGGTAGAATGTAACTTAATGTGTAGAAAAGTAGACTAATACGTAACGTGACCATATTTTTCTATAGACAGAGCGGGACAACTATAGAATTTTGTTCAAAGAAATGTTGAGCTAGATTTTGCAACAAAACGAAAGAATGTTGTAATATTTGTACCAAATTAATTGCCGGCAATGATGTTACCCAGCCCAGGAAAGTGGGTTAAGTTAGTTTGGAACTTCTAACCAAACATTCGTAGAACTACTACAAGTAATTTTTCATGTTTCCAACAGTTAAGATTGGTATAGATAGATCTTCGGTTCTGCATTAATTTCCTCGAAAGTCATCACAATGTTTAGGGACACTTTATTTAAATATGAAAGCGGAACATTTCTTCCCTTGCCGGGGACAGCGGGACATACAGTTTGAAAGCGGGACTGTCCCGCCCAAAGCGGGACGTATGGTCACGTTACTAATACCGCGACTTGATAACATTGTACCTACTTGCTCTAGTTAGTCGCGGATATTTAGCTAAGATTTTTGTTGTCTATTTTGTTCTATCGTAGAACTAATAGACGAACTAAGTGACGAGTGAATATGAAAGAGATCGCCTTTAGGCGATAAGGCTGCCCTTTGTACTACTTTATTATATTAAAGTTTAGAATAGAATATGATTTATTCTAATAACCACATTACATAGTATACGCACAAATAAGCAACAATAAGAGATAGTTACAGACAGTACATTCAACAGGGGTTACAGAGTTAAAAACAGAGGATAAATTATAAGTATCTGAGAAGTTGTGTGGTGCCCGAATGGGTAAAGCCTCAGCATGTGCTGCATACGCACACTCACATCTGCAGTTTCGTGTTAGTATATTTTATAAGCAATAATATTTTTAATTGTATATTGTTTTTATGGTGTAATAAAGTGCTTATCTTCGAAACGCGCGTGCTACATCTTAGACCACATCATGACTTACCATTTGGTGAGATAGTGATCAATTAACCGTCATTTTATCGTTTAGATCCATCTCTAAGCATAAATCTGTTAATCTTCACCATTATGACGACCCTGTTGGCACAATAGTCATCATGCCAGACTGCCAAACACAGGGTTGCGGGTTCGATTCCCGCCTCAGAATTTATGCTTAGATATCTGTCTGTGGTCTGGTTGTTTCTATGTATTATAATCTCTATATATATACAATTCTCGTGTCACGGGGTTCGAACTTGAACTCCTCCGAAACGGCTCGACCGATTCTCATGAAATTTTGTGAGCATATTCAGTAGGTCTGAGAATCGGCCAACATCTTTTTTTTTTTTTTTTGTAAATAGCAAAACAACGTTTGCCGGGACAGCTAGTATAACATATAACAATCTCATATCACAATGTTAGTTACCATACTCCTCCGGAACGGCTTGACCGATTTTTATGAAATTTAATTTAATAATATTCAGTAGGTCATAGAATCGGCTACTATCTATTTTTTATTTTGTTTCCTTTAGTTTTTTTTTGTAAATGGCAAAACAACGTGTGCCGGGACAGCTAGTAAGTATATATTTACAAAAGAAAAGTAGTATATCCGTTGTCTAGCGCCCATAAAACAAGTCTAGTTACTTAGCTTGAGGCTAGATGGCAATGTGTGGAATGCCCTGAAATATTTATTATCTTTCAAAATATTCCAGACAACAAACGAGCACCAACAGCTAACGACGTCTAATGAGTACCGGGCAGGATGGTCGTTCTACCTGGTGCTGGCTGGAGTGGTCACAACCCTCGGTTCCTCGCTACCCGTCGGCTACAACATCGGAGTCGTCAACACGCCTGCCGAGGTCAGTAGATAAAACATTGTTCGTCTATGGTACATTGGTACTTGTATACGGGCTAGTTGAGCAAACTAGACTTTAGCCCCCTTATTCCAAAACGAGGTTTAGGGATAGTCCGAGATGTGGATTCTATCTCTATAGATTATATATGGAACTTTAGTCTAAACACTATCCATAAAGATTATAAAGAGATACCCCCTTATTCCAAAACGAGGTTTAAGGATAATCCGAGATGTGGATTTAAACCTTAGATTTAGATACAGATTTACTCGTGAACTATAGTCTAAACACTATCCCTAAATAATATATAGGGATAGTGTTTAGACTATAGTTCCCTATATAATATATAGGGAACCTCGTTTTGGAATAAGGGGGTAAGTGTTTAGACAATAGTTCAAGAGTAAATCTGTGTCTAAATCTAAGGTTTAAATCCACATCTCGGACTATCCTTAAACCTCGTTTTGGAATAAGGGGGCATAAGTTGGGTTGTTTTTCCGTTAAAGATCGAGTGGGCTTGCCCTTCACCTTTCAACTTACTCGACCGTGTCCAGAGGAAAGAATTCGTCAATACATTTGTAGCCAACTTAGCTGCGGGTTTCATCACGTTTTTTTCCTTTACCGTAATAGCAATCTCAGTGCACATACATTTTCCGTAAGAAAAATTCATTGGTGCACGGTCGGCTGGGATTCGAACCCACGATTTTCGGAATGTAAGTTGAGATATCTACCACTAGGCCACCGCTCTGGTATAATATAGTATGAAATTACCATTGACTAATAATTACCAGCTATAGACAAACAGCGTTCATCTTTAAACAAATGCATTTTTCCATGAATTGTGTAAATTCTGACTAATTCCAATTGTTTTTTAAATGAATTGTTTAAATTTTGACCAATAACAATGGTTTTTTTATGAATCGTGTAAATATTGACCAATTCTAATTGCTTTTTTATGAATTGTGTAAATTCTGACCAATTCCAATAGTTTTTTTTAATGAATTGCGTAAATTCTGATCAATTCCAGGTGATAAAGTCGTTCTGCAACGAGAGTCTGATCACGCGGTATGAGTTGCACCTGGACGAGCGATGGCTGGACGTGCTGTGGTCGTGTGTGGTCTCCATCTTCATAGTCGGAGGATGTACCGGCTCCATACTGGGCGCGGTGCTGGCTGACAGGCTAGGCAGGTGAGTGTAATTAGCTGGTTATAGTGCCTGAGTGTGATCATGCGGTACGAGTTGCACCTGGACGAGCGATGGCTGGACGTGCTGTGGTCATGTGTGGTCTCCATCTTCATAGTCGGAGGATGTACCGGCTCCATACTGGGCGCGGTGCTGACTGACAGGCTAGGCAGGTGAGTGTAATTAGCTGGTTATAGTGCCTGAGTGTGATCATGCGGTACGAGTTGCACCTGGACGAGCGATGGCTGGACGTGCTGTGGTCATGTGTGGTCTCCATCTTCATAGTCGGAGGATGTACCGGCTCCATACTGGGCGCGGTGCTGGCTGACAGGCTAGGCAGGTGAGTGTAATTAGCCGGTTATAGTGCCTGAGTCTGATCACGCGGTACGAGATGCACCTGGACGAGCGATGGCTAGACGTGCTGTGGTCGTGTGTGGTATCCATCTTCATAGTCGGAGGATGTACCGGCTGCATACTGGGCGCGGTGCTGGCTGACAGGCTAGGCAGGTGAGTGTACCTAGCTGGTTATAGTGCCTGAGTCGGAAGACGCGGTATGAGTTGCACCATAATTAGCAAGCGAATTGTAACTTGGTATTTTGTCCTAGATGTCTCACTCGTGAGCCCTGGGTGGTGCTTCTGGTGGGAGGCTTTGGCTGCGGCTAGTTACCATCCAGCCTTAGTAATATCGCCAAGCGAACTTGTCCTTGTTCCATAAGGCCCGTTCTTCTTCTTTTCGAGTCAGTGACGTTCGACCAGTCAATTTTTTCCTGCCCAGTAGCTAACTACTGCAACTGCAGCAGCTTTGGCTTCTACCAGGTCCTCCAATGTGCAGGTATTAGGGCACAATGGGCATTGGAGGAGGTGTAACGTGCAGTCACAAAATAAAGACGGGTCAGAAATGTTCTCGTTTCACTGCTGTCTCCTACCTTTACTCGCGTACCTTAAATAGGCCCCCGTCTTTTTTGGGGGGTTTTTAAGTCACGATGGTATCTTCTAGGTCAGAGTGCTACATCTTAGACCACATTGATGTCTCAAGTTATGTTTTTTTTTTCTTAATTTATGATATGTGTGAAGCGAGGATGGAAGATGTATTAACACTTTGAAGTTGCACTGTTTACTGAATATTTATTGAGTAAATACGGGGGTTTATATACTAATTAAACTAGGTACCTAACACGTCACATGACCTTCTAATACAATATTGATTCCTATATAACCTTGGCCTTGGCACATCTTCTTATCGGTGCAGGTGCGATGCAATATCACATTACTATGTTTACATTGTATTTTTGTCTATAACTTTTACCACTGGTTTCGCTTGCCTTCATCCTTACACTACATATGTTTTTCGGTTTAGAAAACCAGCGACAGTAGTAACAAGCGTGTTGTCTGCTTGCGGTGCTTTGCTGTTCGCTCTGTGCCGTGAAGCTAACTCCGTTGAAATGCTCATCATTGGACGTCTCCTTGTCGGACTGTCTGGAGGTAATAAAATAAAATAAATATAAGTATTGCAGGACTTTTCACACATCGCCATCCAGTCCCAATCTAAGTAACTAGACTTGTGTTATGGGTGCTAGATAACGGATATTACTACTTTTATATTTATCTTTTGTAAATATATACTTATAATACGTAGGAAAAACCAGACCACAGACAAATATCTAAGCATAAATACTTGTCTGAAGACGGGAATCGAACCCGCAACTCTGTGTTTGGCGGTCCGGCATGGTGACCATTCATGGACCGCGCAGGTGAAATCGCACGGCGCAGCTAGTAATAGAATATTTATTTATTCAGTTTTTATTTTTCATTTTCAGGTTTAACAACCAGTATCGTACCTATGTATTTAACAGAATTGGCCCCTTTAAGCCTGACCGGGCCATTGGGGACGTTCTGTCCAATGGGAGTGAATGTCGGTGTGTTTATCGGTCAGATTATGGGACTTAATTTCATATTAGGTAAGTGACGTCACAATGTGTAAAGCTTTCTGAGGCCTTAGTGAGTTGTAAAATGTCATACCGTATTAAGTATCTTCTCTTCTATAATATAAAATTAAAAGTTCTGACTGACTTAATGACTGATATATCAACGCATTTGTAATCAGTCATTTTAATTTAAAGGATTTATGTATAAGAACGCGCTCATTTCTGAAAGTCTAATTTAAAAAAAAAAATATTATTGCACGTGATAGCCCAAAAGGTATTTTTTTACTGACAGTCTGACTAAATAATTAATAAATATTGCAGGACATTGCACACATCGCCATCTAGCCCCAAGCTAAGTAACTAGACTTGTTTTATGGGTGCTAGACAACGGATATACTACTCATATACTTTTCAACATACTTAATATACATATAGAAAAACCCCAACCAGAAATAAATGTACATAAATATTGGATTGAGCCGGGAATCGAACCCGCAATCTTCTGTGTCACAGGTTGTCAAATTATAGTTTAATTAGCCTTTTTTTTTTTCAAATTTCAGGTGGTGTAAACGAGTGGCCATATTTACTATCCGTCTATGCGTTACTAGTCATTATTTGTATACCTATATTGTTTATGTTGCCTGAAAGCCCTAAATATTTGTATGTTGTTAAGAAAAATGAAGAGACTGCTCTCAAAGGTAAGTCAGTATATATTGAACTAGCGACCCGCTCCGGCTTCGCACGGCTATATTATGCATGTATTGTACATATAAACCTTCCTCTTGAATCACTCTATCTATTAAAAAAAACCGCATCAAAATCCGTTGCGTAGTTTTAAAAATCTAAGCATACATAGGGATATAGGGACAGAGAAAGCTACTTTGTTTATGTAGTGATGTGATCATAAGTTTCGCTTTGGGCGGGACAGTCCCACTTTCAAACTGTGTGTCCACCTGTCCCTGCTAAGGTACAGTCGGCTGCATAATTGCAGCCCTCGGTAGAGTTCTCAAATTACTATTATTGGAATGTTTGCATTCTAATAATTTTTGTTTGATTAATTGATGAGTTAGAAGACTTTAAACTTCACATAAATAGGTGTCTAGAACCTTGCTCGTGTTGAACATATTTTTATAACAGCCGTTTTGGAGCTCTACGGTGGGTCAGCAATTATGCAGCCGACCGTACAAAATATCCCGCTTTCATATTCAAGTAAAGTTTGTGCCTGTGTTTAATGTTTAGTTTTAGTTACTAGATATTTTGAGCGACTTAACTTGCTTGACATATATTTCTTTTTGGAATAAATATATTTTTTTTTTTAGTAATTACTTAATTAATTACATACCCAGTAAAGTGCCCTTGAACGTTGTCATGACTATCGACAAAGTCAATGTAGAACCGACGATCTTACAACAATTTTAAACATGAAAAAATTATTTGGCGCTCGAGATGCTCACGCGTGTCCACAGATCTAAGAAATTAAGTTAACCCACTTTTCTAAAAAGTAATATCTATAACCGGGAATTAAATTGGTATAGGTATGCTTCCCACAAATATCACATATTTTAGAAAATTATGGTCACGTTATATGTATTGCAAGACATTGCACACAGCGCCATCTCGTGTTAAGATGAGCAACTTGTGTTATGGTAGCCAGATAAAGAATATAAAAGAATCGTCAAGAAAACTCTGAAACTACAACAGCTACGAGTTCGAAACTGCGCCGAGAATCTATTCAATTCGGAACTAATTTCTGTTGTTTTTTTATTGTTATTTTATTTTTACAGTACTAAGCCGTCTCCGTGGCGTTTCCCCCAGCCTCCTGACCGAAGACATTGAACTCCTGAAGGAGGAAGTTCGAGCGGCCTCGGAGGTGTCTAGCGAGGAAAGCTGGGGCATGGGTCGAGTGTTGCTCGATAAGAGGTTGAGGCTGCCTTTGTTGCTCGTCTGTTCTATGCAAGCTGGACAGCAAACTAGCGGGATAAATGCGGTATGTTACTGAAACGACATTGACCTTCTGTAGTGACATTGACTGCCTAAAGTAATATTCACCTCCTGAAGTTACATTCACCTCCTAAAGTGACATATAACCACTTGAAGCGAAATTGGTATCCTATAGTGACGTTCACTCCTTGAAGTGATATAGACACACAGTGCTATTCTCCCCTTAAAGTGAAGTTGACCTCCTAAAGTGACACTCGATTTCTAAAGAACTAATAACGCCATATTCATTTGTTTTTCTCCTTTCGCAGGTATTCTACTACTCACAAAGAATATTCGAGCAAGCCGGTCTAAGTGAAGCGAACGCCCAATACGCGACGATATGTTGTGGCGGTATCAACGTGTTGACGGCTATAGCCATGTTGCGGCTGTTGCCTCGAGCCGGACGCAGGCCGCTGTTGCTGTGGTCGGTAGCCGCCGCGGCTATCACGCTAGCGGCTCTGGCCGCGGCCATGCGGCTTATGGTAAGTTATACTTGCTAAATATAACTTAACCATATTGAGCATGATCAATAAAAACCCCCTCATGGGGGTTCTTGTAGCTTCTTCTCATTAGTGAGCGCGTTCCGAAGGCACACATCCTAACTTTTTAAGAAGTTTTAATGTGATTTTCTGTAAGTCAGGATAAATAAAGAATTGACTTTGATTTGTTCACTCATTGGGGCACAAACCATCGGTTTTCGAATAGATGGAATGAAGTAATTGTTTTATGTGTGTGTTTTAGAGTGTGGTGACATGGATGCCGTATGTATGTACGGTGGCTGTATTCCTCTACGTGCTGAGCTATGGCTTCGGACTCGGACCTATACCATACTTCATTGCCTCAGGTAGGTCTATAGTTAATAGTATTTTATTGGTAAAAATACAATTTACAGGCCAAATAGTGTGTTACATAATTTACATTGTAATTGATAAATTGTATTATAAAAAATTCAAAAAATATTAAAAGCTGTGTGCTACTCATCAGTAGCTCATGGTCAATAACTTTCAACGAAATAATAATTTTTAATGAATAAATTCATTCAGTCAAGTATTCCTCAATACTGTAGAAAAATTGCTCGATCAACCGTCAACCTACTCTTCAGTCTATTTACGAATATGTTATAACTGTTTGCTTCGCTAATTGCTATTGGAAGTTTGTTAGAATTCAAATGAGACCACGGGGCTTCCATCTTGCACTTAAGACTGGAACGTTTTTAGTCAGTTTGACTCCGACATAACCCGGCGGGTATCCGTGAGGATTTTGTAGTAAAATTTAATCATGGCCTAGCCCTGGCGCTGCACTGGGTCGGATTTAGCTGCATCTTCCGCTGTAGTTTCGTATACAGAAGTAAGCAAGCTTGTTATTGTTTTATATTATAGAAATATTCGAAGTAGCCCCCCGGTCGGCGGGGATGGCGTGGGGCTCCTTGTCCAACTGGGCAGGGAACTTCCTCGTCGGGATGTGTTTCCCCATCATGAGGGAAACTATTGGACTCTATTCGTTCTTGGTGTTTGCGGCCATTACTGCGGCGTTATATATCTTCCAAAGGTCAGTATTACTAATTAAAGTACTACATATTAATATAAATTAATAAATATTACAGGTCATTCCACATATCGCCATCTAGCCCCAAGCTAAGTAACTAGACTTGTAATATGGGTGTTAGACAACGGATATTAACTTTAAAAGTACTTTTCTTTTGTAAATATCACTACATAGTATAAAAAAAGTCACTTTTCACCGTCCCTATATCCCTTTGTATGCTTAGATCTTTAAAATTACGCAACGGATTTTGATGCGGTTTTTTTAATAGATAGAGTGATTCAAGAGGAAGGTTTATATGTATAATACATGCATAATATAGCCGTGCGAAGCCGGAGCGGGTCGCTAGTATACTTATAAGACATAGAAACAACCAGAGCACGGACAAATATCTAAGCATAAATACACGTCTGAGACGAGAATCGAACCCGCGACCCTGTGTTTAGCAGTGCGGCATGGTGACCATTGTGCCAACTGGGTCGTCATTGGCCATTACATCTTATCTAGATGATTTATACAGCGCCAGTAACTTTTATACAAGTTATTAAAGGCGCAGTAGTGCCTGAGACATATTATGTATTAGATGGAGTAGGCTTGCCCAACACCAATACAACCTGAATGCCAATTCTTGTAAATAACATTATTCAAATTAAATTTCAATATAATTTCGATTGCATTTTGATCACAAATGTCAAATGACAAATGTCACAACAGTCAACTTTTTGTAAATAAAAACTGACTTTGAGGGTATTATTTGTGATCGAAATGCAATCGGATTACAAACAAATACAAACACAAATATACTCATTTTACATAATATAAACAATGTTATTTACGAGAATTGGCCTTCTGATCAACTGTAATAGCTTAGTTGAACTAAGAACTAGATTGCGCACATATTTTTTTCTTTAGTAAACTCCATTGCTGCATGTCCAGCTGGGATTCGAACTGACGACCTTCGGAATGAAAGTCAATGTATCTACCACTAGTCCAACACTGCCCATAAAGAACTTAGTTATAAAAATATTGACAAACTCTGGCGCGGCGGGCGAACACCCACCTGCAACGCAGATGGTTGCGGGTTCGATTCCCACCTCAAACAAATATTTATGTACTTATACTTATTTCTGGTTTGGGTGTATATGTAAGTATGTTTTTACAAAATAAATATAAGTATTATATCCAAGTATTATTATATTAAGTATTATTTCTAACTATTACCTTACTTTGTGTATGTCGTGTTTTGTTTCTTCCTGTGTTGCACAAATAAAGTTATCTATCTATCTATATCCGTTGTCACCATAACACAAGCCTACTTGCTTAGTTTTGGGCTGGATGGCGCTGTGTATATTTGCAATATTTTTTATTTAATTATTTTTTCAGATTATACTTCCCAGAAACACGCGGCAAGACACCGAGTCAAGTGACGCAGCTGTGCAGTCGCGGGTTCAGTTCCCGGCCGCTGTCATCTACATATATTGAAGACAATGTAGCACATTACTACGGCAGGCATAGTGAGGATGTATGATATATAGATAGGTAGATAGATCATAAATTTGTTAAACTCACACAATTTTTGTATTCATAGGATTTTTTCTATAAAACATTACTTTTCTTTTTTCAATTAAGTAAGTTAGATAGACTGTATTTTGAAAAAATACGGGTGTATTGTATTCAAATATATATCTAAAGAAAAGAGGCTTATCAAGAAATCTCTGAAATTACAAAAGAGCTAACAAGTCTGAAACTTCGCACTGAATTAAAAAAAAAGGTCTGTAAAGTTGGTTTACGGACGATAATTTTGATAATGTCATAAGAAAACTATGAAAAATTGAGATTTTTTTGTTTTTATTGCATAGCTTTTATCACGGGCTTTGAGCGCGGCGATCGAATCAAGAAATTCCGTAACGAAAATAAAACCTAACACCCCCACTCCACCTACCATGTAGTTCGGCCGAGCGTTCGCTTAACGTGTTCATTAATACTTCTTTTTCTTTTTTATTCCTACTTTTTTATGTTTTTTTTAAGTCTTCTATTCGTCACTTGTCAGCATAACACAAGCTCAGATGAGCGATATTATTATTAAATACGGACGATAATTTTACGAAACATTGGTTGCTATGGAACGTGAGCGATGACGTCACACTTTTTTGTGAGTGCTGCCGGTGTTCATCAATTTAATAGACGTTATCACGTCATAAACCTCGTCTACGTCCAAAAAAGAACACCCATGCGATGTTTCAGACTAGTAGGTCTTGTAGTGTTAGAGCTTTCTTGATAAGTCTTTTTCTCTTTTGTATACAGAGTTATTAGTAATTATACTAGCAAGCCATTGAGAGCTACTTCTGTGCACCTAAACAAACAACTTTTGTTCTAAGACTTTTGGAAATTCGAATTTTTTTTTGAAAATTTTGAGGTTAGGTTTACCTTTAAATTAGCTGTTTCATACACAGAGAGGTTTTATCTACTGTTATTAGTCTGAATGGCCTTTGTTTTAAAAAATCAGCTGTTTTTCAAATTTACATTACCTCAAAATTTTCATATTTTTTTTTTAATTTCCAAAAGTCGTAGAACAAAAGTTTTTTGTTACGGTGCACAGAAGTAGCCCTCAACGGCTTGCTAGTATAATTACCAATAACACTGTATATAGATTAGTGTGATTAATAAGTAGGTTTCTGGTGATTGAACAAATGACAAATGACTCCAGAATATCTTCCATCCATTAAGTAATGTAAATTAGAACTAGGAATAAAATATGACATTTAGGTTAATTTGCACAAAAAAAAAATTCTTTTGGCATCATAAACACGATCAACCAACTGTCATATTGATTTAATAATATTTTTAACTTTGTGGTTATTGAAATGAAATTTAATTTAAAGTCAGACGTTAAATATGTAAGCTAGAATTGAACTAAATTTGCTAAGCACAATCTCACACAAGTTGCCCTTAAAGGTATTAATATAAAAATATTTATACAGGCATAGTAGTCGCCTCGATTTTTTTTTGTACGAAGTTCCTTATTGCGGGTTGGTAAGCGATGTTACGCGTTACAAAAACGTGAACCCAAAAATCGTTAGAGAAACTAATCTCCAACAAATATTTAAAAAAAAAAAGGAAAAGGCACTACGTTCTAAACGCGTGTCCCGCGACATTTTCATTTTTTGAATAAAACATTGAAAAACACAACATTGAATGTTTCTTATTTGTATTACTTTTCTCTATAATTATCTCTTACTGTTTCTTATTTGTGTCTATGTCGTGTGTTTGTTTGAATAAATTCTATTCTATTCTAAAAATTACTATAATGTATACAGAGTTTGGAGAATTTCAAAATGTGACATCATTATTTACCTAAGAGCTTGAGAATAGTGGTGTTCTCAAATTAGAATTTCCCTAAATATTCTTTAAATTAAAGCAATTTTTTCCCGAATTTTACATTAATATGACTTTTTATTGTTGTGCATTTTTTTAAACGTTTTATTATTTATTTGCACGAAATTTGGGTTACATAGTTACAATGGTCTTATAATTAAAATTCTGATTCTCCATATTCTATCACAAAGGCATGTGTTAAGAATTTCTAATTAAATACATTCAAATTAATTAAATTTCCGTTTCTAATGTCGTCAATGTCCTGGGGCACCTACTTGTAACTAAGAGGGATTATTCTGTTACACACGCAACAAAAAGCCGATTATTTCTATAAATAAGATATACTAAAGATATACTAAATAAAAGATATACTTACATAGGTAAGTAAAACGCCTCAAGAAAAATTAAAAAAATTAAGGTAATTGATAGAACAAAATTTTGGTTAGGTAGTTAAAGCATAAATTACGCTTTTAGATTGAAAATTATGTTCTTTAATAATAATCTGCGAGGAAACTTTACATTTCGATCGCTAATTAGGTATTATTAAAAATATAGCTTTCATTTTGTTCCCGCCAATGCTCTTCGTAGCCTTAACAAGAGAGAGACAGCTCAATGTTTAATATAAGTACTTAATATGTGTAATTTTAACTATTTAGTCTAGTTTTTTTCGTGATCGATATCCCCAAATTAAGGAAATCGTAACGTAGTAATTTTTTCGTTTTAGATAACTTTAAGTTAGTGTTAAAAAGCAGGGCAATTTTACTTAATTTTTTAAAATATATGAATGTGTTAAAGGCTTATCAAGAAACCTCTGAAATTACAAACTTCTTATGGGGGTCAACTTCCTTGTAGAACGTAGGCGAGCACTGCACTAATGAAAGGACTTTTAGAATTTTGACCTCAAAAAAGGGCTGATAAAGTTTGTAGTTCTTAATGATTATTTATTATTTAACTGCGGTGTAATTTTTTTTGTTTGTTGCTTTTGAATCTCTAAATTTTGTCTCAAAAAATAGTACTTAAATTAGATAATGAAATTACATCTAAAGTACAACATTCAATTTTTTTTCTCTCAAATAATTTTATTTGTTTTGTATTTAATTGCTAATTTTATACCTATGTCAATATGTATTTAGTAGTTACTTAGTTCATTTTTAGTCATAATAATAAGTAATCTTGATTATTAGGTAAATAAAGCGGTATTTTGATATTCTTCGATTTTTTATTTCAAATGACCTAAATATAAGTGGGCCATTCTGCGCACTTATATTTAGGCAAGTTGTATGGTGACCACAAAAGATTTTAGAAGGTGGTTACTACTATTATTTAATTAAATTTTACATATCCCGTTATGCGGTACTAGAAACTGAAAAATTCATTCTTTTTGCGATCTGCAAGGCTAATCAATGAGCTGGCCACTGATCTAGATATATTTAGCTCATCTTCTAATTGCTTTCGAAATGTTTTGACTAGGGATTTGTTGAACGAGTGCGGCACTGCGTGCGGCGGATACTTTTCATGCGAAAGCTTATAAATAAATATTGCAGGACATTCCACACATCGCCATCTAGCCCCAAGCTAACTAGACTTGTGTTATGGGTGCTAGACAACGGATATACTACTTATATACTTTTCTTTTGTAAATATATACTTAATATTATACATACAGACACCCACCCCACAGACAAATATCTAAGCATAAATACTTGTCTGTGGCGGGAATCGAACCCGCAACCCTATGTTTGGCAGTCCGGCATGGTAACTATTGTGCCAACTGGGTGGGTACTATTATTTTATTCTGTGTAAATGGTGCCTTTCCGATGGAATAAAATAAACTAAATTATTATTTATTTATTTATATTTTATATTATTAAATATATATCTAAATAAAATTCTCGTGTCGTGGTGTCAGTTGCCAAACTCCACCTAAACAGCGGAATCAATTTGTTATTAATTTTTTGTGTATATTAGTTAGGTCTGAGAATAGAACACTGTTCTAGGATTTTTTTCCTTTATTTTTCCGTTGTATTTTTTTTTGGAAATGATAAAACGTTTGGCGGGACAGCTAGTTTACAAGGAAACTAAGTATGTACTTGGACTTGGCCCACGAGATTACCGCCATGTGTATAGTATTGCGACTAGTATTGTTCCGATAGTTGTATCGGCAAATAGACTGATAGCAAAGAGCCTTGACCAACACCTCAAGCTGAACCCCGTTTAAGAAGCGTTTAAGTCATATATTATGGTCTCTCACATGTTTTATTTTGTTTTAGCGTGATATTTTTTAAGCATTTACGTACCTATAATTTATGCACAAAATATCACTAGAAAAACTCTAATGAAAAAAATTTAGGTACGACTTACCTTTCTCCGATTCGCCATCACTACATAGTATAAAATAAAGTCACTTTTCGCCGTCCCTATTCCCTTTGTATGCTTAGATCTTTAAAACTACGCAACGGATTTTGATGCGGTTTTTTTTAATAGATAGAGTGATTCAAGAGGTTTATATGTATAATACATGCAATGACATGCATAATATAGCCGTGCGAAGCCGGGGCGGGTCGCTAGTATTTAAAATTTTACCGTTTAGACAGTTTGCGGTAGATTATTTTACCATTACCCAGATTACCTGTTAAAAAACCTAAGTTATAAGTTATGTTGAACAAAAATCGATGTAGGATGATGGTCAAATCCATAGCCTGATAGAGGGTTAACATTACCAATTTATTATAAACAAACTCTTGTATTAATTATCATGGGGATTTAGATTAGACTTTCTCCAATTAACTACATACTATGTTCAAATTAGTACGCTATTCTGCTCTAGTTTATAACCTTGCAATAATGCAAGGTGCCAAAAACTTCAATAGACTCATTTGAGTGTCCCCCTCCACGGAAATCTTTAGTAAAAGGCGAAAGATTTATGCGTTTTGAAGGGAAACCAGAGTAACGCAAAACATCGCGCGCGGCCGACCCCATGCCTCGGCGCGCGACAACGATAGCGCGATCTAGCGGGCGGCACAGTAGCGCCATCTAGTTATAATTTTAAAACTAAAATACGTAGTACTTTTGGCACTGTTTTGATAAATATTATTTGTAATTTATTTTTATTATTCAAAGTACAACTAAATTGAGTTTTAGGCGATACCCTAAATATCATGGAAGTCCTAAATGTGGGTTACTGAGCTGAAAATTACTAAAAAGCTACCAGAACATTATTAGGTCCTAGACAAATAAGTATTTTTGCCATAAAAAACACAACTTATTATTTTAGTTAAACCTCTTAAAACTTTACCTAAAATTAAATAAACCTGCATCCTTTTTATATAAAAAAACTAGCTGCCCTCCGCGGTTTCACCCGCGTAACTCCCGATCCCGTGGGAATATCGGGATGTAAGCTATCCTATCTCTCAAGTTGGATCGAACTGCACATGGTGTGCGAATTTTATTATAATCGGTTAAGTGGTTTAGGAGTCCATTGAGGGCAAACATTGTGACACGAGATTTATATATATTAAGATGAAACAAGAAAATGGTAAATAAAATCAATATTTATTTTTATTTGTGTTTTTTTATTTTAATATTTTGTAATTTAATTTTAAGAATAATTTGAATAAAAAAATAGTATATTTATTAATATGTAGGAAACTAATTAGATTGATTAAAATTATTTAACAAACAGTAAACTTAGAACCACAGTAACAGTAAAATAATAAAAATAAAATTATCTCCTAAAATATTCTTCTAGAATCTTCAATTGGTCCCAACACACCAACAACAAGACAGTATGTGGGCCGAGCCTCAAGTAATTTGCACCCACACCTTTATACAGCGACTTAGCACCTTCAGTTCGAAACATTTTCACGAAGCAGTCTATCATACCGGAGTATAATTTGCCACGATTTTGAGCGTCAACGGCTGTAAAAAACAAAAAAAAATCAGTTAAATTTTAGAGAGATCTGCAGTTAAAATTGATGGAAGAAAATATATAGTTTTAACGAAGGGGTTTCAATATTTTGAGATAGTGACTACTTTAAATTATAGACAGTAGACAATAAATATATCGTTAGTAATGGCAGGTCATAACTGTTAGAATCACAAAATAATTAATTAAAAATACTTTATTTTGAAGTATTTGTCCTATTTGGACAGAGTTCTATGTTGCAAAAATTGAGGTAAATTACGAGACAGTAATCTTTGTCGCCATAATCTAGGTTGGTAATAAAAGAGACAGGAATTATTTGTCACCAAAACTTTAGGTTGGTAAAAGCGAGATAAAGTTCGTTGTTGCCCTAATTTAGGTACCTAGGTATAAATAAAACAGGGTATTTTATTACCATCTAGGTCAAAATACAAAATCTAATCTTCTTATAAATGAGACATAAGTTCTCTGTCTCCATAATCTATGTTGGTATAATGAAAAATAGTTATTTATCGCCAAAAGTCAGATACGTAAAAGTGAGACATTCCTTGAGCGTACTTTAGCGGAATGTCACTATCTCACCTTGGTTAGAGAGTCTAGTAGCGACAACATCGAAGGGGTTGAGACAGAGTGTCATCACGACGCCTCCAAGGTTGGCTCCAAGGAAGGACAGCAGTAGAGGCTGGTTGGCGAAGATACCGCGTTCCTTGAGCTGTTCCTTGGCGAAGGTGAAGCTGAGGATCTGTGAGGAGCTGCCGACGGCGCCGCGAGGGATTTGAGGGTACACGCCACGAAACAAACCTGGAGAACATAGAGGTTTTTAGACTAGAAATCATATTACGGATCAATGTATTTAATCCGAAAGGCGGTTCTACACGCATTTGCGAGCAACTTTTCTATTTTGGAAATTTTTGGTTAAGGGTAGGAAGAAAAATATTTATTAGGACACTAGCTGCGCCCCGCCTTATTGAGTGTGTGTTATAATATAAATGATAATGATTTCCTACAAACACAGAGTATATAATAGTTACTACGGACTTTAAACTTTAATGTCAGCCTTTTTAATCTTTTCAGAGATCAAATTTCCGAAAAAAATAACACAATTTTTTTAATAATTGTTAGTGTTGCCAATAGAAATAAATTTCTGGAAACAAACATTGTATCGCAAATCAAAGAAAATAGATATACCTTTAACACCTTCTCGCTTAAAGATATCAACCAACGCGCCCGTAGTTCCACTGTGTTCATGCTGATGCCCGACAGCTATAGACCTAGCAGCCTGAGCCTGCAGCCTCGTCTTGACCAGGAAGAACGGAGTCCCAGCGATGGAGCCGAGAGCTCCCCCCACTCCAGCTGCACCAGCTCCCTTCAGGAGCGAGGTGTGACCTGAACTGTCGGCTGTAAGGCCGCGACGTTCGCACATACGGAACACGCCTAGTCTGGAAATATGAATTAAGGAATTGTATGACATTGAATACTGACAATCTGTAGACATGGGTATCTGTAGAATTGAGAATCTATAGACGTGGGAAAAAACGGCCGCATTATGGGTTACTCAGCTTGTGTTATAGTTATGCTTATGTACTTTTTATAAATACATACTTACTTATAATATTTTTTGACAGAAACACTGAGACCAGAAACAGATATCAGCTGTAGTACACATCGGGAATCAAACCCGCGACCTTCGTCGCCTGGCGGACCATCACAGGTCGTCAAATGGGTCAAGTGTGTTGTTAGTGAACTAGGCTTGTGTTATGGTGACCACTGACCAGACAGGGGATAGAATACGTATATACTCTTCTTTTGTGTGACGCAAAAGGCATTGGACCGACCGCTCTAGAAGTCTTTGGGGGAGGCCTATGTTCAGCAGTGGACGTCTGTGGCTGATATGACCGGAAACAAATATCTGTACTTACATAAATATTTATTTAGGGCGGAAATCTGCAACCTTCTGTTTCGGAAGCAAGGATTTCGAAGGTATAACAACAAAATATGAGTAGAACTCACCGAAAAGTGTTCAAAAAGAATTGAAACCCCATCATAGCAGGCAGCCCACTCTGCAACGCGACCAAACCCTCTCTTTTAGCAATAACGTACAGGCCATGTGGCACGTTTCTATAGAACACAGCATGGGCCCCCTTCGACTTCAACTCCCCCTGCAATTGGAGTCTTGTTTTCACTACTTCTATGGGGTTTGTGAAGAGTGTGGCGAACATCGCTGAGACGCCGCCCATTCCGAGGTCTGTTAGATCACGGGATACCCCGCCGTGTTTCGACGCCATTTTGTGCTGGAATGTTCTGTGAAATGTAGTTAAAAATAATTGTTAAAGAAATGGTATCAGCGCTCCGCAGTTTCACCCGCGTAACTCCTGATACCGTGGGAATGTCAGGATAAAAAGTATGGTACTGTCAATGAATCAATGTATCCTCATACTTACCAAGTTTCATCTAAATCGGTTCAGTAGTTTCGGAGCCTATTCATTGCAAACAACCAAATCTTTCCACGATATAATATTAAGTATCTACCTACCTATAGAAGATCTAATAAATTTTAGTAACGCAATCGGTTAAAATTCTAATAATAAAATCTACAATTTTTTTTGAAAATTAGTTACTTACACAGATAGTGTTGTAGTAATAAGAATTGTATAATATCGGGAATATCGGGATTAATCCAGCTAGCCTAGCATGAAGGCCAAAACACGATACGATAAAGCGATATAACTACATCAACTCTCAAAATATGATAGATAAAGCCGCCATGTTGAATTTTTATCATAATTTTTATCGCAATTTATAATAAAAATTCAACATGGCGGCTTTATCTATCATATTTTGAGAGTTGATGTAGTTATATCGCGTGATATAGCTTTATCGTATCGTGTTTTGGTCTTCATGCTAGGCAGGCAGGTCTACAGCTATCTACATACCGAGTTTCATCGCAATCCAGTGGTTTTAGCGTGAAGGAGTAACAAACATACATACACACACACACACAAACTTTCACATTTATAATATTAGTAGGAAAGGATTTTACTAAGCGATTTTTGTCAGTCAATAAATACCATAAACAGGAGCGCTAAGCAGTATTTATGTTAAAAAAAAAAAACAAATTCATTGTAGTTATTTTCTATCTCTAGCGGTAACGCCTAAAAATAAGAGATTTTTGTTTGATTCTTGTTCATGAGTAACGTACGGTACGAGTAATCTATATTATACCTACCCATTGTATTTAACCTATACCACATATGTATTACTAATATTTCTTTCCAGATACCTTTCAATCGGTTTTTCCCTATAAATAACCGATTTTCCTGATATTCAAGGTCCAAATATTCAATTAGTTTTTTCCGATATTTACTTAGGTAAGTAACATAAAAATCTAAGTATGAATTCTGTACTTACATAATTCAAGGAAAATAAAACAAAAAACAATGATCTATAGTTTTATTCAAAACATATGTAACAAAAAAATCACTATGCCGACAATAGGAACAACAGGGCGACTAAATACTTATTAATAAACTACTTAAGAGGCGAGTCCCTAAAAACGTCATTTACTATTTTAAAAATATTGAAGAACTCCCTGCATTGTAAGACACTAAAAAGAATTCTCGATAGCTTATTAGATGAGTCTACAGTTTCACTATCAGATATTTTAAAAATAATCCATAGTTTTTGAAAAAACAATGATTAACTTTGATGAAAAACATCGAAATCGACCTTTTCTATTTTAAGTATCTGTGCTACTTCGTTGTTATATTTGAAAATATTTTTGGTTAAATTGTGAGACAAAAGTATAGAGAATGCATTCATTATTGCAGTTTTTTACTTATTGAAACCAAATAATAATAATCAATGCCGAAACATAGATATTTTTTTTGGTTAAAATCATTCCTCGCTGCCCATACATTTTAGTATGAAGCAGTAGCTCGCGACATTTCGCTTTATATTAGACGTCCCGGCGCGCAAAAGTGACAGTGTCATCTCAGTATTCAAGGTGAGAGCACGTCCATTTGTTTCCCGACATTTATTGTTTGACCTGGCATAAGGGTGGGGTGCGAGTGTTGCACACGACAACTAATTTGTAATTGTACCTATTCTTCGAGCAAGGAGTCGAAACTAGGTATAATCCGCGCACAATGAGAATAGGATGGAACCTTGTCAAAGTAAATCGAAAATGACAGTTTATAAATACATATATAAATAAATATTGCAGGACATTCCACACATCGCCATCTAGCCCCAAGCTAAGTAACTAGACTTGTGTTATGCGTGCTAGCCAACGGATATACTACATATACTGGGTTATTGGAAATTATACTAGCAAGCCGTTGAGGGCTACTTCTGTGCACCCAAACCAACAACTTTTGTTCTACGACTTTTAGAAATTCGAACGAATGAACGAACGAAAATTTTGAGGTTAGGTTTACCTGAAAATCAGCTGTTCCTTACACGGAGAGGTCAGTAACCTTAAAATTTGACTTATTTTTTAAGTTTCATGTACTGTTTTTGGTCTGAATGACCATTGTTTTAAAAAATCAGCAAATACCTACCTACTTATAAAAAATTGTAAATATATAAGTACTTATAATACATAGAAATAACCAGACCACAGACAAATATTTAAGCATAATTACTTGTCTGAGGCGGGAATCGTACCTGTGTGGCAGTCCGGCATGGTGACCATTGTGCCAACTGGGTCGTCTTCAAGTAGCGTTAGCATAAAAGTTCTGAATAATGGGTAATTCGTTTTGTTGTAATTAGTTATTTTTTATTTATTCATATTTGACGACCCAGTTGGCGCAATGGTCACCATGCCGGACTGCCAAACACAGGGTTGCGGGTTCGATTCCCGCCTCAGACAAGTATTTATGCTTAGATATTTGTCTGTGGTCTGGTTGTTTCTATGTATTATAAGTATATATTTACAAAAGAAAAGTATATAAGTAGTATATCCGTTGTCTAGCACCCATAACACAAGTCTAGTTACTTAGCTTGGGGCTAGATGGCGATGTGTGGAATGTCCTGTAATATTTATTTATTTATTTAGTTTAGCTACATATATAGTATAGGCATTTCTACTGTATGTGAAGACTTCACGGACAAACATACATACTGACACATATACGGGTCAAACTGAGAACCGCCTTTTTTTGAAGTCTGTTAAAAATACACAAAAATGTTTCATGGTTGTAATCCTTTCAATAATAATGTTTAGGGATATTTTTTTTTTTAGTTATTCCAATTATTATTCCCCAATGCCACTCATATGTGCTTCATGGGAATCATCAGAGCTTTGACTTTCTTCAGAAGTATCGCTTTCTGAAAAAAATGAAGTTGATGCAGCCAAAGTTCCCTCACCTCGGATGCGTGACACCGTGTTTTAGATATGCTTGTTGCTCGTTCGGTTATTGAAGTGAAAACTTCTTATGGCGCGTTGGGCACTTTTGTGGGTGAGCATTTTCAGCCGTTCTCGCGACAGATGAGATTTTGACAGATGAGATTTTAACAGTTATTGTGCTTCTACTACTATGAAATATTGAAAACAGCGCCATCTCTGTGCAAACGGCCGAACTACGATACTCACGTCTGTACAAAAGTGTTAATAGCGACATCTCTCGGTGGATGGTGCAGGTTCGCAGCGAGCTGCCGTACGCAGTTCGCGTTGCACGCTACCGCCATCACTGATACACGAATGAGCATTTTCAGCCGTTCTCGCGACAGATGAGATTTCGACAGATGAGATTTTACACAGATATACAGTTTTCACTTCTGCCTGCACTCCCGGAGTGCGCTGTTTTTTTTTTGTATTTTTGAACAAACCCATAGGTTCGTCAAAAAGATCTCTTGACAATGTAATTCCCGAATTACTACATTCGTGATCCACAGCCAACTATGTCATCATTTTCAATGCGTTAGAAAAACCGACTTCGTTCCTGATCGAAATATCTATCGACTGCCAGAACTATTTGAGGTGGTTGACTATTCAAAGTTTTACCCCATTTTCCACTCATTGTCACTAAATCACTAAAATAATCACACAATAATTAATTACATAAATCTAGCATTTATAATAAAACAAACCACAATTTATAACAACACAAACCACGGTCGGAATTTATTATTTGTTTATTTAATCACTTTAATAAGCACAGTCCTTATGTGCTCGTTTTATTTATAATTTTGGAGAAAACATTTTTTTAAATGAAATCGCCATTGCTCCATAGATAATCTACCACAGACAATAATAATTTTTCTTTAAATCAATGGGTCTGTTTCAAATCCGCGACACTATGACCGTGCAAATAACTAATTTATACCTAATTATTATTCAGAACTTTTTTTCTAACGCTACTTTTCTGTCATTTTCGATTTACTTTGACAAGGTTCCATCCCATTCTCATTGCGCGCGGGTTATAATGTGATATTAATTATTTATTTTAACCTAAGAAATAACTGTTTCTATATTTCATTTTAATTTTTGACATAATTATGACAGGCAAACATAGACAAAAAATTAAATACTTCATGGACTGTGGTTTTTTACCTTTCGATATAGGGCATTACAACAAACAAATAATGCCTTCACACCAAACCTCTAAAGCGTCTCGGAAATGGGATATTTGAAGAAACGTTTATCCTACGATTTTATAAAAGTTCGCGGTGCACTTTGAGACCCATACCCTTCGATAGAGGGCATTACAGCGAAAAAATTATGCCTACACAACAAACCTCAAAAGTGTCACGGAAAAGGACGCGGTGATACGTCTTGTAGAAATACTTGGTCACAATGCTTTTATTTGAATATCCCGTTTCTGAGCTGTTTTAGAGGTTTGGTGTAAAGACATTATTTTTTTATTGTAATGCCTTTTATCAATAGGTATGGGTGTCAAACTGCACAGCGGCATTTTAAATTACTATGCCGGTTGTGTCCAAAGATCTTTACATTTCGATCTCTAATTGGATATGTTTTACAAACAATTTGCGGGAAAGAAAAACTCAACTAGTATTTGACGTTCCTGCCTTTTGCAGGACATATATATATTTTTTTGTTTTCTCTAAAGAAATTAAAATAGGAATTTATTGAGCTGTCAAAAATTAAATAAAAATATGGAAAAGGTATGATTTAGGTAGGTAGGATGTATTAAAATTGTAGCTTATTTTTATATTTTAATCCTATATATCGTAACTTATTTTTATTCAAGTATTTAATAATGGGAAAAGTAAAAGGAAATTACTATAAATCCCAAAAAAATAAAGGAAGATTTAAGACAAACCAGTAACTATAATGTACTCATCTTTTTACCCAACTATATCGAATATTATAAAGATTGGTAGGTGTTTTGCCTGAATATTTATATAATAATATATGATGCCGATACCGACACGTTTTAACCTGTTTCTTAGTAGGGCACATAGGTACATACGAACGTTTATGTGTGAATTTTCAATATATAGAGACGGATGTAATAATTATTTCGCATAATTATTATTATAAAAATATATAAATATAAAAATTATTATAGTACAGAACATTTACTTATTGACAATTTCGTTATCAAACAAAATACCCAAAAAACGTACACTCTGACCCCACCCTTTCCCGCCAGCTACTTACTACCGGACTGCAGTTTTGCGATGTGACAAGTTAAATACTACATACATTGCGTGTTTTCTATGATATTCATAAACATCCTACGAAGACGAACGCTTGATGAATATGTAACTTGTACAAAATGTACGATGCATTGAAAGTAGATTTATTTGTTTCCAGGGTGCGTAATTTTAATACTGCGTTGCACCTGTGTGGCTAGAAAATATCAATGTGTGTGTTCTATCCGAAGTTCCCACGGTCAAGGATTACAGGCTTAAGCAACTAATAAAATTTACTACTTAATATCTAAAACTGGTACTTTTCTAATTGCACTTTAGTTAATAGCATCACCGATTAAAACTTTGGTATAATATCTACACAAATATTATAAGGATATTTTTTGTTTGTTTGTAACGAATAGGCTACATAGCTACTTGACCGATTCGGATGAAACTTTCTAAGTTAAAGAAAATGTTTCATAGTAAGAATTACCAGCGCCCCGCGGTTTCTAGTAGGTCTTAATCCCGTGGGAATATCGGGATAAAAAGTAGCTTGCTAGGATTCAATGTATCCTCGTATTCATCAAAACCGGTCCAGTAGTTTCAGAGCCTACTTAATACAAACAAACCCCACACCTAGAAAACTAACTTCAGCCTAGTCAGATTTGGTGCAGTTTAATTCTAGAGCGCTAGAAAGTTAGTTTTCTATTAGTGACGTCACAGTTCACAATATGGCGATTCAATAGATAAATATTGCAGGATTCACAGGATTTGTTAGAATAGAATAATGATAGAAAGTACTGTGAATAAATGCTTCATACAAATGTAAATCATATGAAATAATACTGAATAACTAATTAAATTCACTAAATGGATGTTTTGTTGTGGGTTTTTATATAATACTGCTTTGAGGGAGGTATGTTAGTAGATTTCATTTAAAGGGAATGCATACCGGACGCGCGCGAAATTCAACACCTTTTGTAACCGACTTCAAAAAAAGGAGGAGGTTCTCAATTCGGATGTATATATGTTTTTTTTTTACAATTATTCTTTAAAATGTTTAGTGTGAAATTGAAATGTAACGTGTAGGTAGGTACTAAAGTTACGTTCTTAGTTTTTTTTTCATGTTTATTGCTCCTGTTGCTATCTGCAGCATAGTGGTCTGCAATGAGCAACACAGTTGTCCGCTTTCGCTTGGGAGTTCTGTCGTCATCTGGAGAGAGGTCCATTGACCCAATTCCTCAACCCTTGTCTCCTATGTGAATCTGAGTCGTAGGCTAGATACACTATACCTCTTTAGTCTAGCGAAACAGATGTCGTCTTCAGCTGTGAGGTCATTAGCCATTTTGTTAGGGTGGATTCTCAATCTGTCAAAGTATATATTCAGGTAGTTTTTGATTTCGTCTCTCACAGTGAGCAGTTTGAGGTCCTGATGTATATATTGCTGATACGCCATGGTATTATTTATATGCCATGTTTTATTTTTAGAAGCTCGATTTTTTCACGACACTGGAATTGTTGCGGGTAGATCTTGATAGTTAGAGGCGACCGTATCGGACTATCTCCCTTCGCGTGCGATTGTAAAAACATATTAAATATCCAGTTTAAAATACTTTAATTTCATTTATGCCTAACTAATTATCATTTATTTGTTAGAATAAATATTTTTAAGCTATTGCATAGCTTTTATTGCGGGCTTTGAGCGCGGCGACCGAATCAAGAAATTCCGTAACGAAAATAAAACCTAACACCCCCCACTCCACCTACCATGTAGCTCGGCCGAGCGTTCGCTTAACGTGTATGTATATGGTACGACTGTACGAAGCTCGCATGCAATAGCTTTACCGCGACAGTCCCCGAGTGCCTCACGTTTTTTGAGTGTGCCACTCACTGCTATCCCACTGCTCAGTCCTGTACCCAGCCGTGGGATAGCAGTGGTCTTTCCCATTACCCTCCATCGGTCGCGATCGTGGGCTAATTTCTAACTACATCAATTTTGTTTTAAAATTTGTGGTCATCCGGTATTCCATTCCTTAATAAGTGTTTAGTACCTACATAATGTAGGTGGATATTTTTTGCTTATAGAATACTTATTTACATTATTTTAACTTATTTTACAGCACCATCTTAAGTATCAATTTTTTTTATACAACCAGATCAAATTTTCCGGCTTTTTTCAATCTCTAAAATAAAACCAGGTTCGATAGATGGCGCTGGGTAGATATAAGATTGTCTCTGGTCAAAGGCCGGCTAAAGTGTTATATCTTCGTTTTTCCATCAAATTTTGATCAATTTACCTGTAATCCATGCCTGTAATAAGTATCAAAATCTGCCTTTTTACGACCGCAAAAAGTTGCCAGTTTTGAGCTCAAGGAACTTTAGCTTTGACCTTGACCGTGCCCGTGACTAAAGACAATTCTAGAGTCATTAATGAAAACTGTTTTTTTTTTTTAAGAAAATAAATAGAGATTAAAAATACCACTAACATTTTATATGCACTTACAGAGCTCAGTTATAAAAATTAGGTTTTTAATACTACAAATTAATTATGACGTTATAAAATATGAAATGTTATTTATGATTTTACCCTTAGGCTTAAAGTCAGCTTTATTTTAACCCTTCTCTTAGAATTTCTTAGAAAATTTGATTCATAAATTTTAGCTTATTTTTAGTCATAAGTTTTAACTTATAATTTATAAGTTGCTTTTAATTTATAATTTATAAGTTTTAACATAAATTTGTTTTATATCAGCTTTCCATTAAAACTTTTTTATTTTTCCAGAACACTAGTTACTGGTCGATCTTTATATGTAACGGCACTTTTAGGTATTTTTGAGAAATTAAATTACATAAGATTTAACTTTTAAGTTATGAGATTATGTCCTTGAGTAAGCCTCCTTTTAAAACATTTTTTTTAAGAAATCTGGCCTTCAAGGCGAGTAAAAAATAATAATATTGCACTTATTGCCTGTTAACTTAAGAGATTTAACTTACAACCTATAAGTTTATGAGATTTAGTTCATATTTGTATTTCAGATTTCTTTTCTAACTTCTTCTGCAAATCTTTGAGCATATCCCAGAACACGAGTAACAGGACCGTGTGAGGAGCCTGACGAAGGTAGGAAGGTCCCAGGCCCTTGTAGAAAGCCAGAAGGCCTTCGGTTTTGGTGATTTTTCGCGCACAATCTGTTATTCCTGTATATAGTAGTCCCCGTCCGCTTGCGTCTATTGCTGGAAATAATATAATATTACTTTAAGGTGAAAGGGTACCTTACCTGCGCTCTCTTCATACAAACGTAGTCGACTGTTTCCTCCCTGGATAATGAATGACACTAGCACAAATATTTTTGTGCCATTAAACCTATAACTGCAATGACTATGCCCCTATTATTATTATTTTTTCATTCTCTAATTATCATAGAAATTAAGATTAAAAATCTAAAAAAACAAAATAGGGTCATGGTCATGGCAGCTATAAGTTTTATGCACCAAAAATATTTGCTCTAGTGTCATTATCCAGAGAGAAAACAGTCGTAAACGTTTGTATGGAGAGAGCCCCCGGTACCCTTTGAGGCCAAATCGAGTTAGCACTGGCCGCAAATCTTTTTGCAAAAGTGATTTGACTTGCCGGACTCTGTGGTGTAGAAGATTGCGGGTTTGATTCCCCCCACAAACAAATATTTATGTAAAGATATTTGTTTCTGATTTCGGTAGCAGAGCTTCGCGGTTTCATCTGCGTAACTCCCGAATCCCGTGGGAATATCGAGATAAAAAGTAGCCGATGTTACTCTCAATGAATTAATGTATCCACATGATACGAATAGGCTCCGAAAATACTGGACCGACTTTAATGAAACTTGGTATGAGGATACATTGATTCATTGTAAATAACATAGGCTACTTTTGATCCCGATATTCCCACGGAATCGGGAGTTATCTATAATATTAAAATGAATCGCTGAAGTGTTCCTAAGCGCAAAGTCAATTTGAATTTTAATACCTTATCATAAAGTTTTAATGGAGAGGTTCTATTCCGGGAACGCAAAAAAATCGAGTGACGATACTAATTGTATAAATATTGATGACAATTTTGTCGCGGTGTTAGTTGCCAAACTCCACCTAAACGGCTGAACCGATTTGTAGGATTATTTTTTTATATGGCAAAACAACGTTTGCCGGGAGAGCTAGTTATTTATAATTAAGTTAATAAATTGAATTGATACCTTGGTTATAGAGCCTGGTCATGATAACATCCATTGGGGTGAGGAAGACAGTCTTGACAATTGCACCGACATTGCTGGCAACAAATGCAGATAGGTACTTCGATTGTTGGAACATGTTGTTTGCGTCCATCCATTCTTTACAACTGGAAATTCAATAGATATAACTCAACACCTGGGCAATACCAAGTCCCAATATTTTTTTATTTTTTTATAGTGCATGGCCTGCATGTGGGCTATCCGAAAATATTTAAATTAAATTCAATTATGTCGAGACTTCACTGAGTGGCGTAATTGGAACGGTATTCAAGGGATGCGAGTTCGATCGAGTCTCGTCTCAGTTGCAGTTTTTGAAGACACATTTTTCCTCTAAAAATATTTTCCAATACCAAGTACTTACTACCTACTTATTAATCACTCCATCTATTGGTAAAAACCGTATGAAAATCGGTTAAGTGGTTTGGTTGAGATTATCGAGTTCAGACAGACAGACATACGCCGCGGGGGGACTTTGTTTTATAATAAGTAGAAACATTTGTTCTATGGCGAGAATCGAACCCGCAACTTTTAGCGGCGTATTCGTCTGTTACGCGTCATCCACAGTAGGCGAATGCTACCCTAAGGGTATGGCTATGTCAAAGATGCATTGTCTTCTGACATCGCATAAGTAGATACGAAGCAGTGCAGCGAGAGCGAGACGGGACGAGGTGACCTTGACCTCGACCAATCACGAGCCAGAGTACGTAGATGAACTTTATTGATGATGAATGGTGATGCATTCAACATGTGGGTGCGCCGCTATTTCCGTACATTATTTTTTTTCATGAGGTGACATCGATGTGCGAAAAGTATAAGTTTAAGGTACTCACACAGCAAAAGAAGCAATCTGTGACGCGGAACCAATAGAGTTCCTAATCATCATTCCATGAGCCCCTCTCCACAACCCTGAGAGTCCATTTCTTCTATAAATCTTCGATATGGCATAAGTCATGCCTCTGTGCGCGTGCTGCGTGCCCACAGCGATCTTCTCCGAAGAATATGACATCAATTGTGTCTTTATCAATTGTAATGGACTCCCGAAGAACGCTCCAGCCATGCCAGATATGCATCCGAAGAATAAACTGTTCATGAATTGTGTGTTGTTTTTGTCGTCACGGAGGAGGCCCAAGTTGTCCGCTTGTTGGTATATGCCAAGGCTGAAATAAAAGAAAACTATTATAAAATATGCAAAATTGTTGAATAATAATTTTGTAAGTAAAAGCAGTTAAAAAAGTATCAATAAAATGTAGACCAACCAATAAAGAATTTATGATACTGGGTTAGGTTAATAAGTGAAGCTGTTTTTAAAATGAGTTGAAGTTTTTTGCTCAATAAAAAAAGAAACTCAATAAGTGCAAGCATAAAATTAATAAGTCCATAATCTATGAGTGCAAGTTATAAAGATAGCAGTGGCGCCATCTATCTGAGGGATTTTTTCATGAGAGAACAGGCTATAGCATTATTCGTTTTCGTCTATGTTATTAGTTTAGAAATAGCTACAAGTTCATTAATTATAAACAGTTAATTTGTTATTTAATGTGCAAATAGAGGTTAAATGCAAAATACACATTGCTGATAACTGAAATTGTTAATTATTGCATGGAAAAATTGTTGTTAAATGTTGGAGCGAGTTCTTTTTCTACTTTTTGGTATAATTTAAAGATAAAAATTCCTTGATTCTTAGTCAATTCTTTAAGTCAGAAAACACCTACGATGATGTCCGTTTTGACTTATAATCTGGATAAGAAACGACATGAAATTATAGTCATAAATTAAGTATATTGGAAAATATTATATTGATTGGGTGCTTATATTGGCGTGCGCCCCGTAATATGAAACACAACTAAAAGGATTTTTCTATACTACCCGTGCAAATCCAGGGCGGGTCGGTATTTATTAATTTTGCAGTTAGTTCAATCAATTAATATTGTAGGACATTTCATACAGCACTATATTGCCCATTAGCAACTAGGCTTATGTTATGGTGGCCAGACAACGGATAGAATACTTTAAAGCAAATTATGAGAAGCAGTTAAAAATAACAAATACTGTCAAAGCAATCTAACTAAGTATTTACATTTCACACATCTTACCGTACACCATTAACAACAAGTTGGAACCACAGAGCCGGCACCAAACCCTTCTGCAAGGAAGCAACCCCATCATGCTTCACTATTGTGTACAAAGCATGTGTTATGTTCTTGTAGTGTACCGCATGCTGGCCTCTCGCTCGGAGCTCCCCTTGCAACTGCATTCGGGTTTTGACAACGTCGAATGGGTTGCTGAAGAACCCAGCCCCCACTCCCGCCATGCCACCCACCAAGAAGTCCATTCTAATATGGAACCACGGTTTTTAAGAAACACTACGATATAATATTCTTTTAATCTAATTTTTAAATAAAATTTTAGAATATGTTAATAAGTAGATAGTTGTAGGCAGGAAGCATGCTCACAGAGTGAGTATATTTAAATTCGAAAATGTTGTATAAGTTCTACCTATGTTTAAATCTATACTAGTCTATGCTTCATCACTATCACTACATAGTATAAAACAAAGTCACTTTCTCTGTCCCTATGTCCTTTTGTACGCTTAAATCTTTAAAACTACGCAACGGATTTTGATGCGGTTTTTTTAATAGATAGAGTGATTCAAGAGGAATGTTTATATGTATAATACATGCATAATATAGCTGTGCGAAGCCGGGGCGGGTCGCTAGTTAATAATATTATAAAGAGTTATGCGCAATTTGACTTAAGGCCTATCCGCACAGCTCAGTGACGACACAGTGCCGGCACACCGTGTCATAGACTGCTTTTGATCCCGATATTCCTACGGGATCCGGAGTTAAAGTTTTTTTTGTTTGTAACGAATAGGTTCCAAAATTACTGGACAGATTTTGATGAAACTTGGTATGAGGATATATTGATTAATTGGTAATAACATAGGTTATTTTCTATCCCGATATTCCCACGGAATCGGAAGTTACGCGGGTGAAACCGCGGAGCGCTGCTAGTATCGTATACTCAACATGAGTAAACTGTTGAAAGTGTACCTTTTTTTTTGTAAGACATTTGTACATAGATAAAACAATAAATTATATCCTATTCTTTTTTATTGTAAATAAGTTATTTTGTTATAATTTGCTACTTGTCTTTATAGTCCTACTGGTAGAACAACGGACTAAAACATTACCCTTGATCTTACCAGTAGAAGTGGAACCAATGGAAAAAAGTGGAAAGACTAAGTACGAATCGTTTTCAACAGTTTCCGATTTTTTAAGTACCTACCTATTTTATGTGAAAAGGTAAAGTTCTATAATAACTTTTTTAGATAAGTTTCATCCAACTTTCTCTAGTAGAATTGATTCAAAAATCCTCATATATTTTAGATAATAATAAAGCACAGAAAATACTGATAAGTACATGATAGAGTGCGACACTATCATGTGATTTTATAGTAAACACCGCTAATTTCGTCGTGTATTCATTAGAAAACAATTAGGAGTACATCGCCATCACCACTCACCTGATTTTAGTTATTATTAATATCTTAGTGTAGTCATCATCTTCCTCGTCCCATCACTGACACCTTTGACGGCATTCTGCTGTGGAAAATTTAGCAATACTGATGGAATTTTAACTTATTAAAAATAATCTCTATTTCGTAACAGCAGATAATATTTCCATTTTAACGAGGTTATGTCACTGTTCCGTCAGATCTGACAGTAGGTCTGACAGTTCTATCAGCTGGTTCGATACGTTCTGTTGTACGCAGCTAATCGGTTGAACCGACTGGAACCGACCTCGTTTTTAGACTGAGAAAGGACAAACAAGTTCAACCGTTCAACTCAAGTTTATCGAAGTTCATATTGCAATTGCTGAAATGTGCAGCCATTTCAGCAATTGCAATATGAACTTCGATAAACTGCAGTTTATTCTGGTCCTAAGATTCTGGTCAATGTTATTGGTAATCATTTATTATTAGCAATATATACTTAAATAGCTGTTGAGTGCACAGAAGTTGCCCTCAGCCCTCAACCACTTGCTGATGTATTATGATGATTACCAATAACCCTGTATCTTCCCTAAGGTAAATCATATCCCTACATTGAATATTTTTGTGGGACGTGTTATAATTAATTCGTACCTACTTAAATATAAGATCCAATTAGAAATCGAAATGGAATAATTAAGTAGGTATTTCTGCCGCTCTTGAGAGAACGTAGCTGTAGGTAAGTACCTACACTTTTAAAACGAAAATAATAAGTAGTACCTAAGTAGGTAGTATAAAATTACGGAACAGAAAAAATATCCTTGTTCCGTGTATAAAATATTATAGAAGGTATTTACCTACTTCAGTTGTAGTATCAGCACAGTATTGGTCAATAATACCCACCGAAAGAGAAATATAAAATACTACTTAGAGCACATGAGTATGTGCTTAGAGTAGGTACTCTAAGTAGCTAAGGAGTTACACCCTGTAGCATTATTCACTAAGCTTCAAGTCGTTGGGCGCGCGTGATTAGGGGCGGAGGGGGTGCGGTTTTTGTATGGCAATCTTGTCCTAATCACGCCCAACGACTTGAAGCTTAGTGAATAATGGCGCTGAATATAAGATAGGTAGGTGCCTATCTTATATTCAGGGTGTAACTTCGTGTAAAAAAGGGGGTAGATCATCGGTTGTTAGGGGCTAGGGGACCTCAGTAGCTATCAATTTAACCCCCATGTATGTTCTGCAATATACACTGTTAGTTATTTGAACTTTAGTAAAATTTTAGTCAATAGGTATTTTAGTTAATTTTAATTTTAGCCTAAACTTCTACCGGGTACATTTTTCAATAGTAAGTAAGTAAGTAAGTTTCTAGTTGTCCAATAGTTTTACACATATGTTTTACTTTACATAATAACATGTAGATTTACCATAGAGTTTGACGTTCGTACCAATTTACCGTGAATTTACCTTTATTAAGGCTGGGCGCAAACGTTCTGATTCCGGATTAGGTTTCCTAATCAGGAAATCAGATTCTGAATTCCGTGAACCTAGTGCAGACGTTCGTTTTTTTTCATTTGGAATTTTCTCTGCCATTATATTCAGTGACGGCTTTGTGATCGCACGGGGATCGGAGAACGAAATTTTATTAATCGGGTTATCATGGACGACGACGACGAATTGATGGCTATCGCATTTTTATCTAGAGATTTTTATCTATTAGATCTGCTCTCAAGCCAAGTCCTTTACGTCTCTATTGTGGTAGTCCTCATTATTGATATCCCATATGCATGGATATTGTTCCACCGCCATTATTAAATTTTCGGCCTCACACATTTTGTTACCTACGAGCGATGCGACGGGTCCATAGACGTCCACTCGGCACAAGGCTAGCGCGATTCTGAATAAAAAATTCCGTACGTGTACGGCGGTAGAGCCAAAATGTATGCAAGCGCTGCGTTCGGGATGACGTCATTAGGTTTTTTCCGTTCTGACAACCCGAACGCACCGAACCGAACGTTAGGTTTTTTTTCCGTAGGGAAAAAAAAGAATAATGTGCGCCTTGTCGAACATTTTGTACGTAAGCAGAGCATTCAGGTTTCCAAATCTGAATTCCTGATTAGGAAACCTAATCCGGAAAACGTACGTATGCGCCCGGCCTAATAGTAGGTAGGTAGGTAGGTACCTATAGTAAAAACTTATTAAACCATCTGGCAGTTAGTAAAAAAAATAACGTGAATTTTTTGGGTCTAGTGTTTATTTATTATTTTTGACGATTTATTTTAAAATTATTGTGCTTTTAAATATTTTCCTAGCAATTATTTAGAACAATGATAAAATATGTCTTAATCTACAATACGACAATCTGAAACCAAAATAATAAATAAAAATTGAAAATGCCGATAACGAAAGGAATGTTTATATTCGAGGTTGTCATAGAGAAAGTCAATAGTTTAGTAGGGAGTCGATTATTGATAATAAAGACTGATTTTGCTAATATATTTTCTTTGGAATTAAAAGATCCAAAGCAGATGCAAATAGTTATACCAGAACCTCCACCATTACCTCCAGAACCGGTAGGTAAAAAAGGAAAGAAAAAGGCGAAACCGAAACCCAAGAAAGGTAAAAAGGGTAAAAAGGGAAAAGTGGAGGAGCCTCCGCCCGAACCAGCAATTCAAGCAGGCCAGTCAGTTCTGTTCAGCAGCTCTGCAGAGTTTCTCATAGAAAATATGAATAAGTCGCCTTTAGAAATTTCCCTGTGGAGCAAAGAAGAGGAACTATTGTTTATAGGCACTACCGTAATACCATGGGATCCTTTATTTTTAACGTACCTAGATAAAATTGTCAAATGCCAGTTACCTGACCCAGTAACTTTGAAGGATGAATTCAATATTTTTGAGGAGGGAAAAGCAAAACTGATGGTCAAGGTATCAATGCAAATCAAACTTTCATATTTAGGTGAAAAGGTTACAACTGCATTCCGTACGCTTTCAGAAGATCCCGCTGTAAAAAAATGTTTGTACACTGGAATAAATTCTAAAACGACATCGTACATGTGTACCATGAAAACTACCGATGAAGATTTCATCGAGAATTGTAACAAAGTTGAAAACAGTTTCATCGTTGACAAAAAAGTCGCACCTGTGAAAAAAATAAATTACGCAGATTTCAAAAATGCTCCTGGGGCTAATCTGACATTCTTCAATGATGGAGATTACTGTTGTATGGGAACTGCTGATAAACCACCTGAATCAATATACAAATCACCAGAGACATGTCCTGATATTGATTTCATTGTTGACTACGTAAGAAAGATTATAGTATCCTGTAACGATAATATGAGAATGTTAACGCCCAGACCGGCGATCAGACCTAGAGTCAAAGCTACAGATATAGACAGGTTGTGCTACTGCAAGGAGACATCATGGCCTACAGGACAATTTGCTGAACGCTTCAAAAGAGAGGCTCAATCAGATCCATGTCCTCTATGTAAAGACGCAGGCAAGAGAGCAACAGGTGAACAGGCTAATCGTCCTGCCACATTTGATATAGCTAATATAAGAGGACCTTGTGGAAGAGCCGATTGTAGAATAGCGAGAGATATGAGAGCTTATATAGAAAAACTGGTTGAAGAAGATAACGAAGAATTTGACATTAATCAACTTGTTGGTCCTTGTGGAAGTCGTTCGTGTACGCTCGCAGAAAAGATGCAAGAGTTCATAAGACACGAAGGTGTCTTTAAAGAGGGAACGACTGAAGAAGGACTATCTACTCAATGCGCTTGTATGAAAACAATGCAAGCAGCTTTAATGAAGAGAACATCTTGTGAATCAATTTGTAGTAAAGATTGTAGCGACAGTGAAAGCGATGCTTCTCGCTGCGGCGGAGAAGGTTGTCCATTTAATAAACCTGTTCAGGAATCTCGAAAGGAGGCGGTGAAAATATACAACGTTTATTATTTCACTGTTGAACATGACTTTGAGACAGACACAAAGCCGAATACCCCTGCTGGTTCAACTTCGGGAACCCCAAAGGCCTCCCCTAAGGCCTCCCCTAAACCCTCCCCTAAGGCGTCCTCTACGGTCCGCCTTTCGGGCTCCCCTACGGGCACATCCACGCCAAACATAAAGCGGGTCTCCTATACTGGCACATCAGAGAAAACGGAGTCTACTAAACACAAATATTGTTCTAGTGACTGCCCTAGCGTTAAGTTTTCCCAAAGCACTACAGAATGTTCTAAAAGTGTTTGCTCTACATCGGGCGACAAAAAAAGGAAAGACTCGAAAATGCCGGATTGCCCTAGTGACAAGAATGATTACCCACCAAGTCCAGCCGACAGTAATATTGTTATTACACTTTCTGATATTCAGAACCCATGCTGCGTTAAACTCTGTGATGTTGCTGAAAGAGTTAAGGATTTCATTTCCGAAGGTGTTGCGATAAAAAAAAAGAAAACGGTGGATGAGGATCCGTGCTACTGTGATTGCGAGTGTACTTTTAAATTCTCAAAAAAGACCACTTATTGCGCAGTTTGCGGTGGATACGAATGTTTGGGAGCAGATATGGAAAATGAGCCGCAATACGCCCAACCCCATCCTTGTCCTGTATATCATAAGCTTTATGACAAAAAAAAAATTATAACAGTTGCTCCCTGGCCAAATGAAGAGAAAAAGCCCTCTAACGAAGGTACTAGTGTAAAAAGTTCCAAAACGATAGCCTCCAAGGTAGACGGAAGACGACTCACTGCAACTCGTCCTATAAAAATGGCTGATAACAAAGATACAGGAGAAGACAAAGGAAAAAAGGCAAAAAAAGAAAAGAAGAAAGTGGGAAAATTCACGGCTAATGTTAATAAAACAGATGAGAGTGCGTACATACTATCTATAAAAGTACCGTTTTTTTTAATATAAGTGTAAGTTCAGATAGGTACGTAAATTTTATTGTTGCTTTCAGCGTCAACCGCAGCAGAAACCAAAACAGAAAAAAAAACCGAGCCCAAATATCCATACCCAGCCGTCCCAAGAAATATGGGTTGGAATTGGAACGCTGACGACATACCTGGTTTGAAGGTACCTACGTCTACAAGTAGTATTATTTGTTTGTTATATTAATATGTTATGTCCATATTATACTATTATATTATGTCCCATATCACGGGGGCTATGGAACCCCGGACCTTCGGAAGACATGCGTAGAGCCGAAGCCAACACGTAGAGGCTCTTTACAATAACAAGTTTAACGTACGTCGAAGGGAAATAATATCTAAATTGACATACCTACAAGGAAAAACAATTCCTTCGTCTAAATTTTTTGTACAATCTACGGTCAAAATTCTATGCCCACCGTAACGTTTACAATCATGTGCAGTACTATATTTGAACATTATAACAACTTAACCTGTGGATCGAACCCACGTCGGTTGGTATAGCGGGTGGCGGCTTACACCACTCGCCCAACTAAATACATAAAATGAAAATAATAATTACACTGAGTAGGTACTTTTAATTCAATTATATATGTTTGTGTGTAACGTCTATTAGAAGAAGGTCGTAAGTCCAATACTTGTTGATAGTATTATTGTAGCAAACTGATGATTTACTTATGACCCATACTGTACGTAAACATAGTTTCGTTAAAAGAATAAGTACTTAATTCCTTTATCAAAAACCAGTTACGAACCTGCGGTCTCGTAGACAGCCAATATAATTTCAATAAAGTATATTTATTGTTTTTCAGCCACGGCCCAAATGGAAACCTGGAGCTGCCAATAAACTATTAGTTAGAAGGTACAGAGCCCTTAGAGAAGGTCTTGATATAATAGCTAAGAAAAAACGAGCTATGATGAATAAAAAGAAAAAGTTAGAAATGAAGCCAACGCTTGTCGTGAAAAAGTTAAATGGGGAATATACTGTTCAAATGGAAGTGTTTAAGAAGTATTCGAAGGAGAGATTTCAGTATCAGTATCCATACGATGAGGCAAAACCTCCACTTATTTACACTGTCGGAAAAACTGAAGAAGAAAAGCTCAAAATACAGAAACAAAGAGAAAGAAGAGAACGTAGGGAAACCAGACGTAAAAATAGATTGCTACAATCAACCTTTCGAGACAGGTGTCAAGAAATTTGCCTAAAAGCTTATAATCAAGCAATAGGAATCCTCCCTTTGCCAACGCCAAACGACCCAGAGTGCCCTTGCTATACAAAACCTCCTGCAGAAGTTGTTTCTCCTGTTATAGATTCTTGTTCTTGTTCCGAAGAAGGTACAATATCATCCAGTGATACAGATAACGATGAATGGGTTATAGAATTCACACCACCATTGGCAAAATACGACCCTAAAGCAAAACATGTACCCAACTTTGCAGAAAATGAATGTCAGTACACTTACTTAGACTATAAGGTTAAGGTGTTAGATAAATCTGGCAATCAGGTCCCAAGGTTTTTCAAAGGACCAGATGGAAAACAAGAATGTAGCGACCTCGGTGGTTTCTGGGGTCCAGGTCATGTTTGGATGGAAATTAACAATCATGGTTACATAGGCCCGGATAATAGATGGGTTCCGATGAACTTCTTAGGTCCTGACGGAATGTACTATTCTGCAGAGGAAGGCTCTTTTACCGATCACTCTGGACAGTTGCTTAAAATAGGTATAGATGGGTATATTGACAAAGACGGTAAATGGGCTTGGTACAACAAGAAAAGGGATGGCACAAGGAGTGCCAAATCAACTCTGACTGGTTCGACGGTAAAAAATAAACCAACCGTTAAACAACCAGAGCCACCTGCGAAGGGTAAAGGCAAAGAAACAACAGTTACTACTCCTAAAGGTAAAGATGATAAGAAAGTCCCATCGCTTGCGCCTCCCAAGGGTGCCGCCGATAAAACCAAGGTTAGGAACACTGTGTCATATTCTTCGAAACAGGCGAAGAATCCTTTGATTATGAGCGCGTCTATGGATTACGACAGGAATAAATATCCTAAAACGTCTCAAATTAATCGTCTTAACATGGATCCGAGGAAGTTGGCTAAGTACAAAGAGATAATCAGAAGTTTACAGATGGATGAAGATTTTAGTGAATTAAAACTGCCTAAGAAAACGAATAGAGCGTCGAACACTCCACGGAAGAAGTTTTTGGAAGGCGACAGGAAACTATCACCGTTCACGAATTTTATACAATTCTCGGCGTCTACCAGATGTACATTAACGGCAAGCTCGTCACAATGTTTATCGCAGCAATTGAAGTAACTAAATAAATAAATAAAATAAATATTACAGAACATTCCACTCATCGCCATCTAGCCCAAGCTAAGTAACTAGACTTGTGTTATGGGTGCTAGACAACGGATATACTACTACCAACAACTAACTATAACTATAACTATATTTTCAATTGTCTAACATGACTTAAACAAATTGTACTTTATCTATTTTTTCCCCTTTTTTTAATCTATTGCATAGCTTTTATCGCGGGCTTTGAGCGCGGCAACCGAATCAAGAAATTCCGTAACGAAAATAAAACCTAACACCCCCCCACTCCGCCTACCATGTTTTTTTAAATGTTTATTTTTGTTTGTAAATAAATAAAATGAAGCTCGGCCGAGCGTTCGCTTAACGTGTATGTAGGTACCTATATGGTACGATTGTACGAAGCTCGCACGATGCAATAGCTTTACCGCGGCAGTCCTTGGTGCTACACGTTTTTTTTATTAAGAGTATGGTCATATTATGGTGTCAGAATTGTAGGTAGCTTATGTCCTCTTCCAAATGCTATTTACAAGTAATTTTTCCGCAGACCAAATGTGAAGAAGTGCATATCCCCTTCAGACTACTTTATGAAAAACCAAGAATGCTACTGGCCGAGTGGTGGTGTTCAGAACTGACGAATTGTCTACGCTGCCTATTTATAATATGGTAATTACGCACACTTTGGAAATTGGAACAGTTATTATACTTACTTTGAAGGTTCCTGGTCTGATGAACATACTAAAAGTCCTCAAGGAGTGTATGTTGTGCTGAGGGTGATGGAGGGTTGAAGGTCAATTTTTATAGATTTTTACCTATAGGTATCTTCAATATCTGTACAAATACCTTTATCATCATTTCTGAGAAAAGTTTCTACATTCGATTTCCAAATTATTTATACTTAAGCAGCTACATGGAATTAAAGTTAAAACTAAAACGAAATAATAAAAAAATTGTTTAAAAGTAAAACAATTTTGTTAGTCAGTAATTTAATTTCAATTAATCAATTTACCATCTATCGAGATATTGTTGTTTTTATTAAGTAGGTAAGTATTATGACTGCGTGTTTTGAATATCCAATTTTTAATTTTCTTCGTTTTTTACAGATTACTAGGGAAATTTGATATCTAGAGTTGCGGTTATGCTCAAAAACAAAAACTCGAGGTTTGAAGTGCTGCATCCCAATTTATATTTGACCTACAAGGTTTCAATTAAATTGTATTAAATATTGTTTATTTTAAAAATGTGCTTATTTTTCCATATAATGCATTACCTATCTAGAAGTTATAAACCAAAAAGCTGTAAAGACGTCCGGAAATTTCGATATTCTCCGAGCACCGTGTTCCAAGTAGGTCCATGGTTCCGAGCAGGATATCGGCTAAAATACTGATTCTTCACGAAAATTCATTAGGAAATGAAGTTGTAGAGGTAAAGCAAATACTCACTATCAAAGCAACACTTAGAATTAAGTAGTACCAATTAATTACCTTGTTATTTGGGAACAAGGTCTAAAAATAAGGAAATCAGATTTTTTCAAGAAATGATGAATTGCAAATATAACTCAAAGGGAAAAAGAGGTTCTTTGCACCGCACGATTTTGCTACTAACGATCGCGATGTATAACCACCTTTACTCATGTGGTTTAACATAACCGGTTATTATTGTCAAAAGCAAGAGTTTTCCACAGGGAACCCAATATTGTCCTCATTATGATTAAACGCTCTATCTTAAAAACGATTGATTGTATAACTTTGCTTCCAAGACTGACTTTTTCTATTTACGCTCTATTATTTTTTTTACATTTTTTTACATCTCATTGTATAACTGTATCAATTTTCTCAAGAAACCCAGGAATCAGATATTTATATCATTGACGCTCACTTGGAAGTCACCTAAAATCCTTCATAGATTGAAGTCATGGCCATCTGAAAAATAAATACTTACCTACCTATTGTATTTTGTTTGACATCTTTGACACAACTCATTTTGGCCTTATTAAAATTACAAGTATATTTATGTTTAATTTAGTTTACAAAATAATAATACTAATCAAATGAAATAACAAAAAAAATTAAAATAAAATGTCTCTTTCAAATTCTACTTTTCTCTTAGAATTAAAAGTTCAAGATTTTGTAAGCTATATAGAATGTAAGGAATTTTACATAAGATGTCAGTTTGCAAATATCTTTAACGTGAATTTGAAAGATCCCAACGAAATCGCCACACTTTTGCCAAAAAGGAAGAAAAATATCAAACCAAAGGTGTGGGAGGCTCCAAAAATAAAGAAACCGCTGAATAGATGTGGAACTGGTCAATCTATTATCTTCGAATGTAGTATAAACTCATTAAAAGAACATATGAAATATTTCCCTATTGAATTATCTTTATGGAGTAAAGACAACCCCGATAACAAAATAGGATCGACACGTATTCCTTGGAGTCCTGCTTATTTTAAGTACCTAGAGAAACAGACTGAGAAGGACGATGTACGCCCTGCTTTTGTAAGCGGTGGCTATGATGTGTTTGATGAGACTACATCCAAACGCATGGCAATAATAAGACTCAATGTTAAACTTACTTTTATAAAAGATACCACAAGCATGTCTTTTCAAGCGTTATTTAAAAATAAACAGAAATGTCCCCGGTACGCGGGGTTTAATTCGCTAGACACAACCTTACTGTGTACAAATCTAAAAGACAACACTGGTGTTATCAAAACTTCTTATAGTGGCGAAAAACGAAAAGTTCAACAACGTAGAAAATCTAAGAAGAAAATAGAATCTAATAATCAAGTAAAACAGGATATAAGTGATTCTGTAAATTTAAAGAGTGATTTTGATAATGCAGAAGACAAAAATGATGCTAAAGAGATATTATGTAAAATGGATTTAAGTTTTACAAGTCTAAAAGTCAAAAAATCCAGAAGTGACGCATATTTAGATAAAACTAAACGTTTTGAAGTAAAAAGAAGCTTTTCACAGTGTATTCTAAATCAAAATCGGTTTAACATGTTAAACTACATTTATGGTAGTAACGGACCTTTTGGAAGCAAAGTATATTGTGTAGGGTATTTCACTGTTGAAACCGGTAAGTCACCGACCCCTTCGATTAAATCAGAAAAGGATCAAACTTCACCGACCACTTCCGTTACATCACAAAAAGCTAAGGCTTCACCGAGTTCTTCGCTTAAATCAGTAAAAGCTCAGACTTCAACAACAGCATCCTTTCCTTCACAAAAACCAGGAAAAGTTCAAAGTTCACCGAGAGTACCAAGCCCTTCGTTTGATTCAGCTAAAGCTCGGAGTTCAGAAAAAACCCTAAGTTCAAAAAATGATGAGAAATATAAATTAAGGATTTGTAGTAGTGGATGCTTAAGTCAAACTCGTGGAGATGCCTCTGACTTTGATTCTCTAGATTTGCCAAAAGCTGCAGCAGAATTAATTACAGTAAAGGAATGTTCATACATGGGCTGTAAGCAAAGAAAATTTAATGAGCCTCCTACTCCACCCGATGATCGTGTTCTTTTGGATTTGACTCATTTGTACAATCATGAATGTGGAAATAATAAAGTCGAAGAGTCTGGTACAATGAAAGCGGAGCGAAGAGTGGAGATGACTGAAGGCTCCTGTTTTTGCACTTGCGAATGTACCTTCGGATTCGTAAAGAAGACGACGTACTGCACCGTGTGTGGTGGATTTGAGAAAGTCGGAGAAGATTTCTCGACGAAACCTCCGAATATGCCTTTTCCTTGTCCAATATACCACAAAATACAAAAAACTAAATCACCGAAATCAGAGAAGACTGATGTTGAAGATCCTAAAAAAAAAAAGAGAAAGAAAGATGATAGATTTAAATTTAACTACGGTTATACAGGTATACGTACGTATTTAAGGTTTTTTTTTTATTTTTTTTGTATATAATGCCATATAATTTATTTAAGTATAGACTTGTCAACATAGGTTGCAACTATAATCCCTTACATTTTTTAGCTCCAAAAATTGGACACAGTTATTGCGCGACGCCATGCACGGGAACCATGGGACCCGTACCGAAGAATATGGGATGGCTTTGGACAGCTGAAAATATTCCAGGATTGAAGGTATGAGTAACCAAATCTTAAATAAATATATAGGTTATTTACGTAATTTACGTTACCAATATCCGCGGGCCAGAAACATTTTGTTTTGTTAAATTTTTTCATTTTTTTTTCTATTTGTTTCATAGTTTCGGCCATTGTGGAGACCAGGTGCTGCTAATAAACACGTAGTACGAGCGCTAAAAATTGCAAGGAATCCAGGTGAAGTTACCAGGAAGAGGAGAAGAGACACAGGAAAGAAGAAGCGCCCACTTAAACGGCCTCTACTTATCGTTCAAAAGAAAGAAGGAGAATATACTGTTACCATGGAAACTATGAAGAATTTTACGAAACCCAGGGCAATAAATCAGCACCCCTATGAAGATAAACCTGTATTGACGTATACGATTGGAAGAACAGACGAGGAGAACAGAGTACGAAGACAGAGAAAAGAACGTGTACAAAGACGCCTCGAAAGAGAACAACGAGAATTCATTCAAAGCGCATTTAGAGATATGTGTAGAGAAATTTGCCTAAAAACTTATCGCCAAGCGCTTAATTTTCTCAAGGATACTGAAGACCCTGATTGCTTTTGTTATCCAGCCGACCCCGGACCAGAGAAAACTGATTTGGAACATTCTTGTTCTTGCTCTGAAGATAAATCTTACATCAGTTCTGATACTGATTCTGATGAGTGGGTAGTAGAATTTACGCCACCGAATGCGCTTTTTGATCCAACAATCAAACCAAAGAAAATAACTAAAGTGGATAATTCAAGTCAATACACGTATTTAGATTATAAAGTAAAACTTTTAGATAGGTATGGTAATGCTGTCCCTAGATTCTTTAAGGGACCAGACGGTACAACACAATGTAGCGATCTTGGCGGCTTTTGGAGTCCTGATCACAAATGGTTGGAGATCAATACCGACGGTTATATCGCACCTGATTGTCGCTGGGCGCCCATGGCTTTTATTGGGCCATGCGGAGAATCAGTAGATTGTGACACTGGTAAATTCCAAACTACTAATGGAAAATGGCTCGTGGTAGGAATAGATGGCTTCGTCGATCCCCATGGAAAATGGAAATTTTATCCCAAACCAAGGGGAGTACCTCCGCCTGAACCAAAGAGTCGTGATTCTCGAAAAAAGAAAACTGGAACTTTAGAAAAGAAAGATAGTAAAAAAAATAAACCTTCTTACAAGCCGTCCGAGGCGACATGGAGTTGTTTTGGAGATGCATCTCCTAAGGCATTGTCGAAATTGGGTATTATGGGTCACGGCCAAGATAAGAGAATGCTTCTAGCGGCATTAACAGACATGTTAAATCACGGAGAAGACGTGAAACTCCCCGCACCGTCCACTGTACCTCATTTACCATCTTCCAAGAAGAATAAGGGAAAACCTGATGCTTACGATTCGCGCACTTTCTTCCTAGAAAAGGATAAGTGTAAACATCCAGTACCGTCGGACAAGGGGATAGTAGCTGTTGATGACCATGGCAATAAAACGTATTTTAGATTGAAAGATTATAAGAACAAGAGGCCTAAAGAGAGATTGGTCGATTTGACGCAACATGGCATCAGTCTTAGCTCGTTCCATGTGCCTTGTTTGAACTCTTTCATTAATTCTGAGATGATGAAGAGAGAGTTATATGCAAGGCGTTTTAGAATGGCTGGTGTAGAGGAATACCAAAATGTAGCGACTCAAATTGGTGGCAAAGATGTCTACGGCCCTTATACACGTCATTTACAAGGCGTCTCATAGGTATAAGGTACCTACCTACCCTGCATGAAAGATCCGCGCCCCTAGAATGATACGAAAGGGTTATGTACTGTGTCCTATTTATTTATCATTTTGGTGTTAGAATTAATTTTATTGTAGAAGTTAAGTGCTAGTTTTTTTGGTTTACGTGATAAGTAAAAATTTGTAACGTTCCTATAAACCTAACTATTACGTGAAATATATTTATTTAATTTGAAAATTTATTAATTTCTATAACTACAGCCAGTATAATAAAAAATGGAGGCGGTCGTATAGGTAAGTTTTTGTTTCTAAAGGTAGGTAAAGTTAGAATATAATTAAAAAAAATGTTTGGAGTACCTACCTACCTATTTACATTTTCAGGTACCGCAGGGCTGGAAACCAGGTGCCATCGACAAGCAGCTTCTACAAAAACTGAACAAAGCCAAAATCTTACAATCGACCGACAAAAATATAAAACGTAAAAGAAAAAACAAAAAACATGTGGAAGACAAACCAACTTTAATTATCTGCAAACGCAATGGTGAATACATTATTGAAATGCAAGCAACATCTGATAATGATAACTGCAAACCTTTAATCTACAAGATTGCTGAAGAAACTAACTCGGAAAAGGTTAAAGCAAGATCGAGGAAAGAGAAACGTCTAATAAAGGAGGCTATAGAAGAAGTATGGTCGGATCCTTACCGTCCTGAAGCGTGTGATGCTGTGTGCTACAAGGCTTACCAACGAATCCTCGGCATATACCCAGGTGATCCCCTCTTCGAGGAACGAAGACCTGAGACGAAGGTCTACTCCACTAGCTCACCGTCTGAGAGCTGTTCCTGTGACGATGACAACCTCACCACCGTCAGTTCTCTCGGCGTCGATTGGGAACTTCATTTCACACCACCGATTTATTGCACTAATAATAACAAGCTTGAAACTTGAACGATAATTCATAATTGTGTAAGTTGGTTAATATTTCATTATTTGAACTATTTTTGTAAAGAAACAAATCAATGCCTTATTTCGACTGGCATGGGTCTTAAAATGCACCGCGCAAAAAAAACACTATGCCAAGCGCCCATATTAAATGTCCGGACCCCTTTTAACTTCGATGAGAATTTTACCAGAGTATTTGTGATGTTTTTATCTTATTATGAAATGAAATACTAACACATTTAAATAAATTCATTTTTATTTTACTTAGTTAAATATTTACAAATTGAACTAGTAGCCCTCTCAAAATAGCCAAAGTTTAAGTATTCGCAGGGGGCTGATATGTACGAATGGTCGGAACACCGCACCAATATAAATGAAATGTGAAAAGTCCCCACCGTTTCTGAGATCTACTAATGATTCAAAAAGTTGTGTTCTTCATAAATGCAGATGTCTCGGTCCACGCGCCGCCTAGGTATAATACGGCGGCGCGTGAGCGCGATTTGACATTCACATTTTCAGCCCCCTGCGAATTATAGTAACCTTGAATGCTAATTTGAATGGGCTAAGGATAGGTAGGTATTTACAACGGTATCCATATAGCAGCGCTCTCTCCGTACAAGCAATTATTTGAGCGTATAGGAAATAGATAAAAGCAATAGGGAAGCAATGCCTGGGCATACATTCAACACCTACTATATAACAGTGGCCGTGTATTCTGACGCTCATCAAATATTTCACGATCTACTTCCTTTAGAGCAATCATTATTTTTTCATGGAAGGTCTGCTCTGCTGTAACTGTACACTCCTCTACTGTGATTTACTGTTTATTTTTTGGTTACAATTTAATCAGTCAAAAAGGAAAACAGAAGGCATATGTACAGCAAACCTAGGGTTATGTACAGCAAACTTAGGGTTAAGAAAAAGAAAAAAAACTGATTTTTTTCTAGACATTTTCAGGAAGGACAAACAATAATTATATGTACTTACCTAACTTACTTTAATTTAAAAATTACTGTAGGTCATTTAATATAAATTGCAGGCCATAAATATACCTTTTTCACGTTTACTTGTACGCGTGGGTTTGTGAGTTTGTAAATACATACGGGTCAAAAACATAACCCTCCCTTTTGGCTTCGCCGTAGTCGGGTAAAAAGTAGTTATATCCCTATGGTATTTAAGTACCCATCCAATTTTTATACCTCTTTCGCGCTGCGGGCGAACACCCATCTACGACGCTGAAGGTTGTGCGTTCGATTCTCGCCTCAAACAATCCATCCGCATTCTATCAATTGTCTAGGCACCTTAACACAAGCTTAGTTGCTTACTTGGGGCTAGATGGCGCTGTGTGAAATGTTGTACAATATTTTAAAATTGGAGAATAGGATGGATATATACAAAAATATATTTAAAAAAACATGGAGTAATCAAACCCACGTACGGTACTATTATAACAATAAATTATTCAGCATATCCCATATAACAAGTGAGAGTGTTGTGTGCGGTGCTATCCTGAGGTAAAGTGGTCCTATGCCTTTATAGAGTCCATGTAGGCCTTCAGTTTTGAATATCTTTGTTAGACAGTCGATTACTCCTGTGTATAATTGACCGCTCTTTTTACAAGAACCTGAAAGGATAAACGACAGCTACATTATAGACTTTATTTGTAGGATTCAGTTCCTTACAAATAGTGTGGAATCTTATAGAAACTAGCTGTTGCTCGCGACTTAGGGTTTGCATATTCCAAAACCCTTTGTTATCCTATCGCCATATAAAGAACACACCCTCCAAGTTTCAGGTCTCTACGATCAGCGGTTTACGGTGTGCGTTGATCCGTCAGTCAGTCATTCAGGACAAAACATTTTATATGTATGGAAGATAATTTCAAAGACATTGAAAAGAAACTAAACTAAACATGAGAAGAGACTAAGAAACTAAACATTACAAACTTAAAAATTGTACAAAAAAACGACCTTATGCCTTTATCATCTATAAGGCACAAAGCTATTTCTTACAGGCAACCTTAGGATGGAGGTGGTCTGTTCAGCTTAGGTGGTAGGACTTGCAGTTTAAGATAGGTATAATACCTACCATACTACATAGTCTTATTTCATTAGCAAAAAATGTATGTAGGTAAGTATACCTATATTAACAAGATAGAAGTTTATGCATTTTCGCCATAGTCCCGATTTGACACAATAATTAAAGCCAGCTTTAGATAATGATTCTAAATTCTAATAATGATTTCCCAAGTGTGATTTTTACACTTCATTTTTGGTTAGATTTATTGTCATTATTGCCCGATTAATCAAACTTTAAGTACTTAAGTACTTATTTCAAGGACTTTAATAAAAAAGTCGTTCGTGAGTCACGAACAAAGTTTTTTCACGATGTCACAGATCGTGACAAAGTGTAAGGTAGGTACAATCCGTTTACATTTCTTTTACCTCTGACTCTTAGGTTTAAAACGAAAATAGTAGTAGGTACATTGCGATACAAGTGTGGTAAATCGACGCGCGAGCGAATATTGAATTAGTGTCAAATGGCGGCTTTGATGAAAAACGCTGTTTTGCAACAGCTAAATTTTAGGACCACATCCACCCTAAGCCTGCTTGTGCATCCCCCCTCTAAGCAAAGTATTCAAAAGTGCTTGAAGCACCAATAAGTTTGACATTTAAATTTTAATAATTAGGTACCTACATCTAATCTACATGAGATACAGCTAACTTTAATCCATGGGATTCAGGACGATGTAGTGCCTGCGATATGTATTAGATGAAGTAGGCTTGCCAAGCACCTGTAAGTATCACCATCTCAGCTTAGGCAACCGTGTCCAGAGGAATTAACTTGTTAATTTGTCTTGAGCTAACTAAGACACGGATTTAGTTACGACGTTTTCCTTCACCGTTAGAGCAATGTTAATTATTGTTACCAAATATACCCGTTTGTCCACCGCCAACTAAACTACTACCGCAAGCTATGCCAGCCAAGCTACGTAAAACTGAAAAACTGCGAGCTAAACTAACTTAGTTTGATTGGCGGTGGATCGGCTTTAATAAAACACAAAAGCCCCAAGAAGAAAGCAGTTATCTACGATTATCTACCAAACTAAATTACCCTGATTATAAAGCCTCGTGTTGACTACATCCAGAGGCGTTTCGACAATCACTACGAGCACACTGCACACTAAGCTTGCGATGAAAGACCTCATCTCCGGCGAGTTGCAGTATCCGTGATGCGATAGGTATTGTTTTGTACTGGAAATTTTAGTTTAACGTACCGATTCTAACATACAAAACTAAACTTTATCCTACTTCGTTTTTGGAATCATCTCTTTTTATTCCGATATTCCAGGAACAAATTTTAGAAGTTCTACCACGCTTCAAATCTGCAAGTGCGCTTCCAATCCAACTCATCTAGGCTGTGGCGTTAAAATCACAAACTTTCTACTTTACTCATGTGGCAAAACTAATAAGCGAGGTGTGATACAAATAAAAACGGGTATTGCCAAGCAAAAAACCAATACTAAACAATTAAGACAGCAATTATTATTGCAATGGGTCAAAATAAAAATTATTAAGCTGAGTTCTAAATATTGTGCTGTATTTTGTTCCTACTTCATATCAAGATGATTTCAAATAGATAAAGTTTAGTGAAAGTATATTAATATCGGGTTGATCAAGTACCCTGGTTGTATAGCCTGACAGTGGTAACATCAAGGGGGCAAACGACAAAGGCAAGTACGGTCCCGCTGACTGCGCTCGAGACGAACGCGAGACCGAACGGGGAGTGTACGCATACGCCGTGTGACCGCAGCCTTTCTTTAACACTGGACAGAAATATTTCACATTTTACTACTGAATACTCCTACTGAATCAGTGTATCTTTATACTAAGTTTCATCAAAATCGGTCCAATAGTTTCGGAGCCTATTCGTTACAAACAGAATAAATCTTTCCTCTTTATATTATTACTAGCTGCCCTACGCGGTTTCACCCGCGTAACTCCCGATCCCGTGGGAATATCGGGATGTAAGCTATCCTATCTCTCAAGTTGGATCGAACTGCACATGGTGTGCAAATTTTATTATAATCGGTTAAGTGGTTTAGGATTCCATTGAGGACAAACATTGTGACACGAGATTTATATATATTAAGAAGAAGTTTAGATTTTATGACATGGCACAGAAAAAGTTGTCATGGTACTAATTAGACATTTTGTTTGCGATATCTGTTCAATTTTCGAGACTCGAGACTCGAAGCTGCTTTAGCTCTGCGCCCCCCGTGTATACAACGCGTACCTAAGCCTGCGTAAGCCCAGGATTATAAGTAGCCTATAATATATGCTATTCCAGAAGTCCAGCTACATATATCAGTAAATTAATAGAAATCAGTTCAGGAGTTTCAGAGTGATGGAACAAAAAATTCACACACACATGACATTCAAACTTAATTTATAATAACTACATGTTATTAGTAAGCTCCAAAAGTCATAAAATACCGAAGTACCTATATCTATGCTATGCCCGTTAAATAATTTGCCAAACTTACGTGGAAAACGTTGTGAGTTGGGTTGCGCTACCGATGGCGAGCCTGAAGCAGGTCGCTGTAACTCCAGCAAAGTAACCTCGAATACCTTCGGTCTTGTATATCGTTGTAAAACCGTGGAACATACCTGGAAACCGAAAAAAAAAGTGTTTCAAGTTCAAGTCAGCGGCTGCAAGACGAATATTGCAAACTAGCAGCGCACAGCGGTTTCACCCGCGTAACTCCCGATCTCGTGAGAATATCGGGATAAAAATCCTACCTATGTTATTCCCAATTAATCAATTTATTATTATGTAATGATAATGGTACGGAACCCTTCGTGCGCAAGTCCGACTCGCCCTTGACCGGTTTGTATAATATCAGTGTGGCTGTGGATTAAAGCAAATCGCCTCTCACCGTTATATCGATGCTGTTTCCCCACAGCAATACTAGGATGGGCAGTTGCTTGAATCCTGGTCTTCACCACTGATGCAGGGTTAGAAAGTATGCCGCCTAGCATGCCGCTAACGCTCGACCAGAACACCGCTTTCTGGACTACTATGTCACCTTTCTTTGATTTTGTCCAGCCTTGGGTTTCCGCAGCGTGGTATAGACCTAGTCTGTCACAAGAGAAATCACAAACCATGAACGTAAGGCACCTTCGCGGGTAATAAGGAAGGGCCACCTGTCACCTTAATTAAAAACTTAATAATTCGTCAATATAGGGTAAACTACTTAAAAACAGGCAATTTGATAAATATTTATTTGAGTTTTAGTTGAAAAACCTTTTAGTGCCCCTTGTTATCCATTATTCGGATGGGTTTATGGGACTTGATAAACAAAACAGCCGTTCTCAGGGCGCTGTAAAGATAAACAAATATATTGGCGCCCAACAAACGAAAAATACGTCGTGGGCACGAGGCCGAGCGCCCGGGCCGCATTGTACTTATATCAAGTCCCTTTTGTAATTACCTACTTATCATTTAGGTACCTCGTTTTATTTGTTCTGTGGTACAACTGGTAAAGAAAGCGGTGTAGAGTCTCTACGATTCCTAACTTTACTTGCCTTACAGAATTCATAGCGAATCCGAATAACATAGCCGGAGCCAAGCCCTTCTGCAGCGCGAGCGCTCCATCATTCTTCCCAATGACGTACATTGCGTGGAATACCCCGCAATACCTCTTCGTGTGTTCACCCTTCGCTGTCAGCTCGCCCTGAAGCTGCAACCTGGTCTTCACGACGTCCATCGGGTTAGTGATCACGGTGGCGCCGGCACCAGCCAGCCCACCGATTATGAAATCCATTACTATGTAGGTATGTGCCAGGTAAATGGGCACCGAACATAAATAGATGGACGGACGTTTATTTCGTTTGTTCCCACTGATTCTACGATTTAATACATGAATTATATTATAATATAACATGTTTAATATAATTTAATTTTAGTTTTAGGTACTTAAAAGTGTAGCTCAATTTATTTGACTCTTGTTACTTTTAAATAAATTCTGAGCCAATTAAAGAAATTATTGGTGATTGTGAGATTGTGGTGATGCTCTTTGACTTTCATGCACTGACACCTAACTATTATAATGTAGTATTTAAATTCTCTTTGATTATAATACTCTTTGCACGGACAGAGGCACGGACATATGAAAATCTCTGATGATCTCTTTAGAAAATAGATTACTAAATATTTCCACAGTACCACAGTCATCACAGTATGCTTACAAAACAAATAACTTAAGAAGCTTTTAAGCATGGACCCAAAAAATGCTATAAGTTGTGCCAATTCTATGCTTTTAAAGGGTAGATTAATCTATAAAATCTAAGTACTTATATTATATGAACTTCATATGAATAATAGTGTTCCGTCCACGTAGGAATTCACTGTACAACAAGAGATATAGGGTTTCTTTTTTTATCCTTTTGGTACGTAACTGTAAAAACCAAGAGCTACAAGTCTGAAACTTCGAATGGGGAACTCTTTTAGGCGAGGAAGGACTTTTGGAAGTTCGACCTCTGGAGGGGTAAAAAGGTCTCAATGTCCTACTCAGAATATGGTCTAAATCTGGGGGCACGGCAGTGCCCCCGCCAAGTCGAGCAAAAAAGCGGCACGGCCGTACCATCCTTTTTTAGAAACAGTTCAGGCCATTTTCGACCCCCTATAACTTCGTTGTGGATAAAACTAAAAGCCTCAATTGAACCCGATTGTCAAGTCAATCTATAACGAAATAACTTAGACAGAAAGTCCCTTTAATAAGGACTGAATAAATTAACCGACTTGGTATTACATGGATCTCACAACTTTTTACGGTAGAAGAACTGGGTTGCGAGACTTGGTTTTTTTTACAAGTTATGTTTTTGATGGGATATAGTCTAGTCAAATAAGAATCTGGTGTACTCAACATTAGGGATGCTGAGATTCTGGCAATCTAATTATCTGACCTACTCAGAAACCGAACGAATAAGAAACACACCTTTTCAGATATTGACCAAAAATCTAAATTGACTTTCTTCGTTTCTGACATTTCCTAAATCCTCATTTAGTAACTATTTTGTATGAAAATTCATGACTATAGACAGCAAATTAATCGCTATTTATATAAAATTCTCGTTTGCGGTGTTATCTACCAATCTCCACCTAGACGGCTGAACCGGTTTGTATGAAATTTTTGTGTATATTGATTAGGTCTGAGAATCGAACATCTATATTTTTCTATATTTTTTTTTACCCGAGTACGGTGAAGCCAAAAGGGAGGGTTATGTTATTGACCCGTATGTATGTATGTATGTTCATCTGTTACCACCTAACTTTAAACAACTTATTTTATTTTAACAATTGATTTTTGTCAATATTTTTTGCAATTGGAATTTTTTTATTTCTGGAGCGTATGTTTTTTCTAAATAGCAAAGCAAAGTTTGCCGGGACAGCTTTTTCTTATAAATATAATAGCTATCTACCTATCTAGAGGTGACTCTCTAAAATTCAAGGCTATACATTAGCCTTTAAACAACACTTGAGTCTATATTTACTTACCTCGTTTTGTACCTACCTAACGTGACAAAACGTTAAAAACAATAAAATAGTTCTTATAGTTTTCATGTTGAAAATAGGACTAATATAGTTACATATAATATTACGTGCATGGGACTAACCAAAAGGTCCAGTAATTTCGGATCCTTTTATTCGTTTTAACCAAAAAACTATTTCCTCTTTTTAGGATTCCGTATTTTAATATGGTACCTACCTGCGTAATAAAAATAAAAACCTAATTAAAAACTAAATATTTCGTAAAAATAGGGAAAACTACTATAAAACAGTACCTAATCAGAGAAATATTTGCTTTCTGAAAAAACAATCATTTGTTTATTTTATTGTTATTTTGTCACTTAGGTATAAGTATAACTAGCGACCCGCCCCGGCTTCGCCGCTACCTTCCTCTTGGATCACTCTATCTATTAAAAAAAACCGCATCGAAATCCGTTGCGTAGTTTTAAAGATTTAAGCATACACAGGGAAATAGGCACAGAAAAAGCGACTTTGTTTTATACTATGTAGTGATAGTGATAGTGAATAGTATCAAGATTTTTTAAAAACCTTTTAGTGGCCATTATAATTATTACTCGCAGTAACCTTATTAGACGTAGATAACCCTGTATCCCATGAGCGATGTTGGCTTAGTGGTAGATACCTCGACTTTCATTCTAAAGGTCGTGGATTCAAATCCCGGCCGGCCGTGCACCAATGTATTTTTCTTAAGAAAAAATTATGAGCGCTAATTGACATTGCTCTTACGGTGAAGGAAAACATCGTGATGAAGCCCGCGGCTTGGTTGGCTCCAGAAGTATTGACAAGTTTTCTCCTCTGGACATGGTCGACTAAGCTGAGAGGGTAGTAGGTGCTGGGCAAGCCTACTCCATCTTCACGCAAAAAGGACCCAATTAAAAAGGGTCTAATCGCGGAAAACAGCCTGTATACAAGTACAAGTACAACCCTGTATCCCACTAATATTATAAATGTGAAAGTTTGTGTATAAATAAGTGTGTATGTTTGTTACCCCTTCACGCAAAAACTACTGAACCGATTGCGATAAAACTAAGTATGTAGATAGCTGGAAACCTTGACTAACACATAGGCTACTTTTTATCCCGATAATCCCACGGGATCAGGACTTACGTGGGTGAAACTGTGGAGCGCAGCTAGTAACACTTTACAAATTAAGGAAAAAACCCACTCAAAATGACTTACCTTAATATAACAGATCCATATATTTTTTATAACTTCCACCTTGTACTTCAACATTATCAATTTTGTTTATAATAAGCAACACTTAGTAGAAATTACTCTAACAATACCAATACAAAAGGTAATGTCTTATCTATAAGTTCTTATTTTAATGAATTAAATTGCAAATCACAGCCATGAGCCATGACCGTGTGTCGCGGACGGAAAACACACTTCCATTGATAAAAAAACACAAACTACGTTTACGCTATCACATGACAGATTCTACGTCATTGTATGACATCATCTTTGGCAGTGATATGCCCATCACAGACGTAGTAATAATATAAATCAAAATAATTCATAGGAAGGCATATTACGATATCATCTTTCTCTTCTATCTTCTATACAGGATGTCCCGTAATGAATGGATAAGCGGGCACCTTCGGATAGAGGACACTATACCGGTTCAGAAAGATAAAAGTTATGTTAAATGAAAGTCTCTCGGTTTCCGAGATATACGCCATTTCTTAAATTTTAAAATTTTGCCTCCGTTCTATGTTTTTGATGCCAAAACGGAAAATGAAGGAATTATTCCAATCTGTTTTTTAGGATAAAGGTGCTATCGAATGCAAAACAATTATTTTTAGATTAGAAGATTTAACTGAAACTTCATGATTTTTTAATTACACCTGCACTAAAGTGCATAGGTAGGTACATTTTTTTTTCCAAAAAAAAAAAAATGTAAGTAGATGGTCACCTTGGTCACAACCGGCACAGTTTCCTCTATTCGTAGGTGCCTGTTTATCCATTTCTCGGGACATGCTGTATACATATTATGTATAAAATTCTCGTGTCGCGGTATTAGATAACTAACTCCCCCGAAACGGCTGAACCGATTTGTATGAAATGTTTTGTGTAAGTGTATTCGTTAGGTCTGAGAATCGAACAACATCTATTATTTTTTTTCCTTTTTAGGGTTCCTTTCCTCGAAGGAAAGAAACGGAACCCTTATTTTGTATATGGCAAAACATCGTTTGCCGGGACAGCTTTTTTTCTATAGTACTTAATACCTTAATCTTCGAGTGACCACTATCTGACGACTGACATATTGCGAAATTTGTTTTTGGTCTAGGTATCTGTATGTTATAGGTATTATGTAAGTATATGTTTACAAAAACCGTATATTATTATATCCGTTATTTAGCACCCACAACACAAGCCTAGTTCGTGTGTTCACGTTTTTTTGACGATCGACCCCTAGGTACATTCATTTTCCTTATAACCGAAGTCAAAATATCGGAAATGTTGCGGACGTTATCTTTGCTCGCTCTCGTTTTTTTACCTATTATAATTAAAAAAACCGGCCAAATGCGAGTTGGACTCACGCATGAAAGTTGAGCATTTTTCAAAAAAATTCTGAATTCTGATTTTGATGTGTCCCATAAATTGACTTTTGTTTTTTACGTAATATAAACATATTTTGTTCAAGATAACAATTACATAAATAAAAGCACTGAATTATTGTTTATATTCCTGCTCTAATTCTTGTAAAAGTTAGATCATTTATGAAAAAAATATTAAAAATTAGAACTTTGAGTGTGCAAATGTATGGAGAGTGATGTGTCCCATTAAGCAGTGTTGACTTTCTATAAGAATATTTAAGAAAACATTGAGTTTGCATTTAACTTTTTGGTACTATCTTACACTGATTATAATCATTTATCACTTGAATAAACAATTCTGCGAAAACAATGCATCATTTTAAAATAATTAATGTTTTTTAACATTCATAAAAAAGGTCATTTTGCGGTTTCCTAGTTAGTTACGTGATTAATCGAAAATATTTAAATAAAGTTAAGTAGATTATGGTTTTCTGTGCACTTGAAACATTTAAGAAGAACGTAGCACAAAGTTATTTTGCTGCAATCTATCAAATTAATCTAAAAACATTGTTGGATTGTGTGGTGCTCCCCGGATTCAAAAATTGTTTCCTGGTTAGATACGGAAAAACAAGTGTAAGTTAATGCTCTTTTACGTTTATAGTAATATGGATTGATAATTGTATATTAAGTTTTCGATATCTTATCACAAAACAGTCGATTTTATCAGATTTTTTTGACTTAGTCCCATCGGCCCCGCTGGCTCTGCCCCGCCAGCGGGGCAGATGGGAAAAAGTGTTGCATCGGCCCCGCTGAACGCAGACGCGGACGCTAGCGGGGCCGATGAAACAAATTAAGTTTCATTTGCCCCGCTATAGGACTTTCTTCCGTCGGGCCCGCTAGCAGATGGGAAAAAGAGATTGATTCATCGGCCCCGCTAGCGTCGGCGTCGGCGTTTTGCGGGGACGATGGGTAGGTACAGATCAAGTTACAAATAGAGGCAATCAATACTTAGGTTGCCGAAAAAGGAATGTCTGTAATTAAAATAGTTTGTATGTTAATCAGTTTTTATTGAGTGCTCAAAATACATAATATTTTAATAATAAAAAATACACACAACAAGAACATCACATAAACATTTTTTAATTTTCATAATCATAGATGATAGTCACACAAATTACATTAATCAGTCTTCATTAATGAACATTAATGCCTAAACTGCTGACAGTTTTGTAAGATGAATATAATATTTTAGGTAAACAACATAACATAAAAAATACAGTATTTGACAAAAAATCAACGAGAGAAAACATTAACATTACAAACTATGTCAGTGTTTCGAGAAAATGTCTACTGGTTATTGGTCCATTTACAAATTTCAAGATCAAGTTGTACTATTTAAATAATCAACAAAACAAAAAAACACAAAACAAGGACATTACTTAATAACTAGTTTCTTAATTTTTAATAGAGCCAGCCGGGCCGATGGGAGTAAGTCTAAGGTCCGTATTAATAAACCGAACTCAATATCGATTTCAATCTTGAGTTTGCTCTTGAATTGTTGCGCTGATTAATAAACCAACCTATCTTAAGACGCGATTAAAGAGCGACGTATCACTTGAGTCATATCGTATTAATAAATCAAACTCAGCTCTCAAGATATGTCTCAAGATGTAGTTTCGTGAACTCAAGTCTGATTGCGGGTCACACAAATCTTACATTTTTTAAATGTTTTCACATTAAAAACAAGTTGACAGCAAAATATGACGACACTACCTACCATAGGGTAAGAACATATCATTCGAGTCAAGAACAAAGCGTTACTGTCATTCAAGATCAGTCTCAAATCTCAAGAGCGATATCAGCCTGGTTAAAACTTGAGATTCATCTATTAATTAACGCCTAACTTAAGATAGTGACCACATCTCAAGACTCACTCGATTGATACGCACTCAAGATCGATATTGAGAGCGATTTATTAATACGGGCCTAAGATAGTACCATAAAGTTAAATGCAAACTCAATATTTTCTTTAATATTCTTATAGAAAGTCATACACTGCTTAATGGGACACATCACTCTTGATACATTTGCACACTCAAACTTCTAACTTTTAATAGTTTTTTCATAAATGGTCTAACTTTTACAAGAATTAGAGCAGGAATATAAACAATAATTCAGTGCTTTTATTTATGTAATTGTTATCTTGAACAATATATGTTTATATTACGTAAAAAACAAAAGTCAATTTATGGGACACATCAAAATCAGAATTCAGTTTTTTTTTTAGAATTGCACAATATGTAACAGCTAAAGAGTGACTATCTCCGAACTTCGCTTTACTTTACTGCGACACAATAATTAGTAATTTCACGTTTACACGGTTGTCATGAATTTGACTTCGCGCTGTCTATAGACGCGTTTTGACTTGAGTTGAGTTGAGGTGTGGCGTTGGACCAAAAAGTTTTATAAGTTTCTTAAGATGGACCTATGGAAAGTGACAGATGTCAAAGTGACAAATGTCAAAGTGACATCTGTCACTATGTCAAATTAATCAGCCAAACCGAACCGAACAAACACCTTTTTCTCTCACCAAAAAAAAAGGGTCCATCTTAAGAAACTTTTTGGTCCAACGCCACACCTCAACTCAACTCAAGTCAAAACGCGTCTATAGACAGCGCGAAGTCAAATTCATGACAACCGTGTAAACGTGAAATTACTAATTATTGTGTCGCAGTAAAGTAAAGCGAAGTTTGGAGATAGTCACTCTTTAGCTGTTACATATTGTGCAATTCTAAAAAAAAACTGAATTCTGATTTTGATGTGTCCCATAAATTGACTTTTGTTTTTTACGTAATATAAACATATTTTGTTCAAGATAACAATTACATAAATAAAAGCACTGAATTATTGTTTATATTCCTGCTCTAATTCTTGTAAAAGTTAGACCATTTATGAAAAAACTATTAAAAGTTAGAAGTTTGAGTGTGCAAATGTATCAAGAGTGATGTGTCCCATTAAGCAGTGTATGACTTTCTATAAGAATATTAAAGAAAATATTGAGTTTGCATTTAACTTTATGGTACTATCTTAGACTTACTCCCATCGGCCCGGCTGGCTCTATTAAAAATTAAGAAACTAGTTATTAAGTAATGTCCTTGTTTTGTGTTTTTTTTTTGTTTTGTTGATTATTTAAATAGTATAACTTGATCTTGAAATTTGTAAATGGACCAATAACCAGTAGACTTTCTCGAAACACTGACATAGTTTGTAATGTTAATGTTTTCTCTCGTTGATTTTTTGTCAAATACTGTATTTTTTATGTTATGTTGTTTACCTAAAATATTATATTCATCTTACAAAACTGTCAGCAGTTTAGGCATTAATGTTCATTAATGAAGACTGATTAATGTAATTTGTGTGACTATCATCTATGATTATGAACATTAAAAAATGTTTATGTGATGTTCTTGTTGTGTGTATTTTTTATTATTAAAATATTATGTATTTTGAGCACTCAATAAAAACTGATTAACATACAAACCATTTTAATTACAGACATGCCTTTTTCGGCAACCTAAGTATTGATTGCCTCTATTTGTAACTTGATCTGTACCTACCCATCGTCCCCGCAAAACGCCGACGCCGACGCTAGCGGGGCCGATGAATCAATCTCTTTTTCCCATCTGCTAGCGGGCCCGACGGAAGTAAGTCCTATAGCGGGGCAAATGAAACTTAATTTGTTTCATCGGCCCTGCTAGCGTCCGCGTCTGCGTTCAGCGGGGCCGATGCAACACTTTTTCCCATCTGCCCCGCTAGCGGGGCAGAGCCAGCGGGGCCGATGGGACTAAGTCATTTTTTTGTAGAAAAGATGAAATTAAACTTTCATTCTCATGTTAGTTACTTCCTGTTAGTAACTTTTGTAATTGGAAATCGTAAGGCAGAATCCACATCTTAAACAATAATTCAGTGCTTTTATTTATGTAATTGTTATCTTGAACAAAATATGTTTATATTACGTAAAAAACAAAAGTCAATTTATGGTACACATCAAAATCAGAATTCAGATTTTTTTTGAAAATTGCACAGTTATGGTAACCCTTGCGATAGAGTACTAAAAACTCAGAACAATATGCTAGGTAAATGATCTAAGGCTTTAGTTATTGTTCTGACTTCTGAGACTAAAAATAACTATGGCGTCACTGTGTCGCCACTGAGCTGTGCGGATAGGCCTTAAAAGGTAATTATTTAAGAAAGCGGTTGACGGCTACAAACGGTATTGTTATGAAAACCAAAATAAATCAGATGACGCGTTTATAATAGATATATAGCACTTATGATGATCTGTACTTCGTTTAACTTTTGATATTTTGTATTTCCATTTCGAATAATTTATTTAAATATTGCACCTCTGTCAAACTAACAGTCAAAGTTTCGGTCACAAACCGAACTAAAAAAAAAACAATATCCTAACAGTCACTGTCACTTAATTGTCGTGTCTGTCAAATGTCATTGCTCGTGCTTTCAATTCGCGGTGGTTGGCAAGTTACTGGAGAGCGAACTAAAATAACGTTGATATGTTTGTAAGTCGTTTGCATTACCGCAATTTACACTATACATGCCGGTCCGTTGTATTATCGCCGGCAATTAATTAATTTACTCTGAAGAAGAAAATAGTCGTCAAACTGTAGATGCCGCAGAGTGTTTGTCCCTTCAAAGAAGTCGAGTTTCTTTAAAAATCATAAAACGTGGCTTACACATTATGCTGCGGTCAATAATTTTTGCGATAGTTTCATTACTCAGTGTTATAAAAACTGCTACCGGCCTCGGTGAAATAATTTATGCAATAAACGCCGGGGGATCCGCTCATACAGACATTTACGGCATTCACTATGAAAAAGATCCACTGCAGGCGAGAATCGGTACCGCATCGGATTATGGCAAACAATTAGTTACGATAGGACGTGTTAACCCTAAAGATGAAATCTTGTACCAAACTGAAAGATATCATCACAGTACTTTTGGCTACGATATCCCAGCCAAAACTGATGGTGATTATGTGTTAGTCTTAAAATTCAGTGAAGTGTACTTCAATGCTCCCAACATGAAGGTATTTGATGTTGTTTTAAATGGAGACCACACAATTGTAGCAGATCTTGATATATTTGACAAAGTTGGACGCGGGGTGGCCCATGATGAATACATACCATACTCTATTAAAAATGGAAAGCTGTATTATAACGAAGAAGAATCTGATATAAGAGGTGGTAAGATAAAAGTGGAGTTTATTAAAGGATACCGGGATAATCCTAAGATAAACGCCCTGTATGTAATGAGAGGAACTCTGGACGAAGCTCCTAAACTTCCTCCGCTTGTGTGGCCCGAGAGTGAAGTAGAGGAACCGAAAGATGAGGTCGAAGAAAAGACTTCAAAGTCAAAGCGAGCTAGCGGACCAAAGCAACCGGATCCTTACACCATGGATGAAAGCTCAGTTTTGATCCCTGTGTTTATAACAATAGGAGCATTCATACCACTGCTATTCTGCCTTTGTAAACTATAAATCTTCCTCACTTCTTCCTATTTGATGTTGCTGTGTAGTTAATTTATTGTGTGACATGACATGACATTTTTGTTAAAGAGAATTAAATTATAATAATTAATGAATATTGTGAATGAATGCTGACTTATGATTTCTAAGCTCAATTTGTATAGTACAAATATAGTCAAATGCATTTAATAGAGCCCGTCCTATATGAAAATAAAATACACTATTATTTGTTGATTTAATGCACTTTAATTTCCTATAATAATAAAAATTAGTTATGATGAGTGACTAAGTCTTTTTTTTAGTTATTTGTCTGTTATTTCATTATTACAAGTGGCAAATTTGACACCTCTAAGCCTTTGAATTTCAGGTTCAATTTAATTAATAATAATTTCTAAAATGGTAAATAAGAACTAGGTACTAGTTCCTATAGGTCACTTTATCAACTACCCAACTAACATTTGGCGCTAAGACATAGAGTATAATGATAATACCTTAGAGCAACCTTTAGAAACTTCAAACCCAGCCTTTCAGGTTGGACCAACAACGCCACCGCTAAAAAGGTTGAGAAGGTCTTGTAATATTGTTCAATATTACATAATATTGTATAATATTGTTCAAATTATATTGCAATCAATCAACCAAAATCATTTCATTGTACAAAAAAATACCCTCAAAGCCTCAAAGTACCTACATCAAACTATTCAAAACAACTTCAAAGTCAGCTTTTGGTATTCTCAGGAATATTACATGAAGCAAGAAAAAAAATTCCGGGATTTTTTTTATTCCTCCATGGAATATTATTAGGCTATTTTTTGTAATCGAAATGCATTCGGAATGATATTGCAATGCAGGTAATTAAAACAATTTTATTTACGAGAATTCGGCCTTCTCTTGTTATCGCAAAAATGGTAATTGGGTATTTCTTCTATTCTATAAGTACTTAAAGCACAGTCTTAGTTACTCATTTGCTTAAAGTACTTATGGCGAAAATTATGTAAGTAGTTAAAAATGTAGGTATTTCTGAGAATTTTTTCCATGATTTCCGTTTTATGTTTTTCTTGTTCCATTCCCATTAACCTTAGATTTTTGTTTTAGCATTTTCAATAATCTGAAACAAAAAATAAATGAGTAAGTTACATATACCTACACATAACTAAAACACAAGTTAACTAGGTATTTTAATTAGATTAGTATATACCTACCTAAACTACCTATTTTCTTTTTCCTCATTTAATTCCATACATAACAGGATACATGCTTAGTTATTTATTTTAAAAAACAATTCAATTCTTTAAATATGTCTCCCTAGTTTATTTCCCGCGGTTACATTTACAGTCGCACCGTAGATCGAGTATTGCTTTCTAATAACACGTATGATATCTCCTTCCTGAATAATTATTGTGCCTTTAGAGCTTCATTTTTTATTTATATACTCTAGTTTTAATATTTATTTTATTTTATTTTATTCGGAAGACAAACAGCAATAATCACAAACATTTATATCAACGTTACTAACTAAAAAACCATTTACAAGTCTCCGCATATATATTGCTAAACGCTTAGACGCATCGCATAAAATACAGAAGTATCTACTTGACGAATAACTATTGAAATTAATAAAAATTAACAAAGAAAGGAATATATAGAAGTACTAAAAAAAAAAGTAAAAGCTATAATGTAGCAGCTATATGAGAAAGGAATTCCGCCTATACTTAGTACCGCCACGCATAACACCTAGACGAGATGCCTTACGATTCTAAATCGATTCTTACGATATGCCCCTCTATATTCCTTTTTTCCAACAACTAATCACTACATTGTATAAAACAAAGTCGCTTTCTCTGTCCCTATGTCCCTATATCCCTTTGTATGCTTAAATCTTTAAAACTACGCAACGGATTTTGATGCGGTTTTTTTAAATAGATAAAGTGATTCAAGAGGAAGGTTTATATGTAACATATAATACAAGCATAATATAGCCGTGCGAAGCCGGGACGGGTCGCTAGTTACTTACTAAAAAATACTTATGACCCTCAAAAACCAAAAATCAAAGCCCGCGATAAAAGCTATGCAATAGCTTAAAAATAAATCACAGCATATTTTTACAGCAAACCTTGGTTTTATGAAAAAAATAATTATATTTCTAGAGGCATCATTCAGGAAGAAGTAAATAAAGAATTCAGTATGGTAGAAAGCGCTATTAAAATGTCCTGTCACCATACATAGGACCCATACCCATACAAATCGCCCGTTTGCCCATCAAAAGGGAAGGGTGTGAGTGACGTGAACACAGTGACTTCCTTCGCACACGGTATCATTGCATGCAGATTCGAGAGATAAATTAAGTAATTACGTAATTTTTTACGGTACTTAATTTATTTTTATTACTAGTACCGTACAGCAGCGATCAGCGACCTAAAAAAGCTTAAAAACGACCACAACTATAATAAATACTTAGGTACTAGGTAATTATAATAAGAACTTACTACACACATGTACTTACGTATTAGAAGGATTTTGTAGTCTTAGTTCACAGTTTCCATTCGTGTTTTTGAAAAACCCCTTCTTACAACCGTCTGAGGGTAGTGCAGTAGTGTTGACTACCACTGTGTTGCCAGTAGTAGTACTAGTATCGGGTTTTAATGTTGGTATTACCGTGGTGGTTCTCAAATCGGCGCTATTGTTTATTGCGTCTGTACTTAATAGTTTTTCGGTTATTGTGGAACTATAGTTTGACTGTTGTGTCGTGGTTTCTGAGGCGGATACTGTTGAATTTTCCTTGCTTGGAAATGTTGTGGTTTCAGTAACATTCAATGGCTTTTTGGTTGTTCCGTTCTGTGGTTTTATTGTTATGTCTGAATAATCGTAGGCATAATCATAATCCTGTAAAAAACGGTAGAAAGTATTTAGGTAGGTAGGAAATTATTTAATAGACAAGACTAAAGTTTAGTAACATAGGTAGGAGGCAAGTAGATTACTTAAACTAATAGGTTTTATTTCTTTGCACAAGTGTCTTGCATTTTTATCGAGACAGTAGCAAAATTCATGCATTTTCTGTAGACTTAAATAATAAGTGATGAGCGGTTAATATAGCAGCTACACATAATAATGTTTACTCGCTTAACCAGTTTGGTATCAATAGTGAATACAATAAGTTTTTCTAGCATTTAAAACCTGTTAACATGCTGTAAACCAGTTTTATGGGATCAGAGGGTCTGCGTTGGGAAGCAAACCCCATCTTATAAGAATCCTTTACAAACAATGAAAACACTTTCTATTATTATTACTTACATAAGTCCTGATCCCGTTGAAATATCGGGATAAAAAGAAGCCTATGTTATTCCCAATGAATCAATGTATCCTCATACAAAGTTTCATCAAAATCGATCCTGAAGTTTCGGAGCCTATTCGTTACAAATAAAAAAAATCCTGCCTCTTCATAGTTTTAGTATAGACTAGCGACCCGCCCCGGCTTCGCACGGCTATATTATGCATGTATTATACATATAAACCTGCCTCTTGAATCACTATATCTATTAAAAAAACCGCATCAAAATCCGTTGCGTAGTGTTAAAGATTTAAGCATACAAAGGGAAATAGGGACAGAGAAAGCGACTTTATTTTATACTATGTAGTGATAGTGATGATGATTATGCTCTAAATATCTACCTAACCCGCTACCCTGAAGAAGTGTTAAGTCTCTCTCAAACATCCGCAAATAATAACTTACCACATACTCCTCTTTGCCCTTCATCAAAGCGATCACTTGCAAATTTTTCAAATCAATTTGAACATTTAAATCTCCTGTTTGTCTTTGATCCATCGAATATGATGAAACTTGATTTTCATATATGAGAAAAAATATAAAAAATGTTATTTTACACATTTTGTTTTGAGTTAAAAAATATATTTTGTAAGTGGATAGTGTTCCAGACCCGCGATGTCCAGCGACTGGCATGGGTACCAAGTGCTCCCTGCTCTGCGCTTGTACAAAGTTATTTCCATCCAACAACATAACAGTTACTTCAAGTAACTGTAGGAAGGTCGATAGCCCCAGTGCAAAGCTTGCGGGTCCGTATTATGATTGCGTAATGAAATCATCAAAGTGACAAGATCAAAAGTAGGTAGATACCTAATCACCTAGTTAATAGTAAGTAGTAAATAGTAACTAGATACGGAAGTAGGTACCTACATAATTAAGCTGAAGAGTTTGTTTGTTTGTTTGAGCTCGCTAATCTCAGGAACTACTGGTTCGAACTGTTTTTTTTTTGTATTGGATAGTCCATTTGTCGAGGAAGGTTATAGGCTATTTTATATTTTGATATTCCCATGGGATCGGGAGTTACGCAGGTGAAACCGCGGAGCGCTGCTAGTACGGTTTAAAGGGCTAGGTGTGCGTTCACCTTAACTTTTTCTAAAAGTTAAGGTCTTTTTTCGTAAAAGTAGGTAGATTGAGGTAGATAGGTAGGTACGTACCTACTTTTACCACAACTCATGTGCTTTTAAACGAAGTTGTAAGTATACAGGGTGAATTTTTTATGTGGGCCTTCAGGGCTATATCCAAAACTATAAGAGATATCGAAAAATGCTGAAAGGAGTTGCGTGCCCGATTTTGATAAAAACTAAAACTGCATCATTAGATTTTTGAAAACGTCATTATCCTAGCCAGGAATCGAACATGTTGATTTTGCAAAAAAAAAAAGGCATCCTATATTTTTATACCAATGGATAGTCTTGTTGATAGAGATCAATTCATGGAAACAAACATAGTATGGCAAATTAAAGGAAATAGGTAATTTTTGTAGTCTTCTGTAATTTTCATAATACTGTCCCTGAAAAAATGTAGTGAGGAGGTTATGGTTATGGCTGATGACGTAACAAACTGCTGGACAAAAACATAAACATATTTTTTTTTCAAATTAACTGATGTAGAGAATTTAGAACTTTGAATTTTTGGTGTTTCATTGTTGGATAATCTACCCTATAGCTTATATAAGGTCAACCGGGGTAATTGCGTCATATTTCTCCATCACCTAAGATATCGCCATATTATGAGCGATTCCCTTAAATTATCCTCTTTTTGAAACTCTAGTTCAATATTATTGATATTTTTGTACAAAGTACTAAGGGTGCGTTCTTCGCTGGGGTTTTAAAAATAAGTAAAATTGATTGTTTTATTTATATTGAATTTTTAGTTAATTTTTTTCGGTTGGGGCAAATGCGTCTTTCCTAAATAAGTACATAAAGTGTAAGCTTTTCGTAAGGAACATAAGATAGTCTTTTTCGGGCCAAATTTCTGTACAATAGACTGGAAGTTAAACTAGACAAAAATAATAATTAACGCATCCAGAAACAATTTAGGAAAAATGGGGGAAATGCGCCTATTTTGATAGACGCATTAGCCCCATACCTATGCAAATACTAAATGCAGATGTTGTCAACTTTTTAAGTGAGTGCCTCGCCCTTACTACCTATTTATATGTAAGCTACCTATGTAAAAAATTGTGGTGCCGCTGTCTATACCCAAAGGATTTTGTCATGAACATGAATGACGAATGGACATGCGAATGAATGAACAATTTTATATAAAATATCAAAATCTATTATAGTTGAACAAACACTTTTGTTCTACGACTTATGGAAAATCGAAAAAAAAAAAATGAAAATTTTGAGGTTATGTAAATTCGAAAAACAACTGTTTTTTTAAAACAAAGGTCATTCAGACTTAGAACAGTAGATAAAACTTAAGAAATAAGTAAAATTTTAAGGTTAATGACCTCTCCGTTTAAGGAACAGCTGATTTTCAGGTAAACCTAACCTAATTTTCGAAATAATGTTCGAATTTCCAAAAGTCATAGAACAAAAGTTGTTAGTTAAGGTGCACAGAAGTAGCCCTCAACGGCTTGCTAGTATAATTTCCAATAACCCTGTATAGTAAAAATGGAGCAAAATGGACACCAGAAAAATAAGCTTTCCAACATAAGTTGTATTTTTATAATTTTTATATCATCCATTATAAAATGATAAGGGATTTGGGTGTGTTTGTTGGCTCTCCACATCCAAAACAATTAGATGACAAAATAAAATGAGTATTTTGCCATGGCCATACAAGTCTTTGTTGTATAAAGTTTTAAATTTCATATTTAGTTATGTATTTCCTGTTTATTTTGTAATGTCCATATATTTTAATATTACCATGGCTGGCTTTAATATTATCTTTTTAAAATTTACAGGTGTAAAAAAGGTTGACGATTTCTGTTTTGGGGCAAATGCGTTAGCAGAGACGCTATTGCCCCGTAAAGACGGACGCATTTGCCCCAAGACATTAATCCCAACCTCAAAAATGAAAATGTAATTATTTCTACAAATAATGTGTTTTTACTAAAAATAACTGCATGTGTAAGCAACCCATTGACTATTCATTACAGTCATAATTGATAAAAAACAATCAACTGAAGAAAACATATGATTAACACAGATTTACTGACTTCCCTCTCTCAGTGTCGACTTGTCCAAAACCATGCAAAAAACAAAATGGCTATTTTTTTAAATAAATGAACTACTACGCCATCTGTAGTAACCACGTGTAAAATATTTAGTTTAAGACAATAGAACTAGATGTCAGCAGTTTACATAGATTGAACAGTTTTTAAATTAATTCGAAAAGATGCATTTGCCCCATAGACGCAATTAGCCTGGTTGACCTTACTCCAAAACCTCTCTCTAAAATTCATCAAAAATGGTTCAATGATTTTGGCGTGAAAGAGCGGTGTTGGCTTAGTGGTAGATACCTCGATTTTCATACTGACGGTCGTGGGTTCGAATCCAGGCCGGCCGTGCACCAATATACCTATTTTTCTTAAGAAAATGTCTAAGATTAGCGCACATAGCGCTAATCTTAGACCATTTACCTAATTGACATTGTTCTACGGTGAAGGAAAACATCGTGATAAAACCCGCGGCTTAGTTGGTTCCAGAAGTACCTACTGACAAGTTCCTCTCCTCTGGACATGGTCGATTAAGCTGAGAGGGTAGTAGGTGCTGGGCAAGCCTACTCCATCTTCACGCAAAAAGGACCCAATTAAAAAGGGTCTAATCATGGTCTAATCGCGGAAAACAGCCCGTATACTATACAAGTAGGTACATGGCGTGAAAAGATACTTGCCTGACTCTCGTCACTCCATAGTACATCCATGCGTCACTCTCACTCGGCTTGGAGGAAGAGCTCCGCTCTATCTCCATGGCTCCGCTAGGAGTAATAATGTTCTATGAGGATGAGCCACCACAGCTTCAAATGAGTAGATAATAATAAATGGTATACTTAAAAAATACTTACCTACTATGATTTCTAACCTTTTTCATGGTATAAAAAGTTTGTGAATGTTGAAAAAAAATAATTACACATGGATAAATTTTTAGAAGCTGCTACCCGAAAAGTTTCCTAATTAATTACTGCGTTGACGTCAGTGTCAAATAACTTTACATAATCTATGGTGAAAAAATGACATTGACAGCAGTCTGACAAGGGTCTTTTTTGAATTTGAGGGAAGGCGCTAGCGTCCTCACTAGCCGAACAATTTCCATCACATTAGTTCCTTTTTCAGCCACATTCAAAAATATTCTTGTCAAGATACTTGCAATAATTCTCTCAGCTGTTGTGCTCATACCGTCGTGGGATTTTGAGAAATCAAAATAGTTTTGTGAGATATCAGCAGACCTTGATTCGTGGCTCGAAACTTTGTGCTGTAGTAAAGAAGCAAACTATTCTAACAATATCAACAACGAAGCAAGAAACATTGAAATTGAAGAAGCAAAATGCAAGAATGTTTGTGTTATTATGTTATTGTTTACAATTAGTGAGAAGTGTTGACACCACTACTTACTCGAAGGAAATAGTGTTCAGTAGAAACTAAATTGAAACTTGTACAATTACCTATTGGCCGACATGATAAAGTTTTGGAAAAGTCCAGGTTAGTAACTAATATTAGATGTCTACTTATTGTTATGACTACAAGTACTTACGTAGTAAGTACGCGTAAACTATGATTCTCATGAATCAATTTGCATTTGTGTTACAGCTAAAGGCAAGTCTGGGTGCCCAGTTCGTCCACCAGAAGTTCTCCCAAAGTTTGATGTCAAAAAAATATTAGATTCTCAACTGGTTGATGAAACTGAAGGTATGTTATAATAAATAATACCTACCTACATAAGTCCTTTATTTATCTAAACTAAAAACTTTACTTTATTATTACACCAAAAGTTTGTTTAAATATTTATTTGTTCGCTCTTCACGGTCAAACAACTGGACTGATTTGGATGAAAATCAGCATAGTGGTAGCTTAGGCGATAGAGAAGAACTTTTGATCTCAAAATCCCCAATGGATCGGGACTTACATGAGTAAAACTGTGGGATGCAGCTAGAGTTAGTAGATTTACATCATAGTATTGATTGAATAATTGCTTAACAACAAAGTAGGTAAATCCCTATAGTATTTTGTCCTTGAATTTAACTGTAGTTAAATGTTATTTACATTTGCAGATATAGAACACATATATGACAAGAAATCAAAGCTATCTCTAACCTTACATGACATTCTTATTGAGAAAAAAGGCATAAAGTATTTTATACAATTTATGGAAGGACATGAAAAGCAGCTCTTTATAAAATGTTGGAATGATATAGAGAACTTCAAAGCAAAGCTAACTAACATAAACCAAAGTACCGATAAGGAGTGTGTTAAAAAACTAAACAGAACTCAAAGTTTTGATCTCCATTGTAAGTGTAAAGCTTACCATATAGAGAACAAAACAAAGTCACAAAGATTAAGCTGGAGAGAAAGTAATACATTCCCTGGTGGTGCTAGTTCTACCATTAGAAGTGAATGTTCAACTAGTTCTTGTGGGAATTTAGTTGAACAAGCATGTTTAGAAAGCTGCAAAGATTGCAGCTCCAAAATAAATCCGACTGAGGAAGCCATAAACATATTTAAAAAGTATATCGCCTTGGAAGCTCCGTCTCAATTAGATTTCCCTGACAATATTCGAAAGTCTGTTATTTCTAACATATGTGAACCGGAAGGTAATATAAAAGATCAGTGTTTCCAACCAGTACAAGATATATTATTTAAGCAAATAGAAACTATTTGCTTTAACGAATTCCTAGGCAGTCCATTGTACATCAAAGCACAAATTGACATCTTGACTAACAGCTCTCTCAACTTGAATGATATTTTATACAATGAAACTATATTATTTTACTTCACAGAATATTTGGAACAGGAATCATGTAGATTACTATTAGAATTTTTGATGGCTGTTATCAATTTTAGAGATAATTTAACCAGTGAAACTAGCGTTAAAGATAAGCAAGTACAGGCTGATGCGATTGTAATATATGATAAATATGTCTCTCTACAAGCGACACATCCGATTGGCTTCCCAACTGACATCAGACTAATAATCGAGAGTGAGATATGTAGAGAAGGAGGGCCACTTCAAACTTGTTTCGATTTTCCCTTTCGAATAGTATATAAAACATTAACACAGTATGTAAAAACTTTCTTAGAATCCGATCTTTACTATAAATACCTATCTGAAATGATTCACTCGGTGAACCAAATGTGGTCAAACAATCACAAGTCACACTCGGATTGTAGCAGTGAATTCAGTATAAGTACACAAAACACTTTACTAGCAATGGGAGATCCTGTTTTTCGTAAGAAAAAACGAAACCACTCTGTACCTGATATGACAATAGATTCTAACCAGCTTTACAATGCAGACTCTTTGTGGCAAAGAAATAGAAATGATGGTCTGAGCCTCGGTAGAGTTAATAGCTTAGGCAGATTCGAATCGAAATTTGAGCCAGATCCAGATAAAAAGGATAAGTCAATGTTAAAAAAGGTGGTGAGTAAGTTTGTTCCTACAAATACATCTAAAGTCGAAGAAGAAATGGCTTGGCAAATAGCGCACATGATAGTGAAAGATATAACAGATCTAACGATGGCCCCACCGGACGCTGAGCGTGACGATATCTAAATGTGATAGGTAGTTATTGTTAAGAGAATATTATATTTTGTAAAATTAACTAACTTGTACTATGTAATGTATGTTAATAGTTATTAAAAATCAATAAATTAGTTGATATTATGTAAGTTGTATTTTAAAAGCAAATAACACCCATTAGACAAAAATAAAAGACCAAATGAAAAAACGTAAAAAATTTAAGATATATTTGGTTATATAACAGAATGTAAAATAGGTGGATTAATCAACAGGTAATGTAGGTAAGTGCATTGGCATGAGTATCACAGGGTAGCATAATTATTAATACTAGGAGGTACGGGGGATAGTAACTGTAGTCTAGGTGGTTCTGAGCTTAACAATGGAGACTGCTCATCTTGGAGGACCAACTCTTTAGCAGATCCCGATGAAGATAATGTCCATTTGTTTGTGTTCCATTTTCTGTAGACTAGTGCATTGAACAAGGCTTGCATTGGATTCAATAATGCCTGAAAAAAAAACAATAAATTAACTAATGGAAGTTTCTTAACAAGAGCTATTATTGTAAAGAGTAAATAAATATTGTAGAACATTTTACACAGCGCTTCTAGCCCCAAGCTAAGCAACTAGGCTTGTGTTATGGGTACTAGATAACATGCGTCATGTTCCAGGAACGCGACATATTATTGATAAGGTAACCATGGTAACGTATTATCGTTGCTGTTGCCACATGATTAAACAAGGACCAGCTAGCCTAGCATGACGACCAAAACACGATACGATAAAGCTATATCACGCGATATAACTACATCAACTCTCAGAATATGATAGATAAAGCCGCCATGTTGAATTTTTATCATAATTTTTATCGCAATTTATAATAAAAATTCAACATGGCGGCTTTATGTATCATATTTTGAGAGTTGATGTAGTTATATCGCGTGATATAGCTTTATCGTATCGTGTTTTGGTCGTCATGCTAGGCAGGCAGATTGTAAAGTTTCATACAACGCTGTGATAAGTACACTACTACAAGCTTAACGCGCGTGTGTACGTGCACACCACTTTACTTTACAGACCACTTTTTTTAAATATATACTTATAATACGTACAGACAGACACCCAGAACAAAAACAAATTTCTATAGCATAAACACTTGTTTGAGGCGGAAATCGAACCCGCAACCTTCAACGTCGCAAGCGGGTTTCACCCGATGCGCCACAGAGGTCGTCACTGTCATTGTAAAGAGTAGGTACTAACCATTATATACCAAATGCTTATAATAAGTTTAACAGGCATGTTAAACCACATTGTCCACAACAAGATTCCATTTAACAAATTTGGCAGCCAACAAATATAAAACACCATATTAATAAAGAAAAATTTCAATCGGAGTGCATCAGCAACTCTTCGTTCCTTGCTTGTAAACTGAAATGAGAATAATAAATATTAAAAATACTTTAACTCAGACAGATAGCAAAACTAATTGGAAATTCATCAGTATGCCATAATATTCTATTAATGAATTTCCAAAACTCTTACGCTAATTGAAAAAAAATAGTAATATGCAGAAAAGAATCGGTTGTTTCTGGTTCTGGGTGTTTCCTATATGTATATATTTACAAAAAAAAAAAAGTATATAAGTAGTTTATCCATTATCTGGCACCCATAACACAAGCATTAAGTTGCTTAGCTTGGGGCTGGATGGCGATGTGTAATATGTCCTGAAATATTTATTTATTTTTTATTTATTTATTTAAGAACAGATTGTGATAGAATCGCACAGTCGATTGCGCATGGCGACGCGTCGCCACACCGTACACACTACTGCATATAGACTGTATATATATAGCATCAATAGCGTGGCGACGCGTCGCCACGGCATGCGTCGCCACGCCAGAAATCGGTTTTACGTGCGGCTATAGATGTTTCACATCAAAAATCAATTCAAATCAGTAGTTCCTGAGATTAACGTTCAACCAAACAAACAAACTCTTCATGTTTATAATATTACTAGCTGTCCCGGCCAACGTTGTTTTGCCATTTAAAAAAAACCGGGCTGATTTGTGTATCTAAATCATCCAGGGCGCCACCAAAACGCATACAAAGAAATTCATTCAAATTGGTCCAGCTGTTTAGGAAAAGTTCAGTAAGTGTGACATACACACATACAGTACATTATTTAAATAAAAATACTATAGATTCTAAAGATATTGTATAAATTGTTTACCTGAGCAAGTGGTAGTGCAATAGCCATCTCAACATTCTTACTAGACAATGTATAAATGATAGGATTGGCTATCATAACCATAGCAATTGGTACATAAGTGGCACAATAATTTGGGAGTATTTTGATTAGAGCTGTTGATGCAGAAGGTAGATTATGGCACCTGAAACAAAATAATAATCATTTATTAGTGGATGGTATTTTATAGTGTTACTAGCTGTCTCGGCAAACGTTGTTTTGCCATATGATTTAAAAAAATGGAAAATGGATTTTGTTCGATTCTCAGACCTAATGAATATACTTACACAAAAAAAATCATACAAATCGGTTCAGCCGTTTAGATGGAGTTTGGCAACTAACACCGCGACACGAGAATCGATTTATAACGGACTAGCAGCGCTCCGCGGTTTCACTCACATAACTCCGGATCCCGTGAGAATATCGGGATAAAAAGTAGCCTATGTGTTAATCTAGGTTTCCAGCTAGGTACTTATCTTTTTCGGGTTCTAGGTTCAATTTTTTTTTCCTCTTTTTAATATTAGTGTAGATAAACCACGACTTACGGAAGTAAAGGGATTAATTTTTCATATTTTTGAGAAATTTACTGCAAATCTGTTACTAAACATTCTTGCCTAATCCAAAAATTAAATCAGTCATAATATCAATATGTGCTAAATTCAAGTGACAATTCTTTATGCATTTGAACTCACATGACATCACTTTGAAAGTGTTAAAAAATTAACTAAAGGTATGTGAACAACAACCTAAATAAGTAGTAAATACTCATCTAAGGCTAAATGCCATAAAACTGACTTTGACCAGAAAATCCAATAATGCTTGTTGAAATTTTTAAAAATCAATTAAATGTATTAAGTACTTTTGACTATTCGAATTTATCTATACACTAGCTGCGCCCGCAGATTCACCCGCGTAATAATTTTCTGTATAACTTCATTCCTCAAGATTCTTTATTGTTCCGTACACAAACAAAAGGTAAAAGCGCGAGCCTATTACTATGACTCCAATGTCTCCAGGCTGTATCTGATGAACTGTGCTAGAAATTTGAAATTTTCACAGCTTATGTATTTCTTAGCCGCTATAACGACAAATACTAAAAACAGTAAAAAATATTAAGTGGGGCTCCCATACAACATGGTACTGAACCCTTCGTGCATAAGTCAGACTCGTACTTGGCCGGTTTTTACTTACGTAGCATTAGGAATGTACAGTATTGAGAGACCAATGCCAGTGGTAGCAGCCGGGAGGCCCCATGAAAGTGAATGATACAACACCAGGTTAGAATCCCTGCCTTTTATGGTGTTCCATGTATCTATGGCATAAAACAAAGTCCAGAACCATGTTGCTGTGTAGAAATATTGGGTCCATGCCTGAAAAATTTATAATTAAAAACTTAAATAATTTTTTTTTTAAAACTTAGATCAGTTTTTTTAATAATTAATTTCTCATTCAACAACACTAATAAAACCCTCAAACAATTTTATAATATAATGTGTAAGTTTGAGTGAATGTTTGTTCCCTATTTACATGCTCTTTACCCAATAACTACTATCATTGCGTTAAAACTTGATATGTATGTACTGGAATAACAAATAGGCTACTTTTTTGCATCGGTTATTATTATACACGGTGTAACAAGGGGGGTGAATGTTACTTATACTTTAATGGTTTTATTTTGAGTTTTATAAATCTAAGACTGTGATTGGTGTAGGGGTACAAAAGGTCGATTATTGAACTTGTTTTACAAAAAAATGCAGAATCGCAAACTTTGGCTGTAATTGCGAAGTTCAGGGTGAAATCTGATATTGACTAAAATTTCACTAAAACCCAAATAACTTTTGAACCACCCCCCAGCGACCGATGATCCACCCCCCTTGTTACACCGTGTATACTGATATTATAAAGAGGTAAAGTTTGTGAGGTTATAGGAGGTAAGATCTGAAACCAGTGGACCAATTTGGCCGAAATTTTGCAAAGATAGTTTGGGAGTAGCTGAGTGTCATAGGGTACTTTTTATCCCGGAATTCCCACGGGATCGGGACTTACGCGGGTTAATCCGCAGCTAGTGATCTATAAAATGTGAAGAAAAAAACTCACAGATGTTATGCTGCAGAAGAGCACACTGACATCATCATCCGGCATTGGCATTATGTTCTTATATTTCAACCAGAGAGATGAACGGACCAGTACTCCTGCAAATGAAACATGCTCTATTTAAATAAGTATCCCCTAGAACAGGTGTTGGCAACCTGCGGTTATTGGATGTGAAACTGTATGGCTCTTTAGTTCCATATGCAAATATTATTTATTGGAGTGCTGCTGCTGACTATCTACAGATCAACATTACATATTTTTTATTATTTATTGTTGGCAAGAATATTTTTTGTGGTAAAACTTTTAATTTTGTACTTAATTTGAAATTTTTGACTCTTCCGACTTAAAAGGTTGCAGACTTCTGCCCTATTAGTTGTATAATGGCTAGCTTAATGGCAGCCAAAGACAAAGATCTGGCAAACATAATGGATCTAGTTAAATTAATCCACTGACATTGACATGACAAAGAGGTGCTCTACCTACAGCAATATATTTTATTTCAGGGTTCTAAAGCCATCAACACACCAAGTTTCAGTTGTTTTTGACTAGATGTAACCTACACACATTTGCATTTGTAAATTAGTAGATTTATTCTTACCAAAAGAAGCTAGAAGATCTGCTACTGCTAACCATATGATAACTCGCCGGCTGCGATTTAAACTCATTCCGAATTGTGATTTAGAAATGTCTGGAAATATCTGAAAGTAAAATTGTAATAGTTGACTTCACACCAGACAATCCAAAAACCAATGGTTAAGCCAGGTTTGTGATCTAAAGATGCGGGTAGTGTAGACCCAGTTAATAAGAAAAGTAGGTAGGTACAATCCACGGTCAAAAGTCTCTGCCCACTGTAACGTTAACAATCCTGTGCAGCACTATTTAAACATTATAACAACGTAACCTGTAAATCAAACCCATGTCGGTAGGTGTAGCTGGTGGCGGCTTATACCTCTCGGTCAAGGACATAGCTAACATGTTGAAAATAATAATCACTACGAGTACCTAGTTTTAATTTAAGTATTTAAGTTTGTGTGTAACGTCTATAAGAAGAAGGTCGTAAGTCCAATACTTGTTGATAGTATTATTGTAGCAAACTGATCATTAACTTATAACTTAACTAACTTATGTTAGTTAACTTAACTATTAACTTATGTCTTGCAATATTCATTTATTTATTATAACCCATACTGTACCTAGGTACTTACTTTTTATAATTATAATGTGAAAGTTCTATCTTATGTAAGTATTTAAATAAATAAATATTTCAGGACATATTACACATCGCCATCCAGCCCCAAGCTAAGCAACTTAATGCTTGTGTTATGGGTGCCAGATAACGGATAAACTACCTACTTATATACTTTTTTTTTTTATTTGTAAATATATACATATTATACATAAAGGAAACACCCAGAACCAGAAACAAGAATTTATGGTCAGCATAAATACTTGTTCCCGGCGGGATTCGAACCCGCAACCTTCTGCGTCGCAGTCGGGTGTTCGCCCGACGCGCCACAGAGGTCGTTACTTTAGATTAGACTACATAAATTACATAAAAAGATTAGATTCAAAGCAAATGAAAATATGATAATTTTTATTTATTTACCTGGTAAATTGCACCTAAAATGCCAATAACTGAGGAAACAAGGCAAACTGCATTATATGAATCAGTGTTAAATTCACCCATAATCCTGATTGCCAAGTCTTCTTTATTTCCAGTGTGGTGGCAACAGAAAGTTTGTATAGTTGGGTCCGACATTTTTCCAAGTTACTCCATACAAGGTTATTTTCTACGAGTTCACTTGATTTTCATTTTAATTTCCATATTCACGAACCAACTGGAATCTATTTTAAGATACAAAGCTAGTTAGACTAGTTGAAAAGCCGCTCAAAACATACTGCTCAATGTTATCTCATTCCAACCAATGTTCCAACTAAGAGCAAGTTTATCAAGTTCGAATTCATTATAAATATTGAACATAACAATATTAGTTTATTACACTAAAAACTATTGAAATAAGTACTTACTCGTCATAAACGCACTTGTTTGTAATTTTTCTACCTGTCTACGATTTGTAAACAAATTGTGGTAAACGAAAAATCTAAATTGTCACTTATATTTTTGTGCAATCGCTCCGTATCGCTCGCAGTCTCACAAACGCAATGTCACAAGAGGGAGTGAGACAGAAGATTCGATTTGTATTAGTATTGCCAGTATTTGCCAGGACCTTTGAATATTATCCGTTGTACAAGGTGTATTGTATAGCCTTTGTATAGCTCATGATATGATGATGATATATCGAAGTGGCGGCGTGGTGGGTGCGTGGTGGTATCAAAACCAACTTTAGGGCACCTCTATGGTAGTTGAACCAAAAGAAAAATGACATTAGGACTTGTAGTAGGGGGAGTTTTCCTCCCCCGTGGGTTCCCGCCTTGTCGTGGCGGGGGGGCTAAGTAACCGTGGCCTAGCCAACCACGGTGAAGCCGAGAGGAACCCAGGGCCGGGCCAGGCTGGAGGAGCTGGCTGACCCAAGAGGGACCGCTCCACCGACTTCCCCGCAAAGTCCGGTGTGAGCGGTACGAAAGGTAGGTCGCAGTGCTGTATGGGCGGTACTGCGACTGAGGCGGGTTGCGGTGTAGTATGGGCTGCACCGCAACTGAGGACTAAGGGCCACGGCGGGAGAGGGTTGCCGGTATTGCGGTGAGCCGTTTCCCTACCTTCCGTGGCCCTGACGGGGCCGCCACCGTTAGATGGCGGACGCGGTGGGGTCGCAGAGGAAGCGGAATGTCGGTGTGGCATTGCCGCTTTCTCTGTCCTCTGCGACCGGGTTTGGAAAACCCGGGTGGCGGGCGCACCCAGTGCTCGGGTGCGCCCCACTCTGAGGCAAAAGGCTCAACAGCCTTAAGGCGAGAGGAAAGTCTGGGTTTCGTCCGGGCCAAGCCCGGTCTTCCCAGACTTGCACGCGGGGGTCGAAGAAGAATGCTAACGTGTCGCCTTCACCCCGGCATCATGCGCGTGCGGAGCACCCCGGTGGTTTAGTCGGTCGACCGCCCCGCCTTACATATCAGGGGCTGTGCCAACCCGAGGCAGCAGGGATGCTGCTGCCTCCCCCCGGGGGTGGCGGGCGTTCCTTGGGGAATTCCACCGGGTCAAAAAAAAAGGGGGAGTTTTCTGCGGCTATAGCATTACAGAAAACCCACTAGAAACAATAAATATCTTTACTTCAAAGATATTTTTACTACGGCGGAAATTGTTTCTGCAAACATACGGATGTTTACACAGATTCGTTCACCCACCGCGCCACAGTTTTTTTAAGATGATTCAATGCGTTTCAATATTCCAACTGACTTTGACCAAACACACCCTTGACCAACCGCCCGCCATTAACCCGAATAAAATACCTTGACTCAAGTCATTGTAATTTAAACATCTTTGCATTACAATTGGCCATGAACCAAACTTTTTACACTAGTTGCGGGTTACGGGATGATAAGGATCGTTATGCAAGCCACCGTAGAACAAACAATAATGTGAGGGGTATTATCCGTGGGTATCATCACAGAACAGAGTGGGTATCATAATATTATCATTGGGGGTGGAGCATAGAAAACGAGTCCACCTACGAATTAGACATTCTATGGGGCGGAGTTATATCGATTCAAAAAGTAGAATATTATTATGTTGTGCTCAAGTACCAAGTATTATTTTAGAAATTGATTAATGACAAGTTTCGTTTAATGGCCGCGGGAAAAAAAATATACCAATATCTCGCAACGGCTTTAATTTGAACAAGTTACATTATTATCTTAGCTTACATTGAAACGCTAGAATTGTGCAATCACACACGATTAACTTACTCTCTAACAATATTAATTACATTAATTATTGAAAATTTACTATTCATCTTTTGTTTCTGACTTTTCTGTAGTGGGAAGTGGTAAAACAGTGACATTATGTGTAATAGCATAACAAGGATTAATCGGATCTCGTATTTCACCGGGTTGTGGAGTACAATTGTAACTCGAGCTCTGATTGACATCAATAATACTTCCGTTCAGGGTGAGAGCTGATGGTTGGTCTTGAATAAGTTGAACATCTGATATTGTACTATTTAGATTTTCTGTTGCGTTCAAAGGCACCGGAGGAGGCTCTGTTACGTTATTTTCAGCAGCACTTTTCAGAAGTACGGAGCAGGGTATAGTAGTTTCGAACTCTTGTCCAGACTTATTCACAACTGTAACTATGCATTTAGTATCGTCATCAGGATTTTTACCATTTTCTAATGCCTTTATATCAGCATCCGGAGTGAAAGATGTTGCTATTGCGCAAGGTATAGCTAAAACTTCCGTTGAGTTGCTGTTACTAATAGTAAGAGTACAATTAACCAAATTGGCTAAAAGAGGATCCACAACAGGCTCAGTGCTATTTGATGGAGCAACAGCAACCGGTTGTCCTCTATTGTCGTAAATTACAGTGTGACGATGATTTCCAGTTGATCGCGCCAAATTCCATAAAGCTAAACCAGTGAGCAGGGTACCAACTCCAGCTCCAGCTATTCCAACACCAGTGAGAGCGCTGCCGCCTCGGCTCATCCCTCCGAAACCTTTATTTCCATAATTATTAGCGTAATTACCGAAATATCCAGGGCTTTGTGGGCTATAACCAGACATTGGCGCACCATACCCTTGATTGTTGGAGTGTCCATATCCACCATAGTTGGAATATGGAGGCGGAGGCCCTTGAGGGTGATGATAAGAATTGCCGTAATTGTTTCCTTGATTTGCTGGTCCACTGTTGCCGTAATTATTTCCCTGATAAGTCGGTCCATTGTTGTGTCCAGGGTAGGGAGGTGGGGCTGCACCGGAACCGGAGAGACCGCTGCCTGTTTGCTGCGGATAACTAGTTTTTTGTTGGTTTGGATAGCCGCTACCGGCTGATTGAGTGCCACCAGAATTTCCGGACAAGCCATTTGATGAAGGATAAGAGTGACCGGATTGACTGTTGGTTTGTTGAGGCACTGGGTGTGCTGCTTGTTGTCCATTCAGATTTTGAGTTGCGCTGCTCCTTTGTACACTATCTTGATGACTTGGCGGTTGCTTAGGTTGATTGTTCCCAGATAGTCCTGTGTTACTAGAAGGATATGAATGACTTTGACCAGTTCCAGTTGCGCTGGGCTTTGATTTTTCTTGCCAACCAAATAATGTTGGTTTTGGCGCTGGCTTTGGTGCCGATGGCTGCGGGTAACTTAAAGAAGTCGGTGCTGGTTGCGGATTGTAGTTGGTCTTTCGGCCGGATCCACGAGCGGAACTTGAACTGCGGCTTCTAAACGACTTTTTTGCTTCTACACACATCAATACAGCTATTATGGCAAAAATAGTTATTACAAGGTTTTTATTCATTTTGTTCACTTTCAAAAACTCACTTTTAACTCAACACGGACCTCTTCGTAGATATAATAGTTATTTTCACAATTGGTGCGTCAGGATAACAATCCTCTAGCACATTCGTTTCTCGAATGATGAATGTTAAGTGACTAAGTAGACAGACAGACCGTATGATGTGTTCGATTGTGGCCGCCCACCCTAACTACTGCGCGACACGGCCCGACCTATTACGGGCACTTACGACCAAGTAGATGTTTGTAACTACAACAAACAAACTGAACTCTTTCGAATAATCAATAACTGTAGCTTACTGTAAGACTGTAAGGTTTCAGTAAGTAGGTAGGTAGGTATAGTTTACAGAGAAAAATTAACATCATCATTTTTGCCTAAACAAACACTGCTACCAGCTTCAGGCATAACAAGGCTTGACGTCCGCGACTAATGACTTAACGTGTCATCTTTAACATTGATGATGATGATGATATTAGTAAAAAAAATACCTATTTCTTATTTATACCTAAACAAAAATTAATTTTCTTAATTTTTTAACATTGTTACGGCAGCTTTATCCCAGTATCCAGTTCACTGCCATCCCATTCCCATCTAAAATAGCCTAAGTACCTACCTACCTATTATCTCTTGTAGTTTAGGTACTTATCAATAGTTCTATCCAAACCAGAGGTTTTCCTTGGATGATATTTTTCTTGGTATGAAAGACGATATTATTAGTTTTAAACAGGGTTAATTGGATGTCCTAATCATAATTTGCGACTAAACTTGGTATTTTAAAGGACCTTTACATAATATATAACCCCGTGATTATGGGAACGTAGAACGCTGCTATGTCTACAAATAAAAGTACAATAGATTCATATAGGTACTGCTAACATTTCTACAAACACGATCGAGAATCTTCTATTATTATGTAGGTGTCCAAGTACCTTTATAAACGCCTAGAATGAACTTTGTTACCAGGGTTGGCAGACACTCAATTGATAAATTGATTCCCTTTATTGTTTGGTCTCACTGGAAGACTTTAAATGTAAGCGAGATGGTAGATATTGGATTGTGGTGGAATATGCCCATCTCTCGTCCTGCTCTCCTCTCTTAGGGGGGTGAATTTGTGTTGATAATATTTATTAATTAATGTTTTGTAGGTAATTAATAAATGAAGTATGAAGTACTAGGTATTTGTTATGGATGTTGCTATTTCAACGTCTGTGTTATTAAGTTTGATTTAATTTAAGCTACATTTTCACGTATCTACTGTGGCTACATCCCTGATACGATCTACCAAACATTCCCCTTTTGGCAGCAAAAACTACCAGACGATGTGATATTTACAATTTTCCACGGTAAGTATAGACAAGTCTGGTTGGGCTGATTAAGTCGGTCCATTCCCTTAGCCCCTGTAAAACTAAACAAACAAAACTTGTATTTGTTGATAAAGGCCGTTACGAAAATGTTAATGGACAGCGCCGTGACGAGACGTGGACCTCTGGCTTGATTTCTAGTTCAGAAATCTGTAGGTATGCATTATAATGATGAGTTTTAGGAATTTATAAAGCACCTACCTAGGTGGGAGTAGGATGTCGATACTTATGAACGATCGAAGACAATGGTTCTGAGAATGTTACTCGTATAACGGAACCTTATAATTACCTACTCTGCAGAGCAAATATACCTACCTAAACATCACCGATGCGTGCTGCGATATGCAGATAAGGTTACATGTCACGCAATGTGCTCAAATAGGTATCTCGGTAGGTATACTGTATATAGGTACATACATGACTCATGTATCTACTACGTGTAAAGTACGTAACGGGCACATGTCTCGTTCCCTAAATACTTAGGTGATCGCTAGCGCGATCCGCTGGGTCATTAGCTATTCTACAATTTACACAAATACAATATTCTATGGCACAGTCCGCAAAGGACTGAGAGTACCAGTACCATTATTCACTAAGGTTCAAGTCGTTGGGCGCGCGTGATTAGGGGCGGAGGGGGAGAGATTTTTGTATGGCAATCTCGCCCTAATCACGCGCGCCCAACGACTTGAAGCTTAGTGAATAATGGCCCAGGTCCATATTTTAAAGTTTATATTTTTTAAATAACTGTTCAGTAGTTAATTGTTAATTATTCTGCTTGATATCACTAAAGCTTTTGAAGTGTAAGTTATTTCACGCAGAATATCCAAAAAATATTAAACAGTCATTAAAAAAAATAAACCTTTAAAATATGCACCTGATACCCTCAGACCTTTGCTGATTGTACATAAGTACTAAAGTTATATAAAACGGGATATCCAACATGATTTTTGTTTCTATTTTGTGGAGCTCGATATTTCAATGCTAGTTCAAGCACCATTTTCACGAGTCAGAGCCTGTTACAATTTAGTAGATAGTGAAAATACCCCGGGTAGGTAGAGTATGAGTCATAAGTCCACTTTCAGTTTGCTACAATAATACTATCAACAAGTATTGGACTTACGACCTTCTTCTAATAGACGTTACACACAAACATAAATACTTGAATTAAAAGTACCTACGTGTGATTATTATTTAGTTAAAAAAATTTTTAGTTAAAAAATGCGCACAAGAGTTAATATGTCTCTAGTTTTTCTAACCAATCAATCCTTCTCAGAAGGAGTTGTACCTGATCTTTTAAAAATAGCTGTCACGAAACCAATACATAAAACCAGTGATCCAACAAACTGTAATAATTACCGGCCTATAGCTCTTCTGTCAACTTTTTCGAAAATTTTAGAAAATGCCATGTCATCACGGCTCTACTCTTATTGTGAAAAATATAAAATACTTCATGAGAGTCAAAACGGTTTCCGGAAAAATAGATCAACCTCTTTCGCTGTTTATAAATACATAAGCCACATCCTCAATATTCTAAATAATAAAGAATACGCTGTAGGTATTCTGCTTGATATGAGTAAAGCTTACGATCGAGTCTCCTATAAACTGATAATAGACAAGCTATACGGTATTGGAGTTAGAGGAACTGTGCACAAATGGTTCACATCGTATCTAGAGTCGCGTGTGCAATATGTAGAAATAGAATATTATAATTTCCAAACTGGAGAAATATCACATGTAAGATCTAACAAAATTGATGTTCACAAATCCATACCCCAAGGTAGTGTTTTGGGCTGTATCCTATTCCTCATTTATATTAATGATCTTCCAAAAATAATAGATGCAGAAAGTATCCTATATGCTGATGATATTTCAGTAGTCATACCATGTAAAAGTAACATAGACCTAAACTCAAAACTTAATAGTACCTTAAATAATGTAGTGAAATGGTTAGAAGAACATGATCTACAAATTAACTTTCAAAAAACTAAACTAATGCAATTTCATCCATATCAGAAACAACCCTTACAATTAAATTTTACATACAAAGAAACTAAGATTGATTGTGTTCACAGCTTTAAATTATTAGGATTAAATATAGATACAAATGTAAATTGGAAATCACATATTAACGACATCAGCTGCAAACTATCTAGATTCATCTATGCTTTACTAGAGTTGAAAAAATCTACAGACACTAAAACTGCTATAACAGCTTATCATTCGTATGCGCACTCTTGGATACGCTACGGTATAATACTTTGGGGTAATAGCACAGAATGTGATAGGATATTCAAGTTGCAAAAGAAATGCATTCGAATTATAACAAATATACAGAATACGGATAGTTGTAAGCCTCATTTCATAGAATTAAATCGTCAGTGGAAAGGCTACTTGGCTTAAGCGCCAAAATGACATTGTTGGGAAATGAGGTTTAAAGTTTTTTTTTTACGAAAAAAATTCATATCTTATTTTCCTTTAACGTTAACTAGTTCAAATTAATAAATGTATCTATTTATACACGCGTCCACAATGAGAATTTGTTTCTAGATCTATATATCCCTTGGTTCGTGAAATAAGTGTCGCTTTAGCAAAAATTACCTAGGTTATAACAAAGTGTTAGTCAGGGAAATTTACCATCAACGTCTCAAATGTAGTCATTAAATTTGCTAATAAATAATATTAAGCTTAAACACAGTAAATTAAAATTACTAATAAACTAGAAATGTATAAATTGTATAAAGTTATGGAATGAAAAATCGCTTATGAAACGAATAACTATGAAACAAAATTAGGTAAAAGTTGCTAACTACGTAGGTATCTTATGAGTGTTCTGATATTTGTGAATTATAAACATTGCTTATTCACCTTAAATAAGATAATCGTAAAATATTTCTTATTGACTGATCAATTTTTGTTATGAAATATTCATAAAAATAAAACTAGTTTTAGCAGTAGTTTCATAATCAGTAATTTTCATTTTAATAAATGCTATAAGTGCTTTTCGTACCGGGTTGTTCCCATCCGCTGCGATTCCATTGTTTTTGTTAAAAATATTTTCCATAAATTACTGTCGCTACGATTTTAAATTTTATATCGAAAAATATTTTTTGTTTCTAATGCTGCGAAGCTCGATGACTATGTACGACCATCAAAAGCCGTAGTCTTCTAAAAATTTGAATTAAAGCTCATAGAGGCTATGTAATAACACCACTAGAAAAATTACACTTACTTAGTTAAGCAATACATTTCAATTAATTGTATAATAATTTGACGAACATCCATATCAGCCAACAAAGGCCTTAGTCTTTGTTTATCTATAGATTTTTAATTCGCTTCTAAGTATAGACTTTTTATCCTCTCTTCCTTAATTAAAGGTATAGATTATCGTTATTACAAAATTGAATATATTAATAAACGGAAAATAATAACCTATCACTTCTTTTTTGTAAGTGTAATTGTTATAGCAGATTCAATTAGATTCAACGCGGTAGGTAGAGACAATTTTTGGGTGGAGAATTATGTAAATTCCTAAAGTTATTGAAAATGGGATATTATGATTTCTATTATATGAATCTCGATATTTCGATGCTATAGCACCCATTTTTACGAGACAAGAGTTTTTCGGGTACGTCTCGGCAGCAAGAAAACTCCATTCGTTGGTTAAATACCTGTAACTTTAGTATGTAGTGAAAAAAAAACCATTTTAGCTAAAATCGTAAATTATTTTTTGGTCACAAAGAAAATTAGATTAAAAATAGCAAGTGCACTCAACGAATAAAAAAAGTTACTTTTAAAAATAATAGTTATTTATTTTGTAAGTTATATTGTGCCTATTTTACAAGTTGACCATACCAGTGGATACCTAATTTTCAACCTATTTCATAAAAAAATAAAGGTTATGTATATCTAGTCAATAAACTAAAAAATACCATTTACTAGTACTAGACGTACGTACAGGAACTAAACCCAAATTTTAATCACAGCCTTAGTAAACAAATAGTCGCAGACTGAGAACAACCCTATATTATACTAAATAATTTAGACATTTTTGCTAACTCAACTTTTAGTACTAAATTTTAAAACAATCATTTGAGCTAACGTATAACAATAACAATAAGTAGTAAGCAAACACAAGTCAATAAAAATTGCTTAAACTCCACGCGTCTCAAAATGTTATGCAAAGACTTTTGCTTAAGCGCCATATTTTTTGATTCCATGGTAAGCAAAAACAGCTAACATAATAATGTCAACAAACTTAAAGGAAAGGAGAAACGCTTATGTTACTGAAGAGAACAAAATGTGGCAAACAAAAAACTCTTAAGCGCTACGAAAACGAAAATTGTAGCTCATAAGCGACGTCAGTTGCAAAATCAACGTATTTGGGTCGTTTTAGTCATTGATATTCAACATTTTTCTTAAATTTTTGGATTGCTAAAGCGCCAAAAAAGTGCTCAGATTGACTCGAAACCAACATCAATCGACGCAGAAAAAAAAAATCCAATCCAATGATATAAAAAACGTATTTTGGTAAATATGGCGCTTTAGCCAAGTAGCCTTTCCACTGACGAAATATACTAACCCTTACCTGCTTGTATATATATGAAATGTCTGTTTTTGTAAAAAATAATTCAACAATATTTACCCAATCAAAAGACCATTTCTCTGTCCCCCGTAACTTAAGACAGAAAAATAGACTAGCCTTACCTAATTCAAATTTAGCCTTACACTCTTCGGGTCCTTATGTAATGTGTGTAAAAATATATAATAAAATTCCAGTAAACATTAAGAATGAAAATAGAATTCACATATTTAAAAAACTATTGCAGCGATATTTAGTAAATAAGGCTTACTACACAATACAAGAATTTATAGATGATAACTCTTATAGTAAGCATAAATAAATTAAATATGTTTTTTATCACAGTTGCTCATAAAGTGGATCTTATTAAACCGCTTTTGGGCTCATAATGCAACGTATTATACACGCGTGCGATAAAAAAAAATCCAACTAGTGCTAAAATAATACGTCATCCCGATATGTCAAATACGTACCTTACTGCTAATGACATATAGTAGATGAAACATTCTTAAGGACATCGTTCAAATCGTACCCAAAACTTAAGGTGCCGGCCAGAAAAAAAAATGTTTCTATCTTGTAGAGAATAACATTTTAAACAATGTTTACTAAGGCAACAAAGAGCTACCATCAACCATCGTTGAGTTATTTTACATTGAAAACCCAAAAAAATGCATTTTGTAGAGATCCGTTTGACCACTTTTAAGATATTACTACAGAAAAAATATAAAAATAAGTAGTAAATGGATAAGCTTTGTCTGTTTTTATTATATTTATATAAATTGGTATATCCAATAACCCTTTCAGAAGTTTTAGTGGGATCTTAAAAGTGGTCAAACGGATCTCTATAAAATGCATTTTTGGGTTTTCAATGTAAAAATAACTCAACGATTTTTGATCGTAGCTCTTTGTTGCCTTAGTAAACATTGTTTAAAATGTTATTCTCTACAAGATAGAAACAATTTTTATTACTGGCCGGCATTTTTTTTTGTGGGTATTTTTTGTTAGAAATATGAATGATCTCCTTTATCTGGGTTATACTGTTTTGATGTATAGAAAGAGGTACCATCCAAAGAGTTTTTAAGCCTTGCTGGCTTAAAACTCTTTGTTGGTACCTTTTTTCTTCTTTTCAAAAGGTTGTCTCTAAAGTCTGTTATCGAACGATAATATTACGTGATGACGTCTTTGAAAATAATTAAAAATTGAGTTTTGTTTTTATTTTGTTTTTTCTTTAGGTACATAAATGTATTTTTTCCTTACCATTATAGGTATTCTGTTTTTAACCGCCGACGCAAAAACAAATGAAAAAAACCCTAAAAAAATATTGTATGTCAGACGCTGTATAGGTTAAAAGTCTTTTGCCTAGCCTTTCGGAAGTGTAATTAACAAAAAATAGTAAACATAACCTAAAATTCTTAAAACTTTTTATTATTAAAATTTTATCAAGTCTTTTTATTTATTCGCAACTGTGATAAAAAACGTCGTACGATACACGTGTGAATTGATCATTCCATCTCGGCTTTTGCCACGCTCGCGTTCCGCTCGCGCGTCATAAACCGCCTCTATGGAATGATCAACTTTCCACACTTGTATCGCAATGTACTATTGTAATATAGTATGTAAGTAAACCTATATTGTAGTGCCCAACCGGGTTCATGTTGTGTCTAAATTGAATTTATGTAAACATCTATACCTACTTACACATGAAACAATAAATGATGATTATGATTATAATGTTCAAATAGTGCTGCACAGGATTGTAACGTTGCGTACGGTGCCGGTGAACTTTTGAACGTTGATTTTACCTAATGAAAATCCTATTCAGTTCCAGATTCAAATCCTACGATTATTCGTAGGGGTCAATCGTCGTGATTAACTGTTTGACAGAAGTTATTAACGTTCTCGTATGGTCTAGCTAGAAGGACACAGGTAAAATATTTGTAAGGACAGGCATTTCAATATAAATATGCTGACTATTTACTGCTGACATATCCTATGATATAGAGAACGCTGAATTTGGTATCTAGAAGGTACTAAGTACGAGCTCATTAATGCTGACAAATAAAAGTTACATATACCTACCTACCCAATGATCTACATAATTAGTTAGATAATATTATTATTTTACCATACGCAATGAAAATTTTGGTCCAATTAGCAATTTGATTCTTCATAATTGTTATGTTTTTCATGATAATTTACCTTGATTTGATTTACCGACATATAATAATTTTTTAGTTTCCATACATTTACCTACTTGATTCTTACTGGTTTTAACATGGAAGTAGGATTTTATAAAATTAATAAGAATTGGATTACCTACTTTCGTAGGTTTACTTACTAGGTTTTTTATGACACCCTGTTTTCCCGGTCTATGGGTTAAAAACTCTTTTGCCTGCCCTTTCGTTTGAATGAATAAAAAATACCACTGAATGTCAGTGGGAGTTTTGGCGGGAAATCTTGACAATAGCGGAAGTAATTTAATTTAATTTCAAAAACTTGGTCAGTAAAGTGATGTTAAAGACGTGTCTCAGAACAATAATTGCTTTAGTTATTGTTCTGAGAGACGTGTCCTAAATCTTCAAAAGTTCAAGAAAAACAACAAAACAAACAAAAAGATGGAATAAAAAGACAGGAGTTTAGAAAAAAAAGAAACAAGAAGAATTATCATGGAGGCTGTAGGTATGGAAGTAGGCTAGCCTTCCTCTTCGGAGGAATATAAAAAAAAAGTAAATGTCAGTGAATGGTCTTGTCAATGCCAAAATGCCAACTAACCACAAAAATTGTACCTATAGACTTTCCATTTCAATGGATTTTTTAGTTAATAATTTGTGATTTCCTGAAGTGTTCAGAGTCTACAAAACAAACCTATAATTGGTGATACACAATGTTTATTGCGGAACTTGGGTTTCGCGCTACATACCTATCTCATGAATCATAGAAGTTCTAAACATTCAGCTAACCATGAACCTACTCAGTATAACAATTTCTTGCTTGTTTTTTATTTAATCTTCAGTAAAATACTCAAAAATGTCAGAAATTAAAGGCACACGAGCTCTAGAATTATGGTGTAAACGTTTAGTGAAAGATTGTCCAGATGTTCACATTGAAAATATGACAACATCATGGAGAAATGGATTAGCATTTTGTGCCTTGGTACACCATTTCAGACCGGAGTTAATGTAAGTTTTATTGAGTTTTGAGTTTATTTATCCTCAACTAAGATCCTCTAGTACGGTTTTGTATATTAAAAGTCATAAATTCCTTCCATTTTAGTGATATGTCAAAATTGAAACCTGAAAACATTTATGAGAATAACCAGTTAGCATTTAGTGTTGCTGAGAAACATCTGGGCATTCCAGCTCTCTTAGACCCTGAGGATATGGTTGAGAATGATGTTCCTGATAGATTGTCAGTTCTAACTTACTTGTCACAGTTTTATCAAAGGCTTGGACACACTGGTGAGTTCCACTTTGCATGCTTAAACTTAAAAATATTAGAATATGGGCCAAAATAATTATTGTGAATTTTACAGTGAATACTAAAGTTTCTGAGAGTGATAATAAAACTTCTGCTTCTGAAACTCCACAGTCAGTCAGTCAGATATCAGTAAGTACTCCAATATACAATTACAACCGCTACAAGCTTACCTCGCTTGGTGATGAAACATTGAAGTAACAAGATACTTAATTAATGCATGGCCATGCATAAAAAAAATATATGTATCGATTTGAGAAACTTAGTTTTTCCGTCGGTTAAAAAATACTACCCATTTGAAGAGATGATAGGAAGTCAATAGCCAGATAAGCTTGTGGCACTATAGCTTGATTCTCTTGTGTGTTGTTTGAGGACTCGAACTATCTTGGCATGTGTATAAGTTTCGTTTTTCCTTCATAGGCACCATTAAAGTTTGGCAAGACTGGTTTAGACAAATGCACGGCATGCGGCCTGCCTGTATACCTGGCACAGCGTCTCATGGTATCTCACAAACTTTACCACAGAAGATGTTTCCGATGTTCAAAGTGCTCGGGACACTTGAACCCTAAAAATCATGATATTCTTGAAGGATCTGAGTTTACATGTGATAGTTGTAAAAATGAAAAGAATTTATTGAAGTATCTTAACAATAATGAATGTGATCAAATGGGAATGTTAGTATTTGGGGATAGTGTACCCGATGATAAAGTAGACACTCCAAAAGATGATATAGTTCCAAAAGCAAAGCCAAGATTATCAATTTTAGGTAAGTTTATGTTTTCATTTATGGCTTGTTATGAAACAGTGGTAGGTACACTTAATAATGTAATAATTGGTATGCTGTAACTATGATAAATACAACTCAAAATAAACGAAAAATAAAAAATAACCGAAACCATAAAATCTTTAGTAATAATAACAATTCTATTTATGAATGTAATGGTTAATGAAATTGCGTCATTTCATGCCGTTATTTCCTCCTATAAATTTCTGCATTTGAATTGTGAATGTTTCTATTTGGTGGCATGTTTTATTCTGAATTTATCAAATTTTTTCTTGATTGTGTTGTGTGTATTTCACATGTATTTATTGTGTATTTTATCTTTAAACCTAACCTATTTTAATTTTATTTTATAATATTTGTTAATTGTTTAATGAATTTCACAGAAAAAATAAATATGTTTGAACAAAATTCGGACAAAGACATACATATCAATTCTAAAATGGGCAGACTTTCTTTAAAAGACAATGTAGATAGTAGAAATAATGAATTAAGCGATATAAGTGGAATGCAGAGTGAAGTAGTTGAATCTAAACATATACCAGATAAAAATGATGATAAAGATATTGATGTAGGAAGTGATAAGCACAAAAATTCACCAGATAAAGTGTATAAGAGTAACATTGACAAGTTCAATTTCCTCCAAACACAACTAACTGGTGACTCATTATCATTAGATACTGATAAGACTGTTGATTTAGAAGTGAATGAAACTAAACACAAACCGGAAGACTGTCTTAATAATACTGATAAAGAAAACGCAGATTTAAATGAAAAAGAAGATGAAAGTTGTATTGAAGAAGTAAGAGATTGTAAAAACATAACAGATGATATAAGAATTTCTAAAATACCTAGTATTAAAGAACCGGAGATTGTACAAGATACAAAAGAAGAGATAAATGATGAAATTAAGATCAGTGTTCCGCCTAGAAGGAAAAAAATGACAGGAACTGATAAAGTTGTTAAAAATGCGTCCAAGATAAATACAAAGAAGTATCCTGATCATTTAAATCCATTTGGAACAGATGATGAAGAAGAAGAGGTGCGTAATTGTCACTATTTAATTATATTACTTGTAAAAACAAAGATTTATAGATTTTATCATATTCAATAGCTAAAGAGTCATCTGACTAAAGCTGGTTTTCTAATTAAATAACACCCGTTTTTTGAAGTCAGAACTTAATCTGAAATCTATACTAATTAATATTAAAAAAGAGGAAAGATTTAATTGTTTGTTTGTATTAAATTTTATTAGGCTCCAAAACTGCTGGACCGATTTTGATGAAACTTGGTATGAGGATACATTGATTAATTTGGAGTGTTATAGACTACTTTTATCCTGATATTTCCACGTGATTGGGAGTTACGTGGGTGAAACCGCGGAGCGCTGCTAGTCCTAAATAAATGAGATCTTCCTTTATTTTTAGACTAATGAACCAAAAGAAACGCTAAAGTCGACCTCATCTCAAACACTCAAAAAAGAGAGCACAAATCCTTTTGGAAGCAGCGATGAAGAAGACGACGAAGTACCTCCGATACAACCATCGCCGAAAGTACCGGGGACTGACACTTCGACACCAATGTAAGAATTAAAATAATAACAGAGTCAGAATCAAGAAATATTTATTGAAGAAGTTATTGAAGATTGAATTTATTTAATATAATGTTACTCTCATTCCCCCTAGCCTCATACACTGAGGTGCTAGGAGTTCAATGTAGACTAGACTTAATTCTTTTTGTTTCAGTCGAAGACTTATAGCAGTCAATCCATTCTGGTCAGATGGTGAAGAGCCTTCATCAGATGAAGATATTAATAGCCGAAGGTAAGTATTTTTATTGTAAAACTTCATCATTAACCTTTAGACCCAACTTGGGTATCAGACTTTTGTCTGCTAAGAAGAACTCTATTGTAGTTAGAATAACTTGCAGAACATTTTATATTGGATCAATGCTGCCTTATTATAAGTTATCATTCAATAAACATATATAAGCGTTCTGGGCCAGTTAAGTTGTTTGCTCAGTGTGATTGTTATTCTACACGACTAAAAATACTTATTGTTAAAATCACGATAGTAAAAATTCGTAAAACATTAAATTAATTCCATAAATTAAATATTAAACTATTTTCTTGATGACTGTACTTGACTGTTTAACTCCATACAAAAAAAATGACTCCACGCATTCGACCCATTTGGGCCGTAGGTATATGGAACAAAACCATGAATCACTTTTTTATTGTTATAGTTCGTCAACATATACGTCAATGGCAACATCGACGCCGAATCTGCGCGGCAGCACGCCTCGTCGCAAGAAGCCGCGCGCGCCTCCACCCCCCGCACTCGTTGTCACCGACCACTCACACGCCACTTCCATGGATGACGTTGCAAGCATCTCGTCGCTCAGTTCGCTCAACTCTACTGCACATTCCGATCAGGTTAGATTAGGTTATAAATTTAAAACTTAGATAGGACGACCGAATTCCTATGTCATGATCTGCAGCAGAGCCACCGTAATAAATACCAATAAAATGATGATAGTTTTCTAGTATACGTATAGCTGTAACGGGTAAACGTACTTACGTACATTATTTACGTTACAAGAACATCATTTTATGATATAACTAGCGACCCGCCCCGGCTTTGCACGGCTATATTATGCATGTATTATACACATAAACCTTCCTCTTGAATCACTCTATCTATTAAAAAAACCGCATCAAAATCCATTGCGTAGTTTTAAAGATCTAAGCATACAAAGGGAAATAGGGACATAGGGACGGCGAAAAGTGACTTCATTTTATACTATGTAGTGATTTATAGGTATTTATTACGGTGGCTCTGCTGCAGATCATGACATGAATTCCCTGGCAACTTTGCATTTAATGTGCCAAAACCGGTATTAGTCCGTGCGTGATAAATAGGTGTGACATCGGTCGTTTATATCATTAACCAATTATAAGACTGATTTTGGTCTTATAAAACAAAAGACACAAGAGGCAAAAAGTCTCTGTCTATGATCACAGTTACAAAACATACGATATTGTGTCGTAGGTACATAAAATAGATTTACGCCTAGGTATTGTCCCTTATCTACCTAGACATAATAGAAAACCTATTATGTCATAGTATAATATTATGTATAGGTAACTACTTTATAATGGTCAAAACCGTCTGATAGAATGTACGAACACAATGGGATTGACCATCGGCCATGAGTGGATTAACCTTGGAAAATATCCTTTTGTTACCTAACAAAACATGTTGATGGAATTTTTCGAGGTACTTTTTAGGGTTCCATGCTCAAATGGTAAAAACGGGACCATATTACTAAGACTTCACTATCTGTCTGTCACCCAGCTGTATCTTATGAACCGTTATAGCTAGACAGTTAAAATTTTAACTGATTATTAGGATTTTGTATCCAAAGGGTAAAAACGGAACCCTATTACCAAGACTTCACTGTCTGTCTGTCCGTCTATCTGTCTGTCACCAGGCAGTATCTCATGATCCATGATAGCTAGACAGTTGAAATTTTCAGAAATGATGTATTTCTCTTGCCGCTATAACTAAATATAACAAACTAGCGACCCGCCCCGGCTTCGCACGGCTATATTATGCATGTATTACACATATAAACCTTCCTCTTGAATCACTCTATCTATTAAAAAAAATCGCATCAAAATCCGTTGCGTAGTTTTAAAGATTTAAGCATACAAAGGGATATAGGGACAGAGAAAGCGACTTTGTTTTATACTATGTAGTGATAACAGAAAAAAAAATAAGTGGGGCTCCCATACAACATGGTACGGAACCCTTCGTGCGCGAGTCCGACTCGCACTTGGCCACTTTTTAAAAATGTAGTTAACATAACATCAGTACACTTGTAAATATTTGATGTTAGTCATTCATCGAAAGAAATCGCCAATATTCAGATGATAAGTACACTTCAATGCCAGACACGTTTCAACTATCGTTTTGAATACGTTACGTGACTAAATTCTGAGTTACGAAAAACTTCCGAGATGTAATTTGTACAAGTAATAAGAATTTTCCTTGAGACGTTATAATGCGAATGTTTATACTACCGAATCACGCAAAGAAAGTACATTAGTAATTTTTATACATACCTAGTACACGTCATGTAGGCAAGTAAACATATAAATATATATAAATAAATAAATATTGCAGGACATTCTACACATCGCCATCTAGCCCCAAGCTAAGTAACTAGTCTTATGTTATGGGTGCAAGACAACGAATATACTACTTATATACTTTTCTGTTGTAAATATATTCTTACTAGCTGCGCGCCGCGGTTTCACCCGCGTAAGGCCCGATTCCGTGGGAATATGGAGATAAAAAGTAGCCTATGTGTTAATCCAGGTTTTCATCTATCTAGATACAGAGTTTCATCGCAATAGGTCCAGTAGTTTTTGCATGAAGGAGTAACAAACATACATACACAAACTTTCACATTTATAATATTAGTAAGAGTAGGATAATACATAAAACAACCAGACCAGACAAAATATCTAAGCATAAATACTTGTCTGAGGCGGGAATCGAACCCGCAACCCTGTTTTTGGCAGTCCGGCAGCATGTTGACCATTGTGCCAACTGGGTCGACATATATTATACGATCGAATCGACCCGGTATGCAGGACGTTGCAAGTTCAATAGACCACTCCTTTTAAATTACTCTGCACTACAATGATGAACGCACGAAGTATGTACCCAGACCCACTCAGGGAGTTGCGTTATTGGCTAATAGATGAAATAAATTCAACAAACTTTACAACAAGTCAAAGTAGAATGGAATAGACATTTATTTGAAAAGCACACGGGCAAAAAAAAACAAGTATAAAATAGGTAGATATAATTACAAAACAAAAAATAAAAATTAAAATAGAACAGACAGAATTAGAAAACAAACAAAGTATGTTAAAGATACATATTGATAACATACTTTGACCTGTGCTACATACTTTTAGGGTTCCGTACCCAAAGGGTAAAAACGAAACTTTATTACTAAGACCTCGCTGTCCATCCGTCTGTCTGTAACCACGCTGTATCTCATGAACCATAATAGCTAGAGAGTTGAAAATTTCACAGATGATATATTTCTGTTGCCGCTATAACAAAAATACTAAAAACAGAAAAAATAAATATTTTTAGGATATTTTTTGGCAATATCTTTTATGTTAATTATACTCCTAAAAGGACAGGTAAATGACTTTTTACATATACAGCCTCGTCTGACATACAATATTTTTAGGGTTTCTTCAATATGTTGATTGTAATGGTACGGAACCCTTGGGCGGACTCGCACTTGGCCGGTATTTTCTTTCCGCTACAGTAAATACCTACTATGAAATTACAGAAAGCATACGAGCGAACGCCTTTGATGAGGAAGAAAAGACCAGCGCCAACTCCACCTGAAAGTATTTCAGCCATGTCGGAGTGCGGAGGTTCTCTAGAAAAAGGTGTTGATTCATCAGATTTGAAAAATGCTTCCGGATCAGAAGGTAAATTACAAGTAATTAAAAAAAAAGTAAGAAAATAAAAGTAGGTAAAAAGTTTGTCTGAGGTATTCTAGCTATGAAGGTTTAAGTTTCATCATGGTAAGATTGGTAAGACAGGCAGGTTTAAATCTTGTCCAAATTATCAGAAAATTGCTTCACCTCTGTTTCACCCGTGTAAGTCCCGATCCCGTGGGAGTATCGGGATATAGCAGATATTGGGATATATTGAGATATTGGGGGAGTAGCCTATATTACTCCTAATTAATCAATGTTACTCATACGAAGTTACATCAAAATAAGTCTAGTAGTTTCGGAGTCTATCAATTCAAACAAACAACAAATCTTTCCTCTTCATATTGGTACTAGCTGTTGCCCGCGACTTCGTACGCGTGGTACTGTTGTTTTATGTACCAAAACCTTCCTCTTAAATCACTCTATCTAGTAAAAAAACGCATCAAAATCCGTTAAGATCTAAACATACATAGGGACCGACAGCGCGAAGAGACTTTGTTTTATACTATGTAGTGATTTACTAAGTACTCTCAATAAAAGTTTTCTGACTTGAACAGGTGGTAGTCGCCGTCTAAAAGGTCCCGCTCCCGGTCTCCCACTGCCCGAGCGACGCGAAGTCAAACTACAGATGTCCCCAGAAGAGCTACAGGTCCAGCTTGATCTTCTCGAGACGCAGCAACTTGGCCTTGAACGGCAGGGAGTGCTCATTGAACGCATGATCAGGGATAAGTGTGAGGGTAAACACAGTTCATGCACATTTTATTTAACTGTTGCACGTTCTCTTTAAAATAATCTATATTTCTTGGTAGCGTGGTTTAAAAGTATGGCATCCGTTGCCCGATTGTTACCTCCCTGGATAATGACACTAGTGCAAATATTTTGTAGCATAAAACCTAAACTGCCATGACTATGCCCCTAAAATATTTCTGCTAGTGTCATTATCCAGGGAGGAAATAGTCGACTACGTGTGTATGGAGAGAGAGCAGGGTACCTTTCCCCTTATTGCTTTTCTTCTGGAAGGGAAGTTAATGGTTTGTTGTGTGTATCTCTTAAAGAAGGCACAGCAAAAACTAAAACAGAAATTTTGCGGTAATGCGTATTATGATACTTCGTCGTACCTTAATGATCCCATCGACATGACTTTATTTGCTCTATTTCAAATATATCTTCAAAAATATTTATTACCATTGTGATCACAAAAAGAAAAAATACTCAACAGTTTCTTGAGTCTTCTTCTCATTGGTGGGTGCGTATTGAAGGCACACATCCTAACTTAATTATTAAGACGCTCATTGAAATAGGTATGATTCCAAATTAATAAATAGTTTTGATTTTATTTATGGGTCTTAGTATTTAACAGTGTATATTTAATTTTCCACCATAATTACTTATCTAATATTCCCTTACGTAAACAGATATCTTTATCAACATTACATAAAATAGCACTCGCGTGTATCAACTATTTAAGGTTCATTAAATGTTTAGGTGACGAAGCTTGTACGGCGCCCCAAGAGGAAGTTGAAGATTTAGTAATTCAACTGTGTGAGTTGGTCAATGAGAAAAATGACTTGTTCCGGAAGCAGACTGAATTGATGTACATGTAAGTGTGTTACCTTTACGTTGTTTAGAACAATAATATTATAGGATACATTGGATGATAAATGCGTCGAGTTTATGAGCCTGCAAGAGCGCCTTATGTCATTTAGTCTTGACGCAGAAAATTGCAAATTCGATACCGGTTTTAAACAAATATTTATGTACAGTATGGGTCATAAGTAAATGATCAGTTTGCTACAATAATACTATCAACAAGTATTGGAGTTACGACCTTCTTCTAAGACGTTACACACAAACATAAATACTTGAATTAAAAGTAGGTACTCAGTGTGATTATTATTTTTAACATGTTAGCTATATCTTTAGTTGTGTGAGTGATATAAACTGCCACCCGTTACACCAACCGACGTGGGTTCGATCCACAGGTTACGTTATTATAATGTTAAAATAGTGCTGCACAGGATTGTAAACGTTACGGTGGGCAGAGACTTTTGACCGTGGATTCTACAGTATTTTTTTTCTGGTCTGGATGTTTCTGTATGTACCTATATTAAGTACCAGCACCACCTCGCGGTGACTCCCGACCCGGTGGGAATATCGAGATGATAAGTAGCTTTTAACACTCCCAATGAATCAATGTAAATAATAAATATTGCAGGACATTCCACACATCGCCATATCTAGCCCCAAGCTAAGTAACTAGACTTGTGTTATGGGTGCTAGACAACGGATATACTACTTATATATTTTTCTTTTGTAAATATATACTTATAATACATAGAAACAACCAGACCACAGACAAATATCTAAGCATAAATACATGTCTGAGGTGGGAATCGAACCCGCAACCCTGTGTTTGGCAGTCCGGCATGGTGACCATTGTGCCAACTGGGTTGCGGGTTCGATTCCCGCCTCAGGCAAGTATTTATGCTTAGATATTTGTCTGTGGTCTGGTTGCTCTATTTTTTATAAGTATACTAGCGACCCGCCCCGGCTTCGCACGGCTATATTATGCATGTATTATACATATAAACCTTCCTCTTGAATCACTTTATCTATTAAAAAAACTGCATCAAAATCCGTTGCGTAGTTATAAATATTTAAGCATACAAAAGGATATAGGGACAGAGAAACCGACTTTGTTTTATACTATGTAGTGATATTTACAAAAGAAAAGTATATAAGTAGTATATCCGTTGTCTAAGTCTAGTTACTTAGCTTGGGGCTAGATGGCGATGTGTGGAATGTCCTGCAATATTTATTTATAATTATAAAATTAACGTTAACAGTCGAAGACAGCAGAGATTAGAACAAGAACAAGCGGACATTGAACACGAAATAAGGATAATACAATCGAGGCCGGCGGTAAACAGGATTGATTCTGATAAGGTAAACTTGTACTTTAACGTTATTTAGTTACCACTTTAGTCTATAAACTTATAAACCTTATAATACAACTAGCGACCCGCTCCGGCTTCGCACGGCTATATTATGCATGTATTATACATATAAACCTTCCTCTTGAATCACTCTATCTATTAAAAAAACCGCATCAAAATCCGTTGCGTAGTTTTAAAGATCTAAGCGTATAAAGGGAAATAGGGACGGCGAAAAGTGACTTTATTTTATACTATTAATACAATAACAATGTCACTACATAGTATAAAACAAAGTCGGTTTTTCTGTCCCTATATCCCTTTGTATGATTAAATCTTTAAAACTACGCAACGGATTTTGATGCGGTTTTTTTTAATAGATGGAGTGATTCAAGAAGGTTTATATGTATAATATAGCCGTGCGAAGCCGGGGCGGGTCGCTAGTTTATTATAAATCTATTAAGAGGAAAGGATACCGCTTTCCCCATACAAACGTAGTCGACTGTTTTCTCCCTGGATAATGAAACTAAAGCAAATATTTTTGGTGCATAAAACTTTTAAATGTCTTGCTCCTTTATTTTTTATTTTTTTAATCTTAATTTCTATGATAGAATATGAAAAAAAAACAAAAAATAGGGGCATAGTCATAGGTTTTATGGCACAAAAAGATTTGTGCTGTGTAATTATCCAGGGAGGAAACAGTCGACTATGTTTGTATGGAGAGAGCGCATGTACCCTTTCACCTTAAAATTAACTTAAATTGAATTAAAATTACATAAATAGAAATACATTAAATAAAAAGAAAACAAATTAAAAAAACATAACCATCTGCATTCTGCATGGCAAATAGCCAACCTCTGTATCAAAAACGAACTCGAGCAGTAGTCCAAACCGCTGTCTCTGAGCCGTCCGACCGTTTTACAGTTTTATTATTGATTGTTAAATATAAGTATTTTATTAATTTGTTTAATTATTTTGATTTGAATGAGTACCTACCTGATTAATTGTAGTGGAATAAGTATGTTTGAACTTTGTTATAAATAAATTATTTGTATATCTGTACCTACATATACTTATGTTGTGGTTTATTTGCGTATGTTATAAAAGGCGCGCGAAGAGCAGCTGGTGTCCCGGCTGGTGGAGATAGTCCGCATGCGTGACGAGCTGGTGCAGCAGATCGATGCGGAGAGACGGCGCGAGCGGCAGGAGGATCTCGCCATCGCAGCGTCTATAGCCAGTAAAAGAGGTAAAACTACATATAAGTTTGTAGATTTTTAGGGCCCCTTGAACTCTTATAAGATCACTCTCCTGTCCGTGTTTCACCACGGATTTTCTCAGGAGCGGGTGGACCTAGCAAGTTGAAAATACCAAAATACTAAGGTTTATTTATAGTCCCTATTAGTAGGTGTATAAAAACCAAGATCCTGAGTCAACACGATAAAACGATATGTGCTAGATTTTGTTTTAAATATGTACCCAAAGGGTAAAAACCCTACCCCCATATTACTAAGACTTTACTGTCCGCCCGTCCGTCTGTCTGTCACCAGGCTGGTATCTCATGAACCGTGATAGCTAGAGAGTTGAAATTTTCACAAATTATGTATTTATGTTGCCGCTAAAACAACAAATACTTAAAACAGAAAAATCTTCGAAATTCTTCGTCCTCGAGTACGACTCGAACTTGGCCGGTTTTTCTAATTTTCTTTTTTTTTACAGCACAAAGAAACAGCGACTCAAACACTTCAATGAAATCAGCAGAAGTATCGACCACACATAAAAAGAGCAGAGTAAAAGACAAAGTTAAAAAACAATTGAAAAAAGCTAAAAACACTTTGATATCTAAGAAAAAAGACGATTCCAGTGAGAAGAAAGAAGACAAAATTGAAAAGGAAAAAGACAAGAAATCTAAAAATTAGTAGTAAGACGAAATGAACGCTGATACATTCCGCTGAAGATATTAATTAGCATTTATAAAATATATATATATTTTTCAGTTTTTTACTAATTGCAATAATTTCACTTTTTACTAATTGAAATGTTTGGGGTAAAAAAAAGGATAGGGCTATCAGAGGACAAAACTGCACAACCACAGTAAAAATGTGAATAATTTATATGTAGAAAGAGATCATAAAGTTGACGGTGCATTTGTCGACTTTATATCACCATATACTGCAGTTTTATTGTAATAAATGTTGCATGATACATTTACACACAGCGGCATCTAGCCCCAAGCTAAGCAGCTATGCTTCTGTTATGGTGGCCAGATAACGGATTGAAATAAAAAGGTAATTTATTGGGTCACGAAACATTGCAATCAAAATACTATTAAAATTAAAACATTCAAGCGAGACATCGTTCCCAGAAGGCTGGCAACACAGATAGAATACTTATACAGGGTTATTGGAAATTATACTAGCAAGCCGTTGAGGGCTACTTCTGTGCACGTTAACAAACAACTTTTGTTCTACGACTTTTGGAAATTCGAAAAAAAAAATGAGCCCTCAACGGCTTGCTAGTATAATTTCCAATAACCCTGTATACTTTTCTTTTTTTGTTAATACAATCCTAAGCACCCATACATAAATATTTGTTTGAGGAATTGAACCCGCAACTTTTACGTCGCAGGCGGCTGTTCGCCTGCGCCACAGGCCTTCGTCACCATAATGATTTCTTTCTACAGAAAAAAATCACGCTTTGACAGCTATAACTTAGAAGACTGATTATGCTATTTTGTCCCCCGATAGAACATTTAATTTTGTTATAATAGTAGGATGTATATTTTTGCAGAGTATAAAGAATATTATTTGTTAATAATTTACTTGCATTACTTCAGATAATGCAAAAGGGTTATACGATTTTATTTATGATATTATTTTATTTTTGTATTAGATATTTCCAACGCTTATTTTATTAAATAAAACTGTTGTGTTTGTAGTATATCTATAATATTCTATTTAGTTACTTGAAAAGTTAACATAGCACTGAAACATAAAATATGTGCCAGATGTAGTTTATATAACTAGTAAGATCTGTTATAGGGACATTGCAGAAGCGATAAAAAACATAACGAGAATAATTAAAATTAGGTATGATTAACACTTAGTAATTTAGTCAATTTGTAATAGACAAAAACGCCGCTCCGTGGAGTTTTGTAATTTTTTACTTATTTGTCGATTTGAAGTGTCCCTATTATACCTTAATTTATTGTTATATTTATGCTTAAGAATTTCGAATTTGATATTAAGAGATAAGTCTAAATTTTAAGTAATTGTTTATTAATTTGCATTTGCAATAATACTTAACATAACTAACAAAGTGCAATTCACGATTTTGTTTTTGTTTATTGAGTACTTAATTAATTGATTAACTTGAATGATGCTTATAGTTAAGGCATGTTTATACAGTATTAATTTGGAATAACTACTAAATCGACTCTGCCTCTAAATAGCTTACTCCCAGTTATTGCTACTGGCGCGTGGCGCCGCCGCCGTGCCCACAAGAAAAACATTCCCAGATGAAATGATTAAATAAAATGACTTAATTTATACCTAAATCATAGCTGAACAAAATAAATACATTATGTAAAGACAGCCTTATCACACTGAACGATATTGCTGAAAATATTATTTCGATCAAGGATTTGAAAAGAAATAAAGGGATAAAAGTAGTGTGTTGTTCCAGGATTCGATGTATTATTACATGCCTATAAAGTTTTGTGTCAATCAGTTCAATACTAGAGGTAACAAGGTACTGGTAGTGTACCGGTAGTGTCGTAGGATTTTTTCCCCTTCTACCCTACTCGCCAGTAGTGTTAACATCTCCGTGCATATAATACCAGCTTAGTTAACCATTTGCTGTATAGAATAGTCGTTGGTCAGTAGGTACTAGGCAGTCAGAAGTCTGTAGAAGGTATAAAATCACACTTATAACGTTATCTCTCTCTTTCTTCAATTCGATCACGTAGTAAGTGTGATTTGTACCTTCTACTAACTTCTGATTGCCTAGTACTTTTTACAGACCAACAACGCCTATTTTACAGAGCAAATGGTTGACTAAGCTGGTATTATATGCACGGAGATGTTAACACTATTGGCCAGTAGTGTAGAAGGGAAAAAAAATTACCTACGACACTACCGGTAGTGTCGACTGGTAGTGCGGTGGGTAATAAATGACAAAGATCACACAAAAACTTTTGCATTTGAAATAGTGGGATAAATGCTTTATGATAATAACATATTGTGATAGACTAACTGGCTTTATTTAATTTTGATTGTGTTTGCAACATTGAAGCACAGGATTCAAATATTTAACCATAATATTTATAATTTGCACAAAATACCCACATTTTTGTATCAGGTAAGACTGCTTTTTTATTGTTATACCTACTAACATTTATTTTTCAAGTTAAAGTGCACTAAACAATGGCACAATAAATATTAATATTTACAAATGTGTTTTAGTTAGATTAATCCTCCTGAACCCTCATGCGAAAATACGCTCTCAAATATCAAATCGAAGAGCATCCAAACATCACTTTAGGATGCTACACGTGTGTGCAGCTAAATGGACTTACTTTTGGTCATGAGTCGATTCAGTTTCTCAGAAGAACCTACCCATATAATAACTTTAGGGGAGAGTTTTAAATATGAGTGATATGTTTAATATCTTTTCAGGCCTCATCCCATTTTATCATGTCTGTATCTCAATCAAATATCTATCACATCAGTATTATTTCCTGTTTCTAAATTTAATCAAAGTAATGTTTATATTTAAAATCAAGCTATCCTATTCTTATCGTCTACTTATTATCTCCTTAGGTAGAACGGTTCCCAAATGAACCAGTAACGTGAACGGTGAAGTGAACTACTTTTCACCTTTTCGACTTTCTCGCTCGGGCATTATTTCTTCCAGCGGATTGGCTGACCGAGTCTCGCTTTTGCTAGAAAATAAAATAATAAGCCAGGCGGTCGTTTTTGATAGTTTGGGAGGGCGCGGCAGCCCCTTTGAGATCAGTATGATAAAAATAAGTAAAAACTACATTTCAATTTAGCCATAAGAATTTATTACTTACACATTCTAAAGTTTAGAATATTTTTGGCTGTCAAAACGATTTTAGAGTTTCGTTTGTTCTATGTGGTTCAGTGAATATTCTAATTATGTGTACATTACAATCCTTTAGAACCACACAGTTTAGGAGATCACAATTTTGCAAAATAAAATGAAAAATGATTATTTGATTGCCTTTAAAAATCCTTATTTCTAATGAACAAATAAACATAATGATTAATATTATTTTATTACCTACACTTAAAAACAACTTAAAATCTCATGTTCTTGATTTTGTTACATAAAATTAAGTACAAATGTACATAAATCAATCACACACAAATTAGTTAAATCAATTGTTTTTCTATACTATGCAACATATAGTCTACATCATTTGAACACTATACAAAATTATATAAGTACCCTTATGTACAAAAAATATATTTAAAAACATTTTATTACTTCTTTTATTTTATCAGATCAGCAATTGGTGTATAAAACTGAATAATCAGGCACTTCTATATTGTACTACTATACACAAATATGTTTGTTTTACTAAAGTAAATATTATCGTTGATCTACCTTCTATCAGTGCCGTAGCTATGAAAAGACTAGGCGGTGTCTCGAGACCTATTTATCACCATATCATTTCTGCACTGAGACTATTTCATAACGTAGCGAAACAGCATAGGCGTTCATCGAGTTGCGGAAACTAGATAGACAACAAATACATGTGAAAAACACAAAAGATCCCATTGGGTCGAAGTGTTGCTGGCAATTTTGTCAGCCCCCATTATATAAGATAAATACATGTGAATGCAAAGTGCACCAAATCAATATGATTTTAAATAAATCACTGATACAATAATGCTACGAAAGACAGCTAGCACATGATACTTTACAGTAAAATGTAAGATTTATAATACCTATGCATTAAAGTTGTACTAACACAGATTATTTCTGATTTCGTGGGCACAAATACACAGAATACATTAAGGCGTGTTCTAGTCAAAATTATCATTATTATTTTTTAACTACATATTATCGATTTCTATACGTAAATTTGCTTGTTTGCCTTTCTCCAGTCTTTCCCGAAGATCATTAGGTTTACGCCCTTCAGACGAAGCAGGTTTACTAGACTTGGTTCTTGATAACATCTGCCTCAAGTCACTTTTTGAATTTGAGGTTGAGCTGTTTTGCTTGACATCCAATCTAGACCAAACGCTACTGGACTCTTTAGGTCTACTGTTAACTCTCTGCACTTTACTTGTTACAATATTATGCTCTGAATTGTCATCAGAAATGTCATCATTTGATTCCTCACTGTGGCTATCATTTTCAGGGGTAACTTTTTCACCTAAGCGAGATCGGATGCTAGTGTTACTTGGTTTGGTTTTATTATGAAATTTAAATTTATCTGACAACTTTGTTGGTTCTCTCTTTACATAATCACCATCAGAATTGACCACCTCTATAGATAAAGGTGCAAATTTCTCCTGAGGCCTTTTTTCCTCGACAATTTGTGATGCTTTCCTTTTTTTAATTTTGGATTCTTCATCATCAGCATGCATTCGCATTCTTGGTGTCTTTGATTTTGATTTCCATTCCGAGTCTGAACCACTGTCATCACTTTCATTGTCAACATGATGATTTCTCTTGCCGAGTCTCATTGCCAATTTTTTATTCCTTATTTGTATCGGTTTCCTGGGCTCTTCTTCTATTTCATCTTCATAGTCATTCTTTATTAATTTTCTTTGAAAGACTTCTTGATGATCGTAAACACCCCATGATTTACACAGATCCCCCCATGGATTTTTGCTGGCCGAATCCATAATTTGGTCAAAATATTCATCTTTCTTTTTGCTGTCAGGTACTTTTTTTAGTTTCCTCTTTTCTCCATATGTTGCAAAACGCATAAGTATTAAATCGTTTTTAGGATGGGGAATTCCTTCCCTCCAATGATGACTAGATTTCTCAGAAAGCATTTCTTTTAATTCTTTATCCTTTATTTCCCGAGAATGTAGTAACAAAGCTAAGGCTGCTGAAATGTGGTCCTGGCAAACAACATTACCTGAAATGAAAATGGACATAATGTTACTAAAATAACAGAATATTGTTCATCTAAAAAAAAAACAAAGGTCTAATCTAAGAAGTAAGAATTAAAATATTAATTATGAAGGTTTTTACTTACATGACAAATCATCTATCCACTCCAAAGACACAGGTTTGTAATCTTCTAGATATTCAAATATATCTTTAGTATTGAGACCTTCAACACCATTCAAGTAAATAGCATCAAAACGAAAATGTCTTTCATTACCACTTTCGATCCCAAAGTTGGCATACAACTCATCAATTTGATTCTGTGTGATAACTCTGTTTCCAGTAAGGTTTAATCCGAATCTCTTTGCCCTTTCTTCTATTTTGGCAGCATCTACTTTTTCCATCTGCTTAACTTCAAGTCCATCTTTCTCAGCCTTGAAGAGCTAAAAAAACACATAATAATAACATAAATAAATAAAAAATTCTTGTGTTGCGGTGTTAGTTGCCAAACTCTGTATGATGGTCTGTACGGTCTCAAAATGTATGAATTATTTTGTATATATTCGTTAGAATCAACCACTTTTTTCCTTTTATTTCCTTTATATATTTTTTTTGTAAATGGCGAAACAATATTTGCCGGGATAGCGGGATAGTATTTTATAAAATAACATTAAGCTATTAGAACAGCTCCTAGTACAGTGTTCAACCAAGTTACTAGTGCCACCACTACATTTTTTGTCAATTTTAGTGCACATGACTGACATCCCTTTGAACTTCTCACAGACAATTCTTTCTGGGGGGGACCCACCTTACCTGCAGTGGACGTCTAAAATGGCTAACCTTGACAATGATAGGGAAACTTACCACAGTAACTTTATCCTCAACCGTTGATGGTTTTGGAACCATATCAACATCTTCATCAACCAACATATTTTCATCGCTCATTTCTCCATCTTCACGTTCCATTTTGAACTAAAGTGTGTGTGGTTACCTGGTTCAAACCGATATCAAACACGCGTATAAATGATGTTATGAAAACAGTGCAACTCAAGATGCGATTAGTTTTTTTATACCTTTGTACTTCGGATTCGGATTGCACTTGTGGATTTAGATTATTGTACTAAAGGTGCACGTAACAAGGGACTATTTTATGTATTCCATTCACTGATTACTATAACAGCCCATTATAACAAGTACCACAAAAATCTACACAAAATCACAGGGGAGTGACGCCATCTTGGATGAAGCAAGTTTTTTTTGACATTGACAACAATACGATTTGACAGCTAGTGTTGCTAATGTAAAAAATTAATCATTACTACTAAACAGTTTTGGAGCTATATGGTGGGTCTGCAATTCAATTTCTCGGTAAATAGTCTAGTTTTCAAGTCAAAAACTGAAAATAATTGCTCCCTTACTTGGATAGTTTTTTACAGTCTAATGAACATTTTGTTTGATTCGAAATATCATAAAAAAAACAATCTTAGCTAAAATTCAATGTTTTAATGTATAGTGACAAAGACAACATACTTGCAAAATTGTTTGAGAGCTGTTCAAAATTATTCTGCTGAGAACTTAATATTAATTAATTACAAACTTAATTCTATGGGCTTGATTACTAATTAATCATTGAAAAAATACATATTACTTCAAATTAAGCAATCACATTGATCAATATACTGGCCTTCTGCGTATTTTTAAGGCCAGTAGTTCACATTAAAGTTATAGGTCGGACAATGAATCATGGCCCCCATTGGAAATTGGTGGGGATGGTCTGCGCATGTACAATCGCGGACAGAATTATGAAACCAAATCCTCCATTTAATATTTTGCCCAAACCGAAAAACATTCCTTAAAATTAGAAAATTAAGCAATGTATTGTACCGGAACTACAATGACATTGAATTTTAATGTATTAGGTTATCCAATTTTTCAATTTAGACTCAGGCAAAGGGTTTTTGAAGTGAAAACTTCTTATGGCGCGTTGGGCACTTTTGTGGGTGAGCATTTTCAGCCGTTCTACAGTTTTTTGTGTGCGGCAGTACTTGACGACTAAATACGTGCGGAAGCGGGACAGAGCGCGGCTAGAGACGTGTGTGCGGATCAGAGAGAGATGGTGTGAGTAACTGACCCTCCCTTCACTCCTGTCCCCCCGCCAAACGGACCTAAAAATTGAGTTCTGCGCATACCTCTTCCACTTTCCGTTGGGGGCCATGATTCATTGTGCGACCTATACTAATGTTACCATAAGTATACACAAAGATAGTCTTAACACAAGTAAGTACATTCAGTTTACAAGTTACTGAACAAAACCTTATGAATAGCAGATATATCAGGTTCTACATTAGAATTGGTGCTGTACAGAGCTGGCTTCGAACTATTTCTGTAAGAAAAGTAGTTTTTTTATTTTATTTGAATAGGGACATACATACATCTAAAAACGTCATAGAAAATCAGAGTCTATGGCCAATTTTAAACCCCTGATAAGTTTAAGAGTAAACATATTCATACTATAAACGGCGCAATTGGATTAGAAACTTTCAAACAATTTTTGAAATCTTTGAAATTTTTGGAATCGAAATTTTTAAAAAATTACTAAATATTTTTTTACCTTTGCAAAGCTGCAGTGGCGCTCGGGGTGCGCGGTGTAACAAGTAGACAGTTCATGGGCTGCCCATCCAACTGTCTGTTATGGTAGAGTTCCACCGCCTTCTGGGCATACTCTTGCGTCTTGTAGAGTACTTCAGCGGTACCTGGCCGGACTAGGCGCGACTCTAACATGCCTCCGATGTCACCAAATAATTCCTGAACACAATTTTATTACTGCAAATATTGCTAAAATAAAGCTCGTAATTTAATATTGCAAAGTCGTAATAAAAATTCTTTATTCATTTGGAACCATACAATTTGCATGAAACGTCTTTAAAACTAAGTAAGGATGTGTGAGATGAGAAGGCACAAGAAACTCATGAGCTTTTTTTTTTGATCATGCTTACAGTCAAGATTACAAATTTTTGAAAGTATAATTTGAAATGGAGCAATTAAAGTCCATCCATGGGTTCTTATCATTAAGGTACGACAAAGTATCATAATAACTCGTGATGAAATCCAGAAGCGGCTTTTAGGTTAATAAGATTATACTTTCATTGTCATGAGAAACCTGATTTGCTCTAGAATTCACCATGATTCAAAAGCATATAATAATGTAAGGGCCAAAGATCAATATTTCTTATTTCAAGGCTCCTTTACCTCAATGTCACCTCCAGTGACAGTGTTTCTCAAATTGCTGACGATAACGCGGTATTCGAGCGCAGACTTCTCAGTTTTCTTAACGATTTGATCACTTCTCAGCGCTGCCATTGGACGTTTCTTGAGAATGGATGGCGGTCGCGGCGGGCTCGTTTCTCTTTCTCTCTCTGATATTGCTGACCTGCAATTTAACAACGAAAATATTATGTTCAATAGAAATAATGATATAGACTATATTATTAATCTAAAGTAATAGGGAACAATCCATGTTGGTTTGTATAGTACTGAGTTATAAAACTACCCTCTAATATTTATATTTGTAACTAGGAGCGCTCCGCGGTTTTAACCAAAAAAGTAGCCAATGTTACTCCCAATTAATCAATGGATCCTCATACCAAGTTTTATAAAAATCGGTCCAGTAGTTTCACAGCTTATTCAGGCCAACATGACTTGAAATGTCTTTAACAGTTTTGTTTTCTCACCTGTAGCTGTGGCTTGATCGGCTTGTATTAATATCATTATTATGAGCAATTATTTTCAATTGGAGACTAGCTTTCCTGTTAAGCAGAGCCTTGGGGGTTGGATACTCCTCGCCCATCGGATCATCAAGCACTTCAATATCGTTTTCAACTGTTCTCAGAATTGGTTTTGGTCTTGGTATAGGCCTTTCTGCTGTGTAATGGAAAACATGTTATTAGAGGTATGGCAAAAGAACCAAAAAGTAACTCAAAACTATTAAGCTTTTGGTCAAACAAGTTATTATTTTATTCAACCATTTTAAGTTCAGCAAGATGTCACACTTATAAACAGAAGCACATTATTACAACTATTCTTTTTTGTATTGATGGTTAAAGCAATAAGCTTGATAGCAATAAACAAACAGTATTTAATCTCTTTACAATAAGGGCTGGGGCTGACTAGATTTGTTTTTTTTTTCAAAACTAGTACCAAATGAAGTCCAGTAGTTTTTGCGTGAAGGAGTAATAAACATAGAATAGAATATAATTTATTTGAACAAACACACGACATAGTATATGAGACAAACACACACACATACTAACTAACACACAAACTTTCACATTTATAATTCTAGTAGGAGTAGGATAGGATTATACTAAATACATTTTACTATCATCTGTCATCTAATAGCTATAAAATAAAGGCTTAATGGAACTTGACTCTTTTTTGTGAGCTCCATTCAATTTAAAAATACTGACCATGTCTCTTATTTCCAACAGATCTTGTTTCAGAATACTTCTTGGTAATTAACGGACGTCTGTTAAAGTTTCTACCGGTGACTGGCTGATACATTACTTGTCTGGATGGGTCAATAAATACTGAAATTACAAAATTACACTAATTAATTACACTTTTTCACACTAATTACTTATTCTATTTGTAGGTTAAGGTGAAAGGGTACCTGCGCTTTCTCCATACAAACATAGTCGACTCTTTCCTCCCTGGATAATGACACTAGCACAATATTTGCTCTAGTGTCATTATCCAGGGAGAAAACAGTCTACTACGTTTGTATGGAGAGAGCCCCCGGTACCCTTTCTCTTAAGTACAGGGTAAAGTGCTTATTGGTGGAGGGAAAATATTTATTAAAATGTTCTTTTTAGGGATAATACAAATATATTTATTGAAACTCATTTTACATAATAAACTAAGCACTAAATAATAATGTTTTAAATTAAATACTATTTACCTGGTTCCTTGGGTTGCATAGTCCGGATATAATTAGCACGATTGGGGAATACAGGTCTCAACTGTCCTTGTATTTTCGACATCTGAAAAGGATTCAATTTAATGGAAGGTACCCCAAAATTAAAGAATAAGTTGTAGTTGTATATAGGCTATTTTCCAAAATGAAACCTCTTTCGTTTCGTTGGATGCATGAGGATGGAGCGGAGACTTGCCCAGCATCTACACAACCTACTCAGCTTAGTTGACCATGTCCAGAGGAACGAACTTGTCAATATTTCTGGATTTCATCACGATGTTTTCCTTCACCATAAGAGCAATGTCAATTATTGCACATTATTTTTCGCAGACAACAGTACAGACGACAGACGTAACTCTTGGCATACACCACATGCATCTCTGATTTCCCTATTTTTAGTTGATTGAATCCGGCGTTACTTTTCGGAACTCCATAATATCTGTAATGGTTGTCTAGGCTCGGAGCTAAAAACTAAATATTAATATTACAGATTTCCCTATTTTTTCTAACTAATGAATAAATTAAATTTGACCCTCTAAAACTTAAAAGAATAAACAATAAATCTCAAAGGTGTGTACATAGAATAGCTGATATAAAACAGAAGAATCACTACATAGTATAAAATAAAGTCACTTTTCGCAATCCCTATATTCCTATGTCCCTTTGTAAAGATCTAATCTTTAAAACTATGCAACGGATTTTGATGCGGTTTTTGAAGTGAAAACTTCTTATGTCGCGTTGGGCACTTTTGTGGGTGAGCATTTTCAGCCGTTCTCGCGACAGACGACAGATTTTCTCGCAACAGATGAGATTTTACACAGATATACAGTTTTTTAATTTGGCTGTGAGTGTATTAAGACGTACATATGGTATTTTTTCCGGACGACTATTGACGGACGACAAATGTCGGACGACTATTGTTTTTAATAGATAGAGTGAGTGAGAGTGATAGAGTGATTCAAGAGGAAGGTTTATATGTATAATACATGCATAATATAAGCAATAAATATCAAACCTTAGTTTATGAGATAAAAATGATTGCTTTAGAGCCATTAATAATTTAAAGAATTTTTTGTTTAGCATTTTTATGTCTTGTCTTAGTCTAAGTAAGCACCAGCCACATCTATGTATTAAATGGAAAACGCTTGTCCAGAACCTACACCACACTGTTGGCTAAGTCGACCATGATGAGAGGAAAGAACTTGTGAATAGAGACATCCCTCAACTAGCAGACAGATGACGCTGCTTGGAAAATGTATGAATCTGCCAGTTAACTGTCACGTTATTCACGAAGTAAATAGGGGAATGGCCGATGATCCTATATTAGCCAATAGAGAGGCCATTACTAAAGTTGAAGTTAAATAGCAGAATACATTTGTATAGTGAGCACTGTTATGATACCGACATAAAACTTATAACATACCCGTTCCAATCTGAGTTTCTCTAGTTTCAGTCTTGCATCCTTCTTTTTAGCCAGTTCGGATAGTTTTTCCCTTGCATCAGTTATTTGTGTTCTCTTTTTCGATATTATTTTATTTCTAGCGTCGGTTATTCCTATTTTCTTCTTAGCTGAAGCCGGGCCCATCTTTTTGTTCTGAATTTGATTTGGGTTCTTTTTCGGCGGCTGTGTCGCAGGTAGTTTGGGATTAGTTTTTCTGTAAACCGTTGAATTTCATTCATTAATACATTGGGATAAAAAAACATTAAAATATTAAAGACAGCACGTAAAGTTTGTTATTTACCTGGGATTCTCCTTTTTCTTCTTCTTGATGATTTCGTCCAAACTCATGTCGATCATCGAAGCCATTTTTTTTAGATGTTTCACGAATTTTATAGCACGGGAAAACCGAAAAAGTTTTAATAGTTGGGTTAACACGTTCTTTACTATTCAAGCCTAGCCTTCTTGAGTACAATTTGTTATTTTTTTCCAAATAAATTCACACAACGTTCGGCCATCCCACAATTTCCAAAACAACCACAGAATATAGAATGAAGAATATTATTTAAGCAAACAAAGCAAACAAATCAAACAATATATTATCTGTCTACCGGATAGAACGAATAATAAAAACAAAATTCGTAGATTGCCATTGCAAAAAATTGGTGCCCTTTGCCCACATTGGCCACCCACTGGCCAAAAATCTGGGCTCAATCAAGGGGACTTTGTGGATTACTTTCTATGCTTAAATATAGGTAACGCATGCTAAGCGCTAAATACGACTTCGACAATCGCGTTTTATATAATAAAATAAAATTATTTAAAATCTTATATCTTTATCACAATGCACCTTTGCACTGACAAACTGACAAGCACATTGACGGACGCGAATCGCATCGGACATCCCTAGTTTTATCATAATCTGTTCAATTATTCGTTCAATTGTTCATTCATTTTGAAATTGGCGTGGCGTGCATCGGTGCATGTTCGTTTCGTGAATTTTTGAAAAAAATCTTGATTTTTGCAAAACCATGGGTGATCGTAAGTACAAATTTACTAAACATACATCTCAGCCACATTATGATCATGTTTTAGTATAATTTTCGTTGTTTGCAGCCTACTCAGGTGGTGACTACAGCGGCGGGGGCTACGCCGCTCAATACTCAGTGCCGCCACCGACAATGGCTTCTGGCGATAATAATTACGGAAGCAGCGGACAAGGTGCGTTTAATTTACCTTGCGATAGTATAAATTGAAATTAAAAGACCTCAATAAAATGAGTCCTATTACTCATAGGACTCATTTTATAGAATTTTATTACTGCGCCCCGCACCGAATTTGATCTCGTGGTAATTTCGGAAAATCTCACCGTTGAATAACTATAAAAAAATTCAATTGTTTTTGTCCTAGGACTAGCTGTGATTAGTTATTTTTATTACTGGTCATATGCACCAAATTGTCTCCTTCGTTTTCGGTGTTATTCTCCCACACTCGACATTGGCAAATCCACGGCGTTATTATTAGCCAGTAGAGAGGCCATTACTAAAGTTGAAGTTGAAGCTGAATTGTAATTTTATTTTAGCAGCTGCATCATACGGGGGCAATCAGGGTGGGAACAGCTACGGACAGAGTTACGGCGGTAGTGGCAATAGTAGCTACGGCGGGGGTGGGACCGGAGGCGGAGGTGGCGGCTATGATCGCAATAATGGAGGCGGCGGCGGAGGCTACAACTCAAGTGGAAGCGATCGAGGAGGAAGTAATTATGGGGGCGATCGGGGGGGCAACAACTACGGTGGTGATCGTGGGGGTAGTAACTTTGGAAGCGATCGAGGAAGCAGCTACGGCGGAGACCGAGGAGGGTATGGCGGTGACAGACCAAGTTACAATAGAGATGGTGGAAATAGAGACGGAGGATATGGGTAAGTTCTCTCGTATTTATGTCATATTTTGCTATATAACAGGTTTAACTTAAATACAATAATGGCTGATCGCACTTTAGATACATTTTAATTCAATTTCTTCTTTATGGCCTTCTGCTGACACGATGTGCAATTTCGGCCAGTATCACATGGAAAAATCATTAATTTCGCTCTGCGAAAATATACAGACTATCCCTATATCATACTATGCGAGCATGTGTACAGGGGCCCTATTTTGCATTAATGGATTTACAATTGTCATTATATCGAGATTTTGACTATTTTTGGTATTCTGCTATAGTTTTTATAACATTGCAATACAATCACTATGCAGTCTCAATGGTATTGTAATAGATACAGGACATTTCACACATCGCCATCTAGCCCCAAGCTAAGTAACTAGACTTGTGTTAGATACGTCGCTGGTGTTGCCTTGGAACTTGGTATATGTTGCTAAGCTATATACCATTTTGACAACTATCGAGATTCCATTGAGCCACGATTCTAGAGTAGAATACCAAAGTGAGTCAGTAGTGCATCAGTGGTATTTCGATAGAATAGTTAACAGTAGGAGAATACCAATTTGTATGAATGTAATGTCATATTTTTGACATAAAATGTCTATTACGATTCTACCGACACTCTATTGAAATACAATTTTATTGTGCTAGCAGACTAAGGCCCCTGACTGAGCGCTCCTAAATTGAAATTTGAAAATTAAATAAAACATCATGGGATACGATACCGCCTGTTTTAGGGAGAAACACTATTACCTATCATATGTTTACTTACGATAAAAAAAAACTAAAGTGCGATCAGTATTACAATTGTTTAAATTCAGTGCATAGTTTAAACTAAATATTTAATGAGGGTTAACAGTTTATTATCATGTTTTCAATGCACAGAATTTAGATAAATGTGAGGACTATGTCAAAATGTGTCTTCAATATATGAAATCATCTTACATCAACAAGAATTTAGTTGTTATAAATCTGCAATAGGTAAATGTATTTGATAAGTAACTACTAAAAAATTATTTGTGGGTATACTGTTTTACAAATAGAGATTTTGAAGGAATGCATAAAGTTGCTTTGAGGTGAAATTGTACATTATTTGGGTCATTTAAGTTTATTGCTGCTGAAAACTACAATTTTTAATTAGTCTACAAGTTGGTGTTTTCAAGAGGTCAAAAGGACAACATATTGCAACAATTTTAGTCAACATAATCTACAGAAAGTGGTCTAGTCTACAGGTAATTTGGGTAACATAATTGTAGCAAAGAAATGACTTCTTCATACAAGGTTGCGTTCAAATGGAATAATAGGTTTAAATCAATAATACACACACATACATCTGTGTATTGATAATAATCTGAGGCAATATGGTCATCAAATAATTAGGTACATGAGTATTGGTCTCCATAACAAAGGATCATCAAATTATGGGTTATAATTCAACATCACAAACATTACATAGTCACTCTACAATGAACAAAAAAATATCGTTTTGTATGTGTACTGGTTTTCAAAACTATGATTTCATTTAAAGAAAAATGTATGAAACCAAAAGTTGTTAAACATTCTTTGTTACCTCAAGGCAAAGGGATTAAGAGCAGTCGTACATTTGTTGATATGTTTAACAACTGTTGGTCATTGCTTTCTAAGTACATGATTGTCTGCATTAAATTAGACATTTTAGTGGACACTCCATTAGTCAGATCTTAGGTGATTTTATTTGTAGACATTTTTGAAAATTGTTGTAGAATTTTATCTGAAAGTTTTACTTACATAGTGAAAGTGTCAAGTGCATCATAAATTCATATTTCAATCAACATAACTTTCTACTGTATGTTATAATTGCAATTTGATGTAATTTCCAAGTAATTTAAGACCTCTGTGACAAAATTATTAGAATACCTTTTAACAAGATTTTCAAAAATGTCTAACAAGATTAAAAAATATATTATTTTCATATGAATGCATGTCTCCGACAACGTTCAATCTACTGCAATAATGTGTTCCAAAAATTGTTCTAAGATTTTCAAGGTATCAAGGTTAATCATAATGGTAAAGAAACGGATTCATCAATGGACTAAGGTCACGTAGAGTGTACCTAGGTGTGAAACAATCTGCGTGCTACAAACAGAGTATCCCCAGCCTGCCGAGTGTACTAAACGCTGTTCTTATTGTTTTAGTGGCGGCGGCAGGGGGGGTGGTTTTAACAAAGGTAAAGCTCCTCGCTTAGCGAGCGGTGCTGTTGTCATTTATTACTTTGTATATATCTAAGGGCTGCCAAACCTGTTATTTACTGGTAATCCAACTGCAAGCTAGCACTGTCGGCTGCGACTTGAGACAAACTGAAATAGCGTGCCATTTCGTTCTCTCGCGAACGTGATTGACGCTATCTCCGGCTAACGCACGAGTCGCAGACTATTGTGCTCATCTTGCTGATCGACTGTTAACAACATCTTATTTTCACTTATTAACGGTTACATTTGCTAGGTAGTTACAATTATATTAAGCGATCAGCGTAATGCTTCTGGAGTTTAAGATAATCAATAGATTTCTGGGTTTTGATGTCAATTTCAAGATAACGTCTACATATGCGACACTGAGTTACGTTTTAAAATCGTCTTACATGTGAAGAACCGAATCGACGTGCATAGAATTGTCAAAGGGTGTAACATCACGAGAGGACAAAAGCCTGTGGATTCATTGTTAGCAGCCAGTTATGTGTTACTGATATTGGTTTCATACGGGTATATCTAGGTTGATACAGAGTAACTGGTGCCCACAAGGATTATAACGAACATGGTATTTGTCTTCGGAATGTCTAGCACAGAAAGCCGTGACTCGCGCGAGATAGCTAGACAAACGTACAGCATCACTTTTCCGTTACTGCTTTTCCGTGCAAATGAACAAGATATGCGTTGTCTCAAGCTGTCGCGCAAGCTACGGTCTACTACGCTGGGTATGCGAATAAGGATAGATTAATTGTCTACTACTTCTACACATTCATAGATATTTAATTCGTCAAAAGTGCAACTAATTTGCGTATTATTTTCCTTGGAACCAGAAACACTGTATATCGTTTTGGCAGCCCTATGGTTGAAATCATGTTACTTGCGTTATTTGATCAGGATCTTAGGAACCAAATCGTCTTAGCTAAAAGGTTACTTCAATGTCAAATATGCCGTGTTGACGGTAATGGTTTAATATCATCGAATGGTTTTTGGTAAATGTGAAATCCCACATGGAAAAGTGTAATGGGATAAACATGGGTGTAATTTTAGAGATTTAATTATTGGTGTTTTCTTCGTTAAAGCATGGATAACGGATTTCGTAACACGAGTATTACGTTAAAGTAAAAGAAACGGTGTGGTAATCTTAAAAAAAAAATGTAATAAGAAATGGGAAACTTTATATTGGTAAATTTTCAACAGATTAATCAGGGTTTATTTGTTAGAAGATTGAATAGGAAATTTTTTGTGTTTCCGTTTAATGACCATTTTTTCCTTTAGGTGGCGGCGGAGGAGGATACGGCGGAGACCGCGGCGGAGGCAGTGGGGGTGATATGGTCACTCAAGAGGATACCGTCTTCATTCAAGGCATGAACCCATCTACAACTGAAGACGAATTGTGTCAACATTTCGGAGCCATCGGTATTATCAAGGTACAATCTATACTAATATTATAAAGCTGAAGAGTTTGTTTGTTTGTTTGTTTGAACGCGCTAATCTCAGGAACTGCTGGTTCGAATTGAAAAATTCTTTTTGTGTTGGATAGTCCATTTATCGAAGAAGGTTATAGGCTACTTCTTATCCCGATATTCCCACGGGATCGGGAGTTACGCGGGTGAAACCGCGGAGCGCAGCTAGTTCAGAATAATTCTTTATATTATACAATTTTAACTTTAAGACAAAATATATTTAAAGATTTTTTTAATTACAGACCGACAAAAAAACGCAAAGACCGAAAGTTTGGATGTACAAGGATAAAGCGACCGGCGAGCCGAAGGGCGAAGCGACGGTTACTTACGAAGATTCCAACGCTGCCTCCTCCGCCATTCAATGGTTCGACGGGAAAGAGTTCAACGGAAATACTATCAAAGTATCGTTGGCTCAGAGACAGAATACATGGGCGGGTGGGAAAGGAGGCGCGGGCGGCGGCGGTGGCGGTGGAGGGGGTGGGTTCCGAGGAGGTCGCGGGGGCGGCGGGGGTCGTGGGGGCGGAGGGGGGAGCCGGGGCGGAGGCGGTGGGGGCGGCGGTGGTGGTGGGGGGCCGCCTTCTGGCAACCGGGAAGGTGACTGGAGGTGTTCCAACCCCTCCTGTGGCAACACGAACTTCTCTTGGAGAACATCTTGCAACAGGTAATAGACACAGACATGAGACACCGGTCGCGAGTTCGAGCCTTCAGCGCGCGCGTTTTCGTGTTTTGTTATGTTACATACACATGCGTACACAGTGGGCATTCTGTCAGTAGCTCACGGTCAATCAGGCCGTGAGTATGCTCGAACGCAACACGCGAACGCTTCTGACTAGTCTTACTCTAAACTGCATGAGTCTCACATTATAACAACACATTATGACAACCCAGTTGGCACAATGGTCACCCTGCTGGACTGCCAAACACAGGGTTGCGGGTTTGATTCCCGCCACGGACAAGTATTTATGCTTAGATATTTGTCTGTGGTCTGGTTGTTTATATGTATTATAAGTAAGTAACAAAAGAAATGTATATAAGTAGTATATCCGTTGTTTAGCACCCATAATACATGTCTAGTTACTTAGCTTGTGGTTAGATGGCGATGTGTGGAGTGTCCTACCATATTTATATTTATTTATTTTATAATCAGGCCGTGAGTTTGCTCGAACGCAACGCTCGAACGCAACACGCGAACGCTTCTGACCAGTCTTACTCTAAACTGCACGAGTCTCACATTATAAGCATTAACATTATTATACTGTGGTTTCCAGATGTAATGAGGAAAAGCCTGGCGGCGCCGGCGGTGGCGGTGGCGGTGCTCCGGGCGGCGGCGGCCGTGGAGGCGGAGGGCGCGGGGGACGAGGCGGAGGTCGCGGGGGCGGTGGGGACCGCGGCTGGGGCGGACGCGGTGGTGATCGCGGGGGCGACCGGGGTGGGGACCGGGGAGGTGACAGGGGTGGGGATCGACGCGGGTACGGCGGAGGTGGAGGCGGCGATCGGAACAGCGGGGGCGGCGGCGCCATGAGGGGTGATAGGTAATATATACACACTTTTTCATATCCTACTAATCATTTTGTGTGTATGTGCGTTTGTTTGTTACTGCTTTACGCAAAAACTATAGGTAATACACACTTCTTCATATCCTACTAATCATTTTGTGTGTATGTGCGTTTGTTTGTTACTGCTTCATGCAAAAACTATAGGTAATACACACTTCTTCATATCCTACTAATCATTTTGTGTGTATGTGCGTTTGTTTGTTACTGCTTCATGCAAAAACTACTGAATCAATTGCATTGAAACTTGGTATGTAGCTAGAGACTGGATTAACACATAGGCTACTTTTTATCCCGATATTCCTACGGGATCGGGACTTACGCCGGTGAAACCGCGGGGTGCAGCTGGTAACAGTGGTAAAATAATTCATCCATCACCATACACTTGCCACTTAAACGGGTATATGTGACATTACCATCACCACATCACCAAATAATGCCATCGGTTTCATTATGCTGTAAATGCCACTAGAATGCTTATGTAAATTTTTCATTTCTTTTCAGTGGCCGAGATCGACAGAGACCATATTAAGTAATGTAGTTGATAAGTACCTAGATTTAATGTTGTGAGGTTTACTTTATTTGACTGAACCCCTAGCCTATGGAATAATCTGTTCCAAACGTCTCGTCGATTAATGCTATTGTAGAATAATTATGTATGTAAATGCTAGTTGTCCCGTTTACTTGAATTATTTGCTTTATAGTGGCGTAGGCGTAACTATTGTAATAAACTTAGTAGACGAGACGTAATTGTAATTTGATCAATTAAACTGTCTACATAGCTTTGTTGGGTAATTTGTGTAAGCAAATACATTATTTTCATAATATTGACTATAGAACTGTTAAAAATAACAAAACCTTGCATTTTCATTTTTCCAACATTTTTCGTAAAAATGAATGAGATTGTGTATGTATCAAATACTTGGTATGTAATTAAGTGTAATAAATTTTAAATGTAAGTTAATTTAATGTTTTATTTCTTTAAAATCCCTCAGCGTTAGTTAGTAAAGATCTATAGAAAGTACTTAAAACTATATTTCTATTAGGTATCGCAGAATGTTTCCCAAGAAATTGGAATAAAACAATAAATAGAATTAAGTACTATTTTATTTACAACAAAATGCTAATTGAAAACTGCGTGCGTTACTCTGGCAGATCCACGAAAACTTAATGACTATGCCATTCGTCGGTAATTACTCTCAAAGTAAAAATTGTTCGGGACTTAATTCTGACAGTCAAATACATGAATAATTTAATAGTTATGTGTAACGTGGTTCTGCCAGAGTATCGCACGCTTGAAAACTTTGGTCTATATAAATAATATCTCTAGCTTGTGGATTGCTACTATTCAATATGTACATACACTAAGGTGACGCAGACGAATGACTTTTGTCCGTCAAAAATGTACTAAGCCATACAATCGATGAAATAAAGAGACATCAAAAATTGTAGGTAGGTACTTAAAAAGAGTAACACGGATACCGAGCAACCAACTACATCTCGCAAATATTATCGGAAACATCATTCATTACCCACCGCAGTACCAGTCGACACTACCGGTAGTGTCGTAGGGATTCTTTTCCCTTCTACACTACTCCCCAGTAGTGTTAACATCTCCGTGCATATAAATACCAGCTTAGTCAATCATTTGCTGTATAGAATAGTCTTTGGTCTGTAAAAAGTACTAGGCAATCAGAAGTCAGTAGAAGGTATAAAATCACACGTATTACGTTATCTCTCTCTTTCTTCAATTTTTTCTCTTTCCTGTATCGTGTAAATTGTTTCCTATCTCTTTCTTCAACTGCTCTCTTTCCGTTACCGTGTAAATTGTTTGATAGTAATTTGGTCTGTAAGTACCAGGCAATCAGAACTCAGTAGAGGGTATCCAATAAAAAAAACGTGTGGCACTCGGGGACTGCCGCGTTAAAGCTATTGCATACGACACTGCCGCCGGTAGTGCGGTGGGTAATGAATGGGAAACATCGGAATTTTGCTTTACCTGTTCCAATAAAATAATAGAAACAAATCTGGTTAGGTCTAGTGCGGCATGGATTATAACAATAAACGTGAGTCAAGTAAGCGCTTTCCAAGGTCTGACGACTTCAACGCAATTAGAACTTTATTTAATATGGCGTAACATTAGATCTTCCTTGGTCACATTTATTATTGTACCTACTAATAAATCCTTACATCTGTCTGTATCATAAATATACAGGCTTGTTGATTCTATGTCTAAGGTCTGTATCATCAATTTTTGACATAAAAAAGTCTCAAGTCTGCGAAGGCTTAAAAGTTTGGGCAGTGTAAATCTATCGTTTCTGGAAGCTGAATACTTTGATGAGCAGAAGTCCTACAACAGTTGCAGCAGCGACGCCGATGCCGGCTTTCCACCATGAAGAGTTCTCGCCTGTTAGACTCGCGAAATGCTTCAAGTGCCTGTAGGAAAAAAACATTAGAATATTTTCAACTCAATTTTAATTTTGCATAGCCACTCGGCCGCGAGGATGATCACTTGTAACAAAACCCATCAATCTGGAGCTCGATTTTTAAATCGCTCGTGTAACATAGTATCGTCGTATACGCCTATAATACATGCTTCCAAGACGCATGACACCAATTTTCTGTATGTTTGAAACGTTCGTCTTCGGTGTTGCCATTGAAATGTATTTTATTCGTTGTACGCAGTAAATTGACAACCGAAATAATCCCAATATTTTTCAAGGATCGTTTCCGAATGTTTGACTATGATTGTTTGACGTTTATTCTACCACTCGCTTGTCCGCGACGAGTGATGGAGACCACTCGTTACGATCGAGCGATTCAAAACAGCAAATTAAAAAAAATTATCGAGCGCTCGACGCGGGGCGAACGATTCAAAAGTAGAGCCCCAGGACGCTGCACGTTGATTGGTGCATTTTACGATCACATGATCATCCACGTGGCCGATTCGCCATCAAAAGTTTCCACGTGCATTTTTAGATTTAACTCTACGGGTTTACGGTGTAGTACGTCTACTATATACTTTTAGTTGCACGGTGTTGTGAAAAAGCGTTACAAAAGGTATTACAATGTTACTGACCTGTGCTTGCTGAATAAAATCCAAGCAGCTTGAAATTGACTGACAAAAACAGTTAAAATAACAATAGGTATTAAAAACGTTTGATGTAGTTATGGAATAATTTTCATTAAAATTTGCTAGTACATTTAAAAAAAAATCATTTTATTTTAACAAGTTCAAAATGGCTCTTTGACTTTGACTCGAAAACTATTTGTTTTTTTTTCAATATTTTATCAAGTACCTATGATGCAACACATACCGCGGCTATTGTTCTGTCAATTTTTTTATAGTACAAAATTAAGAAAGATTCAGAAAATTAAAATTATCTGGACATTTTTAAGCTAAGTATCTATCGAGGCTTAGGTATGGATTTAATTTAACAATGAAAGTACAATACTTATATGATTAGAAGTTACGTGCCAATTAAAACAGAGACATGCTTTTACTTGCAGCCACGTGGTGTTAGCTACAAGCTTAATTTCATAGATAAATGAAATAACAAATAGAGGACCAAGCTTCTAGCAAGAAACTTTTACATACTCTAGAAAAACCATTTCTAACAGCAAACCTAACCCAAAAAAGACTGCGAATCACACGACATCTCGAGATAACGTTGTCGGCTTGTACCAAGAACGCTTGAAGTTTTGACGTGACAACGTTTTATAAATTGGTTTGCCGGGTGACACTTCAAGAAACTGCGTTACGCTCCGCTGACGTTATGCGCTCACAATGAGAGCGAGTGAGAGGCACGCGGGCATGGTTAGCCCGCCTAAGAGCGAGAGAGACAGACATAAAAAGTGAAAGGCACGCGTCCCTTCCACTCGAGCACAGTTGTTGTCACGTAAAACTTTCGCCCGTATACCGACTTTACAGGCAACCAGTTTTTTGAAATTCAGAAACATTCAAATAATTGAGTTTACTTTTAACCCCCGACGCAAAAACGACGGGGTGTTATAAGTTTGACGTGTCTGTGTTTATTTAATTTATTTATTATTCTTGACATGTAATGATTAATTACCAATAAATGAGTATTGTGTATTGAGTATTTTAATAGAGAACATGGTTTGAGAATACCACAAGATGAAAATAGAGGGGCTGTAATATCCCATTATAGTCACAGAAAATAACCGCCATGCTATCTCGCTTTGTCACGAGGTATTAAAGCGCTCTAAAAGACGCTGTCCTATAGGCCATCACACGACCGCATCGCGCGACCGATGCGGCCTAAATACTATGAAAAGCGCTATCGTACGACCATTTTGACAGGATCGTGCGACCATTTTGACAGGGTCATGCGACCATTTTGATAGGATCGTGCGACCATTTTGACAGGATCGTGCGACCATTTTGACAGCATCGTGCGACTATTTTGACAGGATCGTGCGACCATTTTGACAGAATCGTACGACTATTTTGACAGGATCGTGTGACCATTTTGACAGGATCGTACTACTATTTTGACAGGAACGTGCGACCATTTTGACAAGATTGTGCGACCATGTTGACAGGATCGTGCGACCATTTAGACAGGATCGTGCGACTATTTTGACAGGGTCATGAGACCATTTTCATTGCATTTAGGCCGCATCAGTCGCGCGACGCGGTCGTGCGATAGCTTATTATGACAGCGCCTTAAACAAACTCGCCTAAGTTATATTAGTTATTATGATTCCACGACTACATCAAGCTGTCAATTTAGTAATACTTACGGAAACGCGGCCATAGTAGCTAGTTTCACAAATATCTCGGGCCTGTTCTCCTTTATGTGGAACAGTTGAGGCGGGAGCAGCTGGTACTTGGCGCAGAACACGTCGGGTTGAAGGATATAGTCTTGGCGAGACGGAAGCGAGTCTCCTTTCGTACCCACTATTAGAACTGGGATGTGGCTCTCGGCGAAATATTTCTGGAATTATAAAAAAAAACATAATTATTTATTATGCGAAATTTTGCACAGCGCCATGTAGCCCCAAAAATAACTAACTAGGCTTGTATTACGGTGACCAGAAAACGGACATCATGTACTTGTATACGGGCTATTTTCCGCAATTAGACCCTTTTTAATTGGGTCCTTTTTGCGTAAAACGGACATCATTAATGAAAGTTTTTTTTTTGTAAAAATCACTTTACTTACATAGTATAAAACAAAGTCGCTTTCTCTGCCCCTATATCCCTTTGTATGCTTAAATCTTTAAAACTACGCAACGGATTTTGATGCGGTTTTTTTAATAGATAGAGTGTTTCAAGAGGAAGGTTTATATGTATAATACATGCATAATATAGCCGTGCGAAGCCGGGGCGGGTTCGCTAGTACATTATAAAGCTATGTTTTTCTTTTGTGTGTTTTAAGGTACCGATGCACTAGTTATTCTAACATTGCCCAGTCAGCATTGGATAGACCCATTGGGTATCGGTAAAGGCCGGATTAAAATTTATTTCAATCACTAATCGGACATTACCCAAAATCGGTGGATGACTCTAAGTACCTGGTAAACCTAGGTTCTTTACCATTACCCGTAACATAATATACTAACAATGTATATCCTCGCTATGTACTCGAAGGAGCGACTGGCGGCGACATCGTAGACCAGACATGCGACATCGCAGTTGACCTCGTGCGGCTGCAGCGGGTCCGAGACACGCGTTATTGGTATCTCTTTCATCACGAGGTACTTCTCTTGACCGTACACTAATACTGTGTTGATGCAGCAGTTCTCTGTGGGATTGCTGTCGCCGCGTTCGTTTGCGTGCGGCTTTATTTTCTAAAAACAAAAAAAACTATAAGTAAGCTGTGTTTCACTCGCGTAAGTGCCAATCTCGATACCGAGTTTAATCGCATTTGGTTCAGTAGTTTTTGTGTGAGTAACAAACACACATATAAACTTTTACATTTATAATACTAACTAGCGGTCCCGGCAAACGTTGTTTTGCCAACAAAAAATATAGATGTTCGATTCTTAGACCTAACGAATATACACAAAAAATCATACAAATCGGTTCAGCCGTTTCGGAGGAGTTTGGTCACTAACTAATATTAGATAGGATAGGATTTAATTATCTTAGTATTTCTAAAGAATAACACTTAGAAACCATGTTCTCAAGATAAATTTGCCATTAGCCCCAAATCAAACAAATGTTGAACGAAATAACTAATAAAACACCTATATGCTTTACATTTTATATTACCTTATGTCCGATGCCAAGGAAACTTCGGCATATAGAAGTCTTCCCACAAGACCTTGGACCGATAACGTGGCACTGATACACATTACGGCTTGATTGTTTCTTTGCAATATCCACTTTTTTCTCGCGAGTTACTGTAAAATATACACGTTACGTTCTAAACTAGCAGCTGCGCAGTTTCACCCGCGTAAGTCGCAAACCGGATAAAAATTACCCTATATTACTCAAAAGGATTCAATATATTCTTATACAAAGTTTCGTCACATTCGGTCTAGTAGTTTCGGAGCCTATTGTTGAGCAAAAAATATTTTCGCTTTATAATACTGGCTGCCAAAAATCAAAATAAACAAGCACATTTGTTTTCAAATACAATATCATCATAATTGGTTTACATGTTTATTTATAAACCAACAATTTAATTTAATTTATTTATTCTTGTTTCTGGTTCTGGGTGTTTCCTATATGTATAATATGTATATATTTACAAAAAAAAAAAAAAGTATATAAGTAGTTTATCCGTTATCTGGCACCCATAACACAAGCATTAAGTTGCTTAGCTTGGGGCTGGATGGCGATGTGTAATATGTCCTGAAATATTTATTATTTTTTATTTTATTTAATTTGAGTAGGCCCTTGTCTTGGAGATGGGAGAAAATCTTTGGAGACCAGTGCCTCGATTCACTAAGGTTTAAGTCATCGTTGGGCGTGTGTGATTAGGGCGCGATAACTCCAGTTTTGGCATGGGAATCGCGTCCTAATTACACACGGTCAACGACTTAAACTTTAGTGAATCAAGGCACTGGATCACGAAGAGGATGGTTGGTTATAATGGTTATAGAGTGATGCTGCACTCAGCATCACTTGTTGGGTAGATTTAGCGGCCAGTGTTGATACGCAAAAAGATTTATTACAACAAACGTGAGAAATTTCGAGCTATTTTACCTACAAAATTGAACCAAAATAAACTATGACATCAAGTGAGTCTATTCATGAGATCATGCGAGTGTTTTTTTTATTAGGACATAATTTAATTTCAAGGTAATTTTGTTATATAATCTTGCAATGGTATAGTTGAGTACTCACTGTGTATAGCGCTTTTTTGAGACTCGTTTTCTAAAAAATTGTATCCCAAATATGCAAGATAAGCGCTGGTATTTTGGAGGTCAAGTAAAGTCATCAGTGTCCAGCGGCACATCCATCCTTGGAGCGTTAGAAATCCCTAAAAATTTAACCTATATTTAGTGAATACCTAATTATATTAATGTGTAAGTAAAACTATGTTAAATCGGCTTATTGACGTAAGAGCTCCCGCAGATTTACAATTCAAGTTGGCCGACTAAAAGAAGAGCCATTGCTCTTCTTTTAGTCGGCCTTATTGCTCAAGCCATTGCTTTGAGCTATAAGGCCATCCTTTGTAACAATGTAATTTAAAAAATGGTATTTGCATTAAAATATTTATTTCCAATTCCTTTATTCATTTGGAATCACAGAGCTTGCACGAAATCACATTGAAGCGTCTTAAAAACTAAGAACCCCATGGGTTTCTAGTGCTTTCTTCTCATTGGTGGGCAATGAGAAAGAAGGCACAAGAAACTCTATCTGTATAAATCGCGGAGAATACCAGCAGACATGTGACTCGCGATAGCCCGTACTGCCGTACATCTAATCCATCTTGGTCTTCCAAATAAATAATTGGACACTTCCGAATCCGAATAAAATTTCCTGATTACACACAAACCAAGAAGTTGGCCGATTAAATTGCGAAAGTAAGCGATTAAATTGTTTAATACTCGGCCAACTTGAATTGTAAGTCTGCGAGGAATCTAAAGGTTAAATACCTATTGCTCACACTTAGGTACTCAATACTCATATTATGAATCATGTGATTAGAAATACTATCTATAAGTTTAAATAACAGTTGATTAAAAGCTGACCAGCTACGTTTTGTGGTTTCTGTCGTAAATCCCGATCCCATTGGAATATCGGGAAATATATAGTAGCCATGCGCTTCTTTGAACGCGGCGCAAGCAGCCGCAGTTTTTCATTGATTATACAATTTCTAATAGGTAGTTTGATTTAGATTAAAAACCAGATTTCAATTGGTCTAGTGTTTTTAATTGCATTACGCCCGAAGGGAAAGATAAACAATTTTTTTTTTGTAAGACCTCTAGATGAGATTTTTTAATTGTCTCCATATCTGTACATACTTTGTACTTTCTTAAAAAAAGAAGTTAAGTAGTAGTCTAGCCAGAACAAGTGCTGTTGTTTGCTGTTGATAAATAATTGATAATAAGGGGCAATGATCTAATGATTATATAATCAACACAATCATATTATCAATTCTTATCTATCAAGCATGAAAACAAATATTGATCAAGATAAGTATCAAATGCAGGGAAATTTACAACCTGATGAAAAATCATTGGGTATTGCACAACGTCATTTTTACTTATTGATATACTTATTGAGAATAATATACTTAAAAATAATTATTTTAACACCGTTATTGACTCACATAATAAATCTAAATCTAAATTAATAAACAAAATAACTAAAAAGAAGATAAAGAAAACCAAAATTAAAAAATTAAAGTAAACAAATAAGAAAAAATAAATTAACGAAACAATGGATCGAGCAAGCCACCTCCCAGCGTTCTCAGTGCATAGTTGCCCAAAATGCCAGTAGCGCAATAGAGATCCTCTGCATCAAGAACGCCGAGGAGGCGATGACAAATTTCCCTAACAAAATCTAAACTCTTCAATAATATAGCATGTTTGTTTCTCTTACCTTATCATTAGTAGGTACAGTATATCTCAAATTGTGCCAAGGTATTCTGGGACAGCATGAGAACACATTCTTCAACTCTGTAGGGTTGAGCATACCATCTTTATCTCTGTCATATTTCTCAAATATTTGCGTCAGAAACTGTTGGCCTTTGTATGATAACTCTGTTGTACAACCTACTGGTATTTTAATACTGAAAAAAAATATATATTAATATGAGTTTGCGTTAAAATGACGTGGGTGGCATCTTGGGGACAATGCCATGGGAGGATGTCGCCGACGACTTGCGCTTGTTTTAATTATAGACCATGTAATCCACAGATGTAATCCTTTTAAATAGGTTAGTACCTGTTTTTTCTATAATATTCTGGGGCCTAAGAGGGTTAGCTTTACACACTATCATGTTCGAAAAGCCGTTGGATGCAGAGGGCATGCGACCGATGGCTCTGGAAGTCTTTGGGTGAGGCCTATGTTAGAGGCGCGAAGCGAGATAGAGGTGTCTTTGAAACAGTTTTTGAGTACCAACTGCTAAAATCCTTAAAATGATATTTCTACTGTCGTAAAGGTGAAGATATGCTTTGTATTGTCATACACTTCGAAACACGATTAGGGTGATTTGCCTCTATAGAAAAATAGATGTTAATCTTTTAATTTAAAAAAACAGTTAAAATGGACATTTCGTGGCGCGCGGGAGAAAGGGATAGAAACATCGCACGGCGCGCGCGTGGGATAGGTTTTCAGATCCTACATCACCTATTTTGCGACCGCCGCGATCTAATGCCGGTGGGTTATTTTCCAACCTTCCTAACCTATGTAAGACGGTCCTGAAAGTTTGTAAATTTATTTTAAATCTAGGAGTAATCTATCTCACCTCGCATATAAATAGCTATGTGTCAACTCCAAACTCTCATCATATCCAAACTTGCGTAGTACAGTCCATGTTGTTTCATTTCTCCCTCTTTGTATGAAGAGACAGTGCAAGAAGATAAAACCTTTAATCGTTATACAATCATTCTCAATACCTCCCGCAATGTTTTGTGCAATTACGGATTTTACTTCATCTAAAACCTAGAAACAGATTTACAAAAAAACTTATAGATAAAGATTTTGACGATCTATGTGGCCCGCCTGCGACGCAAAAGTTTGCGGGTTCGAATCTTGCCTTGAACAAATCTATTGTTGTTTCTGGGAATGTTTGTATGTATGTATACATCACTACACAGTATAAAATAAAGTCACTTATCGCCGTCCCTATATCCCTATGTCCCTTTGTATGCTTAGATCTTTAAAACTGCGCAACGGATTTTGATGCGGTTTTTTAAATAGATAGAGTGATTCAAGAGGACGGTTTATATTATGTATAATACATGCATAAGATAGCCGTGCGAAGCCGGAGCGGGTCGCTAGTATTATATAAATTATTATTGACCTTTTTCATTAATCTAGAAGATTTATACAGCATCAATTAATAACTTTAATTTAGTTATCACAGTGTCTTAGATAGCATGGATAATGGATATGCTATTTAAGATACTACGAATAGCATGGATATGCTATTTAAGATACTGTGGTAGCTGAACAGTTTTAGATGGAACACCTACACCACTTTTTTAGCTTAGTCTAGAGGAAAGAACTCGTATTTAGTATTTTGTAGAAAAAAACTGGTTGCCTGTAAAGTCGGTATACGGGCGAAAGTTTTACGTGACAACAACTGTGCTCGAGTGGAAGGGACGCGTGCCTTTCACTTTTTATGTCTGTCTCTCTCGCTCTTAGGCGGGCTAACCATGCCCGCGTGCCTCTCACTCGCTCTCATTGTGAGCGCATAACGTCAGCGGAGCGTAACGCAGTTTCTTGAAGTGTCACCCGGCAAACCAATTTATAAAACGTTGTCACGTCAAAATATACAAGTATTACATCCATTATATCGCCACCATAACACATGTCTACTTCCATCCATACCAAAGTGAATTTTCACACAGAAGATTAAGTTCTCTGTAATACATGAATAATAAATGAACACTAAGAAGTGTTTCTTGGGAATTTCCTCAGGATTAAGAAGAGATTGGGTGAATTTGTTGGATGTATATTAGATAGAAATATCAGTATTTATATAACTTTTAATTTTATTTATAACCGCTCCGGCTTCGCACGGCTATATTATGCATGTATTATACATATAAACCTTCCTCTTGAATCACTCTATCTATTAAAAAAACCGCATCAAAATCCGTTGCGTAGTTTTAAAGATCATACAAAGGGAAATAGGGATATAGGGATGGCGAAAAGTGACTTTATTTTATACTATGTAGTGATACCATTATAATTTAGTAGGAACTGTATTTAACCTGTAATTGTAAAGGTGAATCAAAACATTTCTTCTGAAACATAGTCACTTCATAGTCGTCCAATAGTCCATCTCCATCCAAATCACATATTTTAAATATTCTTGTCAATGCTCTTTTGCATTTCTCTGTCAACTAAAATACAAATAATATGGTCAGTATAAAATAGTTTTTTTAAGTTATTTTACTAGCTGCACTCCTCGGTTTTACCAGCATTACTTTGTTTTTGCATACATAATCTATTTCGCATTTGGTTATTTTAATGTATGGTATACTACAACTTTCCTAGAAAATTGAGCTACCCAAATATTTAAGATTCCCGTTTTAGTATTTTGTCTATACCAATATTACAAAGAGGTTAATTGAAGGGAGTAATCTCCACAACCAGTGGAATGATTTGGATGAAATTTTGCATAGAGATAGTTTAGGGGTAGCTGAGTGTCATATGCTATATTTTATCCCGGAATTCCCACGGGATCGGGACCTACGTGATTCAAACCGTGGGGCGCAGAAGGTATGTAACAATTTTAGTTTAGGGGTAGCCGAGTGTTATAGGCTATATTTTATCCCGGAATTCCCACGGGACCGGGACCTACGTGGTTCAAACCGTGGGGCGCAGCAAGTATGTAACAATTTTGTGTGCAAAAATGTGTTTATCTATCTATTTTGACCAGTTTTTCTTAGCATCAGGAAACTTACCTCTTGTTCATCAATAGAATAAATAGGGTTAATAGGATGTAGAACAGCTTTCTGTGCATTGTAGAACATTTCTGATACATTGATTAAAGACTTTGCAGAGCATTCAATGCATCTGTCAACTTCTGGATACTCTTCAGCTATGTCCCAAATATTCTATAACAAATAAACTCAGTTAAAACATGTCTTTATCCCTGTAAAAAAATATATGGTGATGTAACTTAATCAAATAATAAATAGGAATTTTCTACCTTTGAAATATTATAGCTATAAAGCCCTTAACTGTTTCTAAATAAGTAATTTTATGGAAATATAATAAAAGGAAAGATTTTTTTGTTTGTAATGAAAACTTTAACTTTACAACAAAAACATATAGTCAGAAAAATATAATGTTTAAAGATGCGGAGATGTATAATGACGAGTTTTTTATATTTATAACTGACTGTGAAACAGTTAATAAATATAAAAAAAACTTAGAGAATATATTATAGATAAGATATTTTGATAAATGATCTCCGAAAGTTCTGAAACAAACCTAATGATAAGTACTCACTAATACTCATTGTATGTGTATGTCTTTTATGAGTAAATAAATTCTTTAAACCTAAAGGCTCCAAAACTACTGAACCGATTTTGATGAATCTTGGTGTGAGGATACATTGATTCATTGGAAATAACATAGGCTACTTTTTATCTTGATATTCCCACTGGATCAGGGTTACGCTGCTGCTAGTTCATAAGTAAGAGAGTTTAATATATTCTTAGAGATGATCATGTTCTGTTGTATGATTTTTACACTAAGCTGTTTAAATATTGCCATTCCATGTGTTAAGGTAGAACTTACATCAATAACAGAGTAGTCAATCAAATCAATCTTGTTTCCAACTAGAATCACAGGTTTCCTGTCATCATCTGTACAGTTATCTCTTATAAATGGCAGCCAATATGATGCTATTTTAGTAAGTGTCTCTTGTTTGTCTACAGAAAATACTACGCAAATAACGTGAGCTCTTTCTATTTCTTCTGCAACTTGTTCCAGTGATTGTTCGGCAACTAAAACGATATTTAAAAAAATATTGTATGGGAAATCATAACAATAGGCATTGGGTTCTCATGTTTTCCAATAAGAAATCTGTTTTTTTGTTTAGAGAGAAGGTTATAATTAGGCTGGTGTTCATGGAATAAAGGTAAGAGTATTTAATCATCGATGACACCACTGCAATATGAGTGTCATCACACTTACGGCATATATCAATTATGTTTGTTGGAACTTGTTCAGGTGTTACGTCGGCTGGTATAGTGATCTCTTCGGCCTTCGGCGGTACATGTTCCGTGAACTCCTCGGTCACGAGCGACAGTATCAACGAGGTTTTACCCACTCCCGGTTCACCGAGCAGAAGGATCCGAACAGTCCTCGGTATGGTCTCAAATACCATTGTGGCAAGATTTAATGTTCAAACGTTTTTTAAATGCATTATGTCTAAATAGAAGCACAGAACGAGGGATATTTTAGAATAAATATTGCTTTTTTTAATGCAAGGCCTCCGAAATTCAATAAATTAATCCATTTTTGCGAAAAGTCCGTCAGTAACATCGGCGACGACAGACTGACAACTGAATGACATGACATAAGAATGACATTGACAACACTTGACCTCCGAAAGGGCAGGTTAGGAGTACGAGGCTTCCCATTCAGCCTTACGTTTAATTTCTTCTTCTTTCTTCCATCTTCTCATATTTTCTGGCTAGTGTTGAGCCAGCGACAATCATAAACGAAACCACGGCTTGGAGTTTTTTTAAGAAAGAAAATGAAGGAGATTTAATTTCCAAGAAAGAACTAATCGAAGGAACTAATAATAAAAATAAATCGTCACAAGAGGCTGTGTAGCCATTTGCCAGCTTTTGCCTGCCTTTTCTAGAAGTTTACTATTTAAAAAGAAATGTAATTTTTTATGTCATCAATCAGTCATTCATTTGACAGTCGGTCTGTTGTAGTTGTAGGTCTGTCATTGGTCTGTCAATCAGTCGCCGATGTCCGATTTTGCTTGAGCCGAAATCTCACAAAATGGATTAAATTTCTACTTCATTTTAAGTGAAAACTTACTGTAAATAGAAGTCCAAAATCACCATGGGTGAAATTAATAAAAAACAAAATGATTGGGATTCGCATAAAAGTTTACGAGAGCCAATAAAATCTTTGGAGGTTAGTAACTTTGTATTTATTATTTTATGTTATTTCATAGAAATTAATGTACGGGCTTTCTATATATAATATCTTTTAATCGAACGGAATAGGCCAACAGCTGTTTAACATAGCAAACACGCAACGAACACTGTTTAGACCACCACAAAAATACCACTCATAATGTTCTAAAAAAAAACCATACCACCACAAAAATACCACTCACAAAAAAAATACCATTTAATAACAACTTTATTTTAGGACAAGTGGAAACTAGTTCCTTCATTTTTAGAAGTCAAAGGCCTTGTAAAACAGCACATTGACTCGTTCAACTACTTCATCAATGTGGAAATCAAAAAGATAGTCCAGGCAAATGAAAAAGTGTTCTGCGATGCTGACCCATTGTTTTACATCAAGTATTTGAATGCTTATGTGGGTACACCGGATTTAGAAGAAGGTTTGTCTCTCACAAATTAGTTGTATTTGTTTTTATTTATAGTGTTTGGCCTGCACTTGGCTATCTGAAAATATTTTAAACGAAAAATGCATCTTCAAAAATTTAATTCAGGTGGCATAATAATATTTTTAATACACATTTATCCTTTAAAGTATCTTTAGTTGTTTATGGTCGAATAAAGTGGCTTTTATTTATATATATCCTGAAAATATACATCCAATATGCTCTAACCTCCAAGTAGCCATCAAGTTTGATTAACAGTTTGTGTTTCGATTTGTATGCATTTTCTTTAACAACTGAATTCAAGGTAAATTTATTTTTTCTAGGTTTCAATGTGTCAAAGCCGACAACACCTCATGAATGTAGGCTGAGAGACATGACATATTCTGCTCCAATAACTGTAGACTTTGAATATATTAGAGGGAATCAGAGGGTGATTAAAAATAAACAGTTAATCGGGAGGTAAGTAATACCAAACACTGTTTAGGGTTCACCCAAAAGGTAAAATGGGACCTTATCACTGTCGGTTCCTTTATACTTTAATTTTACATTAACATTTTCAGAATGCCTTTAATGTTAAGATCTTCAAATTGTGTGCTTACAAATAAATCCGACTTTGAATTGGCTAAGCTGAATGAATGCCCCCATGATCCTGGTGGCTATTTCATTATTAGAGGTAAGTCAGAGTCCTTTTATTTACTAATATCAGCGCTCTGCTGTTTCACCCACGTAACTCTCAATCCGATGTGGATATTGGGATAAAAAGTAGCCTATGTTACTCCCAATCAATCAATGTACCTTCACAAAAAAGTTTCATCAAAATCGGCCCATTAGTTTCGGAGCCTATTTGTTACAAACAAAAAATCTTTTTTTATAGAAATAGCTGAGCCTTGCTGTTCCACCTGGATTCGTCCTGATCCCTTGGGATAAGTAACTTCTACCTGTCCTAATCCCTATGGCAAAAGATTTCTAATCTTATTTTTTCAGGTCAAGAAAAGGTCATTTTAATTCAAGAACAGTTATCAAGAAATCGGATGATCGTAGATGAATTCAAAGGTGCGATTCAATGCCAAGTAACAAGTTCTACACATGAGAAGAAAACCAGAACCAATGTTATTGTGAAAAACGGAAAATATGTCCTGAGGCATAATGCTCTTTCTGATGTGAGTTCCATTCAATACAAACTACACATATTATGGAAGTAATTATATATTTTTTTTTCTAACACATTATTTATAAATATAAAATTCGAAGTAAGTCTTAACTGACTAAAATATTAATGCACAGCTCAACCCATAGACGAATTGAGCTATTTGGCATAACTACAGTAAGCTATTATGATGATGTTTTAAAGAAAAGTATGTATTCTATCCGTTGTCTGGCCACCATAACCTAGTTGCTTAACTTGGGGCTAGATGGCGCTGTGTGAAGTGTCCAACAAAATTTATTTATGATTAAGACATCCGCTAAGAAAGAATTTTGGAAAATTTAACCCATATGCGGACGAAGTCGCAAATAAAAGCTAAGTCTGCAGTAACAAGGTCAAAAATACTATTTCTTACTCAATACTGCTTCTTTTTTTTCGAAGTTTTTGATACCTACTAATTTCACTACTTATTTCAGGATGTACCAATAGCAGTAGCATTCAAAGCGATGGGCATCTGCAGTGATCAGGAGATAATTCAACTAGTTGGTACTGATGATACGACAATCAAGAAAATGGCGCCTTGCATCATGGATTGTCACAATTTGAAAATATTCACCCAGAATCAAGCTCTCTCTTACATTGGTAGCAAGTTGAAAGTTAAAAGGTAACTGCGCTTTTATCTAAATAAATTTTGATTCTATGAGAACTTCCATAATATTATTCTTAAAATTCACTTAAAGTGCATAATGAAACCCTGTGCAAAATTGTGGAATTTAATGCGAATTAAGACTAATTTATTCTAATTAAAAAACAAGCCAAAACTCTTTAGTTAATACCCATGTGGCTGTGTTTTGTCTTTCCATCAATAAAAGTGTCCAAGTCTGTCTGTTGTATCATTTAACCAAATATGAATGATTTGATATTCCAGATTCCAATCATCAAACGCTAAATTCCGTACGCCAGTCGACGAAGCTCGCGATCTATTAGCCACAACCATTCTAGCTCATGTTACAGTTGAAAATTACAATTTCTATGTAAAAGCTATCTACCTCGCTATAATGGTAAAGAGAGTTATTGAGGCTGAGTCAAGTAAATCTGCGATAGACGATCCAGATTATTATGGGAATAAGAGATTGGAGCTGGCTGGTTCCTTACTCGCGTTAATGTTTGAAGATTTATTCAAGAGGTTTAATTGGGAGTTGAGATCTATAGCAGATAAGGTGATACCGAAGGTTAAAGTTGCGCCGTTTGATGTTGTGAAGTATATGAGGCCAGATTTGATTGCTAATGGATTGTTCTCTGCTATATCTTCTGTAAGTTGCTTTAGTTTTTTAATTTAAGAACACTCGCTAATCTTTACTGGATTGAATAAGTCGTATCCTACATCTGAATCTACCCATATATGCAGAACTCATTTTGTCTCAGATTTGCGTGATTATTTCATACATTTAAGAAGGAGTAAAAGAAAAGAGGTGGAGTAGGTACTCTGGGTATCGATCTCCTGAGCATATATGGGCACTATCCTTACTCCCTATCCTTATCCAAATGGGTTCATTAATTTTTCGTTTTTTTTTCAGGGTAACTGGACAATCAAAAGATTTAAAATGGAACGGCACGGTGTTACGCAAGTACTTAGTCGTCTGTCATACATCTCCGCTCTCGGTATGATGACACGCGTAAACTCTCAGTTCGAAAAGACGAGGAAAGTCTCCGGACCACGATCATTGCAGGTGTGTATATTTGTAACCGAAAAAGGTAGTTTTATGTATTACTAGCGGCGCCCCGCGGTTTCACTCACGCAAGTCTCGATCCCGTGGGAATATCGAGATAAAAAGTATCCTATATGTTAATCCAGGTCTTCAGTTATTTACATACCGAGTTTTAACGCAATCGATTCAGTAGTTTTTGCGTGAAGGAGTAACAAACATACTCACAAACTTTCACATTTTTTATATGAGTGAGGTTAATATTATTTTATTCTACTTCATAGCCTTCCCAATGGGGTATGCTTTGTCCTTCGGATACTCCGGAAGGCGAAGCGTGTGGTCTTGTTAAAAACTTGGCGCTCATGACGCATATTACTACGGAGTGTTCGGAGGGGCCTATAGCGAGGTTGGCGTGTAACGCTGGAGTCGAAGATGTCAGGCTTTTAGGAGGAGAGGAGATCAATCATCCAGCTGTCTATATGGTTTTCCTTAATGGTAAGCAATTACTATGGAATTTGTTTCTTTAAACTGTTATTAGTTGACGCAAAATTCCACAAAGCCAATATTACTGAAAATTGGTATTAATAAATGGCTTGATCAGATAGGTTCAGAGCAGCCTTTTTCTCAACAAAATATTAATCTGATTATTCAAACCTATTGTTCAATCAACGTGACAAATTGCAGTAAATATAACAGTCTTCGTCAATCACGATGTCTACTATTTTCTATGTGGTTTTGTTTGTGGTCTCCACATGTGAGAATCGCGACTGTATCAATGTATTTTAAACGTTGTTGTAGTGTTCACTAAGTAATCTCTCTTTATTATCTCTGTAGCGATCGCAGGCATTTTTGTGCCGTTACTGAATCGCGTTTGCATCGCGACGGAATCGTGTTGTGTGTGGGCGAGGGCAAACAGCTAGCGGCCGCATTGCGACTGTATGGATGCGAACGCGTGACAGCATATCGCTAGAAAAAGTCGCCGAGGGCGGGGGCCCTAAGACAAATTTAAAAAAAATTGTCAGGCAAATACACTAGTTTTCGTTTGTTGTCTTAAATGCAACTTTCTACTGTAACGTTACAGGTAATATATTGGGTGTAACGCGGCAATACAAACGGCTAATCAAAGTGTTCCGCATGTTCCGGCGCCGTGGCCTCATATCCGCGTTCGTGTCAATTTACCCGAACCACAATCAGAGAACGGTATACATATGCAGCGATGGGGGTAGATTATGTAGGCCGTACATCATCGTTGAAAAAGGCTATCCTTTAGTACTGCAACTACACCTGAACGAACTGAATAGAGGTAAATATACTAAACTAACACATGACTGCGTTTGTATTGTTTGCTTGGCATTAAAACTAAATATATATTGGAGGACAACCTACACAGCGTGATCTAGTTCCAAGTTAAGCAACTAGGATAGTACCTACTTACTACTCATTTTTTTAACAGAAACAACCAGACCAGAAACAAATCCTTTACATAAATACTTGTTTGGCGGAAATCGAACCTCTGAGTCGCAGGCGGGTAATCGCCCGATGCGCCAGAGAGGTCGTCAATGAAATTATCAATGTTGGTAGTGCCCCAACTCGTCTGGTTATGGTTTTCGATTTTCTTAATACGTATTTGAACCATAACCGACCAAAAAATAGACCCTTATTAAGAGTGTAACGAATATTTTTACTTACTTATACTTTTTTTTTTACAGGTATCAGAAAATTTCAAGATTTTCTCAACGACGGACTGATTGAATATTTAGATGTAAATGAAGAGAATGACAGTCATATAGCAACAGAGGAGGCTGAAATAGATCCGTACGTGACTACGCATTTAGAGATAGAACCTTTTACGATATTAGGCGTGTGCGCAGGTCTAGTGCCGTACCCGCACCATAATCAAAGCCCTAGGAATACGTATCAATGTGCTATGGGTAAACAAGCCATGGGTAAGTATTGTTTTATAATTTCATATACTTATTTCGTCTTAAGTTCCGTGGGATTATAAAGATAAAAATACCGCCATATTTATAAACTAGCTGCCCTACGCGGTTTCACCCGCGTAACACCCGATCCCGTGGGAATATCGGGATGTAAGCTATCCTATCTCTCAAGTTGGATCGAACTGCACATGGTGTGCGAATTTTATTATAATCGGTTAAGTGGTTTAGGAGTCCATTGAGGACAAACATTGTGACACGAGATTTATATATATTAAGATACTTTTTTATTTTAGGAACAATTGGATATAACCAAAAGAACAGAATAGACACACTTATGTACAATTTGGTATACCCGCAATGTCCTATGGTGAAGACGAAGACAATAGAACTGACAAACTTTGACAAACTACCTGCTGGACAGAACGCCACAGTGGCTGTTATGAGCTACAGCGGTTATGATATAGAAGATGCACTTATTCTTAACAAAGCGTCCATAGATCGAGGCTACGGACGCTGCTTAGTCTACAAAAGTGCTAAAACGACTATGAAACGATACAGCAATCAAACTTCCGATAGAATCCTAGGCCCTTCCCGTGATGTGACCACAGGCAAAGTGATAAGAGCTCACGAGATATTAGACGCAGATGGCATCGCAGCTCCGGGTGAAATGGTCGAAAATAGGCATGTCCTGATTAACAAACAAATGCCTCCGGCTACATTGAACACTGTAACACAAGGCCAGCCGCAACAGATCGAATACAAAGACGTTCCAGTCACTTACAAAGGTCCTGTTGAGTCTTACATAGAAAATGTAATGGTATCTTCGAACTCCGAAGACGCCTTTCTTATTAAAATTTTATTAAGACAGACTAGGATACCAGAAATAGGTGATAAGTTCAGTTCTCGGCATGGTCAGAAAGGAGTTACAGGCCTGATTGTGCAGCAAGAAGATATGCCTTTCAATGATAAAGGAATTTGTCCAGATATGATTATGAATCCTCATGGTTTTCCTTCTCGGATGACGGTTGGAAAAACTATAGAATTATTGGCAGGGAAAGCTGGGTTGATGGAAGGAAAATTCCATTATGGTAAGTCAACGATTTCCCGACTAATTTGACACAAAATAATCTAAAACCTATTTGGTAGTGTTTCTAATTTACAAAAATTTTGATGATCTTTCAGGAACAGCATTCGGTGGTTCAAAGGTTCAAGACGTTTGCAAAGAGTTAGAGAAACACGGTTACAATTACCACGGAAAGGATATATTCTATTCTGGTCTGACAGGGGAACCTTTGGAAGCATATATTTATTCTGGGCCTGTAAGTTATTATTCCACTAAAATATTTTTTTAAAATGACTCCACGAGAATCTGGCGAGGCGTACAGCTAGCTAATTTACGCTGTAATTTTCAGGTATATTATCAAAAATTGAAACACATGGTACAAGACAAGATGCACGCCCGTGCTCGGGGACCGCGCGCCGTGCTCACCCGACAGCCCACCGAGGGTCGTTCTAGAGACGGCGGGCTCAGGCTGGGAGAGATGGAGCGAGATTGTCTCATTGGGTATGGTGCTAGGTGAGTTAAATTACACGTGCCTAAGTAGTTATGTATTCGAGGTTAAACTTGATGTTTCTGCTCTAATAAACTTTTCGGAAAACTACTGTTTTATTTATGTAAACTTGGTAATCTCCGCAATAATACTAAAATCTATCTATTTGTCCGTTTTCTGACTGTCTGCGGTGGAAAAAAAACTAGGACATTACCTAACTTGATAAGTATATGTATATAGGTCCGTGGTCCAGCGCCCATTAGTGTTGCCGAAATATCGATAGTTTTCATCTAAAAAACCCTATACTATCGATAGTATTGTTGCTCGCGAATAATAAAACTATCTATAGTATCGATTATTTTAGAGAATCGATTGTCTGTCAATTAAATAATATAATAATTAGAACGTTTTCAACTCAAGCAAGATTCTATAGGCTATCGATACTATTGGTTTTTAATGAACTATTGATAGACTATCGATTATACAGCAATAGTCAACTATCGATCGATTTTTCTTGGTACGTCCTTACTTCTTTTTCCTAGCCTTATCTCAATTTGTTTGGGAGTCCCCAATAATAAGTAATAATAATAATAAGTCTATTATTGACATGTTTTATATTCCAGTATGCTACTAATGGAGCGTCTAATGCTGGCATCGGACGCCTTCAGCGCTGACATCTGCGGCTCGTGCGGGCGGCTTGCGTCGCGCGCTTGGTGCCACGCGTGTCGCTCCTCTGCGGCGGTTTCCTCTGTAGACATGCCGTACGCCTGCAAGCTGCTCTTCCAAGAACTGGCCTCGATGAATATAGTGCCTAAGCTTACTTTGAAGAAATATTCTTGATTACGTTAGTAAAATTGTTTTTATTCTGTAAATTGCGGTTTATTTTCGATTAGCTGGTTCAAACAGACAAAAATTCTAAAAACTCCTATCGTGTTCAGCTGACGATTTTAAGACGACCTGTGTGTTTTTTTTAAATATCTAACAATTACAGATTTTTATGTCTACAAATTTAATATATGTATAGATATCCCCACGCGTGTAAAAACGTGCTCTAGCCGGTTCTAAAATAAAGTAAAAGTAACTGTACTTTAAAGGATGTTACTAAAGTAATTTAAAAAAAAAACAATCCAAGAACTAAAATTACAAAAAAATATTTAATTACCATTAAAAAATATAAGTTTTATACCACATAAAACTAAATCACAAAACTCTCATTATTTTCAAACTTACTTTGATAAAAACGTATATTAACCACAGAGTCACTAGAATAAACACGTAGAAGAAACCACTGTACGAGAACGCTTTGAACACAAAGTATCCAATAGTTAACCATATAGCAAAGGCTTGAGAACCGAGTTTACGTAACGAAATCCTCGGGGGTAATTCTTCTGAGACAATATGTTGATAATTTGCAACGTCTTTGACGTATGTTTGTATTCTACAAGGCTCTTGAAGGATCTCTCGAGCTACGTAGCCCCAGAAGTCGTTTCTATTCCATAATTGTGTGAATTTCGGTTGATACTGCAAAAAGAAAAAAAAATGAAATCGTAATATAATATGGAAAACAGCTATCATTAAGTAGGGATATAAATTGCTTCGAACATAGATAGGTATGTTAAGAGATTTCAGAATGTTAAAAAGTGATAGATAAAAGTAGATACGATTCAAATATGACATTAAAAATAAGTTTTGTAAGTATGAAAATATACGAAGTAACCATTACTTACCAATTCATTAAGTTTTGACGCAATTTGGTACAGCATTCTTACTAATATTGTGCTCTCGTATGACGTTATGGGCATCAGATCAGGATCTCCCATGTAATGGACTGACGTTCGTTTACTGCGAAGCTAAAAAATTTATTGAAAAATCAGTCATTAATGAAACAAGATAAATCATATTTAGAAAATTATCGTCTGAACATTCGTCACACTCTCAAAAATGGTCCTATGTTTTCGCATCCCTTCCCATTCGCATTAGGTCCCACACGTAACCATTTACGTGTGGGACCTAATGCGAATGGGAATACCTAAGTGTGTCCATACACACTTAGGTATTTTTAGAGCAAATATATATCTATCAATAGAAATATTTAAGAGAAAAATCATAATAATATTGCTTTGCTTAAAAAATCCACATACAATTTTTAATAAGTCAATATTCTTACCCTATTAGTGATAAACATAGGAAAGTTCGATGAGTTAGCAAAAGATGAGTTTTCTAATGAAGTATCTTCAACTACTGGTTCGTTGGGAGTTAACGTGCCTTCGCTTAGCTGAAACAAATATACATAGGATATTAGTTCATTCCTATTAATATGACACTTATTTTAATGTACAAGAAAGCTTACGGGGATGGATTAATTTACTTCTAGGACAATTATTGTAATAGGGCTTCTTTTTTTCGAATTTTATAGGGTACGGGTTATTGCTAGCCAATACTGACCCAAAAAAATATAGCGTGCATGAAGTCATTAGTATATTTCCAACAAAAATTCAGCTGATTTTTCAGTGAAGTTTGAGTTCAAAAGGTCAAAGAAGGACCCTACCACCGCTCTTTGGAAGACGTTGTTATAACTTCAAAATACCATCTATTAATAAAAACCAATAACCATAAAGGCCAAGTGCGAGTCGGACTCGCGCAAGAAGCGTTCCGTACCATTATATTATTTTTAACCCCCGACGCAAAAACAAATGCAAAATCCTTAAAAATATTGTATGTCAGACGAGCGAAGTCTTAGTAATAGGTTCCCGTTTCCCGAACCCTTAAAATTATTCGTCCTGAGATGTGACTTTAACTAACATTTCCCTTGGCAATTATACAAAATTTACCTTACTATACATAACTACAACAAAGTAATAACTTTGTTAAAACTTACATAAAATATATTGGTAAAGTAATGGAAGGAAGCGTTCAAAAACGTCGGCACTTTTTTATTATCTTCCAACAACATTTCGTCTTCGTGACTAGTCAACATCAACCAGTGAGCGATGCTGGCCCAAAGACCTGGAAACAAGGAAATAGCTTTTAAAAATATATAAATAACTAGTTGCCTGTATTTTGGACTACTCCTGAACTTTCATCGAAAATGGTTGAGCCGGTTCGGAAAAACGAAGTTTCGAATTTGTGCAGCTTCAGAAATCTATAATGCTGTTTTATAACTGTACATTAATATTATACTTTATATTATTATAATAAATTCTACAAATATTTAATTACCTTGATGTTGAGAATTAATTCTCCTAGTCATTTCTTCAATATTCTTTTCCGCAGCTACTTTAGCAGCTAATATTTTCCTGACAAACTCTGTACCGATCCTTCGCATTTCATCGTTCCATATTGGTTGGTAGTCAAAATTTGTGGAGAGGTTCATTTCTGTAATAGCTTGTTTGGCTACTGCCACCCATTTGTGTAACGGTACGCCATTGTATATGTAACTGCAATATTAATAAAGATCAAATTTGAATAATACCAACCAACATAAATATAATAATGCTCAATATTCCTTATATACCGGTTGTCCTATTTAAGGATTAAAAATGTATTTATCAATTATTGTAACATATATGGAAGGAAGTATTGTATACAGGGTGTTCCTTATTTTGGTAAATATTTTATTGATAACACTAGCGACCCGCCCCGGCTATATTATGCATGTAACATGTAACATATAACCCTTCATCTTGAATCACTCTATTTATTAAAAAAACCGCATCAAATCCGTTGCGTAGTTTTAAAACATAGGGACAGGCAGCGGAAAGCGACTTTGGTTTTATCCTATGTAGTGATAGTGATATAGCGATAAGACCGCCCATTTGTGCAACTTATACTTTCCAACTATTATTTTATTTCGTGTTTTATGTTCCTTCCTGATTCCTGTGTTGTAAAAATAAAGTTATCAATCTATCTCTATGTAGAATCTAAGTACCTTCTGGACCGAAAGAAATAGAATAACTTCAATTTCAATAAAGGAGAATATTGCTTTGTACCTTTGATCAAAAGATCTACTAAAATTAGTATCCGATAATCCAGGGCCACTATCCATGATTGCTTGTTCTAAATTCTTCAAAATAGGAACCAAATGTGGTTGAGAAAATACCTGAAAGATAATGCTTTCCTTTATTTTTATTTCACAAACACGATAAAACTAATTGAACTTAGAAAATGTTAAGCAACTGACGTATAAAGTGACCTATTATGTCTGTTGATTGTTCATATGTATTTTAGATTTTAAATTAAGTAATGAAAATAATTCAGATTCCGAACTATGTAAGCATTTTATTGATCTCAAAGCTGAATTATTCCTTGGCTAGATTAGTAATCTTAGCTATACTTATGTATTCAATCCTTTCAAAATTATTGACTAGCAGCGCTCCGCGGTTTTACCCGCGTAACTCCTGATCCCGTGGGGATATCGGGATAATAAGTAGCTTATATTACTCCCAATGAATCAATGTATTCTCATACTAAGTTTCATCAAAATCGGTCCAGTAATTTCGAAGCCTATTCGTTACAAACAAAAAATCTTTCCTGTTCATAATATTAGTAGATTTTTCAGTTTTCTTTTAACTTTGGTTTTTTTTATATTCTTACAAGTAATTTCTGTTAATAGTTAACTGTGAGTTTCTTACCTTTCCTAATCTAAACAACATGATTCCATTTTTGTAAGCTGTCAAATCTAATCTCATGAATCTCGGTAACACAAGCTGAAAGATACAAGTGTATGAGGGAAAGTTTTCAGCAATGAACTGTGTGAAGTTAGAGTCTAAAGTATGAGTGCCGGTTTCTTCTTGATTATTGTTGGGGAATCTGAAAATATGACAATAAAATACATTCATTAGTAACCTTTTTGATTAATAGAATTTAAACTTATGATTATTAATGCTTATTTTTGCGTTTCAAATAATAAAAAAAACCTTTTTTTACTTAAAAAAAAAAAGAATTTTCCAAATCGGTAAACATACATAAAAAATAATATATACTAAATATATATACACGACGAATTAAGAACCTCCTTCTTTTTTTAAGTCTGTTAAAAATAGATAGATAAGTCAGCATTTGACCACTATCACACCTGCTTAGATGCTGCTAAGATGTATCTGTTCATAGTTTTAGATATAAATACTCAGCAGAAAGTCGGTTAACATGATTAGATTAATCACTTAAAAATGTAAGTTATTTGGTTTGGGAACTTTCATTTACTTGAAGATTTAACTTTACCTCAGGAGGGCAATATTTTTTTAAGAGTATGGGTTATTTATTTTTACAATATCTGAATAAGTTGATAGGAAGGATACTTTATTATCAGTAAGATGTGAGTAATACTAAAATCTCACCTGTCCTGGCTAATACTGTTATTAATATATCTCCAAGGTTGAAGCAGGCTGAGCCACAGTTCCATGACCAGCCTGAAAGACGCGTCTAAAGGCCAAGTCGTCACCAAGTGTTTAATGTAGTGATACGCTCTTGTACACATTATTTGCCGAGCGTATTTACGGAGCGCAGACGAACGGACAGCTGGATCGGAATAGTGTTTCGACGAGAAAGAATGCAGGTGTTTTACTAGCACTCTGACTGTTCTCACTCGTTCTGGACTTGAGAATTGTACTGGAAAGCTTCTTTGGTACATCTAAAATGCAAAAATAAGTAAGCATAAATGTAACTGTACAAAGCAGCTAGTCAGCCTATCTTTAAATTAACCTTAGATTCAATATAGGTGACATCAGCAACTCATATGTCTGGCAGTATGTGATTGTATGCAGCAGTAGTAATTGAGGTAAATGGTTCGGCAATACAAATTGAATCATTTGATTGCTTGTTTATTTTTACAAATTATCAACATATTATGACTATCAGCCAAAGATTTTGAAAGAGTTTGTTGACTTACATCTATATTCTGATCAAGTAACTGTTCAACACTCATCCAAACATCAATAAAGACTTGCAAGACAGTCTCTGACCTCCATACTTCATTCCTTGACTGCGCTGGTGGGGAATGTTGGTTGCTGACCACGGCTCCTGACATGTCGGGTATTAGAAGTAGAGATGGAGAATAGAGAGGTCTGGAATTGTAAGCAAAATAATTGAATTATTTATTGGGTTGGAACAACCCTTAGACAAGAACTCATAAATAATGACCACTTATTCTTCATGTTTGTTACTCCTTTATTTCAAAACTACTAAACTGATTGTGATTAAACTTGGTATATATAGGTGGAGTCTTGGAATGACACATTACCTATTTTTTACCGATCCTGGACTTATGCGGGTGAAACTGCAGAGTGAAGTTAGTAATCAGTCTAAGTAGAAAAGTTGATTAAGGGTGATTAGACACTACTAGATTGATTTGAATGAAATTGAGTACTTATTAGAATATTATTATTGGATCCTTGTGAATAACATGGGCTACTTTTTATCCTATATTTCGTTGGGATCGTGATTTACCATTTAATAATTACTAAATCAGTTTCAATTAACATTTTCCCAAAATAATACAATCCGTATAATTATACATAATTATAACAGACCTGTTAGCAGTCTGTAAAGGTGCTGCCATAGTCACTTTCCCAGTGTAATTAGGTATGTGAGGTAGCACAGGCGTGTTCGGATCAGCCGGCAGGAAATGTAGCAAGTAATCACATGCTAAGGCAAAGTAGACGCTGTTCCAGTTCTCCCAAGAATTCTTATTCTGACTGTTATTAACCAAATGGAGGGCGAAATTGAAGATGTAGTAGTCAAATGGATCTGAGTAAACAATTTGTTAAGGAAACTGACTATTATTATACTAAACAATCTTTATGTTTAGGTAATGAATATAATGTATCATATTATGTTAACATCTATAGTTAAGTTAGGTCTCAACGTAGACCAGCGCTAGTCCTATAATTAGCTTTATCTGACTTGAGACTAGTTTTCCAACAAATAACTTTATGAACTTTGTTTTTTTTTTCATTTGTTATTTAAGACTTACAATATTTTTAGCTGTGAATAAATGGATATTCTATTTATTCACAAATGGAGTAAATATACAGATGTCATAATATGAATAGAAAGTTTTATTTCTAGAATACCTAGATCAAATAATTTAATTGAGGGCAATATGTAATTGGTACTTATGAGAATGAATCTGTGGGGAGTATCTAAAACTACACACAAGTATTATTATGTTACTTAGCTATGTATTTGTTTTAAAGGATACTGAGCATCAATGCAATAACATTCATTGTTTGGCTGTCTGTAGCCAGCAGATCAGCGTAGAATTGTGGGCATCGAACTCTTTCCAATCTCATTTGTAGATCCACCTGAAGCAAAACTATTATTAGTAACTAGGTATAAATTATAACTTTTAGTTCATTATTCTGGTGTCTTGGTGCATAACATTTAGCTTTAAAAATTTTCAACCCAGTTGGCATAATGGTGCCCATGCTGGACTGCCAAACACAGGGTTGCGGGTTCGATTCCTGCCTCAGGCAAGTCTTTTTGTTTAGATATTTGTCTGTGGTCAGGTCTGGTTGTTTCTATATATTATAAGTATATATTTACAAAAGAAAAGTATATAAATAGGATATTCATTGTCTAGCACCCTTAACACAAGTCTAGTTACTTAGCTTGGGGCTAGATGGTGATGTGTGGAATGTCCTGCAATATTTATTTATTTATTTTATCTACTGTACCATAGTGTTTCAAGTAATAACTCACTCAACATTGTGTGAAATAGTGGTCAAACGCTAAGCTATTAAAAACATACATACAACCGAATTTAGAACCTCCTCCTGTTTTTGAAGTCGGTTAAAAAAGAGCTCTGTTTCACAAGAAAATCAAGAATAGTATTTGATGCCAGTATTGCCAGTGCTGTTACTCTAACTATAGAATTAGCTGGCAAATTAATTTTTGGGATTTATGGAACCAGAAATTAGCCAGGATCTAAGATCCCAACTGTATCCTACATATCAACACATTGGTACATTGTAAGATAAGTTTCAAGAACTTACCGGTAAAATATTCAGTGGTAAATCATACTTCAGCTGGGGATCAGACAGAAGTTTGTAGCACAACCTAAACATTGGACCTTGTGGTTCCAAGAAGTGAATGAGAGCCTCATATTCAAATGTGTTTGTTTCACACGTTATATTCCTCAATCCCCACCCACTGGAGAAGGATGAGGCAAATATATTGTTGATCAACTGAGGAAAGATCGCTTGCAGCTCTTTGTTTGGGCTGGTTTGATCAATTATTTTAGTTAGTTCTTGAAGCTTCGTATCCAGTGGAAAATTGAGACACGTGTAGAATTGACTCTGAAACATAATAAAACATACGGTTATAGGGCAGGAAACTCAATAATTTGTATATATATAACAGTTCTGAAACGGCTAAAACCTAACCATCAAATCGTGCGCCATGACGATGCGGTTAACCAATTCAGATTTCGGTTTCGATATTGTGTGAATGTATAATATATAATCCAGACGCCAATGATTTCTAAAAGCAACTTATTTGCACATTTCGTGATGAAAATTCACCAAGATCAACAGCAAGGGTTACTATAATGGCCGACACTGGATTGTACAACCCAATAATTGCCAACACCTTATTGCACGGCATATAATTTGCGTACCGTGCTAGGAATTATCATGCTGTGCAATAGGGTGTCATACATTATCAGCCTGTGCATTATCATGACGTGTAAATATTGCTCGCTACGATTTTGTACACCCCTATAATGCACGACCTGATAATTGGAAGCACTGGTGCAGTGTTTTATCAGGCTGAGCAATAAGGTGTCGTGCAATTGTTGGTTGTGAAAAGTCAGTTCAAGACAATATTGTACGGCACAATAATTGTGATCACCGTTCTATTGGCTAAACGATATCTCCGCTCTTATTGGTCAGTTGGTGCTATCCTCCACGGTCTTTTGTCTATGCACTTGATGCTTTGTTTGAGGAAGGTTTAGTAGGCAAGTAGTCTATGCTACTAGAGGAGAAAAACTGACTAGGTTATTATTTTTGATGTTTAATTTTTGAAAGATATAATTTTTTTCTTATATTCTTTAAAGCCACTCTAACCACTAATGTAAAAGTTCGAACATGGATAGAGTTTGGATCTGGCACTCGCCGGCCGCTGCCGCGGCACCGCTCGCTTCGCTCGCTCGGCTCGTGCGTTGTGGTCGCAGTTCTAACATGAACCTAACCTATCCATGTCGGTTCTGTAACAGTTCACTTAAAAATTGAGTACCACCCGTACTTAAAAAGAACACTCACTCGTCAGAGCGACTTGACTGAAGATCGAATTTGTAACTAAACCAACGAACGATCTTCAAACGAGGCATGAGTTTGGCATTCAGCGAGGTGTTGTTAATTATCAGGGTGTACAATATAGTGTCGGAAATTATTGACCCGTGTAAATATTGTTTGACACGTTATTGTACACCCCTATAATGTCCGCCCTGATAATTGTAAGCACTGGTGTCACAGATTAGAGGCCCGTACAATATAGGTCTGTGTTTTATCACCCCGGACAAAAAATGACCACCCTGATAATTGGCGACACCTTATTGTACGGCCCGATAGTTATTGACACGGTGCTAACAATTATCAGGGCGGACATTATAGGGGCGAACATTAGAGTGCTGTCTTTTATAGGTGTTGTGCATTATTGGCTCCCAACAGCAACACAACAATACACAAACCGCGAGTGCGAAGCTTTTGACATGGACCGTGAAAGAAATTTTATTTTGACAGTGACAGCAATTATAGCACTGGCCATTATTTTTGACTAAAATGGCCAGCATGATAAAACCGGAAATGATTGATAACTGATTGATTGAAAATTGAAAAGAACTCTGTGATTTACCAAAATAAAAAAAATGTAAACAATCTCTTTTTGTTGAGGTTAAATTTTTAATTGCGTATTTTCTCCAAAAATCTTAAATAAAATGTCTTATAAATGGTTTGAAAACATCGGTAGGCCTCGTTTTGTAGTTGCCCCGATGGTTGATGCTAGTGAATTGGCTTGGAGACTTCTGTGTCGAAGGCATGGTGCAGAGTTGTGTTACACACCTATGTTTCACAGTAATGTCTTCGTAAAAGATCCTAAATACAGAAAGGAGAACATGGTTACGTGTGAAAATGATCGACCATTGATTGTTCAGGTAGGTACTTGACTTATTACTAGCACTAATCTTATAACTTCTGTTATTTTGAAAAATACACACATATACAAAGGTTCTGCTTTATCTTTACAGTTTTGTGGCAACAATCCTGAGATCATGGCTGCAGCAGCTAAACTAGTTGAAAATCAATGTGATGCCATTGATATAAACCTTGGATGTCCACAGTCTATTGCAAAGCGAGGCCGCTATGGGTCATTTCTACAAGAGGAATGGGAATTGTTAGAGAAAATTGGTAATTACCACTATTTACCACAAATCGAAATATTAACGATATTCAACCATATCTATTCAATAGGAAAACTCAATTTCCTTTATAATTTTCAGTAAAAGCAATGAAAGAAGCGGTATCGGTACCAATAACATGTAAAGTAAGAGTTTTTGAAAGCGTAGAGAAATCAATAGAATATGCCTTGATGCTGCAAAAAGCTGGTTGTGGATTACTGACAGTACATGGACGGACGAGAGAGCAGAAAGGACCACTGACTGGTGTAGCTAGTTGGAAACATATTAAAGCTATAAGGTTTGTAACAAAAAGACTTTTTTCTACCTACTTGTCTTTATTGTACCATATGTCCTATATAATATGTGTAAGCCCCGATAGAGGGGAAATTGAGTAAAATTACCCACGAGCAGTCTCAAGTGTGTAATGATGTAATAATGTCCCATATATACGGTACTGTCATCATATTTAACTAACATGTCCTGCATTGCTACATGTTGTCCGTATTGTCTAGAATTTACAGAATCCCCTTTTACTTTGAATGAATTTATGAATTTAATTCAGGTCATTATAGCCAAAACCTTGTGCAGCGTTCAAGGGAAGCGGGATTCGTCGTATACCAACATTTAGGATGGAAAATGTTAAAACATCCCTTACATTATCCCTTATCAATCAGGAGTATACATGACACATAGGTCTTTCCTTATGCTGCCATAAAAGAACAGTTATTCTAAAGTGGTATAATTGTAACTTATTAGTGTTTCTCTATGTTCCGAATCAATTTCTAATTAGAACTTGCAAACTTTTTAATGAAGAATACTCAGCTAATATTATTTCTGACTGACACATGTGCTGTGATGGGTCAATAATATTAACATTACAATTAAAAGTAAATAAAACTTTTCTTTTCAGAGAAGCTGCCTCAGTCCCGATGTATGCTAACGGCAACATTCAGTGCATAGAAGATGTTTACAGGTGTATAGAATACACGAAAGTGGATGGAGTTATGAGTGCAGAGGGTAACTTGACTAACCCGGCCATATTTAAAGGGATCAATCCGGTGTCATGGGAAATGGTTGAGGAATATTTGGAACTAGTTGATAAATACCCATGCCCAACTTCTTACGTTAGAGGACATCTATTTAAGATATTTCATAAAATGTAAGACCTATTTGTCAGATAAATTGAACACCCCTGATTCACAATGAAAAATGCTCATAACTTTTAAAAAGCTCAATTTTTAATGAAACATAGATATAACAACATTTCACCCTACGCAGGTGAAACCGTATAGCGCTGTTAGTAACTAAATAAAACTGTATTTTGGTACATTCGGTTCATAGTTCCCAAGCCAGAAACACAAAATCATGATCAAAATCGGTTCAGCAGGGAGTTTAGCCATAAAGACATTTATATTTATAAAATTAATATGGATGGATATATAGGAGTGGACATTCTGAGAAGTTAACGTATTGAGAAGTTGTCATTTTAAGAAGTTGGCATTCTGAGATGAGACGGATTTATAATCTTTAAATTCTGCATAAATAAGTTCTTTGTGAGCAATCACTTTTTGTTTTCGCCATTGTTACTAGCAACTAGTTGGTATAATATTTGTTTATCAACTTTATTGAATACTTACTTACTTGTATCCTTTTTTCCAGCTTCACATTCGAAGAAAACAATCGCATCAGACAAATTCTAGCAACAGCACAAAACTTCGACGACTTTAAAACTGTTTGTATTAAAATTAAGGAGAAATATTTGCCTTACCATGAGGGCAGAGAACAATTTAGTGACAACGAAAATATAACAAGAATTGGGTTTAATTTGATAATACCTCCATGGATATGTCAGCCGTACGTACGAATGTCGCCAGAAAATTATACACAGAAAATGGAAATGCTTAATAAAAATCAGGTAAAGAAATAAAAATAATAGTTTTAGTAAAATAAAACTTAAGAAGATGGTGTAAGGTACAGTATGCGTCATACGCTACAATGATACTATGAACCAGTATTGGACCAGTACTTACGACCTTATTCTAATAGACGTTACACAAACACATACTTGCATTAAAAGTACTCAGCGTATTATTTTCAACATGATAGCTATGTCTTTAGTTGGCAAAGTGGCATAAGCCGCCACCCGCTACACCAACCGACGTGGGTTCGATCCCCAGGTTACGTTGTTACACTGCATGGAATGTTTGAAATAGTGCTGTATAGGATTGTAAACGTTACGCTACTAGTGGATTTTTGAGATCCAATTGTACAGTTGAACTTCAAAATATTAGAAGAACACACACTCGCCCTAGCAACGTATTGCGAGAGCGCAGAAGGTCAATTCTCGTAAATAACATTGATTAAATTAAATTGCAATATCATTACTAAAAAAATACCCTCAAAGTAGCTCAAAATACCCTCAAAGTCTGTATTCTCAGAATATTTTTTGTAATCGAATTGTATTCGGAATTATAATGTAATTTGAACAATTTTATTTACGAGAATCGGCTTTTGGTCGCTGCCAACTTCAGTGCCGCAATTAAGTTAAACTCAAGGGCTGTTAACCGCAACTTGACCCTCTTGAGTTGTGGATTACAGCCCTTGAATCAAACTCGATTCTTTTAGTTTGACGATGGAGTACCTAGACTATCATCTCAGTTTTGTAAACAGGGTCCAGAAGAAAGAATTCATAATACTTAATTAAAATTTGTTTAAGGAAAGTATCCAGAATAAAAGAGAACATGAAGATCCAGATGGCAACACTATAATAATATCAAGAAAGAAAATGAAAAGGTTGCAACGAGTTAAAAGGAAGCCATTCAACCCAGACTCTAGACATAGAACTGGTGAAATATGTGTGAAAGCCGTATGTCCTAATCCATTGGTAAGTTTACTGCTACTCTAATTATTCTTCTTCTTTCTTTAGGTGTGGTCGGCTCTCCTAATTTGTTGGCGCCAAGACCCACATTGTCAGGTCTGATAGGCCTTCCTGCTTCGATAGACGGATCATGCTGGTCCACCTTGTTCACGGGGGGTGGCCTCTGCCCCTTACGTTGAAAGAGGTTTGGAGCTTGTTTGACCAGATACTCTTCAGGACTTCTCACGACGTGACCGTACCGCACTACCTAAGACGGCTTTTAGACAGCTTGTCCGGTATAGGAGCTACAGCTACACTATAGGTTCTATCGAGTTTGGTTCCACCTTCCGACCATCGTAGCACTCTTCATTTTTTTAATTTCGTAATTACGTTTTTACGGGTTTCACCCGATCCCGCAACACCAAATTACATCTTATTCTAGGATTATTGGGCTCATTAAAAAAGCAATTTAAATTGCGTCGTCAAAAGTCGTCGCTAGCCTTTATGCCAATAGTTAGATTTCCAATCCGTTATTATTTAATTGTTTTCAGGGAGGCAAATGTGTCTACAGACTCTGTAAGAAGTGTTGTAGAGACAAATGTTTTGAAGAGGACCTAGACTGTACAGGGCACAGAATATTAGCACATACCAGAAGAGAAACTGCAAAGAGATTTGCAAATAAAGACAAGAATAGTACAGTTACTGTAAAATGAATAATTAAGTGTAGGTATATTTATCTTAGTAAGTAACTAACTTATATATTTTTTAAGGTCTTAATTATGTAGGTAAGTTATTCTTTTTGTACAAATAAATTATTTTGAATTTTTCTACATATACCTACTTATTTTTATTATTGTTAATAACAACGATCATAGTCGTAAGAGTGCTCCTACCGGACGAAAGACTTTAAAAAAAATCTCGTAAAAATTTATCACACTATTAGCTATTAGTACCGATTCTATAGGTAAATCGGAGTAATAATTGTCACAGGGCACATGGGGCGGTCGCAATTTGATTTGGTTACTCAGGTTCTAGGCAGCGATACTAGGTAACCTACTTCTTGAATTTAGATGTAAAATATACCACAATCTTATCAGAAAATAGAGCAGTCAGTAGTAGTCAAATCTATGTCTAAAGGGACTCCTTTTGATTTTTTGTTAGCCTTTATTGTCAGACTGCTGAGCAAAGACCTCCAATTCACCTTTCCAAGCAGTTCTTGGGCTAGGTTTGCCAGTTTCCGTCAAATGCATAGACTTCGTCACGCCATTGTATAGGTACGTCGCCGTCCATTTAATAAGGCGTCACAAGAGAATAGAGATATCGATGAAACAAAATTCGATAATAGAGCTTTCGTACTAAGTATCCCATTGTTTTCGTGGTCAGCGTCGATTCCGACGCCAGACTAAATTATAAGTATCGGACTTTTTCCTTTATTATAATTGTACCGAGAGATAACATAGATTTCCTTTAAGTATGAAGTTTATATTTCTCGAACTCTCGAATAGGTAGTAGGCAAGTAATTTTATAAGGTGTAATGGCTTTTTGTTGTAGACCCATTACCATAGCAACTAGTGTAGGTATCTATACCTAACAATAAAGCAATAAAATCAGTACATATTTACTCTCTAGCGGCTTTATAGATATCGTGATAAAAACAAATAATTTAGCTATCACAAATCTTCAGCATGTCTGCATTTAATTTCAATAGTTCCTACCTTGTGGAATTATAGGTAATGCGCGCGCATTAACGGGGCTTGGCTCCGTTTATAAACAGAATATCGATAGTTACCCACCATCAGTCTAACAAAGGATGAAGTCATCATACCATTTCTATGGTACCATATTGAAAAGCCTATATTACTTTTGATATGTGTTAAAGTCAACTAGTTACTATTAGCCGAAGGACTTAAAAGGTGTTACGTCAAGAATAAGAATAAAATGTTTCCCGAAAAGTTTCGACATTCCTAGAAAGGCCGATAAATAACACAAATGGATAAATGCTGCACCTTGCACCAATCAGCACCGAGAAATCAAAGAAGATTGAATGGATTTCAGTTACCCTTGAATTATCAGCAGACTATCGGTTGGTTGGTGTTCGTGACCACTGCCCTCTTGAATATTTTTATACTTATACAAATACAATTTGAAGAATTGAAAATGGCAACTTTGTTAATATTCGTCGTTTTGTACCTGTCTCACGTGGTGAGCCATGTAGCCGCCTCACTCATAGACCCGAGTGAAAATGAGCTGCGCAAATTGCCAGTGAACAATGTTCCCGAATTCGATCGAAGCATCCACGCCCACGTCATTGAAGACGGAAGATGTCACCTTTGCAACATTTACACCAGTAGCAAGGAGACGAAGCACTGCAGCTTGTGTAACAAATGCGTGGACCGCTTCGACCACCACTGCAAGTGGTTGAACAACTGCGTCGGCCGCAAGAACTACGCGGCGTTTATCGCATGTGTCATCACGGCTTTGCTACTCTCGACTCTCACGTTCTGTCTGTGTATAACAGATGTAATCTTATTTTTTAAGGATACTCATTATTTGAGCGTACCGGCGCAGAACTTTATAAATTGTACCTTTATATCGGACGCCTCATCGAGTTATTGTAGGACATCTATTACTTTTCTAACATTTTTGATAATATTAGGAGTAAGTGCCTTAGCTATTGCATGTCCGTTGTTACATTTGTGCTGTTTCCACGTTTATATTTCAATTTTAGGTGTATCGACGTACGAGTATATGGGAAATAGATATATGTCCGATACACTACGACCTTGTTGGATGAGTAGGTGCGGATATACGAAGAAGCGATGTACAAAGAAGTTATATAGAATAAGTAAAACGAAAGATGAGAACAAGTCACATGATAGTTGCCAAAATGAAGGTTTAGATAAGATGACTGTTACCGAAACAGATATAGCTAAACCGAGTCACAGCACCAGCCGAAATGTCGCAAGTTTGATTACTATATTGATAAATAATGAAATGGATAGAGCAAGAAGAATAATATCATTTGATAAAAATAGAATACACCCCCAAGAGCCGGAAAGTAATACGGAAATCAGTTAAAAATGTTTAAGACACCTAAATAGGTATAAGCATCTAGGTGTCGCTGTAAAATTGGTTTATTAGAAGTTGTTTAAACTTATTATTATCGTTATCTCTATTTATATAGAGATTAACATCTTTGTAAATAAATAGTTACTGTGCAAATTTGTAGTGTATACGGAGTTTGTAAAACACAATGCCTCGTTTACAACAAAATTATTTGTATTGACGTCACTATATTTTCAAGCATAAATGTATTTCTGTGATGTTAATAAGTATGTTAGTAAATGTTAAAAACACGTGATTTATAAAAATATATCCATTTTGTGTAGTTATCACCTACATACACACTTCAATCTAATATTTATAAGTTATCAATAGGTAAATACTTTGATATTTTGATAAGACAAAACATTAATGTACTTACTATATTTACCTACCTCTGTTAATTTTATTATTTCAACAGTACCTAATCAAAGTAAGAACATAGACAATTTAGGTGCTATATTTTATTAAATTGTTATTAAAAAATTAAATGTCTCCAATCAGTTCCCGTTTATTTCTAGAGAGTAGTTATAATAAATGAATCTTTTAACGAAAATAATAAGAATTAAATAGAATAACTTTAACGCTGCATATACTGAAGTTTCTTGGTTTAATCACGTTTGCGGCGGCGGTTCTCCTCCTCCTGAAAATAATAACTTAGTTAGCTTCAAATGGGCAGCAGGTATTTCATCGATAAGTAAGAGCTATCAGGTAGATCCAAAGAGGTTTTATTTTTATTGCATGAAAGGGAACTTTTTGGTTTAAACAAGACGTTTATTCTCTTACCTTCTGTGTCAAGATAATGACCAGTCTCCTGAAAACTCCGATGAAGTCAATGAACAGTTCCAAGGCGTGTTGCACAAAGTCCTTGTTGCCGAGTCTGCGTTTCTCAATGATGAGCTGAGTGTCGTACAGAACGAAGCCGCACATCAGCATCAAACCCAGATAAAGATGAGCCTGGAAATAATAAAAAAATGGTTACACAAATTATAACAAACTCGTATTCTAGTATTGTTTATTTGCCTTAAAAGGTACATAGGAAGTAGGCCAGCCTGCAAAAGGCATAAATCAAGTAAGTGGAGTAGTCAACGGAACATCAATAGATAATAACCTAATCATTTTTGATAAAAAACACTAGATTTTTGGAAACCATACAAAGTTAAAATAATATCGATGGTTTCCGCAACAAAGGGCGTAAATGCCATTTTGGCCATATTGAGTTTTATATGCAGTTTTCTATCGATCCCTATTTTTAAAATGGCGCTACGATGAAAAAAAAAGATGTTACGACCTACATTTTTCTAATGGCTAAACATTGAAAAGGGGTCATAAAACAATATTATTTTTATATTGGGAAATCAATTTGATGTAACTACACTGTGTTTTTACTTTTTAAACGACAAACGGCGTAAATACTTACTAAGAAATCAATATGTGTTTTACGCCCTGCAACAAAAAATAATCCTAAAAGAACATAGGTTGTATCTCACCTATGTTATAATAAGTAACATTTACGACTGTGGCATAAATAATAAATATGCTAAGATTAGGATGTATAATTAGATAAATTTCAAAATACAATTTAATAACCTGTTTTGCGCCGTAATGTATTAGTCTACTTGGAAAAAAAAAGTATTTATTCCCACAGGTGGCACTATACTTCTAAACTTACAAGTGATCCTAGCTGTCTTGTTCTTGCATAACTCACGTATATTAAAAGATCAGAGACGTAACTATACCTTTATGTAATTGGATAATGCTTGTGATACTACATAGCTACAATAGCACATGTCTTCGCTTGCTTGTTTACGGTGTAAACGAAATCAGTTCGCGGTCAACGCCGTGCCGGTCAAGATAAGATAACTTTGTCTTATTAATCTACATCAAATCTGCACACATATCATCACCTACAATGTCAAGCCAGCACTTCTTGGGTCTTCCCAATCTGCCACGACCTGGTGGAGGCGCCATGGTAAGACATTTGTTCTCCACGTAACTAGCCGGTTTTCACAAGACGTGACCGTAGCAGCTTATGCAACATTCTTGCAATGTATCTGCAATGTCTCATGTAAGCTGCCTCGGATGCGAGAGTTCCTGACGTGATCCTGTCGCGTCACTCCACACATCCAGCGCAACATCTTCATCTACGTGACACGCAGCTTCTGCTTTTGTCGCTCAAGCACTGGTCACGCCTCACTACCGTACAAAAGGACAGCGCTAATGATGGTTTTATAAACTTGTCCCTTTAGTTTAACCGGCATAAACCTGTCTCTTTAGTTTAAGCGGCATTTTGGGGTCGCAAATGATACCACGGCCCTTGGCCCAAGCCGCTGAAATGCGTGACTTGACGTCGTAATCGATGTTGTTGGACGATCGATGTCGAAGGAACACAGTCAAAGGCTTTCTGCAAATCTATATAAGAATAGAAAACGGCGGAACGGGGTCCATGATCTGTGTGGTAACTATATGGGCACCAAGAGACAGTGCACTTCTGTAGAATCCAAGAGTCGACTATCCGCTAGTAAAGCTTCATGGTGTGGGACATGACCTTTATACCTCGATAACTCCCACAACCCTGCACCGATCCCTTCCCCTGAAAACTGGGGTAAAACATAGGGATCTCACCAGTCTCGAGTATACGGTTATAGAGGTTGGTTAAGATACCCACACTTCGAGAACCCATCGCATTCCATACTTCGATAGGGACTCAACTCTTTGTACTGCTTATTCAACAGCTCGTAGAAATAAGAGAGCCATCTCTCCTTCACTACGATGTCCTCGCAAAGCAGATTACCATCGGGACTTTTTGCACAGCGGCACTTAGATATATCCTGTGCCGCTTTTACCCTTGAACGTGCTAACTTATAAATAAGCTTCTGTCCCTCAGACGTATCCAACTTATCATACAATGACTGTAAGTGGTCCTGTCTGGCTCTGGCTACTGCTCTTTTTGTGGCACGTTTAGCGGCTTTATACGAGTCGTGATCTTCAGGAGAGTTGAACGCTTACAACTTTTTGAAGAGGGCTTTCTTCAATTTAGTGTCCAAGGCAATCAATATGACAGGAAAATCAAGTTTCCTTGTCTTCATATTTGAGTTCATCTTAACCTTTTTAGAGGCGCAGTCCCCATATGGGGACCAGCCTTTAAAAAAGTCAAACTTCCGTCAAATGGCGCAGTCCCCATATGGGGACCAGCGTTTTCACGCGACTATAACCTTTATTTCTATGATTATAGAGTCTTTAATCCTATGAACAATGTATTACCGGAATTAGCACATTGAAATTCTCTATGGCTTACAATACTCAAAAGACTTGACGTCGAAACAAAAAACTGACAAAAATGAGAAATAAATGACAGGTCGCCATTTTTTCTAAGTGATTTTTTATGGCTGATTGTTTATGTTTGTGGAAGTGTAAAATTGTGAAATTATAGGTAATTTTATTGTTGTATCATATGTTTTGTAGTGTTTGGGATACGATCAAGCGATTTACGTAATCAGATACGTGAATTTCGTTGTATTTTTATTGCATTCATGATGGAAAGTTTTTCCGATTTTCATGCATTTTTTATGCAATTTCCGTACAAATTTAGGTAAATATAATTGAAAATATGCTGCGTAGTCGTAAATATCTATTTACAATACACTATCGGATAGGTAAATTATCTAGCTAGCTAATGGTGTTTACGGAACTATGATAGGTAGTCTAAATCAATTTTGATAGGTATTTCGCTGACGTGCGAATTGTTCGCGAAATTGCATCTAGATGCGCAGAATGCAGCAGAATGCAGGTGAAAGAAAAAAATAAAAAAAACCGTTAAATTTTGGTTTTGGGAGAGGTTAAGACATCCCAAGCACTGCCTTCGCCGCACCGGTGATCGATGCCTAAATCTCATCCTAGTGGTCCTGGACTGGTTTGTCCTCGACATCAGCGAACTTGTCACCGATAGCCGAGACAAGCTTCTAGGACTTGGCTTCATACAGCATCCACCATCTGATTTGGCGACAACACCGCACTGGGTGTTTGTTTTTGGGTTTCACACAGAGATCCATGACAAGAAGACGGTGTTGACCAGTGAGACTCTCACTGGGTATGACTTTGCAGTTAGCCACGTTGCCGATAATTATGATGTTTCTTAGTGATAGAAATCGATTTGGGTAGCGTGTCTCCCACTCCTGCAGGTGATCAAGTGGTCGGGCTTCTTTTTGAAGTAAGTGTTCACAAGGGCCAGGTCGGCAGAGACACACGTACGTAGGATTTCTTCTACTTCAGCATTTCAACTGCCGTACCCATAGCCTCCATGAACACGCTTAAATTTTACCGTCATCTCGCCCACATGACCGTTCAGATCAACACCCAAAACGATCCCCTGTGACAACGGGATGGCACCAAGGACCTCGCCGAGTTTGTTCCAAAACAATATTTTATCAGCGTCGCTGCAACCGACCTGCGGCGCGTAAGCACTTACCAAGTGGGTTACAACCCCCTCAATAAGCACCTTCACGGCCATAAGTCGTTTTTGGCCTCCAAGATACAGTCATGCAACCCCTCAGCGAGCACCATAGCCACCCTGTTCTCTCCACCAGGTGCACCTATGTAGATCAGCTTTTAGCCGCTCCTAATGTGCCGGGATCTGCTGCCTTTCCATCGAGTCTCCTGCAGAAACGCCACGGCCATTTCTTGCCTGGAAAGTAAGTCGGCCAGCTCCCTCGCGCGTCCGGTTAGCGTGCCGATGTTTCACGTTGCAAAGCGGAGTTGATTTTTATGGGTTGGGGCTCGCGTCTAAGTAAAATCTACTCTTATCAGGTTAATATTCTGCTAGTATAGTCATGTATTAGCATAAATAATACGGCGTATTTACAAATTTTGAAACAAAAAAAGGTCTATACTACAAATGGTTTAGTCTTACATGGCTTTTACTGTAGGTACTTTTTGCTAGACTGTGTATTTATGGGGTGTAACTACATATTTTTTTCATTTTTAGGGATTTACGCCCTAGCTAACTTCTAAACTAATACTCGTACAGTTCTCTAATTAAGCGAGGCAATAGCCTGCAAAAAACTAAGAAATTTCTTCCTAGCACATTTTTTTATAATTATAAGAACAAAAAAGATATTTAAGAAATATTTTTTTTTATTTCGTTTTTTGCTAATTGCCAAAAGTATGCAAAATGGAGATACGCCCTTTGTTGCGGAAACCATCGATATTTTTCCTTACACAGTAAAGGACAAAGTTCAACACTAAACTAAGAATTTAAAAAGAACATTTCTATAGGCATTTACTTAAGTAGGTATAAACATTACACGAACAACCTTCATTTGTCGAGTCATTCGAGCATTAAATGACGCAAATGTGACGAATATTGCGAATTTAAAATTATAATAAGCTCTTAGGGGACATGTAGACTTGCTTTTCATGATACCGCGGTATTTACCCGCATAAGCCCCGATCCCGTATGAGTTTCGGGATAAAAAGTTATTTTAGAGTTCCAACTATCTCTGTTCAAATTCGTCCAGCTGTTTTAGCTTAAAAGGAGTCTAACTAAGAGTCAGACAGACGGACGGACAAGAAAGGGATCTTATAAGGGTTCCTTTTTTACCTTTTGAGGTACGAAACCCTAAAAACCTAGAATTACCATCAAGGCAGCTTTGGTAAACATAGCTAGTTGTGGAAACTTACTTGGTTCAAGAAATGGGACTGCATAAACAGGTTGGCCAGAGTCATAAGAGACATGGACGTGAGCAAGGTCATCAGGGTTCCCCCGAGGAACAGCCAGCTGCCACGGTCGGCCAGCAAGGCTGCGATTGAGAAGCACACAAACACCAGTGTGGTCCCGAGCAGAGCTGTCACTATTATGGAAGGATCCACAAAGCTGACATAGCCTAACAATGGACCCATACCCATGCCTGTAAATTAAAATAGTATAATTAATTTTACTATTTTCTGTAATCCACTACTGAACAGATTTTGGTGAACAAAAAATAATCTATACAAATAGAAGTAGAGGCAAAGAAAATGTAGGCATAATAATTGAATTTTCTGCACTATGGCAGTAATACATTGAATTTTATGCACTAAGAAACTTTAGCATATTTTAACATTTTTAATGTAGGTATAATGTAATAACTTTAAAGCATTATTTTGGATCCTAATAATGTAATAACTTTAAAGCATTATTTTGGATCCTAATATATTTCTACCCTAAATAATAAATATGTGGGTTAAATCAAATGATTTCCCAAGAGAATATAATATAAATGGTGATAATTCAATAGTAATTAGACTAAAAGCAATAAGTACATAGAGCAGTGTCTAGTCACTAGAACAATCCAAGTCAAGGTTGAATTAATTAATGTTAAATTATGTGACAATTTGATATTGTCACAGGAAATGTTAATGAAAAACAACAATTTACTAGAGGTGGTAAGTTTGATCTCCATTTTCAACTCATTAATAAAAAAGATGTGTAAAGTTTGCTTAAGAAAGTCTGTTCAACTATACTAATATTATAAAGCTGAAGAGTTTGTTTGTACGCGCGCTAATCTCAGGAACTACTGGTTCGAATTGAAAATTTATTTTTGTGTTGGATAGTCCATTTTTCGAGGAAAGCTATAGGCTACTTTTTATTTTGATATTCGCATGGGAACGGCACTTACACGGGTGAAACCACGGTGCGCAGCTAGTTTATGATATTGTGACTGTGCATTTGACTATAATATTTGGAAAGAAATAATACCTGAAGTCAAACCAAATCCAAGTAGGTATCCTAGTCTCTGTTTAGTGTTTTTCCCATTGTCAGGTGTAGCAATGAGTAGCAACATAAGACCAATCCCGGCAATGGTAGATAAGAATCCAGCTTGGAATCTTGTGAACATATCGACGTACACCCCCACTGACGCGGAGGCGCAGGTCATCATCAGTGTACCGTAAACATTCTTCAAATGCTGTCGAACTGGAGGCTCCCTGGAATGTTTATTACTGTTTTAGTAACTCAAATCTTTACGCCGCGCCGTGGTGTTTTTAGGCCTAATAATAGAGATAAACATACGAGAAACTTTTGGCAAGCTCTCGTGTCGTCCTACATTTCTAGAGCTACCTATGTTCTAGAACGTTAGAGATCTGTTTACGATTTCACAATTATCTTTTTGTTACATGCAGTAATATTTCATGTTAATTACACGGGATTAGTATTGTAGATTGAGAGTATTTGGTAGGTACTTACAGACGATTTTGGAAACTGTTGATGAAGGTCTGGATATTGGGTGTCATGGTGTCGTTTTATTTTTCCAAGAGATCCAAACTTAGTCCTTTAGAAAAATAACTGGAGATTTCAATATTCAAATAATGATGCAATCTGAAGAAGAAGAACACAATTTAAATGCTAAATCACACGTCAGCTCTCGTATTTTCTCAGCGAAACAATAGATTACAGAATTTATTACTTGGGTTCTTGCTGGATGACGGAATTTTTCTATTTGTTTTGAAGGTTTCGAATGACGTCACACTTTGCACAATGACGTTAGCCATTTACAAAGGAGCACAGATAATAAAATAATTAATTGTACCAATAGAAAAGAGACACATCTATTTTTAATTTCAATAATAACTCGCCATTAGCCGAATTCTACAAGTAACAATCGGAAGTTGAAAGATTACCAATCAGCATAGAGATACAATAGCCAATCAGTCACCTACAATAATGACGTTTCTGACATTCGGACGTAAGAGACATTGAGATTTTGGCGGGAACGAGTAAACAACTTAATATGCCGCAGGCACGGGCAGTTTTAATTTCTTAAATTATTTAATTAACACAAAAGTACACAAAATGTAGTGAAAATATAAATCAGTATCAAGTTTGAAATTCGGGTTTGACTTAAAATAAGGTTAGAATAATGTTGACTTGACGAAGTATGACTACTTTGACTGTTTTGACCTAATAGAGAAAATTTTGACCGATTAATTTGTCATTTTTTTAAAAACCACGCATTTTATGCTTCGTCCCTTTCAACCTCCATGATTTTAAGTAAACTCATTGTAAACGAAATAATTATTTTTCATCTTGAATAGATAAAAAACAAAAAAATATGCAAAACCCGAACGAAGCCATACTACCTATATAAAAACGGTGGCATAAGTGGCATATGACATTGACATTGACAAAATGAAAAATCTGTCCTACTGCCTCACATAACCTCAAAAAGTGCACGAGATAGTTAAAAGTGAACAAAACGTGCAATTAATCTGATAAATAATGTAAAATAATAAAGCAAAAAAGCGTGCTACGGGTCAATAACTTTATAATATAGTTCTCCAGTGCTGTTGTAATCAAAAATGGGGAAAAAATCAAAAGTTGGAAAGCAACGGAAAGATAAATACTATCAACTAGCAAAAGAAACAGGTAAGTAACATATAACATGTGGTTATTTTGCAGTTTATAATCATAAAATATCATTTAACTTGTCTGTAATTACAGGATATCGTTCAAGAGCTGCGTTTAAGTTAATTCAATTGAATAGGAAGTTTGGTTTCTTGCAAAAGTCTAGAGTATGTATAGATCTGTGTGCAGCGCCTGGTGGGTGGATGCAGGTGGCCCACCAGAACATGCCAGTGTCCAGTATCGTCATCGGAGTAGATCTGTTTCCTATAAAACAAGTTCCAGGCTGTATCGGGTTAACAGAGGACATAACAACCGAGAAATGTAAAACAGCTATAAAAAAAGAAATAAAGACTTGGAAAGCTGATGTTGTGCTTAATGATGGTGCTCCAAACGTTGGGTTAAATTGGATACATGATGCATATCAACAAGCATGTCTCACACTCAGTGCGTTGAAACTAGCCACTAATTTCCTTAGGGAAGGTGGGTGGTTTGTGACAAAGGTGTTCCGATCTAAAGATTATCATGCCTTACTGTGGGTGCTTAAACAATTTTTCAAGAAGGTCCATGCTACAAAGCCACAAGCGTCACGTAACGAGTCGTCTGAGATATTTGTGGTCTGTCAAGGGTACATAGCTCCCGACACCATTGACCCTAAGTTCTTGGATCCTAAACATGTGTTTGAAGACTTGGATATTGTTAAGAAGCAGCACACTAACTTGTTACATCCTGAGAAACAGAAGAAAGCCAAGGCTGAAGGATATTTGGAAAATGACTATACAACACACCATAAAGTTTTGATCTCAGATTTCTTGAAGGAGGACAGTGATCATATTGATTTATTACAAGGATGTTCTCAGGTAATTAATCCACTAAAAAAACCTAGTAAAGTTAGAATAAATTCTTTGTTATACTAAGAAGAACCTTATTATCAAATGGCTGGATCAATTCAATTGACTTTCTCTATTTCACAATCTTTCCTAACTGATTTTTAAATATCTATTCACAGATTGTCTTTGATGATAAAAGTGTAGAATTACATCCTAAAACCACAGCTGAAATTATAGAATGTTGCAAAGACATCAAAGTTTTGGGCAGAAAAGATTTGAAAGCTCTGTTAAATTGGTTGAAACATCTAAAGGAGTGGAAAGCTGGACAGAAGGTAAGAATAAATTAAAATTATTTATAACTATCTGTACTTATAGCCTGTAGTTTTGCTCCGAGCTATTACATACTACTTACTACTACTACTGATTCCGCTAGTGACCCAAAGTGGATCTTGGCCTCTGAAACGAGAGTCTTCTATCGCTTCTTGTCTTGCGCTATTTCTTGCCAATTGTTGACTTGAAGTCCGAGCAAGTCAGCTTCCACTGTGACAACATCTGAGTTTTAAAAAAGTTAAACCTGGTTAAAGTGGCCCTTAACTTGGTTGGTAAAGAGTACCACTATGGTGAACTGGGTTTGTGGGTTCACATCCCATTCATAGGATAATTTATGGGAAGTACCTTTGTCTGCATGTGTCAATATGTACTCAGTCTATTTTCTTTCTTTTTAGAAAACTGAAGTTCAAGAGAAAATCGGTAGTGATGAAGAAGAGAAACCAGAATCAGATAAAGAGGATGACGAGGATGTGGATGCACAAGTTGCTGAACTACAAGTATGTACCTAAAATAAAACACTTCTAAAATATTTATATTATACTCTCACTTAATAAAATTAATTAAATATGAAAACTGACTTCAAAAAAGTGAATAATAACTGAATTAACAAATCTGAAATCAACAGCCACACTGATTTTAACACAGGATCTATGTAAACTGCTTATTAGACACTTTTACACTTTTTGCAGTTTTTAGAGTCCAATTTAAAATTTAAAAAATAAATTAAATATACATCTTCAATTTTTTTCTTCAAAATTTTAATAATTATTTGTAATTTCTCCTAAAAAGAATGAAGAAAGACGTCAATCAAAACGAAAAAGAAAACAACTCAATAAGCAGAGACAGAAGTTGGCTGAGAAAATGAACCTCAAGATGGTACTCAAAGGTGACGATGGGCCCATTCTGGAGAGCAATGACATGTTTAGACTATCTGACATTAAAAATTCTGCAGTAAGTATATTATCCCTATATATATAAAATTCTCATGTCGCGGTATTACTTACCAATCTCCACCTAAAGGGCTGAACCGAATGAAATTTTTTGTGTATATACATTTGTTAGGTCTGAGAATGGAACAACATCTAATTTTTTTTGTAAATGGCAAAACAATGTTTGCCGGGACAGCTAGTATTATTCTATAGTTAATGCCAGGTGGACAGTTATTATGCTCCAAATTAGGTTAAAATTAGACCTCTTATCAAAATTATACAACTTGCTCTTAAAGTTTAAAGGAAATATTTATCATCAAAGTGCAGATTGATTCTCAATTTTGAATTAAACTGAGAATCAATCTTAATTTTTTTTTGAATAGGAATTATCAAGGATTGTAGATCTACAGCCAGACCTAGTAGCAGAACCCAGCGATGAATCTGATGATGAAATGAAAGTGAAACCCAAGTTTGTGAAATATGATGTGGAAGCTTCTAAACTAGACTCTTCAGGACTATACTATAAAGATTCTGACAGCGAACTCGAAATGGAATCCGATTCTGACACCGAAAAAGATAAGGAAACTTTGGGTGAGAATAATAATAACTGTATAGTTTTATGCAAACCGGAGGTTGTCTTTGGTTGCACTTTATAGTGTAAGACAGAGATAATCGCCGGTTTAGAATCCACTCCATTGTTTGCTATTATACTTGTTATGTTAAAGGGCCTCTACATATTGGCTTCGGCTACACGCACACCTTTCAAAGGTCTGGGTTTCCATAGCCCCGTGATACAGGACTGTATACAGACAGATATATTGTATGCTATAGCTGCGCCCCGCGGTTTCACAACACCCTGAAACCCTGAGTCGATGTGTCGTACCTCATTTGAAAGGGCTTAATGTGTACTCAATTTTATATTATGGCAGCAAAAAACCCACCCAGTGGAACCGAGATATTTCGTCATCAATACAACGTCTCGTATTATGAAAGTTATAGAACTCGCATAGCCATTACTGTTTAATTAGACGTGTAACACCTTCATGTCGGGTAGCTCAAATGAAAGAGCTTAACTAGGACTACATTTTTGTTCTACATCACAAATCCCAATCCCATCAGGAGGAACCAAGATATTTCGTCTTCAATACTACGTCTCGTAATAAGAAAGTAATGAATCTCGCATAGCCATTACTATTTAAACGTTTAACACCTTTATGTGGTACCTTAAATGACGACGGATGTAGCTAATCCAACCTATCTTTTAGAATACCCATTCTACACAATTCTGACCGATGTAGCTAATCCAACCTCTCTGTTAAAACTGTCTGCATAATTTTAACAGGTTGGATTAGCTACATCTGTCAGAATGGTGAGGAAGGTTCTATTCTAACAGATGTTGAATTAGCCACATCCGCCAGAATTGTGTAGAAGGTTCTAACAGAGAGGTAGGATACATCTACATCAATCATCTATCATCTACATCTGATCTACAAAACATGAATTTAGCAATAAGATACCAATTTAACTTATCGGGATAACTTTACAGCACTTGTGCGGAATGGTAAAGTAAAACGCACGCGTGCGTAATACGTTGTATTATGAGCCTAATATCGGTTTAATAAGATTTACTATATTATATTATGTTATAAATAAAGCCTTGGCCTAATCAATTTTATATTAATTAATCTGAAAGATTAGAAAAAAAAAAGAAAACGCTTATTATATAAGCACACGACGTTATAACGAGAAAAACAATGAACAACATAAAACAAAAAAAAAAAATAATCAGTAACACAAAAAACCTATTAAGGTAGGTAGTCTTAGGAGTCGTGTGCCCCTAACCAGGATCTGCCTCACCATTAGCTACCACTGCATGACGCAGTTACAGCGCTGGTCAACCTGCACCTGTGTGGCATCCATTTGGTGGGATTTTGAACAATTAAAATATAGTTTGAATTATGAGATAGCTATTTTCCGCAACTAGACCAGTAAAGTAACAAATAAGGTTCCACGAGATGGAATTGTTGGAAGTCGATTATTATAATACTAGCGACCCGCCCCGGTTTTGCACGGCTATATTATGCATATATTATACATATAAACCTTCATCTTGAATCACTCTATCTATTAAAAAAACCGCATCAAAATCAGTTGCGTAGTTTTAAAGATTTAAGCATACATAGGGATATAGGGACATAGGGACGACGAAAAGTGACTTTTTATCACAGTTGCTCATAAAATAATACGTTATCCCGATAAGTTAAATACGTATCTTACTGCTAATTACATAATAGGTAGATGAAACATTCTTAATTTATCTGGGTTATACTGTTTTGATGTATATAAAAAGGTACCATCAAAGAATTAAGGAAAAAAACAGAATATAATGGTAAGGAAAAAATATATTTATGTACTAAAGAAAAAACAAAATAAAAACAAAACTCAATTTTTAATTGTTTTTAAAGACGTTATAATAATAAAATTATCGTTCGCTATCAGACTTTGAGGCATCCTTTTGAAAAGAAGAAAAAAGGTACCAACAAAGAGTTTTGAGGCCAGCAAGGCTTAAAAACTCTTTGTTGGTACCTTTTTTCTATACATCAAAACAGTATAACCCAGATAAATTAAGAATGTTTCATCAATCTAACATGTAATTAGCAGAAAGATACGTATTTAGCTTATCGGGATAACATTATTTTAGCACTAGTTGGATTTTTTTTATCGCACGCGTGTATAATACGTTGCATTATGAGCCTAAAAGCGGTTTAATAAGATCCACTTTATGAGCAACAGTGATAAAAAACAGTTACCTTTTTAAAGCTAAATACTATTATTTATCTCGGTTCCACCTGGTGGGTTTTTGTAATGTAGAACAAAAATGTAGTCATAGTTATGGCCTTTCATTTGAGCTACCACATGAAGGTGTTACACGTCTAATTAAACAGTAATGGCTATGCGAGTTCTATAACTTTCATAATACGAGACGTTGTATTGATGACGAAATATCTCGGTTCCACTGGGTGGGATTTTTTTGCTGCCATAATATAAAATGGAGTACACATTAAGGCCTTTCAAATGAGACACGACACATCGCAGCGATTTGTTTGGGACAGCGTCCATACTAAATGAGGCAATATCCTTTATGAAAATTCCTTCGAGATCAGAAATTACGCGAGTGGATCCACGCTAAATAGCTTGTTTAATTGTGGTGAATCAGCGGAGCGTAGGTATATGTAATTGTATGAAAAATTTCGTTTCTAGCATTTTCTGACTCCGACACAGAAAGGAAGAAAGTTGATAAAATAACTAAACAAAACACGTTAAGGAACGCTAAACAGACAAAGACACCTTTGATACCTAAAAACAATCCGTTACTAACTGACCTGGATAACACTGACCCTGTGTCTAAGAGGTCGATGAAGGCAGAGCTGTGGTTCCAGAAAGATGCATTCAAGGACCTTGATGAAGACGATGATGAGGGAGAGGATTTGGATAAATTAGCTGAAAGTTATAAAGAGAAAGGTTTGTGGCATTTGCTTTTTATAAACAAACACTTTCATAAAATTGAATTAAACATACCCAACTAGAAGATATACTTATCCCTCAAACCAGTCTTTTATCTACACTAATATTATATAGAGAAAATATTTTTTGTTTGTAACCAATAGGCTCCGAAACTACAGGACGAAGTTTCATCAAAATCAATGTTGATTTATTGGGAGTAACATAGGCTAGTTTTTACCCCATGGGATCGGGAGTTACGCGGAGAGCTGCTAGTTCTCAGATAAACTTTTGTAGGAAAGATCTTAAGTATTCCAAGGTAATTACAATTCCAAACATTTCTTTTCTAGGCAAAAAAGTTATAGATGCAAATATAACGTCCGAAAATGACGGTAAAGGTGTAAAACGGAAACACGATGAAAGTTCTGACGATGATACATCCGACAGCGATTATGATGTCGATGACAATGTGACGCCTCAAGCCGCAACTGGCGCCGGCGCTAAGCAAACCAAGAAGGATGGGTTCGAAGTCGTTACTCAGAATCCAGGTGAGAGCAGAAACTGCAGTTTCACTTCTAAAATTTTAAAGTTTAGTTTTACTTTTGTGGACAAGAATGTTTAGTCTCGCGGTAAATATAAGGTCCTAAGTAACATATTGCTACATACGACATAAAAGCATAGAATTGAAGACTAATTTGCTATTGCACAATTTACAAATAGTAGCGAATTTCAATTTATTAATTAATTAATTTATTTATTTATTATTTTGTTAATTGTTGATTTGCAAATGTATATTTTATGAACAAAGTCTTACGGTTCAGGTTCATTTAGTCTTTGCCTATTACATAATAATTATATGAATCAAAACTTGTCGCTGAGATCTCATATTGAGATGTTTTGCACACATTTGGATTTGACGACACTTATTAGCTTTTTTTGGATAGTGCATGTAATAATAACTTTTTAAATGCATCGGGAATGGTTTTATTTAAAAAATCCTATTATAACAGTGGTGGCCCTTTGATCATGATACCACAACTAACAGTTTACTTTGTCTAACAATTTATTGGTAAGTAAAGTATTTAACTTCTTTCTTACAACTTCAACAACAGACTAACTTATATATGCATATTCTGTAGTATTATAGATTAGGTTTTATAATATGAAATACTAGCGACCCGCCCCGGCTTCACACGGCTATATTATGCATGTATTATACATATAAACCTTCCTCTTGAATCACTCTATCTATTAAAAAAACCCGCATCAATATCCCTTTTGTACTTTTAAAGATCTAAGCATGCATAGTGAAAGACAGCGGGAAGCGACTTTTTTTTATACTATGTAGTGATAAAATGTGTTCCAGAACTAAAAAGACTGAAGAAAACTCTAAAGATGGACGCAGAGACCCTCGCGCTAGGCACCATGATCGCAACGTCTAAGAAGTTCAAGCGGGACCTGATTGACGATGCCTACAATAGATACACGTTCAATGATACCAACCTGCCTGATTGGTTCGCGGAAGATGAGAAAAAACATATGAAGAAAGAAATTGTTGTTCCAGAGGTATAAAATACTTATTATAAATAAATTCTACTATCCTACTAAAAGTTTGTGTGTATGTATGTTTGTTACTCCTTCACGCAAAACCTTCTGGACTGATTGCGATGAAACTCGGTATGTAAATAACTGGAGACCTGAATTAACACATAGGTTACTTTTTATCCCGATATTCCTACGTTTAGATTCTCTATAGTGGTTTTAATTGAGTATTTTATTTACAGAAATACACAGAAGAATACAAAAACCGTCTCCAAGACATAAACGCGAGACCTATAAAGAAAGTGATCGAGGCGAAAGCCAGAAAGAAGAAGCGCATGATCAAAAAAATGGAACGTGCCAAGAAGAAGGTCGAGGCTGTTATGGAAAACGCGGACATGTCGGAGCGAGAGAAAGCACAACAAGTCAGACAATTATACAAAAAGGCACAGTCGGATGGCAAAAAGAAAGTGACTTATGTCGTCGCCAAAAAACACACGACTGCTAAAAAAATGAAACGGCCGTCGGGCGTAAAGGGCCAGTACAAAGTGGTAGACCCGCGCATGAAGAAAGACTTGCGAGCGCAGAAAGCTAAGGAGAAGACAAAGGGCCGTGGTAAAAAAGCTAAAACTAACAATCGCCAAAAACCGCCTAAAAAGAAAGGAAAGAAAGCGAAGTAGATAAATAGGTACATAAAACGTACATTATGTATGTCCTAATTACTTACAGCTATTTATGTGCCTGATATAGTGTTTTTGTACAGAAATAAAACAATATCATACAATATTGTTTCGTTTTTATCTGATGAATGTTGTATAAATGAATGTTGATAGTTTATTTAGACAATATTAGTTGACCCTTGGTAATTGTGTGGAGGTGGTAGGTAGGTAGACCCATTAGGCGGTGGTAATACAAAGATTATTTTTACGAGGAAGGTCAGGGTGATATTTGAGTCGGCGTGCGTCACTTGCCTGAGTTCAGGGACAGGCACACCATATAAATGATATCACTTCGCCTCGTGGCCTTGACGTCTAATTCTGATTCGCTCTAACTACGTTGTCTGCCTACTAAATGCCGCGGAGCTATTTCGTCTTTGATTAATACAATATCCTCGTGTTTTATGTGGAAACACAATGTTAAACGAAGGACATGTGGAGTCACCCTGCGGTACAATAAATAAGGTCGTTTCAGTACTTACATTTGTAGGTACTTTGCTTGTTGCATGCCAGATTAAATGTTATTTTTAGTAAAAAATAATCACGTGCAAATAGCGAATGTCTATTACATGATGTACCTAAGTACTTAGTTAATATTTTTCATAATTTTGTAAGTGTGTTGGTACTTGACTAATATAATAATTAATGATCATGTGTAGCAATCTGTTAGTGTAAAGAATAGGCTACTTACTTATGTATATGCACCTAAAGGTGAATAGGTCGGAAATATCTGAAGTAGGTAGGTATACAGGAGATATTTAGGTGGTGTAGGCGTTATGGATGGGGAGGTAGTAGAGACGGGGTGGGTGTGTGGGTGGACGAGGGGCGCGGGGGTAGAGAAGGGCGCGGGCGGCTGGGCTATATCGAGCGCGATCACGGCCAAGGCCGCCCGCGCCGCGCCGCCGTCGTCGCTCCCGGCTCGACCGCCCGTGCCCCGTGCCCGCGAAAACACTAACTCAACAATGTATACCTAGGTACCTTCAGTACGAACTAATACCTACCTACCTACACATCACCCACACCACTGCTTTCCCATTGCGTCGCATTTCAAATTGTTGCGTTCATATCAAATTTTAAGGAACTCTCATCTACTTCATATCATAACATAGTATAAAATAAAGTCACTTTTCGCCGTCCCTGTGTTCCTATGTATGCTTAGATCTTTAAAACTACGCAACGGATTTTGATGCGGTTTTTTTAAATAGATAAAGTGATTAAAGAGGAAGGGTTTTAGATATAATACATGCATAATACAGCCGTGCCAATCCGGAGCGGGTCGCTAGTTAAACAATAAAAATTCCAATATTACGGCCTGCTATTAAAGGTAGGTGGTACACTTATATTATCTGAAAATATTAAACTATTTATTATTTCGTATAGGTCCCATCGTTATCATTCGTATCTTACTAATCTTAAAATATTATACACAATATAAAAAATCCATACTTGAATCACAAAGTTCACAAACTTCTACACCTTAGACATCAACCATTAACCTGAAGACGGGTCAACTACCGCATCATAAAAGTACAGGTTGAATTGAATTGAGTTGAAACCAAAGGGAATAATTTTGATTTGGTGTTGGTGATAACTTTTTGGGAAATACAATTGACTGATGGTGGAAATATGAAGACTGAAAATTACAAAAGAAATTTATAAAAGAAAAGTACTGATATTTCTAAGATAACAATAATATGATACTAACTACCTAATAGTAATGCTTAACTATTTATTAACTAAATTAGCAACCCGCCCCGGCTTCCCATGGCTATATTATGCATGTATTAAACCTTCCTCTTGAATCATTTTATCTATTAAAAATCAAAATCCGTTGCATAGTTTTAAAGATCTAAGCATACATAGGAACAGACAGCTGGAAGCGACTTTGTTTTATACTTTGTAGTGATAACCTACGTAGGTAAAGAAAGATGCGACCTTTGCGGAAATAACGTTGACATTAAATGTTAATTGAGTGTGGATATCGAGGTAACATTTATAGTTGTATTAGAGTAGGCTGATGGCTGAGGGTAACGAATGACGTCCGCAGCAGCAGGTAGAGGTTGCGAGGGGAGGGGGTGGATCGAGATGACCTCGCGCCCTCGCAAGGTCACGGGCTCCATTCCACTCCACTCGACCACGCCACATGTACTCGACTGCCTCCCTATTCAGTAATCTTCCATAATGGTTCTCGCCGCGTTTCCCGATATACCTACTCTACTGTCATGTTCATGGCCATATTGTTATTGCGAGATATTATATTATTGGTGCCTAGAGAACATATATGTATCTACTTACTTACCTTATTTATAATTTTGTATATCTAATGGATAGGAAGCTACTTACCCCCCACAACATTAATAAATGGATTATTAAACCTGTGAAAAACTAAAAAAAATCGTCACATACAACCTCCGCCCTGCCCCATACAAACTATCATTTAATTTTTATGATAAAAGTAGCTTTTGCCCGCTACTTCGTAGGTACTCGTGGTAATTTTGTTTTATTTAGGACTAAAAAAAGACATTTTATTTAGGTTTCACCTGCGTAACTCACGATCTCTTTTGAATATCGGGATAAAAAGTAGCCTATGTTACTTCCAATTAATCAATGTATCCTTATGCCAAGATTTCGGAGTCTAATCGTTACAAACAAAAAACCAAAAAAGTTAAAATATATGTAGATAAAAAAAAATAGTTTACGTCTTATTCTCAGACCCTCCGGATCATAACAATCGGTCAAGCCGTTTCGGAGGTGTTTTGCGACAACACAGACAGACTCGAGAACTTTATATATTTTTTGTTAAAAAAAGCGTATTAATACGTACAACAACATCCAAACATATCTTTATATTATCCTTGTAATCAACCCCTCCTGCGTCGAAAGTGACTATTAGTTTACTATTGTGCTACAGAAGTCGTTAAAGAAACTAAGTATACTTAGAGGCAAATCAAGTAACATTCAAAATTTCGCAGGATGTTTCAAGGTTGCGTTCACCTTCCCAAGTTCAGAATATAGCTGAGTATACTATACCTACGCACAATGTATACATAATTTTACTCCCAAGGTGATACCCTCCTCAAGGACGATGCCACCTTCTCATACCAACCGGTATACCTACTTACTGCCTACCCATTTTTGGGCCGATCCTCGAAACTCCTTGATTTACATTTTTACTAAACGGTTTTTTTGCTCTTAATTTAATGATTTCGGTTTAAATACGCATTCGATATGAAGAATATCTTTGTAATATATTAAAAGTAGTAGGTAATTATTTAATTATTTAACCGCATGGATTTAGTGCCAGGATTTAGATTACAGTATTTAGTACCAATACGCTACAATGTGACCTAAAACATAATATCTTTTTGTTTATAATCGTGAAAATTAAACTTTAACGAAACTCATCGAATTGTGGATGGATTGTCACTTTGCCTGAACGTTACACAAATCTTGCGACGAAGACGTTTAGCCTCCCCCGCTCAATAAAGTGGCAATTTTAATGCAGTACAGAAGGGTGAGCGACCACGTTCACGGCCACCCGTCTCCGGAACTGTCCACACGATACGTGGAACAAAGCCCTAATGTTTCGCAGCGACAGTTACTCGCAGGTGAACCACGATTAACCTCTCGGCGAACGGTCGTTTGTGCGAATCGTCGCATAATAGCGACCAAGGTGACGTCGATAATGCAATCCGGCTGTACGTTTTACTGTCACGATACGACAATAAAACCCGTGACGAACTGCTCTCAATGTCCTTTCGGCAGGTGATTGCGTTAATAAGGTATAGTCTCACTGAAAATTCAGGTTATTTCGGTTCATGCTTAACGATCGGAGTTTGGTCAGTCGTTTGTGCCTTTGTCGAAATATGCACCTACAATCACTCGCACATAATGTTTTAGTTAACGTGGTAATAATATAATATACCTGTTGTAGAACCACCGACTGCAGTAGTTAATATTACATAAAATATAAACACAAATTCCGAAACTGTATATTATTAGGCGGTTAATAAAATAGGCACATTGTAGTAGAGTGTTTGGTTCATCGACCGGCCATGGCAGACCGCCCGGCCCACTTGCATTGCACGCCACATTATTTGACCGATTAGCCACCTCTACTGCAGCTTACTCAATGAACATTTACTATTCATGCTCATACGCGTGTGGGCATAATATGTAGTAAACATAATAGTCTACAACTGCCATTCGTCATTATCATTCATCCTAATACTACACGATCATAAAATATTCAAAATCTAAATAGATTTATTGAATATTTACAAATGTAGATTTGAATATTTATACTTGAATGACATTTCTATATATTTTTAAATGTAGCGTAAGATTTATATTTTGCGTTTGTAGTGATCGATAAAGTTCCTAATTGTTTAAACACTTACCTTAAAAAGCTCGCAATTTCTCTTATTGCTGAAGATGAATCATCGAATCTTCTCGAATGTGGTGGTGAGGGACCTAAATCTTCTAGAGCAGCCGTAACGGATAACGGTAGAGCTTTGTGTTAAGGCTTTTGTCATTTGTGCTGACGACCTTTCGTTATCACAAATGGATTTTCATGCCATCTACGTTCATGAATGTTTTTATGTACTATTTTTTTACATCCGGCCTAAAAACTAAGTGGTTATTACTACAACTTTATTAGTGTAAAAATACCTACTATAAGCAATCTTGAATTTAGGTCTATAGATGCCTAATGAGTTGTTGTAATATGACACGCAATAGGTTGATTTGTTAAAATATTTCTATCAATTTAATATGCTGTATTTACTAAAAGTAAAAAATCATTTATATAATTTATAGTACCCTTTATAGAAAATATACTTCATAGAAAAAAAAACTTAATATTGAGTATACAGTGCACATAATGGGTTAAATAATTTATTATATTAATTAATGAATAAGCGTATTATAGCTTTTCATAAGAGTATTTCCAACTATTTTATAGTGTCGTTTTGAAAAGCGTGTGGAAAATATCAAAATCTGAGATGATATTTTAATCCGCGACTCTAGAACAAAATTTTCAGCTACTAAAACCTTCAGGCTTTCAAATTATCCCAGAAAATGCAAGTGGCGTTTATGAGTTTGTACATAAACGTAATTTTTTGTTTAAATAGTAATAGTTTTGCCTGCCTGAATGTTTTAATAGTTTTATGTTCAAAAGTTGCAGTTTACATAATAATGTTACATTTAGATTTTAAACTTGGTAATTTTTACAAAAAAACTATTTTTGTCCATTTTAGCGGGTAAAATAGCTTTAATACAGTTAAATATAATATAATTGTTTAAAATGTATTAAGATCGAGTGGTAGAGGAACTAGTAAAGTGGTCTGACCGTTTTATGTGTGTATTGTGGCGAAACCCAGGCCGCGGGCGGTCGTCGACCGAGGCCCTTGACTCGCGCAGGGTTCAGCGGCCCCAAACGCGCGCTCATTGCTGCTACCGCTCTCGCTCAACCAACGTGGCTCAATCGCCTCAAGCTTGCAACTTGATCGCATACGTTATGTTTATTTTATACTAGCGACCCGCCCCGGCTTCGCACGGCTATATTATGTATGTATTATACCTACCTCTTGAATCACTCTATCTATTTTCAAAAACCGCATCAAAATCCGTTGCGTAGTTTTAAAGATTTAACATACATAAGGATATAGGGACATAGGGACAGAAAAAGCGACTTTGTTTTATACTATGTAGTGATAATGCAGTTCAATTTTCATTTTATAGTTTCCTATGTGAATAAAATATAGCACCTTCAAAATAAGGCTCATAAATATAGGTTACAACTTAAATAACAATATAAAACTTAACAAACTTTATGTAATAAATAGAAAAACTTAAGTATTTTAATTGTATCTTTTTTACAAATCACAATATAATAGCTTAACTAAATATAGCGTAACTTTCCTGAAAAAAGAGCCAACAAAATAATAGATTTTGTTGGCTCTTTTTTCTGAAAAGTAAACTGAATTTTCGTTCTAAAAGTACATTTTTCAGTCATTTCAAATATTTAACTTATCAAATTTAATTAATACTTTGCGAATGTACCTAAATTACTGACTTTGAGTCTCTTTTTACTTATCCAGAAAATTTCGGTTTTTCAAGTTGTACCTAATTCATTGAAAGTGCGATATGGTCTCAGTGGACAGAACAATCTGATATATTTTCATTAGGTCTAAAATACCTAGAAACTCTATAAAATAACGGATTAATTTAACATTTATATTTTAGTATCGCTACATAATTTCTAACGTAACCATGTCAAGTTAAAATTACAAAGACTTGTTTATATTATGTTAGTAACCATATAAGGAAAGGCTATTCGTATCTCAAATCAATATTCATAGCTTTAAGAATTGTATATCATTGAAAATTACCTAAGTAAATTATTGAGGTCGAGGGCGCCTGTTTACTTGAGATCGTTGCCCTTACACAAACAAATACAAATATAATAAACGTAAGCACTTAAAACAATGCAACAATAAAATGTTTACTTAAAGTACTTATTCTGTCAAAAAGTGGCCCCAAAAATGTTATAAAGGTATAATGAATTTACATTTTTGTTATTTGTGTCAGTCAAGATTTTTTTGGTAAATACATTTTTAATAATAAATTAATTGGTAAATAAGTACCTGCGGGTAATAAGGGTCCTTAATTAAAAAATAAATATTTCGTCAAAATAGGGAAAACTACTAAAAAACAGGCCATTAGATAAATATCTGAAATATAATTAATTTGTTTATTTTCTGGTTTTTTTGTCACTAATATAAAGGTTTTAAAAAACCTTTTAGTGGCCCATGTTACACGCCATTATTTGGGTTTATATAATGCTCGTATGAAAGCATTGGCGAAAAGTTCCTTAAGCGCTGAGCACACTGAAGCGGTACCAGGCAGACTGGTGTGCGGCACATGGTGGACATACCAGACGTTCGCACTAAGCGCTTTGCTTCGTCATTCCTTATTCGTACTGCAAGGGAATGGAATCGGTTGCCTGCGTCTGTCTTTCCTGACGTGTACAATTTGGGGGTCTTCACGTCGCGAGTGAATAGGTATCTTCTAGGAAGGCGTGTTACATCTTAGGCCGCATCGTCACCTACCATCAGGCAGGTATGATAGTGGTCAAACTTTGACAATAGGTCATAGTTTGTTATATGTAAAAAAAACAGGAGCGTTCCAGGGGATTTTTGTAATGTTCTAACTCCATGTCGACCAGTGTCTTTGTGCATACAAAAATCTCAAACATTACAAAAATTTCCGCCTCCTCCGGTACCGACTCAGTGTTCTCAGCGCTTTAATTTGAAAGTTACCTAAATACTTAAGTAGGTACAAACTGAAACCTTGTAAATGTACATTAAACACTGATTCGGGCCAGTGCACATTGGTCGATCTCTTGCTCTGTGCGCGGTTGAACGCAAAATCCGGAGCGCGTTGATGTCTTTTTTCAACGGAATCAGTGTTTCCGGTCACTGAACTCGAGAGACACGTATTTTCGAAACTTTAAACAATGATTGTATTTTTAGGAATCTAAACTTTTTTTGGCACATGTGTGTAGTAAATAGATATATAAATGATTTAGTGCACTATAGAAATCGTGACTAAGTCCGCGTATAAGTTAAATTTTCTAAATTCCTTTCTTACCTATTACCTACGACATAATAGCTATATGTATGCCAAATTTTACCTCGATTCGTCCATCAGTGCGTTGATATTTCAGTCAGCAAAGACTTTGTATTTTATATGTATAGATAAGAAAGTATAGAAACTTAATAATGTACTAGTATAAGTACTTACGAATTTTATATTTCAAGCTCACCACGTAAGTACTTATTTGCGATTTGGACCGTAGAACATGTTAATCAATTAATTAAGACTACCTACTAAAGTTACTGTTAAACTTTTTAAGCTCACACGATTCGTAAACCTGGGAAAATAGTTTTTATTACAAGCTTTTATATAACTTGCACTGATCACATGTAAGTAAGTTGTCCGTTAAAATTTGCAAACAATTTTTCGACCATTTGTTGGCCCATGTTTGGCGACCATCCGATTAAGGAGAAATTTTGCATACATGTGTAAATCGCGTGACAATGCAATATTATTTCTATAACGATAACACTCAAAATTTTAGCAATCAAATTGTTTTTCCTTTTACGCATGTATTTTAATGTAAAAGCTACATTTAATGAAAGTCCTCAATAAGCAATCAAACCAGAACGGTCGCTGTGATTCAGTAGGGTAATGCAAGAGTTATTGCTCGAAAGTGGATTACTATGTAAATAAGACAGTTAAATCAAGGAATCAAGTTTCAATTTTCTGTCTGACTTTCGTTTCAGTTTTATTAATATAGTTTTCGCTGGTCAAATAATGGACTTTCTAATTTACAATTTTAGTCGATAATAGTTATTTAAGTTCAATTTCATTTTCCATTTACAGTTTATTATTTTGGTGGTTTCCTGGCCAGTCTCAAGGTATAGATATCTGAACTTGTAAGTTCACAAAATATTTCAATGTTTTGTTTCACTTACAAGTAAAAGGAAAATTTTATTGACTTTCTCTTAACGTAAACGTATGCCAAATTGCCAATACTTTGTCTTAAAGTGTCTATGTGGGCTATAGTGTTACACAGAAGCAATCAATTACATAGACAGGCGATGTGTGTGCCGTGGAAATTAAATTCGACGTTTCCAAATATTATATGATGGTCGCACGCAAACGTTTTCGCGCGCGGTGGGTGCGACTGCGCAGCGCGCCTTATTCCATTCGATATGAAACGAGTATAAAGTATGCACTTACAGGCTTTCCCGCGGTGTTGTAGGGCGCGAGTGGTGGCAGGCGCCTGCGCACCAGAGCAGTGAAAGTGGGTTGAATGCGGCGCCATTACTTTCAGTTTCTCTTGCGCGCGCGCCCGATACCTGCCTCGTTACAATAAACATCGCATCCCGCCGATTTCTCGCTCCGCTAAGTTTCACCTTTTCCAACGCTGTATCTCTGCACATTTTGACCCGACTCTCCATAGAAAGCTGTATCGAGTTGAAGGTTTTGCCAGTTATCGAGTCCAGCTATCCTCTCTCGGTTACTTTATTGGACCGCTGTTGTTAATGACTAAGTCACGATATCTTAGAGAAATTTACAAAACTAAACGACGAATGCGATGCCGTGCGCCGTGTGGTTTTAGTAAATTGATTTGGTACACATTTTAATTTTGTTACGGGGAAAGTTTGCGTGTTATGATTATGGTTCATTCGAGCTTAAACAAAACAAAAATTCAATAGATAGTTGATTTTTTGGTAACTTACCAAACATTTTTTTCAATTACCTTATCATTTGTCACCATTAACTAAGATCTCCTCCAGACCTGTGTAGTTGTAGCAAGTAGCAATTATTGTAGTAGGTCATGGCAGTTCCGTGATAACAAAAATGAGAAAGCAGTAGGACATTTCTATGGACTAAACTTCTTTTTTATGAATTTGTATTTGCCTACTTTGAAACATGATTTGAATTATAGACAATTTTTATCAGATTTTAGATTTATTTTTAGTTAAAGTTATTTTAGAAAACTCCTGTGTTATTATTATAAAAATGCGTGCTAAGCGTGACGGTGAAGAGTGGCCTAGAAAGTTGTTACTTTCGACTGCGCTATGACGACGCCTGCGCAGCTCGTTGTGAACTAATCACTTAAAATCCGGTTCACATTTTAAAAAATGAGGTGCCATGACTACAGATCGATTGATCTTATGTTAATTTATTTAATTAGGCAATTGGCTTCCGTTTTTTTGACAATTTTTAGAGAAATTGCTAAAAGGGAAAACAATAATCTATCTTTGATTAAATTACCATTGTTAATTAGCATAAGCAAAACAAAAACAAAATTATTAAACTCATTAAGAGATCCGATTATTTTTGTATTGTGACATAGCAGTTCTAAATAAATCTGTTGAACTGGTTCACTGAATCAGTGGTAGCCTACTTGATCGAGATGAGTGAGTTTGTGTTAACATAAATGGACTAAATTAAAAGAGCATATCGGAACCGAGTTCCATTAATAAGTGTGCAATGAAAGGAGGTAATGAATACACGCTAAGCAGCACAGCAAATGTTCAACGCGATGCATCCGAAAAGAAATGAACGAAAATGAAAGTGTCCTACTTTCCCGCCCCCTCTAGCTTTCTACCACTTTTTTTTCTTCAATCTAATCTATTAGTAACAGTCGTTTGTTATTTTGCTTCCGGTTGTCGGAATTTCTTTTTAGTGTACTCGATAAAAGGCAATTTATAAGAATTTAGAAAAAATATTGTGACTAAAATAGAATCAGAATGTACTTACTTATCGTGTTGAAATTGTTACTCTAAGTAACTTTCTCGTATGTAGGTAAAAGAAAAAGTTTATTGCAACGGATCGGGTGTTGTATTGAATGAAATCATAGGTATTATTTGATTTTGAGTTTTCGGGGGCGCAAAGGGCGAAAGTTTATCGTATTTGTGCATGTATATTATTTACTAAACTATTCTACCTGGCTACCATTAAATAAGCCAAGTTGTTTAGCTTGGAGTTAGATGGCGATCTGTACCATGTCCTGCAATATTTTCTATTAATTTATTTAAGTGTGTCAATAAATCAATGTAAGTATTCATGCAATCTCATCTTAAGTGGTTCGTCTAAAATTGTAGTTTCGGAGCATATTCAATGCAAACAAACAAACAAATTTTTCCCCTTTTTAACCGACTTCAAAAAAGGAGGAGGTTCGCAATTCGTCTGTATGTTTTTTTTTGTATGTATGTTACGCGATCATTCGAAGACGGCTCAACCGATTGAGATGATTCTTTTTGTGTTCGAAAGGTGATACCTCAGGGGTGGTCCCATAAAAATTTGGTGAGGTTCTGATGAGAATCTTCAGAGTGATAAACAGAATTGCACCTCGATCGTGTAGAAAATTGCTCAGTATTCAAGATCTCCAGTAGAATCGACCTTTAAACTTATAGGTAAAGATTGATGGAGTATCTGAAACTACCTTCTCATCACTAAAATCCTCAATAAACTACGATTACGCGTTACAATTTGAAGAATTTAAATTTAGTCGCCGGACTGGGTTTGACTGAATTTTGATAGAAAACCCTATCCTAAATGAAGATCTGATGGGGATCTTCGGAGTGATGAACAGATCTGCACAGCGAGATGCAACAAATCGCTCAGTTTTCTATTTCCACTAATAGAAGTGGCCCATACACTAATAGTACTTACTATGAATGGAGCATCTGAATGGTTTCAGATGGTGATGAGAAGGTGCGGTCCTTCTCAAGACTAAAAAAAAACAGTTTTTTTAGATTTTATTGTTATCAGGTTTTTTTGAAGTCGTTTTTTAAAATTTTAATCTATTTTTTATAATACAAAGTATAGATAGAGTAGTAGGAGTAGAGTATTATGCAGTCTCATTTCGAACTAGTAGCCGCTCCGCGGTTTCACCCGCATAACTCCCGATCTCGTGGGAATATCGAAATATAAAAATCTAGCCTTCCTCGATAAATGGACTATCTAACACAAAAATATTTTTTTCAATTCGAACCAGTAGTTCCTAAGATTAGCGCGTTCAAACAAACAAACAAACTCTTCAGTTTTTAATATTATAGTATAGATAAAGTCGTTTATTGGTCGTGGTCCGACTGCCGGAGTTCTATCAATCGAACCACGGGCAAATAAAACTGTCCGTGGTTCTATCAATCGAACCATCGTTTTAATAATATTAAATTCTATTGGCAGTGGTTCTATCAATCGGACTATCCTATAAATAATATCAACTTGTATTGGTAATAGTTCTACTGGAAGAGTAGGACCAAGATAATTTGAATAATTGAATATTTTTCGTCTTAAGTTGGGTATATTTTATCTGCTTCATGGGTATATTAAAAGGAAGGAAAAGAACTGTCCTACAAACAGTACATAAAACAGCAATTTCCATATAAAGTTTAAAAACAAAAAAAAACAAACAATTTTGTAAATAAACAGTAGGAAACTTGACTCCTTATACGTCACGTTTTCTCGTAGAACAAAGTTTGGTTCAAAAATATCACGTGTTTTCCTACACGTGAAATAGGTCGGTAATTTTTTCACAACTTTGGCTTAATTTATTTATGAAATATTATGTACATATTTTTATCGCAACACAATCTTTTAGGCAATTAGTAAAATATACTTTTGAAAAGCGCATGTGGACTGGTAAACTTCCTGAAAAATGAGTAGGTAAGTACAAAAGGTTTCTAAAAAAAAATGGTTGTCTGTAAAGTCGGTTTATGGACGTTAATTTTACGTAATAATAACGTCATAGAAAACGATGAAAAAATTGAGTTTTTTTTTGTTATACCTTTATATACTTTATTTATCAGACTTTATCACGTCAAAATGAGTTCCTATGAGTTCTTAGTTCTCAGCGGTAAACTAGAGAGCACGCATTTGATTGAGAGGTTGAAGAAAATTTTTTTACGTTGTTTTAACTCTTTTTATAGAAGGTCCTTGCCTTTTAATGGAACATAAAATGTGCTAACTTTTATGCCACCGAAAAGAGATGAATGTTTGAAAGAGGTCATTTTAGTCCGAAACTAGTCCGCTTTGATAGGTATAACAGATATAAAAGCTACGTTAGCGAGACTTAATAAAGGCTATTATTGAACACGATATTCCTGCGCGTCAGAAACTCTGATCATAAAGCTTTGTGATAAATAGGCTCCGAAACTACTGGACCCACAGACTGGACCAATTTTTATTAAACTTTGAATGAGGATACATACATCGAGTCACTGGGTGTTAACATGCTAGATTTTATTACGATATTCCTACGGGATAGGTTAATCGTTTTAACAAAAAAAATCGACTCTTTTCCCGTGGTACGGTTCAATGGTTTGGTCAATCGGACGATGGAAAAAAAAACAGCGCACTCCGGGAGTGCAGGCAGAAGTGAAAACAATAAACTTGTTATTTCTCATAGAATATTTCTTGAAACGATCTGCTACTGCCATCTATTAGCACTCACTTAAACAAATATAGTTTATTTTTTATTCGCTAGATGGCAGTAAAAAATTTAAATCAGCGCCATCTACATTCGAATAGCGGTCTTTCTAGAAACTAAGTTTCTCAATTTGTGTAAAAGATGGCAGTATAAGTTAAACAAAAAGACTAACACAAATAAAATCTCATCTGTCGCGTCAAAATCTGTCGCGTCAAAATCTGTCGCGAGAACGGCTGAAAATGCTCACCCACAAAAGTGCCCAACGCGCCATAAGAAGTTTTCACTTCAAAAATATTTTTCTTAAAACATGCATGGAAATATTGTCATTATTTTCGATAAAAGTACACGCGAAGTATCGAATTTACGAACAAAGAAAATAAAAAACTGAGCGTTTTTTTGAATTTGGAACATTACAACTCTCCAGCAATGTTGTAAGAGACGGCGCGGCGTGCTAGGGTTATTAAATACTCTTTGATTGGATCTCTTTTATCAAAGTATACCAAAGTGTCTCTTTGCTTAGTTCAAATCACGTTCACGTGGATGTATATCCATATATGAGTTTGCCTTTCGGCACAGATGGTAAAAAACATTTAGCAGCAAAGCTATAAATTCGTCTTGATTTGTGATTTACATATCAATATCACTACATAGTATAAAATATCACTTTTCGCCGTCCCTATTCCCTTTGTATGCTTAGATCTTTGAAACTACGCAACGGATTTTTATGCGGTTTTTTTAATAAATAGAGTGATTAACGAGCAAGGTTTGTAGATATAATACATGCATAATACAGCCGTGCGAAGCCGGGGCGGGTCGCTAGTTATATTAATAAATAAATATATACATTTAATAATTAAAATGAGTTCCAACGGCTTAAAGAGTGAAATGGAGATTCAACATTTAAGATCAGAAGCCAAATTGGCAATGAAAAACCTGCTTCCAGCGAAGTCAAAAGAAAAATACAAGAAAATTTTATGAGTTCGAAAAAGGTACCTACCGTATGTTTTATTTCCTTGCATTCTTTTGAGAAAAGCACTATATTATATGCCTCGGTAAATGGCAATTCCCTGTCTCGTATTCATACTCGACCTGCAATTGCATAGTGCATGGCCTTTGCAATAATGTCCTATTCCAGATGATTCTGGAACATATTCAGTTGAAATTTTTTTTTCGAAATGAAACACTTTTTTAACATATTTTAAACTAACACTTAAAAAAAACGTTCTATATGAACACATAATACGAAAATCTGCCCTTTTTCAGGTAAATATTTACTTACGTAAGTACATTTAAATTATTTACTATTTAAACACATAATAAGTATAATAGCTTAATGTTCTGTAAAATTAGATTAGATAAAACTAAATGAACCGTATCATATCCCGTTCAGTATAATACGTATAGGTATAATGTACACAGGTATGGATAGAGAAGGTACGAACTCTACAGTTCAGTTCAGTTCACCGTACAGTACCTACAACAGAAGAACCGCGTAAGAATGAGGTCGACAACCTTCACTGAGGCGGGTGACACCGTTCAATTTAACTCTGCCTTACAAAACAGATTAAACCCAAATTAAATTATTATTAGATGCCTATTATGGATTGGTACCGGTATCGTGCACGAATTTGCTTGTGTTCTGACATTTCTGATTGGCTTGTGTTCTAAATTTACTTTTTCGTGATTAATGGATGATGCATCCCACAGACCGCAGAACATTATTTCGCCATCGTCGCTCCATATCTCTCTCGGCTGTCAATGAACGAGATGCGCCTATGTTCACACCGCCATATTCTTAAGGATTCGTGGTGTGTACATCGCTGCATACCGTTTGTTATATTTGAAAGCTAAGCGAGACTCGCTAACTTTTAATCCAGGGGCCGTAGTACCTAAAGCGTTCTTTGTCCAATCTATATAATCTAGAAGACATTTAAAGTCGAAAGAGAACCTTATTCTCTTAAAGTATTAAAATAGATTAGGATATTAAACCTACTGCATAGTCTCATAAACTCTCTAAGGATCGGATAAAGTAGGTTTAATAGTTATTTATTGTAACAATACTTACTTTAAAGACCAAGAAATGATGTTTGGAACTGCTTGAGTTTCTCCATGTTATCGTCAGCTGTAGAAACTTGATTAATATTCCCTTTAGTGGGGAAGAGACAAATTCCAATCAGCTGAAACAACCGTGAGTTTGAAAATTAGTTATTTTAAATTTTACGTACTGTTGTTTGATTGTCATCATCATTATCATCATATCAGCCCATACACGACCACTGCTGGACATAGGCCTCCCGCAAACGACGACACAAAAAGCTTTCCTGAACCGCCTCCATCCACCGACTAACCGCAACCGCTACAATGTCGTCGGTCCATCGGGCAGCTGGTCTCCAACACTCCGTTTCGCGTTGCATCGCGGCCGCCACTCGAGAACCTTTACTCCTCAGTGGGTGTCAGTTCTGCGAACTATATGACCTGCCCATTGCCACTTCAGCTTACTAATCCTGAGAGCTCAATCTTGAGATTGTGATCTTACATAATATCCTTAGATTTATGGCACTTTTGAGCATCAACTAGAAACTAGAGGTCTTCGTACTTAAGTATTTAAGTACTTCATTCCCAAAAGTACCTTAAAATTTCAAGTTCCATAAAAATCGTCAATTTCCCCCTTTAATTAAAATGATAGTTAGAAGCTGCGGGCAAAATGATTGTAATAACCGTGAGTACACGTGTTAGCAAATGGCATTCCAGCCTGCCTAGCATGAAGACCAAAACACGATACGATAAAGCGATATAACTACATCAACTCTCAAAATATGATAGATAAAGCCGCCATATTGATTTTTTATTATAAATTGCGATAAAAATTATGATAAAAATTCAACATGGCTGCTTTATCTATCATATTTTGAGAGTTGATGTAGTTATATCGCTTTATCGTATCGTGTTTTGTTCTTCATGCTAGGCTAGCTGTACATCGTTTGCGGTATAATTTTTGATGTCTGTAGACCAACCACTACGAATACGTACGGAGTTCGCAGGTCCTCTGTGACACCATCGCGTCGTCGGTCGCGACTTGTTCGTTGATCCCATCCATCTAATTGGCTACCTCTAAAATATACATGTAAACTAAAGCTTAATCATATTATCGATGGTGAATTAAATATTTGACGATTCAATGACAGGAACTCATTGTCCCGTTATATGTAGTAAATTAGCTCTAGTTAAAAACCGTATCTATTTAGCTTATTGTTTGTGCATAGAGTATAGTAGAGTAGAGTAGATGTCTGTTGTGGTGTGCGTATAATGCGCGTGCGACTCGCCTAGCCGCACCGCGCTAGAGATAGCCGTGGGTCATCGACCGAGGCGAGGCCGACGCCCGCTGACGTAACGTTACGCGAATTCCACGCCCCCCGTACTACCGCCTTCACACCCGCCACAAGCACCGACCCAATTCCTTCGAAGCCACTTCGTTTGTGCATCGCTAATTATAAAACAACGATGCATCGCACTGCCAAACACGTTCTATTTCTAATGCAATTAATAATCTATTTGCGGTGAAGCCTAATATAGGTAAAGCAAAATGTGACTAAGTGGAATCACACCCGGATATACAGGCATTTCCTTATTGTATTCCCTAACCATTACTGTTACAGAATTAACAACTTTATATTCGTCACTAAACCATTATGTATAAGTAATTTTAATAATAGAGCATTCAAAAAATAACGATAATACTAAGTAAGCTTACTGTAACTGCTTTTGTTGATGAGATCAATTTGGTTAAAATCTAAGTATAATACAGATATCGCATCTTAAAAATATATAGATACTAGATAAACACTTTATTTGTACCTACAACACACAAAACATTGAAAAATAACAAAAAGGACGAGAAAGCTTATGGCTTACTTAAAGCTTAGTTTAAAATGGAAAGGTATGAATGGGAATGGTTCAATAAACAGGCACAACTTAAAACTGCCCTAGATGTAGCGAACCAATAGGTACCTAAATCAAGATTGTACGTAGGTATAGCGTAGCTTAGCGAGGTGCTTGCTACACCGTTAGAGGCTATTCACTTTGTAACATTATTTAGGTTGCGATAGATAATAATCACTTGGATAGGTTCCGTCTAATCGGTCAATCATTGTGTCAATTCTCAAGAATGTTTATTAACAGTAAGTGAAGATTCTAACGCTAGCAATAAACACAAATATCAGATAAAATCCATTATTGAAAGTTATTTAAGAATTTTCGAGGAAAACTAAAACAAGTTTTATCTGCGTACTTTTCTAGTGTCATTTTATGTAAAGTAAAAATCCAAAGAAAATATAGCTTTTTACCCGACTGCAAAGAAAGGGCTATGTTTTTCGCGCCTATCTTGTATGTTTGTATATTTGTATGTTTGTGATATTCTTCATTCCCCTCATATCTTCCAAACTATTCAATGGATTTCTATAAAAGGTATCGTCACATTCGTCTCATTAGTCCTGACTCCTAGTGTATTAGATAAGTGACATAAAAAAATGAAATGTAGGGGCTGGTAGATTTCATAATTTAAGGTGATTTTAAATCTTCTTTTTTGATATTAATTTTTTCTGGGGTTTTGACTTCAGTAAAATATTTTTCCAAGATTACCTTCTATTAACCTTTTTGTACTCTGAGTTTTTAAACAAAATATAGTAGAGTTCAAAAATATTCTATATAGATAAAATGTAAAGTCCTGACTGAATGACTCATATATCAACGCACAACTCAAATCACTGGACGGAAGGGGCAAATTTTGGCATAGAAAAAGCTGTTATAACGTAGGCTTATGAAAGATTTTGGAAATTAAATTTCTACGCGGACGAAGTAGCGGTTAAAAGCTAGTACCTTACCTACTTTATTTGGTTAGCGCATAGGAAAATCCACCCAAGTTTTTCGTTCAGAAAGAATGTCATGTCAGTTAGCTAACGGAACGATGACTTTTGCGATCGAATCATACCTAGCTATTTCTACGTCTAGTTTTCTTTGAACGTGTGTGTTTTCATGATTGAATTATGCTTTCTAGTCGTGTCGGTTTACAGCTACGTAAGTATATTGTTTGTGCTGCATTGACGCAAGTGCCCGATAAACGCAGTATTATTTACCCGTGAGTCAATATGTGCGAGTTATTGATGGATGAACAGTAATCCATTCAACATGCCATATTTGTATGTGTTATGGGCATGCATGATAAGAATTACCAATTTCTAAACAATAAACTTACCTGAATATTGACGGTTTATCTTTACGTTATTTTATGATGTTTGTTAATGTGATATGTTACGTATACATACGTAATTATAGGTCCGTTAGGTCCAGTTAATCGTTTGGTTTAGGACTATCCGTTAGGTTACCATTTGCCTACACAATCTTCTCTGTTTGGTTTGTAGCTATTTTCGTCTATTTTCTCATACATTTAATTTCGCGGGCGTACTAAATCAAACGGTATTTGGATTTAACGGGCCGAACACATTTTAATTTTGAAATGAATCTTATTTTTCTTAATTTGGATTACGACGAACCGTTCAGGCTGTCTAATTAATTGGGTCTTACTATTTCGCCACTCGACAATCTGTAGATACCTTAACATCGATTATTGCTTATTGCATTGATTTAGGTTTTTAAACAAAGCCAAATTTTTTAAATTTTAACTCCTTTGTTTTATGATAGAGAGCCTGTTCTAGCCAATGTAGTATGTGCAATATTACCCTATGGTGGCAATTTAGAAGATTTATTGATTACATTGATGCAATGATTATCCTATCCTACTATTATGATAAATGTAAAAGTTAGTGTGTTAGTATGTTTGTAACTTCGCTTTACGCAAAAATTACTGGATCGATTGCGATATAACTGCGTATGTTCGCAGCTAAAGACCTGGATTAACACATAGGCTACTTATAATCCCGATATTCCCACTGAATCGGAGCTAGTATCTATTAAATATTGATTTAGTTACTAACAGCACTTTATGCTAACCTAATAACGATATTGAACAAATTTTGAAGGCGACCTTGCGTTAACAGACGTTTTGCGTCAGCGTATCTTTGTATAAAAAAGCAGCGGTCGTGCAATGTCACCCTCCATCCGGCAAGACGAGGCGTCCGCTGCCGCCGCCAGCCGCCCGCCGCGGTCACATTCAACACATCATAACAAAACACCAATTGACAAGTCGACCTACCTGCCCCGACCTCCTTCAAGTCATCTTGCTGCAGGTCAAACTACTGATAACATATACCTACCTATTCTTATAATTTGTGTTTCACTACATAATATAAACAGTCTCTACCCGCTGTCTGTCTGTCCATATGTATTCTGAGATCTTTAAAACTACGCAACGGTTTTTATAATAGAGTGATTCAGGAAGAAGGTTTTAGTAAGTACTAGCGACCCGCCCCGGCTTCGCACGTATATATTATGCATTTATTATACATATAAACCTTCCTTTAGAATCCGCGTCAAAATCCATTGCGTAGTTTTAAAGATTTAAGCATACATAGGGATATAGGGACATAGGGACAGAGAAAGCGACTTTGTTTTATACTATGTAGTGATGAAGTATATAAAACAAAACTACCACGCGTACGAAGTCACGGGTAACAGCTAGTCGCAAATAAAATATTGTTGTAGTGCATTTGTAGATTCTTAAATACGAAGAACGTAATTCTAAAATAGATAACTTATATACAATAATAAAATAGTAGTGAATAAAATTAGGACTTTAGAAAACAGGAAATTAAGGTGGTTTCCCAACCAGTCATACATTGTTTACTATCTACTCTTAAGGATTTTTTTTGTTATATCGAATCATACTGTTACTGGTAAATGGTCTTATTAATTTATAGCGTATAAGCCAGCACTAGGCATATCAAAAAGCACTATGTATATAAAGTACAACAACAAAGAATGTACGAGACTATATTAAGACCAACGGCCAGAAACGGCTGCAACAGGAGAAGCTTGGTATCATCCTCGAACTATTGGAACTAGAATCCCAAAGGAAGACAAATTTTAAGTCCTACGTGCTCCGGACTCAGCGACGCTGAAGGACATTCTTCTCGGCAGATTTCTAGCCCGCCAGCCTTCGATCATAACCGCCAGCATTGTATTGGACGCTTTAGAGAGACCGAAGATAAAAAAACATTAAACTTAACTTAAATCTTAATCATATTATAAAGCTGAAAAGTTTGTTTGAAACCGCGGAGCGCTGCTAGTTTTAAGCTCCGCGATTTCACCCGCGTAAGTCCCGATCCCTTGGGAACATCAAAATAAAAATTAGGCTATAGCCTTCCTCGATAAATGGACTATTTAACACAAAAATAATTTTTCTATTTGAACCGAGTAGTTCCTGATATTAGTGCGTTCAAACAAACAAACAAACAAACAAACTCTTCAGCTGTATAATATTAATGTACATATGCCATTGCCACGTACCGTAGGTGAAAGATGAAATAATTGTAGCTGAAGGTCGCGAGTTTGAACCTCATTACGGTGCAATTTGTATAGTAGTATCACTAGAACGTCGAAGTTAATGAATAAAGAGCAACGATCACACATGGTAAGTAGATAAGATAACACGTGTAAGTTTATTGCAGTGTGTAGGGTGCACGCGTGACCTTGCTGGTGCATTGTACCTAAGCTACGAGCGCAGGGCTTGCGGGGAGTTGGGGGGAGGGAAGCTGTTTACTGCTACAAGGATCTTAAGGTGAAGTGGTAAGACCAGAAGCGCGATAGAGATATCTTTGAAACAGTTTTTGGGTATCAACCGCTAAAATCCATAGAATGATATTCCTACTGTCGTATAGTTGAAGATATGCTTTGTATTATCATACACTTCGAAACACGATTAGAGTGATTTGCCTCGATAGAAAAAAATCGTGAAAATCGTAAAAAATCGTAATTTTTTTGATGTTTTTCAATTTTATGGCGATTGTAAAGAAAAAACAAGTACAAAATTTATATTTTTATATACTTTACATCAAATTCCATTAGGAAGTACAGATGGTTTTTCACTAAAATAGATGTTAGTCTTTTAATTACATGAAACAGTTAAAACGGTCATCGCGCGGCGCGCGCGTAGTTAAGGGATAAGGGTTTTCAGGTCTTACTTCACCAACGGGGCGATCTTCACTAAACCATCTATACAAAGCACTTTGAGCCTTATTCGACACAAATTGCATTTTTAATCGTGTTCATTGAGATCCATGTCGTGGTTTGTAAGAGAAATGCGCGGTCGCAATGGTGACGCCAGCCTCTTATCAGCGGACGCCACTCAATGCAAGGTTGCATTGCCACGTGTGGCTGCTGCTGACCAACGAAGTACTCAATCTTACTACCTATAAATAATTCTTGTGCGATAAGCGGTAGCGTTACATCTCGCTTGCATTTCTCGAACATTAATTCCTTGGAACAGCATCGTATTAATAACGTATCACGTACGATCCATTTAATTTATTTTTCTTTCCACGTTTTTTATAATTTTCATCAATCCACGGTTTCGTTCTGTCCTATTGACAGATATTTACTAGATTAGTAAGAAAATATTGTAAACTTTGCGTCTAAGCTTCGCGTTTATTATAAGTAGAGGCTAGCTGACCCAACAGACATAAAATGCAACCTGCCAGGTCCAATTATTATTGTGAATCTAAAAAAAAACCAAATCTGTCGAACTATTTTATCAGAGACTAGCTGCTTCCCGCGGTTTCACCCGATCCCGTTGGCATTCCGGGATAAATAGCCTATAACACTCAGCTACCCCCAAACTGTCTCTGCAAAATTTCATCCAAATTGGTCCACTGGTTTCGAAGGTTACTCCTTACAACCTCACAAACTTTCCCTTTATAATATTACAAGCTGCGCTCCGCGGTTCCACCCGCGTAAGGCCCGATCCCGTGGGAATATCAAAATAAAAAGTAGCCTATAGCCTTCCTCGATAAATGGACTATCCAACACAATAGTACATTGCGATACAAGTGTGGAAAGTTGATCATTCCATAGAGGCGGTTTATGACGCGCGAGCGGAACGCGAGCGTGGCAAAAGCCGAGATGGAATGATCAATTCACACGTGTATCGTACGACGTTTTTTATCACAGTTGCGAATAAAAAAAAAGACTTGTTAAAATTTTAATAATAAAAAGTTTTTAAAAATTTTAGGTTATGTTTACTATTTTTTGTTAATTACACTCCCGAAAGGCTAGGCAAAAGACTTTTTAACCTATACAGCGTCTGACATACAATATTTTATTAGGGTTTTTTTCATTTGTTTTTGCGTCGGCGGTTAAAAACAGAATATAATGCTTACCATTATATTCTATATAATGGTAAGCATTATTAGTTCCGGGTTTCATTAAAAACAGAATATATAGAAAAAATATATTTATGTACATAAAGAAAAAACAAAATAAAAACAAAACTCAATTTTTAATTATTTTCAAAGACGTCATCACGTAATATTATCGTTCGTTATCAGACTTTAGAGACAACCTTTTGAAAAGAAGAAAAAAGGTACCAACAAAGAGTTTTAAGCCAGCAAGGCTTAAAAACTCTTTGGATGGTACCTTTTTCTATACATCAAAACAGTATAACCCAGATAAAGGAGATCATACATGTTTCTAACAAAAAATACCCACATGCATTTTTTGGGTTTTCAATGTAAGATAACTCAACGATTTTTGATCGTAGCTCTTTGTTGCCTTAGTAAACATTATTTAAAATGTTATTCTCTACAAGATAGAAACATTTTTTTTTCTGGCCGGCACCTTAAGTTTTGGGTACGATTTGAACGATGTCCTTAAGAATGTTTCATCTACTAATGTCATTAGCAGTAAGATACGTATTTGACATATCGGGATGATGTATTATTTTAGCACTAGTTGGATTTTTTTTTATTGCACGCGTGTATAATACGTTGCATTATGAGCCTAAAAGCTGTTTAATAAGATCCACTTTATGAGCAACTGTGATAAAAAAATAATTTTTCAATTCGAACCAGCAGTTCCTGAGATTAGCGCGTTCAAACAAACAAACTCTTCAGCTTTATAATATTAGTATAGATTATAGAAAACGCACGGTAATTTTATATTGGTACATATAGATTTAATCTACATATTACCAAATACTCTACCAGTTTATTTATTTCAAAATACATATTTAGCAATAATTAATTTTCCTTTTTAAGTAGGTAATTTATTCGAAATATAATGCCTATTTACATGGAATATGGTAACTAAGTAGGTTTATTAAATTTTATTTACCTACCCACTCTAAATACACATATAGGTAACTCGTTATATATCTATTTGTTCATTTATTTTAATACCAATGGACCCATTGATATTTTGTCCTTAGGCACTAAACAGTTATTGCTACAATTATTTGCAAACGTTATTATTCGGTATGTAAGTAATGTACCGTCGGCAGCATAATTGCAGATCCACCGTAGAGTTCTGAAATTACTATTATTGGAATGTTTTCATTCTAATAATTTTTGTTTGATAAAATCATGAGCATAAACTTTAAACTTGAACTAAAGCAGGTGCCTAAAATCTTGCTTGTGTTGAAAACATTCTTATAACAGCCGTTTTGGAGCTCTACGATGGGTCTGGAATTATGCTGCCGACCGTACAATTAGGCAACAAAATTGTAGACGCACCGTAGAGCTCCAAAACTGTTTTTATTAGATTGTTCTCAACCCAAGCACGATTCCAAGTTCTTGCTTGAGTTGAAGTTTAAAGTCTTTCAACTCATGAATTTATTAGACGAATGTTATTAGAATGTAATTTATGAACTCTACAGTGGGTTTGTAATTCTGTTGGCGACTGTACCTACCTAGCGCATCGCATGTGGGGTAAAGAGTTGAGGCCTGGTGTCGCATGGTGTGGACGTGGGCGTGATATACCTATAGCATGCAATGTGGTAACGAGAGCACTAGGTGTCATCGTGGTGGTGTTGCGGTGCGCGTCGAGAGGGCGCGAGGCGAGGCGAGGGCGGACGCGCGCGCTCAGAGCCGCGGTCGTCTCAAGATCAAGGTCGTGCGGCAGACGCTCGACAAGGTCATCCTCCCTGCTCGCTCCCCGCGCCGCGCAAGCCGCGTGCGCGCTGCCTCTCGCGTCTCACGCGCGCAAATATTTGCGACTGTCTGTCCTCCGCGACCGATACGCCGAGGTCAGACCGCCAACAGACCTTGAAGTTATATTATCCTATCCGACCTCTCCTGTTTGAAAGACGAGCCCGTATTTTTATCGGTCATTTGTTATGTACGTACGTACCTACCTACCTAATGATCTGTTGACTGATAAATGACAAATGGAGGTGGAATTTTAATATTTAAACAAAATTGAGATCATTATTGCAATCTTAACTTCCATCAGTTACGATTTACTAGTAGGTCGGTATTTCGGCAATAGTAATTAATGATGCGAGTGCAATTTAATTGTTATGGCAGAAAAGTTGAAGTCTTGATGAAAGTGGAATAAGCCAATTAAACGTTGAAAACCAGTGAAACTGCTGAAAAATATTTGAAAATTGAAAAAAAAAATGGAAAAAAATTGAAACTTATAAAAATAGTCGAGCATTAATATCAATCAAACACTTAAACATAAGACAAACAGCTTCGAACAAAAAAATACAATACAGAAAAGTGTTGAAAGTCGAAAAAATAAATAAACATAATAAAAACTGTTGAACATTTCGGATTGAAATTGGTCTTTCTTTCATCCAAAATACAAGAGACACGCGAGACCAGAAGTTGATAGGTAGTTATAACAGAATGTTAATTCTGTCCGTCTGTATCTAGTTAGTCAAACAAAGTCTAGGAAACAAATGTCTTAAAGGTTAATTCTTGTAATTGATTCAATTTGTTTTGGCACCGGATGTCTAATTTAGTTGTTCTACATAGTAGCTTGTTGATGAGCTTTTTATTGAGACTAACAATACTCAGGGTCGATCCAACAAGACTTTCAGGGTTATTAGTGGAACTGTATAGCTGCAAGGAGATTAGCATAGCCTCCGCTACTTCCTAACTTCGTAGCACTTCGTAGTTCATTTGTTTCGCTCTTTCTTACGCGATCCGCTGTACTTCCAGTTGCGTTTCGATTAATTGCCATCTAGTACAGTAGAAATCTAGTAAATTAGACCGATAAAAGTTGTTCTTTTTATAATTACGAGCAAAAGTGCTGTTAGTTTACTTCAATAGTTAAAGCTAGCTAATCATTTCTCCATTAATTTGTGCTCTCGATACGAAAAAGATGAAGCCAGCTAGTATTTTCTTCTTTTTTTAACTTTCCGAAACTATTTCTAGTTTTTAAGTACATATTCTGTATTTGAACTAAAATGTAAGGAAAACTAACTCGCAGTATTATGACGATAATAAATTCATTGCAATGTTGCTGAATTTTGGTAACTAGCCAAATTGCGTCATGTTCCCTATAGTGTTTGTTTACTATTCAGTTACATATAAACAATGTACATAAAATAATTTGTATATCTGTCAAGGGCAAACAAATTTTACAGAGATATGTACTTACTCCTTTCCTGAGATAAAAAAAAAACTTAAAAATGCTTCTAGTAAACTTTACTATATTTATAGTTACCACTCTATTCTCATGATACTGTAATGTGAAAATTATACTTAGCTCTTTTTTGTCATTCAAAATAAGTTATTTTACAAACGACTATATCGTAGCTCCTTTTTTTTGCTCGAAATAAGTCATTTTTGCAAACTATTTATTTTGAGTTACCACTTTATTATAACGAATCGTAGGTACTGTGAAAATAGTAGATAACTTTTTGTTGTTTAAAATAAGTTATTTTATTGCCAAACACAATTACTTCCTTTTAGCGTAACAGTAATAGGTTTAAGTAGTTTAGTAGTAACTAAAATTACAATTTTAAATACAATGCCTTCATTGTAGCATAGTAGGTAGGTATTTAGTACTGCCTACATGTGACTTCAATCAATGCAAAAAACTCGGACACGTGTGAATTTTTCAATGACACATCAATATTACTATTTACTCGGATTTATTTGTCGTAAAGGACGATTGACAACAATGTAACTAAACTGATATTTTATATTTCTAGCGTAAGAAAATATTATTTGATTTTTATTATTTTGAAGATTTTACTAAATAAGTATGTTTTTGATAGAAATAGGATTATACTGCAGTATGTTTTTGTTAATTTATTAAATTCAAAAAACGTCATTAATATTTATTGGAACGAACTAGGTACTTATTAAGATTCGTGTTTTCAAACAAACATACTACGACTATACGATGTTTTTTTGCGTTTAAATTAAAAGACACGTAGTTTTTATTGCGATCTTATTATTTTCCTCCAACAATGTTAAACAGAACGTTACAAAGTTACTACAAAGTGAATGAAACCATATAATAAAGTTGTAAATTATAATACCTATACAGAATACACTTGACGTTACATAGATCAAGGTGAAAAACAGAACGTAGGTATTCAATATACTCAAACGACCTCTACTTATGGACACATTGTTTTTTTTATCAGAATCCTTCTGAATGATAAAGGATGTCCTTAGGTAGAGAACATTTGTATAAACAACTAGCTGAGCCCCGCGGTTTCACCCGCGTAATAATTTTCTACGAAATTTCGTTAATTTTTTCTTTCATAAGAACCTTCTCCTGACAATAACAAACACAACAAAAAAAGAATTGGCCAAATTGGTCCAGGAGTTGTCGAGTTATGAGCTTACCAACACATTTTGCGATTCATTTTTATATAAGAAATAGCTGCGCCCCGCGGTTTCACCCGCGTAATAATTTTCTACGCAATTTTCTTAATATTTTCTTTCATAAGAACCTTCTCCTGACAATAACAAACACAACAAAAAAAGAATTGGCCAAATTGGTCCAGGCGTTGTTGAGTTATGCGCTTACCAACACATTTTGCGATTCATTTTTATATTATAAGATGTAGCTTATTATATTACATGTTCCTGTAAACTATTATTCCACGAACAGCTAATATTATGTAGCTTTGTTCACACAATGTATTTACATAAACAAAATCTAAAACTTACTAACGCATCAATTTTATCACACTTTTGTTTTCTTCTTTTTACCTACACCTAGAACCTTTTTTATTTTATCTTTGTCTATACTCTCTATTAGTCAAATGTCCTAAAAACGAAAATTAAACAAAAAATAAGAATAAATTATTAATAAACTTTACGTCTGTCTGTTTTTTTCTCGTAAAAAACTAAAAACCTATGCACCCACTAAAATTATACTGAAGCTATTAAAATCTAATTTTAGCTATTTGATTATTAGTTCGTGGTATACTTTATATCAAAATCTAACAAGAACCATCAACGAAGTATCATCGGAAAACGCGACAGCTGCGTTTTCACGAATATGCGTGACAATTATTTATCCCGTTTTCCCACGGGATTAAGACTGACGCGGGTAAAACCACGGAGCGCCACTAGTATTTAAGGAAAAAAAATACTCTACTTTCACGTAGGTATAATGGGATCATGAGGTGACTCAGCTATAAATATTACAATTATTGTTAACGAAGAACATGTCGATAGTTATTTCTTTACCTCTTGAAGAAATGAATACTAGAATCATCAGCAAAAAGCATGGCACATTATTAGGCATTGAGTGTGGGTGCATTGTCTGTTGGTTAGATTAAATGATGATAAAATTATAATAAGTATATAATGTTAATGAATGAAGAACAGACCTCGTGTCTGGGCGACATGCAAAGTACGTACTGGTAGACTGACAGCATTGGGGTCAAGGCTCCTATGAATTATGGAGTAAATGGTATTATTCGGGCGCGATGTATGTCAGTGCTCCGATTTCACGGCCGCTGCCTGGCCGTGCCTTTAATAATGCCCTGAAGGTTCCTTTCGGGAGGTCACCTCTCCCACGGCAAGCTTCCGGATGCATTGTAACTTTATTTCATTATTTGGACTGAAGGAGAGAATGCCCCAACTTCAAACAAAAGAATAATTAAAGCTGAAATTGCATGTTCTCCGTACGTAGACATTGGTAATGCTTTATTATCTAGCATGTCAACAAATATCCTCAGTTTTCTAACAATTTTAAATATTATAATAGTTTGTAACAAATTAGTTTTATATTTCATTGAAGTTATTAATAATTTCTAACGTTTTTGAATAGGTTCCTGTTTTGACTAACTCTACCATAAAATTCTACGAAATACATTGTTATCGTCACCACATGCCTCGTTACAATTATGCCAGTGATGGATGAGTCATCTCCTTCCTACATAATTTTTTTATTTACCAAATGACAAAAGGTACAACTCCTCTTTATGTGATATAACGTAGCAACTCTTTGTATATTCAGATTTTTTTTAAAGCTATAATATTTTAGTTTTTTTTTGTCAAATAATAAAATCGATGAATGCTGTTTTATAATTATAAACAAATTGTAGGACAGTGGCAAACTAGGACATATCTGTATGAAAGGCGAGCGAATGAACGTGCGCTCATGGCAACGCGGCGCGGCGCGAGCGGCAGCGCGGCTCCCAAATGAGGTCAGTGGAACGCGAGGCATTACACTTGACCTCTTTCTGTCGAGTCCTTACCTCCGCCAGACCTTCACACTTTTTACAATGCTTTTACGAGCTAGGTCGGGCCAATTAAGTATCGTCGAACGGCCGTTGTTAACAATGACGCCCCCGTTTCGACGGCAGATGCATTGCTGGCCGCTGCGAGCTGCGGCCCTACACTACACCGCACTCCGCCCCGCGCGCGCTTACACACTTGACATACATTCGCGTTTCAATGCCTATTGATATTTGTTGCTTTTTTAGTTGACCGTGATTTACATGTGTTCAATATAGATTTATTGGTTAAGACTTAAATACTTTTCAAGAAGCAATTAAATTAAAATTAACCTTTTAATTATTATAGTTTATCGGAAGAAAGAAAAATTAAAAATGAATACAGTATTTACTTGTACCTATAACTTTCCCTATTGTATAAAATTTACAAGTTTACAGCTCAAATTATGACGGTTAAAAATATGCAGATTTTATAACTGAACTAGCTGCACTTCGCGGTTTCACCCGCGTAAGTCCCGATCCCGTGGGCATATCAAAATGAAAAGTAGCCTATAACCTGTATGTAAGACAAAAATATTTTTTTAATTATATACTTAACCAATAGTTCCTGAGATTAGCGCGTTCATACAAACAAACTCTTCAGCTTTATAATATTACTAGCTGCGCCCCGCGGTTTCACCCGCATAAGTCCCGATCCCGTGGGCATATCAAAATACAAAGTAGCCTTCCTCGATAAATGGACTATCTAACACAAAAATAATTATTCAACTCGAGCCAGTTGTTCCTGAGATTAGCGCGTTCAAACAAACAAACAAACCCTTCAGCTTTATAATATTAAGTATAGATAAGTATAGATATAATTTATGTAATATAATATAACTAGGTATTTACTTAAAAAAATAAAGTAGAGCATGTACTCCTCCTAGTACCTACTGGATAAGTCCGCTTGAATCTCTTTTTCCTCGATATCCATCACGAATAGATTAGAGGATCTGTTTTACCAAAAAAATCTTAATTAAACCTTTAAAAAAAATTCCATTTTCAATTACCTACGGTAGGTAACGTGTCTACTGACTAAGGAATGAAATCCAGTAGGTAAAATATGAAATACTGTTGAATTTCATAGAGCCATTTTTCTACCATTTTTAAGTTGTTTGCAAAAGTACTGAATTTGTAATTAATTTAATTACCTACGCTTAGCAGTAGGTAATAATTAATCACTTCACCTACTGTTGCAGGTATAAGCATAGTTAATCGTTTTCTATTAGCCACTAGGTAAACTAAAACTTATTTTAGTAGGTATGTAAAACAAAAATGTAAATGAACATTAAATAGATGTAAATATATAATCCGACACATCGATTCTCTGTAAACAAGGTCGGGGTGACCTTGTCGTATGTATATTTTTATTATTTTGCAAAAATAAGAACACAAAGACAAACAAGGAAGTAAGCAGTGTGTTCAGTACCTACGACGCGACGATGACTTGAACTGTGTAGATTGTGTGATATTTACTCGAGATCTCGTCTCAGGGTCGACTCCGGTTACGTATTTACTAGTTACGCGTGCTGGAATAACGCAGCCAGTACTACTACCTACCACTAAAGGTCGATCCGCACACATCAGTGACAGCACAGTGCCGACACGTACAAAAAGTATGCAACAAAAATGATATTGTTGCATACTTTTTGTATTAGGCTATCCGTACTCGTCAGTGACAGTGCATCACTGACATCACTGAACGTCACTGTCACTGTACGGATAGCCTGATACAAAAAGTATGCAAAAATATCATTTTTCACTGACATTGATGGATACGTTACGGAACGTCACGTGTCGGAACTGTGCCGGCACTGTTCTGTGCGGATCGGCCATAAAACTGCGCAGTAAACCCGCCGGCGTATAACTGAACGCAGTCTTCCGAGAAATACCAGTATTTTTCAATTGATACCGTAAATCATGTTATTGTTCCATACATCTCTACGACACGTCTAAGTACATATTGTTGTTCCAAGGTTGTTCCTATCCAACTTTCTTACACGTTCGCTAATGTGGCGTCTATTTAAAAAAAGAATAATCATTCATCAGTTACCTACGTAAATACGGGTACCTATTTGTTTGGTCGACTTCAAGTGGCGCCAAAAGCTAAATATTTGACAAAAATACAATGTTTTGTAACATTCCTGAAAATAACGTTATCGAGATTCTGTGTAACCAGTGCTACAGAGCCACTATTGTAATATCGCGATAAAGTGTCCAAGAGCCTCTTCCTAGAACATAATCGCTTTGTAGGTATTGGAATAACAAACAATGTAGACTTTGTTACATTCAGTTTAGTATTTGTATACTGATTCGTACTCTTTATACAATATTTCCTGTATTTGGTATCAACACCTACTAACCTAAATACGATGGTACGGGAACATCAAGTATTGGCGATTATTATTATTTTCATATTATCAACCACTATATTTACAATATTATCTTGTAAAAAACAAACATTTTGTTAAAAAGCGAAATTATTTGTACAAAGGGCTTTATTTCCAAGAAAGGCAATACAATTTAGATATTATTTCCAACACATACACATTATACACCCCTCCCTCTACATACAATGATAACCTTTCTCAGAAGCCGCCCACCGGTGCATCGTGCCTATGTTTTAAATTAAGGTCGAACTTATACATATTCATAATCATATATGCAGACTGACGTAAGTTAAATGCTATTGAAAATTAGAATTGCCACTTGTGTTTTCAAACACACAAATATTTCAATCTTCGTTATTTATAAGCGGGTAATGGCATGGTTTTTAAATTTTTTTTGTACATCACTAGGATTTTATTCAATGCTGGTGTCGTCGTTCTAATTAAAGATGATATACCAACCAGCCAAATATACTACGTAAGACATAATAATGATGGGATATAGCTTTGTATTTATGAAATAATTATATGCCACGAACGGAGTAGGTACACTTAAAGTTTTAGTTATGTCATAAAACAAGTTTAGAGTTTAAAAGCTCGACTAGGTATTGCATATAAATTGGCAACCCTACGTGTAAATGCGTGAAATAAATGCGCCGAGCGCGAGGGGCAACAAGTGATACGGGGGCGCTGCTCCGGTGCTCTATCGTTCAAGATTAAGGTCAACCTTAACGACGCATGATATGTTAATCATCGCACAGTGAAAGGTCCTTTACTTCACATCTGATGTGCGACATCCATTCAGTTATATACTTTATACTGAAATAGCGGAACGAGGCTAGGGGCTCGCTTTATAGGATCACTAGCTGCGCCCTGCGGTTTCACCCGCTTAAGTCCTGATCCCGTGGGAAAATCGGGATAAAAAGTAGCCTAATCTACATACCAAATTTCATTGCAATCGGTTCAGTAGTTTTACCGTGAAGGAGTAACAAACATACATACACACACAAACTTTCACATTTATAATATTAGTAGGATTCGGTTATCCGTCTGTCTCTCCGTCAAGACTCTTTTTTTTAGGAACGGGTAACGATAGTAAGTTGTAATTTGTGTCAAATACTAAGGTGTATGGTTCTTATCAGGTGTAAAAGACAAGTGTCTAAGTCAATTCCATTAAATGATATACGATGATTCTAGTTCTCGTTAACCCAACGTAACCCCTCGTGTTTGTCTCCGATTCGCACTTGACCGGTTTTTTCTATTAAAATAAAACAAGTTAAAAACAGTATGCGACATCCTTTTTGTCAGCCAATACAATTTTTTTTGCGGCGCGGCGAGGCGCCTGTGACTTTGTGACAAATAACATCTATGTTGCGAAATAATATAAAAATATCCTTATTTTCTTATAGCTTCGCAGCTTAGATGAGTTAATCGATCTTTACATAATTACCTGTTATATGACGATACAGGAGGCATCAGGGTCAATCAGTACCTAGTCCATGTACTTGCTGTTGTTTACATAGCCAACGAAAACAACTAGGTACTTACTTACCTTAGCGAATATTTATAAAACAGTTTTGCGTAACTCGCCACTAACAATGGCGAGGGCTGAATTATTTCCATAATATTGAGTGACTGTTGTGAACGAGTCATGCATAAGCCTGCTCGGATTCCTGCTGAAAGAATTAAAATCTATTTGTGACATCATCTTTTGTTCCTGTCCTGGATGACAGTATCTTGACTGGATGAATAATACCCTCGAAATTTTATTTCAACTAGTTGTTGCCCGCTACTCCGTACGCGTGCTGGTTTTGGTAAATAATATAGAAATCCTTCCTCTTGAATCACTCTATCTAACCGCATCAAAATCCGTTGCGTAGTTTTAATAATCTAAGCATACATAGGGACAGACGGCAGCAAGCGATTTTGTTTTAAACTATGTAGTGATGGTGATATCTCTATACAAATAGGTAGGTTCATTATAATAATTATTAGATTTTTACCTATAAAAATATTTTTTTTCTAAGAAGAATTTCAAGGATTTTTTTTCTATGGGATAAAATTTCTAAATCGGTTTATAGAAAAAAGTTATGCCTTTAATATTAAAAATAAACAACCGCTTTGCACCGAGAACGCTGGGGAGCGCAGGGGTTTGTTTGATTAGGTTAATTTTAATTTTTTTTATTGTTTTATGTCCTATTTTGTAGTTGTTTTAATATGACCTTTTGTTTAAAAAAAATAAACAAATATACGTCGCTTATTCGTCGCGCACTCGAATTGAGAACCTCCTCCTTTTTAGGGTTCCGTATCTCAAAAGGTAAAAATAGGAACCCGTATAAGATCACTCTTTTGTTTGATCAGTTAGACTACTACGTCATACTCGAACTTTTGCCGAAGCTCTCGAATTTTTTTGAGATGATGTTTTGCGATCTATTTTCGCTGTTTTCACCTATGTAACGAGGAACGTTTTATTATATAAACAAAACTATCACCCGTACGAAGTCGCGGGCAACAGCTGGTTCATGTATATATGGATTTGCTCAATGAAAAAACTGTCCTGTCAGTTCTGTCAAAAACCATCACAGATGAGAAAAAAATAACAAAGGAACCGATTTTTTAAGCTATTGCATAGCTTTTATCACGGGCTTTGAGCGCGGCGACCGAATCAAGAAATTCCGTAACGAAAATAAAACCTAACACCGCCCCACTCCGCCTACCATGTAGTTTTTATTTGAAATTATAGCTATAATATAACAAATTAGAAAATTCAAATTACCTGTGTAATCTGAAAGACAGTAATTTCGAGTGCTTCGTCGGTCCGCCCGCGAGGCGACCGCCCGAATCGGGCGGACCGCAGTATTGCAAATAAATATTATTTTCGTTCCGCGTTCCGCCCGAATTTATTTGATACCTATTTTTCTATAAAAGTACAGTCGGCAACAAAATAATTTGTTGAAATAAAGGTAAAAAATGGTTTGAAACTTGTTTACTTAATACAATTATCTGAAGCTAAGTAAGTACATTAGTACACACGTTATTGAACTGTTAATATGAATAGATAAACTTAAATAAATTACTTAATGTATAGATATTAATTACCTTCTACATTTCATTTTACATTTCAACCATATTAGTGGTTCTGTGTTGCTGGTTATAGCAATTCCAATTACTAATAAAAAAACCGGTCAAGAGCGAGTCGTACTCGCGCGCCGAGGGTTTCGTAATTTGGTTTTAACTCTCTTTCTGTACCCTTGCAGTGGTACAGTTGTTACCAATTTATCTTGACCCCTGTTTCGTTTGCGCGCCCTTATAATGTAAGGCTCAAGTTAAATTGGTTTAACTATGTAAATTAATTTTCTACTTTTTTATTTTTTAGAATTTTTTCTTTATGTGTGCTGTAGGTCTTGGGTCGAAAACCTATATGGTAGTTCCTGTTGACCTAGAATCACGAAATTTGGCTAAAAGCAAGGTCTTACAGCACACATAAAGGAAAATTCCAATAGGGTACTTCCAGTTGACCTGAAATTGTTAATTTTGGTTAAAAGCTAGGTCTTACAGCACAAGTGAAGGGAAAATCCGAAATATAAAAAAGTTGAAAATTAATTTAAATTATGGTACTGACAAATTTTTGCAAAAATGAAAATTTGTCCAAATCTTTTTATCATGTTGACTCAGGACTTTGATGTTTATACACCTAATAGAGACTATAAACTACAGTATCTGGTATGAATTTCAATTTGCTAGGTCCACTCGTTCCTGAGAAAATGGGTGATGGAGGACAGACAGACAGACAAGAAAGTGATCTTGTTATAGTTCCCTTTTTTACCTTTTGAGATACGTAACCCTATATAGTCCCTATTAGGTGTATAAAAATCGAGGTCTTGAGTAAACATGATTAATAGATATGGGCAAATTTATATTTTCGCAAAAACTTGTAAGTACCATAATTTACCTTAATTTTCAACTTTTTTATATTTCGGAATTTCCCCTTTACTTCTGCTGTAAAACATTGGTTTAAACCAAAATTGACATTTCCAGGTTAACCGGAAGTTTTTGGGTCCTATATTTTATGGTAATTCCCGTTGACCTAGGATCACGAGGTTTGGCAAAAGCAAACTCGTACAGCACAAATAAAGAAAAAAAATTCAAAAAAATAAAAAAGTTGAAAATTAAAGGGTGTCCCCATACATATATTATAGTTGGATCTATTTAACTTGACCCTTACATTGTATAGGCGCCCAAAAAAAATATGGGTTAAGTTATATAATTGGTAACTACCATACCACTGCAAGGGTACAAAAAGAGAGTTGAAAGTAATGTATGGAACCCTCGGCGAGCGAGTACGAATCGCACTTGACTGGTTTTTTATGTGCTTTTTCACAAGTTTAAACTTTTTTCTCCACAAACATCTTAGAAAGTGAAAGAGGCAACCCTATTTTTTGGTGTAGGAAATACATCTTCCACAGCTTAAGAGGTACTACTTTATTATGGGTTTTTGTACTCCATAATCGACATGCAGCGTAAATAACTGATAATAATGCTTTACGTAAAATTTAAAAGGGTAACCAACCATGTCCTTTTTCATTGAGTAAAGATCCAGCGATTTTTGAATTCATAACTCCAGTCTGTAGTTTTTATTAAATGTAATAAACCGATTTTGTTGCTAACTGTACTAAATCTAAGTAAGTTATTAAAATAAGTAGGTATAAATTACAATCGGGCGGTCTGCCCCTTGGATTTATTACTTTATGCGGTCCGCCCGATCGGGCGGTCGCCTCGCGGGCGGACCGACGAAGTACTCGTAATTTCATTTTAATATCTAATGACAATAAGTTAAATATTTAGATTTTTATATTTTTTGTCATTTTTTTTAATTATTTTACTTTTCTTTTTGTTAAGTATAGGATTTATATTTATTTTATTTTGATTTGACTGACCTAATTGATTAATTTATATGCTAATTAATTATTTATTAAGACTCTACCTATCTATCAAAAACTCGATGGATATTATAACCTCTAACTAAATAAACCGACCTTTTTGACTTATATAAATTCTATATTTTAATTAATTAATTATATAATTTCTGGTAAATTAGTTAACACATTGTGGAATTTCATGTGCCTATAAATTAAACCATGGAGGTACCAACTTTTTTTTACTATTTAAGATCTTTATATGTACCCAAACCATGTGTATGAAATGAAATAAATGAATAATTATGATTTTTGGTAAATTCTTTTTTGCTAGATCGTATAAATTAATACATATTTTGTAGGTTACACGTGCTCGGCAGGTGGGGTCCGTTGCAGGAACGGTCATATCAGTATTACCCACCCAAATATTTAACTTCTCATAGGTAGCCTTACAATATTTTTGTCGTAAAAAAACTGTTTACATGCAGTTAGAAGTAGGTAGATTTCGATAACATGTTTCACGGTGTTATTCATATCATTCTGTAAATAAAGTAGGTATCAATTGCACATTTTGGCATTCCGAGAAATAAACATAATAATTGTTGCGTCATCGTCCGTTAAATTAATGTTATGTTTGTCTGGTTGTCCTATGAGTCAAAGATCACGCGTTACACACGTCCTATATAGACACTTGAGTAACTCTAACAGATGTCTGATATAGTATAACATACTGCACCTTGTGATTTAGATATAGGTATTTGCCTAACTGACTCATTCTTGGTATGCAATGTAACTATTTTAATGTTAAATTTGTTTAAACTCCAATTTTTAATTATAAAGATTGTCTTTTAGATGATTTTAGATGAAACTTGGTATAATAATAGTGTCATACATAGGCTACTTTTTATCCTATTCCGTCGGAATATCAGAAGTTACGCAAGTGAAACCGCGGGTAGCATTTAGTTTTAAATAATTGAAGAACCTAGTTGACTTTTAGCAAAAACTACCGATTATAATTTAGGTAATTATTTTGTTTTAATATAAAAAAATGCAAGACATTGTATTATAGGTATTCAGTATATTTATGTAGGTATGATATTTTTAATAATAAAAACCACGATTAGTATTCAGGGTCGCAGAACAAGAGCCTAGTGTGGGCGGAGGGGGAAACGAGATGTGTGCGTCGCTTGTCGGTTGCTGCCGAATATATTTTTCGCACACACAAGGTCGAGGTCGAATCGCTTGACTTCCTAGATCGGTATTTGGTAGCTAGAGTGGCTACCACCAATGACGGGTACTCCCGCGTGTTCCAGCTCCTAACCGAACGATGAGACACGTGCAGCTAGCGCTCTAGCACTATCCAATACTTTCCATGACTAACAACTTCCTTAATTGTACGCTGTAGTCCTTAAACAAACACATAAACCCAGATAATTCTATTACGTATTCCTGTTATTTGATTTTATCTTTAATTTTTATCTGATAGTGTGTAAAAATGTTTGTCGGTTCCTCATCACGTTGCTCCGTATCTACGCAACACTCGCGAAATGTATGCGGATAAAAATACCCAGGGTCAGGCTCAAGGTCTTTCTGCTTTTCTGATTAGGAGTACGCCGATAAAAAATATACACAGTGCCAATCAAATTTCAAACATTTGCCGTCCACATAAGTCTCATTTCACCTGAAACCTATGTGAAACAATAACTGTAATTCTGCTGATTTCTTACTTTTCCAAGGTTACAGTTTATATTCTGGAAATAACACTGACTACTGACTAGGTACATAATTAGTAATAGCTACTTACATATTAGGTATGTATCAGATAGCTATGTTTGTAATGAGATCTTGCTTTTTACACCGAATTGTGTAATTTTTAGATGATCATTATAGGTAGATATCTACCTATTAGATTACTATATATTTCGATAATATTGTTTTTTTGTGGACACGATGTGATAAATGGAAGTCAAAAATATAATAAGTACCATTAATTAAATCTTTACCTAGGCATGAGTGAAGAATATCTTATGACTCACTGCGCCCTGCAGTTTCACCCGCGTAAGTTAGCGATAAGACTCATATTTTTACTTACCAATTATTTCAGTAGTTTTTGCGTGAAGGAGTAACAAACCTAATATATACTAATATACAAACTTTCAGATTTATTCATTGGATTCAATTCACCGAAAATTAATGCAAACTTTTGAAATCCGACTGACAGTTTCAGAGATTAGCGCGATCAAACAAACAAACAAACACTTTAACTTTATAATATTATTATAAATATTTATTAATTTAATTAGTTTATGCCAAATACTTCTCGGACGTGGTATGAATTGACTACAATACCAGGGTTTCTAACTTATAAGAAAGAAATAATCAAAGTAAAACTGTAATATCGCGTAACATAAGTTTATTTAGAAACACCTAGGTAGTTCGTGTTTATGTTAACCAAATAACTTAAGTTGTTTGCTAATTTTCGTCATGAGGAAGGCAGTTTAGATTCCGGAAATAAATATTTTTGTTAAACGTTTTTAGTTTTTACTGCCGGGTTTTGTTTACTAAAAATATAAAAAAAATCCTATTATTTAACCTAAACTATTGATAACAATTTTCGGTTCACGATTAGTGGTCCCCCTTACGATCCCCCTTTTTCTACCACTTAAGAGGAAAGGGTACCGGCTCTCTCTCCATACAAACGTAGAGCAAATATTTTTTTAGCATAAAACTTATAACTGCCATGACCATGCCCCTTTGTTTTTTATTTTTAACTCTTACTTTTTATGATATGAAAAAAACCAAGACAGAGGGCATAGTCATGGCAGTAATAGGTTTTATGCAACAAAAATATTTGCTCTATAGTGTCATTAATCATTATCCAGGGAGGAAACAGTAGACTACATTTGTATGGAGAGAGAGCCGGTACCCTTTCCTCTTAATTGTTCCTAAATGCCCTAAATCTATTGTTCTTATTTAATTTGATACCAGGGGCCTATTTTGACTTATTTATGTCCTAATTTATTGTTAAAGATAAGCGTAAAGTTGACACATTGTAACGAATTGTGTAGAGTTATCAGCGGGTTGTATTTGTGGTCAAGTATGGGTAGGTAGGTAGGTACCGTGTGTGTGGTAAACGTGGTGTTCTGGTACAAGAGTAGAGTAGGTAGTGACTGGCGACAATGACGAAGTATGACCTTGCAGCGTGACATTGGAGCGGCACGGACGCTTCCTGTTATCTCATTTGCGATACTCCTCGACACTCGCCTCGCGACCGGCATTAATCATTTATTGGAACAAAGAATGTCCACTCACGGTAATTGTAATTAACACGAGCCGACCTTGGCTCGCACATTATCTCGGACACTGCGGTCACCATGACACAACGTCACAAAGGACTTTATTAACTACGTACTTATTACATACTTACCTACGCAAACAAGAATGTTTTCCTCGATCATTGGTTTTTGCTATTTATTGTTATGTTCGCATAATGTCAGAAAATCAGGAAGGTACACGGCAAAAATCGATTATTTAGTCGATTAACGTTTTTTAATAATCGCAAATATTTGTAGATACTAACAAGAAAAAAAAATGTTTTTTTCACCGCACCACTCGGAAGGAATATCGGGATAAAAAGTAGCTAACTAGATAATACAGTAAAATGTAGTACTTACATTTAAACTTTACCCTTTTATAATATTAATTTTAATACTTATTAGGTCATAAGTACCTTTATTAAATGATAAACTGCAATCATTTATAAACCCGCGTAACATTTGTTCTAGAAACTTATAAAATTATTATTATTTTTATAAAATGAACTCAAACTTGTAGAGTACATATTTAATGATTCGCAAACAAAAACATGTTTACAAATTATCATGTACTTACCTAGTATAAAAATAAATAATTGTACCTAGTCATTTCTGTTGTAAGGATTTATATCGAGTACCTATCTTATATTATCATTTTGATCACGTGCGAACCTAAGGTTTTCTTCGGTCGTAGCCCTGCGGGAAATTGCAGGCCACGTGTCACGACGAAGGTAACGGAATTTGCCAAGAGAATAAAACAATGTGGACTAGAGTAGTAATAGGGCGTTGCGAGACGTCACTGAATGCGCAGTGGCCAGTGCGCAAACATGTTGTTGGCGCGAAGTTCAAGGCCCGGGGTAATGACAGCATGCCGGAACGTTTACCTTTCCTTATAGAGGAGCCTTCGAGGACACCTGCCGCCCGCCAGCCGCAAGCCGTTCGCTGCTTGCTCTACCGCGATCTATCTTAGAGTAAAACATATGTATTAGATGATTGTAGTGTTTTGTTGATAGACAAATATTTCATACTAGCGACGGGTCGCTATAGTATATTATACTATCTTTTAAAAAAAAAAAATTCGTTGCGTAGTTTTAAAGATCTAAGCATACATAGGGACAGACAGCGGGAAGCGACTTTGTTTTATACTATGTAATGATTAGCTTTGACCTGCGCAAAATCGCCCGCGTTTGAATTTTTCAAAATTCTTTCTTAGCGGAGGCCTATGTTTTAAATGTTATAGTATTAGCCTGATCCGTCCATTAGCTTGACCTGTGGACGGATCAGGATGACTTTGAATTTTATGTTTAAAGATGATTACTGTCGATTTAGTTAATATATAATATTCTTGTTATATAATAAATCATAAGTTAACATTGACCTCTAAGTATCATCATTATCTACTTATTTAAAACCTATGTAATTTACTTAACAAAGAGCTGTTAAAAAAACCGACTTGTTGATTCGACCTTGGCGTATCTTGTTGATAAGGTACTGACAGATAAGAGACTACAGAAAATATATAATTTAAATAAAAACCTGGCTAAGTGCGAGTCGAACTCGCGCACGAAAGGTTCCGTGCCATTATCTGTTTTTAGTATTTGTTGTTATAGCGGCAACAGAAATACATAATCATCTGTGACAATTTCAACTGTCTAGCTGTCACGGTTCGCGAGGTACAGCTTGGTGACAGACAGACGGACGGATGGACAGTCGAGTCTTTGTAATAGGGTTCGTTTTTACCCTTTGGGTGCGGAACCCTAAAAATAACACTTGGTAGTCTTGCACAGTGTAGTGCATGGGAAGGCTCTCCTAGCACCTCAGCTTTGTCGACTAGCTAGAGAAAAGAACTTGTCAATATTTTTTCTTCACCGTTATACAAATAGAATAATTCATTGATCGGGTTTCGAACCCTCAACCTTTGGTATGAATGTTAAGGTACCTCCTCTCCTAGGCCAACTACACTCACCATCTCAACGTACAACTTATAAGAAGAATATATCTAATTTACCAACATAATTTATACCTAGGTACATGTACAGGTTGCCCCCAAAATCTAACGATATTTATGATATATAAAGCCAGTTAAGACTACCATTAAAAATATGTTATTTAGGTAGAGCCACCCGCCACCTTAATTAAAACTAAATATTTCGTAAAAAAAGAGAAAACTACTTAAAAAACCGGCCATTAGATAAATATTTGCTTTATTGTCAATCTAAAAAAACTATTTTTTTTATTTTCTTGTTATTTTGTCACTAATATCAAGGTTTAAAAAACCTTTTACGCGCTTTATTACCTGCTGGTTTAATTGATTTAAATGATAAACTCTCGTTACTTGAACCTTTGCACATGCTAGGTTGGCATTGTGTTATGATAAGTGAACGCCATGTTGGGCTCGCAGGAACTTCCTCCATCGAGCACGGCACGTGCAATGTGGAGTGTCAGCAGGTGGGAGTACTGCACCTGCATCACAAGTCAGATTGCAGTCTACCTCACAATATGAATTAAACAGGTCAATGAATTCAGGTTTATATCATTTATTTTAACTTTTTGATAAAAATCTCTTTTTTAAGGAAATTATAATAAATGATATATTATATTTTTACAAACGCTTAGCAATGGGTATGTCCTAACCGCTACAAATGATGCTTAGAGTTCCAATCACTGTACCATATTTAATAAAGTATGTACTTACCTAATAAAATAAAAAAAAAGTATATAAGTAGTTTATCCGTTATCTGGCACCCATAACACAAGCATTAAGTTGCTTAGCTTGGGGCTGGATGGCGATGTGTAATATGTCCTGAAATATTTATTTATTTAATTGTACTCGTTGAAAATACGACGTATTTTGGTTTTAAGTTACAAAAATCACAATATTGTAAGTAGTTTTACCTAATTATTGTTTATATTAAGAATGTAACAGTATTTTGAAAGCAATTTATTTTATAAGAAACTAGCGATCCGCTCCGGCTTCGCACGGCTATAATATTATGCATGTATTACACATATAAATCTTCCTCTTTAATCACTCTATTTATTAAAATAAAACCGCATCAAAATCCGTTGCGTAGTTTTAAAGATCAAATAGGGACATAGGGACGGCGAAAAGTGACTTTATTTTATACTATGTAGTGATAGTGATGTAAGGCCTTTTTCGCCTGAAACATAAGAATTCCTAGTTCAAGCATATGTGTTTATATAGCATAATATATTAATATTGGCCTTGCATATTTAGTGTTATTTACCATGTAAATACGTTTTTAATAAATATATTTATTTGTATGTACCTCCTCGCACTCTTACATAATCTAAATTGTAACGACACATAATCATAATAAAGATGTGTGATTAAAACTTAGAAATAATAAAAATCTGTCCTAAATTCTATTTTACATGACTATTTTTGTTTATTTTAAAATATTTTTGGTTTTAATCCGCGCTCTGCTCATAAATTACAAATAAGATAAAACCATAAATGCTATGACGAAATCATATACACTTCCGACATCGATTAATTAAAATAACAATAACAGTGGTAGGCATGTGGAAGGACCTTCGAGACTAATAGCCAGGCATGGAATTCGTTTTCCGTTCCATTCAAATACCTACGTGTTTTGGTCAGACAAAATAATGGGTAGGTTCTTATACCTATTTTTTGAACTTTAAAGTTCAATCAAGATTAAGTTTAATGTTCTAGTTATCATTTTTAAGTAAAGTTACTTCCTTTACTTAGGTTAAAGGTTTTGCATTAAATTTAGCACATATTTTGAGATTTGAGGGTATTGACTCTATCTACATGCGTAGGTAAACATTAAAAAATGATTGATATTTATTGGCTGTAAGAGAAAATGAGAGATGAGATGGGCAAATCAGAGTTGACAATGAAAAACAATAGTTTTAAATAAATACATAAATAATGAATAAGTATGTATGTCGAAATGTCTAACAAAAACACGGGATACCTTTGTTCTTAAATATTCAGGAAAAAATTCAAGGTCGTATGAATATTAGCCAAGACCTTGTTTTCATTTCCAAACTCTAAACTAAAAGCTGATCCGAGTCGCAATTGCTGATGAATTTAAATAATAATCAATGTTTTGTGATGCAAAATGGACCCAACACTGAACAAATGCAAATATTTTTGACTAGGAGTTCCGTAATCGTTTGTCATTATGATATCGGACTCTGTTTATAAAACGGGGTCTATAAACGATCTATTGTGTATTTCAATAATCATCTTTATTATTTTAGATATTGAAGAAGAATAAAAAGAGAGTTCTCATCATTTTCGAAATGTAATGTTGCATGCTGTAGCTACGTGCCGCAATCTTAAATATTTCGAAGAACAAACTTTCATGACAATTTGTTTTCATCTTTCTGGGTATTCATCGAAAGTATAAATAAAATTACGAAGAAACTTCATTTACCTTCATTACAACCTACTCTCCAACACTTTGTTGTATCTACCAGTAAATCAAGAACGACATACCAAGGATCTTTAAAATGTAAAGTTTAAAAATTATTGAATCGCCTCCTGACATTGCATAGGCTTCCTGTCTATTTGCATGACTATAGGTTACCTTCAGACAAGCGGGTTGAGGTCGTCACTCGTAAGGCTCACCGCAGATGTGTAAACGCAGCTATTGTTCGTGTTCTCTCAATCATTTACCAGTAGATATACTCATTTAATTTTATTATCGCGGTTTTGAAAGGCCACTTTTATTCCTGGTAGTTCTCGTTAATAAATATGTACTTATCTTATCTTACATCGGTGGCTGACAGAGCAAGCAACCCAGACCCAGTGGGATCTGTGGGCCCTTAACGTTTCTTACTCTTTGAAGAAAGTGGTCGATTAATACGGTGATCCCATTCCCATTAGGAGGAAAAAACCTATATTTCTCCGGGTTGGGATACGCATTCCCAAAGAGGCTCATACGCTTCGCTGTAAATAAATACGTATCTACTTACTATGTATTTATTTGTTTATGTATTTAATAAGATGTTTATACTTAACATCAATTGAGTCTCACATTTCCGTACTAAGCCAGACGTGACCTGAAGCTGTAACAACCAATTAATGTAGTAATTAATTGGATGGGCAAGTATCACATGCGTTCATGGTTTTATCAATAAGTTTCCTTCGCCGGAGGAAAGCATTGATTAATATGAGGGTATTTAATAAAATAAGTAGGTACCTATACATTTCTTTGCTCTACTATGTGTTCTATACTCTATGTTATCCCGATGTATGGACATGGGTGGGTAAACTGAGGCGGTGGTAGAAATATGTATAACTATACTAGGTATACCTATTTCACCTGATACGAGTCAAAGGATTTGGACAGGGATAAAAGGTGCTAACGCTGTATCAATGTAAAGATCAATATTAATCTTCAACATCATTATAAAATAAAGTCCCGCCGCCGGCCGCCGTCTGTCTGGTTGAACTCAAAAACTACTGAAAGGATTTTTATACGGATTTCACCAATGGACGAAGTGATTAATGAATATGGTTGTGGTGTAAAATTTATTAAGGTGTTGAAAGATAAAAAAATTTAGGCGTGCGTAATACGCTCTGCTACGAAGACGGGGCGGGTCGCTAGTTTTATACTATACAAACAAATTGATGTGCAAAACTAAAAAAAAACACTAAGACGACAATGAAATGCAAAACTGAAAAACATGTTTATGTGTTTTCCAACAATAGTTGAGGCGAATGTGTCATAATTAGGTGAGGGGGTGTCACGTCACCTAAGTCACGTTACGGAAACCCGACACCGAATGCGAGCGCGGTGCTGCGCGGGCGCGGGTGACGGGCGCCATCGTTGTCGACCCTGACTCTTGAAATAGTCTTCCGTATTAACGCGAGAGCAAAAATATCGCATGATGTTGCTACAAGGTCACCGACATCACTAGCACACCCCCGCCCTACCTTAAATGGGCTTAAAACTTAATAAAACTGCAGACAAACCATCTATTTGGGCTGGTTGGCTCAGTCTTTTGTTACTCTTTATGAATGTGGTTTGTAGCTAAGTAAGTAATGTCAACTTGTAAAGACTCCTTGTTAACAAGCGTGTTTATGCAATAAACTTCATAAGTTAATTTTCTTTTAACTTCATAAGAATGCTAAGTGGATAATAATTATCTACCTTCGTTGAAAGTGAATCTGGGATTGGAGTATGACTATAATATGTTGACAATTTACAAAATACGAGTATGTAGGTATTATCAAGACACGAGGACATGATACATTACCAACACACCTTGTTTGTACTTATGTTTACTCTACAAATATTTCAGCTCGTATATTATGTCTTGTGATGGTGTTGGCAACCGTTTAAGCCCATTTCAGCCAGACAAATACATATAATAAATAAAGTCACAATGTACGCATGACTTTTATTTTCAGAAAATAACATTTTTTTTCATGATTTCATACTCACCCACGCAAATAATTTAAATTCATTGATTTAAGGTCGTATTAACATTGTGTTTTCGCAATTAGTTGGTACTGTGTGCTGTCTGTTATACTTAGATTTATGTCTACCTATTTTAGTAGCTACGGCTTGTGATTTTTATCGCATATGTCCTAACCCCGTGGAAATTTGGAATAAAAAAATAACGGTTCAGTAGTTTTTGTTTCAATAGTATAAACATTAACTAACCTACACATACTCACGTAAATTTTAGTATTTACGACCCGACCTGGCTTCGCACGGCTATACTATTATGCATGTATAATACATATAAACCTTCCTCTTGAAACACTTTATTAAAAAAAACCGCGTCAAAATCCGTTGCGTAGTTTTAAAGATTTAAGCATACATAGGGGCAGACAGTGGAAAGTGACTTTGATTTATACTATGTAATGATAATATTAGTGGGATAAGATTTGTGAGATTATAGATTCTTGTGTTTGTGTGAATTTGTTTGGTACCTTAAATACCTTTTTATTCGCATATCTCTACGGGATCGCGACTTACGTGGGTGGGTGAAATCACGAGGCATCAGTACCTAATACAATCTTTCACGTTCATTATTGAGATATTTCACCGAAATACGTCACGACCTTGTATTCGATTACATTAGCTTGGTTGTAAATTCTAAACTGTAAATCAATGTATGAATGATCTAAACATACCTACTCGTAATGCCTAGCAAACTATGTTTAAACAAGATATATTGTTTGTCTTTCCTGCGATCTAATTGAAAGTGTGTTGATAACCTAAATACCTAGGCAATTTTAATTTACAATTTGTTATCTAGGTGGATTTAGTAAAGCTAACTTGTTCGTAATACCTACATTTAACGTAAATGTATGATAGCCAAGTTCGCTTTATTTTACTTACAACAAACGTTTTCTAATTCAAGCAATATAATTATAGGTTAAGTTACAAATTGCTAGAAATGTCTAGAAGTGAGTAGGTACTACGGTTTCTCCCTGTAAAATCCATCGTATGATTGCAGTGGCGATCACGTTGCAGCGACATGTTGAACGCACGCAGCCCGCCACGTGGATCTACGATAAACGCTTTTACGGCGCAAACGCAATCGACACATGCTTACCCTCTTCGTACCACATTTTGCCCTCAAGTCACATGGAAAAGTCATTGCCGTCCGTGAAAACATTGTAAAATAACCTCGCGGTGTCGCGGTGACTGTGTAGGTACCATATATTCATTAGATATTAATTATATTCGTGATGTAGTCGTTAATTTTCATTATCAAGTTTTTACTTCAAGGAAAGTAAACCAGTTAATGTTAAAAGTAAAAACCGGCCAAGTGCATGTCGGACTACGAAATTTATAATTATTTTATTTTATTTTGTAGTGTTAGATATGTGTAGTTAAAACCATACCGTGTAAATGAGCCGCTGAATTTAATGGATGCCCAACTATCCATAAGACTCACTGACCAATTTACATAGAGCCAACTTTAACTAAATAACTCGTTGAAAGTATAGAGAATTTTGTTATAAGACTTTATACAAAGCTATTTTAAATTCCAAATTCCCTTAAAACATGGAGATACTTATCAATTGTTATGGTCTTTAAAGTGGGCAAGACAAAGACAAAAATAAAAATTGTGGTTGCAACCATAATTTTCATATTTATTTGACCAAAGTTAAAAACATAATAAATATTATGGGATTAACAGACTCCGAGAAAAATGTTCTCAATTTGTTGATTAAAACAGCTAATAAATTATGTGTTGAAATATAGCCCTGATTCTTAATTGTTTTGAATAAAAGAGCTGTTTAAAGTTTCTAATTTTGTAAGTTCCGACGATTTGACGACGTATTTTTCGGTTCACTGGCCGTCTGTCTTTTCTTCTTTTTATTTTTCAAATTGAAGCAACAAAAATTAAAAGGCTACAGTAGAAACCAGGTCAGCGACCGCGAAACATACACACTAGGTTTTGTATTGCGCTGAAGTTCATGAAAACAGCTTGTAAGCAACCCTACAGGCACGAAGAGTTCATTCTTAAATATTTATTATTTACATAATACGAATTTCTATGTCGACACAATACGCACGTTTCATAAATGTGACATAAATAACTCGTTTTACATTATTTTACCTTCACTATTCTCACATTTTGGTTTATCAAAAGTTGAGTGTGGATGATGACTTCAATAATTTGACAAGTCTGATAACGGTTTCTTTTCAATAAATTCGTGACGAATAAGTCGGTGCGTGGCTGTTTGCCCTACTGGCCCTCGGCATTTGTGATTGTATGCAGATTTTGAAGCCATAACTCATCACAGAGGCTGATGACAGCATCCGGTCGTTTTCTCCTGCCATTGTGCGTGTTTCTGTAGTCGTCGACCGTCGCGTCGTCGCGCCCTCGAGTCTCGAGCTCACAGAGAAATTGAAGTGATATCACTATAATACGACCATATGCTGGTACTTGCTGTCCTACTAACCGACAAAGATGCTACTTATCATGCTTTATCAACTGGAATGCAATATTTCTTGATATTTTCTGTTTTAAAGATAATAAGTAAATTACGATGCCATTGAATATAATAGTAATCATTTACTGTATAACTGTGTACATGAGCCTATAATAATGCTATAAATATTCACAGTTTACCACACTGGGCACACAATAATTAAAATACATTTGCGTAATAAATGATGATATACCTAAATAAAATGGAAGCGACATGTAAAATCTTGTAGCAGTAAAAGAGTTTCTGCGGTTCCTATTTAACCATTTTATGACCATATGTGAAACAGATTATGATAGCCGAGGGAAAGCGAGGTAATGATACTGTTTTCTACTTAACATCTGTGGGACATTTGGCCATAAAGGAGGAGACGAGTCCTTTCTCCGCTACACTCCCCCACTGTTAGTCGCGGGCCCGCGCGCCGGTTGGTCTCTCACGTTGATTTCTCTTGTCCGTATTTGGATTCAGGTCATGTTCGCCTCGGTAAGACTACTTTAGTTTTGCATATATTGTATACTAGCGACCCGTTCCGGCTTCGCACGGCTATATTATGCATGTATTATACATATAAACCTTCCTCTTGAATCACTCTATCCATTAAAAAAACCGCATCATAATCCGTTGCGTAGTTTTAAAGATCTAAGCATACAAAGGGAATAGGGAAGGCGAAAAGTGATTTTGTTTTATACTATGTAGTAATGTTGTGTTCCTTTATTGACATTAGGTACATTTTTATGGAAATGATGGATAAACAATCTGTTTGGTAAACTTACATTTTAACGTAACGCTTATTTGGCTATCTATGATTAACAACATTATCTCGAAATCTACTTTATCTATTTACTAATTAATCATACAGAAACACCCAGACCAGAAACAAATATCTTTACATAAATATTTGACTAAGAAGGGAATCAAACCCGCAACTAAAACGATGTAGCTATCTCGAAATCTGTCTAAATATACAACGTTTACAATCTAAATTGTGACCTCGTGTAGTGGGCAATGGTTAATGTTAACCAATGCTTCCTGGTTAGCAACTCGAAGATCGGGAAATCATTTAGAATGTCATGTTGATATTTTTGCGCGGCCGTGAACATACAAGGTCAACATATACCTACTTGTTTTGCGGACGACAACGATAAGCGCCTAGAAAGTGATTCCGATCGAACGAACCGTCTCGTCGTTCGGTTCAGCTCTGGCACTCTTCCAACGTTTAGTGGAATTCATTGCTCTAATAGCTTTTCTTTTCCTTTCATTTTTTTCCACGTGTATCACGTATGACACGCGTTAAATAGCAAACTAATTTGTATCAATTAGCAAATAGAATGAACTAGACATGTCCCGAGGTTTCATCTGCGCGTAACTACCGATCTCGTAGCAATATCGGGATAAATTGTATCGTGGTTTTTTCAGGCCTCATACATACAGGTTCATCGCAAAAGGTTCAGTAGTTTTTGTAGGTAGAGGCAACACACACAGAGGTTTTCACATTTGTATTATTAGTTTGAAGTGTGATGTAATGTGATGTGTTTGTTACATTTTTTAATGATGGCTTATATAGGTGCCTGTTATTTGTTGTGGAGATAGATACCTTTTACCTTTATAGGTATTAAATATGTTGTACTATACTATATTTAGAAGATAGATAAACGCTCAATAATAAAAGTAATTCATAAATTCCTTTCCTTCGGTCGAAGGTAAAGCAAATAGGTCCCTTCCTATCTTATGTCGTGTAAACAACAACAAGTAAATACAATGTCGTTATCAATTAACGTATATGTTTACGTTATTGATGTTCTTTAAGAATCACGAGTATGGTGTAGTTGGTGGAGGAGCCGTCATCAGGTTGCCGGTCGATACGGAAGCGACGAGCGAGCGAGGTGCGCGGGCGACTCCGCGCGCTATCGGTCGTCATCGGTGCTAGGCATGTTATCTCGCGGGCACCTCGGTGGAGGTCATGCGCTGACGTCACACTGATAACGATTTGCGCGGTGACCTTGTCGCGCGCGCCGAATCTCAAGGTTGCCGCTATTTGTACAGTCAGATAGGCGAACGCCGATTGCCGCGGCCGCCCGCGCCCGCGCACCTACCCGCCCGGACAATCTGCGTCACCCGGACTTGCCACTTTATTGACTATTATTTGCGGATTGTGGAGGCCACCCAGTTGCCTCTTCATCGTCAAACATGAAATGTCGTTCATCTATTATTATGTAATGCTAACGCAGGTACCTTCATACTGAGCTTTCCAGCAGCCTTCATGCCAAGACCTAGAGTTTTACCTTTTTTTATATTTAGCCAAATATTCCTATTATCGTGTTGCAATTACTTAATTATTAATTAATCTCTATAAATCGCGGAAATAAGATGAAGCGCCGACCGGTCGCTTCGGAGTGGCTTCAACCGCTAATAAATGTTATTACAATACAGAAGGAAGACTGACCTCGCGACATTCGCGGAAGCGATGCCTTGCAAATTAGTATAATATATTCAAGGACCCACGGACACCGATCTTTGCAATTAATTGTCGCCACTATATCTTTCTTAACAAGGTAGATTTTTATTTGTACTAATGTTAACATGTTTATTCAATAGGTATGATAAGTTTTTACTTAATCATACTTATTATATAGTCGAACTAGGTGCTGCTCGCGGTTTTACTTACCTATATAATTTATAAGAAATAATTTTAAAGAAATTATTTTTGCAAATGATTTAGTTTCCTAAAAAACGGCAATCTATTTGTAAAATAACAACAAACTTACAAACTGTTGGATTGATATATTTAAATAAAGATTAATAAGTATGTACCTATTAAATTTTTTTTTAAAGCGCACATGTATAAAACTTGTTAATTTCAAAGCATAGTGTTGTCAAAAACTCTACGAAACCTCGCTACGAGATTACGTAGCAAGTAATTTTTTTTTCAAAACCTACTTAGTATTTCGTTAATTATAATAGTGGACGTTTCATTACCGATAAAGCTTTATTATTTTAAGATGTTAGCTTCCGTGTTAAAAAAAGTGCAGCCCGCTAGATGCTAAATTGTGTGATGATGTGATATAATTATAATAAATAAAATATCAAGTGAATTGAATGCAGAATGATAATAAAATATTGTGAAATGTTGGCGTCTGATAGTCGGCACAACGCCCGTCGCCGGCCGGTCGCGGTAACGACTCATCAGAACCCTGGCAGCGGCCAATGTCAATGTCGTTCAAATAAATCCGTGAAACACTTGCCGGCCAACGACGTCCTACCATCACGAACACGTTTAACACCGAAAAAAGCTCTCACAAAAAATCACGACCTTGATAACTTTATTTTATGGTCAAAATAGGTACGACCGAAAAATGGTTTAAATAGGTATGATTTAATCTGTTTTGATTTGAGTCATTTTTTTTAGTTACTCATCCATATAGTCGGTATTCAGTATATCTACTTATATGAGGCAAATATACGTCTGGGATGACTACAACGCCCGTACACACACAGACATTATCACCCTTTTTACATTATTGACGATCCAGTTGGCACAATGGTTACCATGCCGGACTGCCAAACACAGGGTTGCGGATTCGATTCCCGCCTCAGAACAGTATTTGTCCGTGATCTGGTTGTTTCTATGTATTATAAGTATACCCGTTATCTAGCACCCACAACACAAGTCTAGTTACTTAGCTTGGGTCTAGATGGATGAGTGGATGTGTGTCTTGCAATTTTTATTATTTTTTTATTATTAGTGGCGGTGGTGTTAATATTATGTTCTTGAATTTTCACGACAATTAGCTTTAGTTTTTATTTTCGAAAAAATCTACCTTTTGGAAACCTACCAATGGTGTACAATAATTCAGTTTTATTCAGTCAATTGGAGATCATATGAGTTTGTAAGATTGAAAGCAAGTTGCGAACTGAAATACGGGCGTGTTGTCGTGTTGTGTCGCGCGGATTACGCAACTCGTGCGCCGCCGCGTGAAGTTTGAAGTTCAATGTCACACACACTCACACTCAAAACCTCCTACGTATACATGTGACTAGATACGCACACAAATACATCGTAATATCAGAATAATAGCAGCTAACCCGTTACTCGCCTCCGATCGTTTGGTACTTCCCTGAATATTTCGCGAAAAACAATCCTCATGTAACATTGATGCTAATACGTTTTGTGCAAGGTCAGGGTAAAGTCAAATCACTATTTTCAGATATTTATTGGTTCACATTCAACATTGTGACATTTCGCGATCACATTGCGCGACTTTGTTCTGCCAATACATATATATTCTTGGACAGAAAAGTAGAATTTAATATGTAATCATTTTAAAATGTTACTATTTGTACAGCTATTTGTATTGATAAACTGTCGTTTGAAAACTCGGTTTTTAGTTTTTAATAAAAAAACTCTTTGCTTTTCATCATAATATTTGTCTAAAATTACGTTTTTACCTATATTTCTTATTTTGACTGTTTTATTTTGTTTATTATGTGTAATCATTATCTAGCTAGACCAATCGAAATTAAATCTAATCGAGATTTAGCCAAACTACGATTTTGTTCGACTTGCTAACTAGTTTTATTTATCGAAATATAGACCTATATATTTATAAATATAAATATTGCAGGACATTCCACATATCGCCATCTAGCCCCTAGCTAAGTAACTAGACTTGTGTTATGGGTGCTAGACAATAGATAAGTCTACTTACGTACTTTTCTTTTGTAAATATATCTTACTATATAGATGCGCCCCGCGGTTTCACCCGCGTAAGTTCCGATCCCGTGGGAAAATCAAAATAAAAAGTAGCCTTAGCCTTCCTTAATAAATGGACTATCCAACACAAAAATATTTTTTTAATTTGGACCAGCAGTTCTTGAGGTTAACGCGTTCAATCAAACAAACTCCTCAGTTTTATAATAAAATATACGCGACGAATTGAGAACCTCCTCTTAAGTCGGTTAATTAGTATATATAGTTATAATATAGATACTTATAATACATAGAAACAATCAGACCACAGAAATATCTAAGCATAAATACTTGTCTGAGGCGGCAATCGAACCCGCAACCCTGTGTTTGGCAGTCCGGCATGGTGACCATTGTGCCAATTGTACCAACACATTTTTGCCAGTTTCCCTATATTATTATGTAAATAGAAAGTAAATAAAATATTTTATATGGCAGTAAAAATGCCTGAATAGAAATGTCCGCCCTTGTCTATCGTCATTTGGTAGAGAGTCGAGCGAGGGCGTCGAAGGGCACGTCGTCGTCGCCCGGAGGTCAAGGGCGAGTCTCGCTGACCTACATCCTCGCTAATGTGCCCTTACAAGTTCACCGCGACCGATAGTCCTACATGCCTACTCAACTGTTAATTAGCCGTTCTTTTGATCTGGCTGTTGCGAACTGTATCTAACCAACTCATTATTTTTTAACACTGTGCTGTATTATATTTTGCTATTATTATTTAATACTTCACCATGGGCTTTGACATCATTATAAGTTTTGAGTAGTCAACTAAATTTTTCCATATACTGTAAAAACATTACTTATATACATCATAATATATAATAATTTTTATGCCACTTTTCGTTGTAATTTTATAACTCAAGAACGGGCTCACCTATCCAGACCAAATGTTATATGTTGTTATGTTGCTTTGTTCGGACTATTTAGTAGATGGTTTATGTAAAGTTTGCACAAAATTGGTCGAGCGGTTCTTCATTTATCACATTTTTTTATATGGCAAAACAACGTTTGCCGGGACAGCTAGTAGATCATAAAAATCAATTTGGGGGTCTTCAAGTCGCGAGTGAATAGGTATCTTCTAGAAAGGCATGTTACATCTTAGGCCGCATCGTCACCTACCATCATGTGATACATGTGAGATAGTGGTCAAACGCTAACCTATCATAAGTAAAAAAAAACTTAAAGCACTTTATTCATGTCTCCGCATATGGACAGCGCAAAAGATCACGCAACAAGTGCGTTCGTTTCCGTCTGTAAAGAGCTTTTTTAGAACTTATTTGTGAAATTTGATTATGTTGTGATAATAATTAACCAAGTTTCAAATCAGTTATAAACCAAGTCCTGTAGGTATTAGTTTCCGCAAAATTTGTTTGGCTGCCATGTTATACAACATGAGCATTGAAATTATAATTACATTTGACAACATTAATGTTCAGGGTCGGAACAAAAATCAATAACACTAATACCTATTAGATAGATATTACCTACTAGGTATTATGGTTATACTTTATGGTTGAAGTTATGGTCGCGTCAGTAGGTTTTTAGGGTTCCGTAACCAAAGGGTAAAATCGGAACCCTATTACTAAGACTTCACTGTCCGTTCGTCCGTCTGCCCGTCTGTCTGTCAACAGACTGTATCTCATGAACCGTGATAGTTAAAGAGTTGAATTTTTTACAGATTATGTATTTCTGTTGCCGCTATCTTCTTCTTCTTCTCGTATAATAATAGTGATGTAGCTCACCTATTGTTAGAGTTTTCAGATCGCCCTAGGGCCTTTAACTTGACCTAACGACTGCTAGACTAGAGGTAGCACCCAGGACCAACGGCTTAACGTGCCTTCCGAAGCACGGAGGGGTTCACGAAAACACATTTTTGCCACACTACTAATTGGTCACCCATCGAAGTAATGACCGCTCCAGGCGTCGCTTAACCCGCACGACCGTAAACGATCAGCGAGCGTCGCTAAGCTGTTGCCGCTATTACAACAAATATTAAAAACAGTAAAAAGCGGGGCTCCCATACAACGTGGTGCGGAACCCTTGTACGCGTGTCTAACTCGCACTTTGCCGGTTTTTATTAGTATATGATGTTTGGAGACAATGGGTGTTGGAGGTGCGACCTTGCGGTGACCTTGTCCTGACCTTAGCGGAAGGGTGGCGAAGCTGGTGCCCTCCCAGGACATCGTGATGTCGACACAACCTTGAACAGTTGAAAACGAACAGGAAAGCTATGTGAATACTTAAATAGAATTCGCAAATATTGTCACACAATATTGGTTTTATATTCGTAACATTTTTGATGAAATAAATCTAATTAATATAATCCAAATGGGCGCTTTTGTGAATAAACATACAGACAGACGGACAAGAAAGTGATCTTATATGGTTCTTTTTTTACCTTTTTAGGTACGGAACCCTAAAAATGATAATTATATATTCAGCGTACCACGTTGACATCGTGAAAATCAATTGAAAGTCATAAAAACATACTCGGGGATTGAATGAGACTAATGATCAAAGACGCAAATGCTTATCCATATGTTAAGAAACAAACAAAAAAGCAAGACTTATGAAAATACTAGAAGAAAAGATAATAAACTTCGACCCGAATCTTCAGATATGAAATATTGGACCTCATCAATATCGAAAAAGCGGCACAGAGTACATAATGGTCTCTCATTACCGCCTCCGTATTTGGGGCAAATACTTACTTTCTAACCTTGCCGTTGTTAGTTGTCTAAACGTAATAAATATCTAAGATCTGGGTCGCTCCATTCTAGTCGGCAGAGAGCTGGCTCCCTTCGCCTCCACTCGGCCTACATTCCTGCCAGAATGCCTACAACCAAGGACGACAACAAACACACAAACATCGGAGGGGACTCGTTCCATCCACTAAATTGAAGAGCCTTATTTTTATCGAGGTCGGATCAAATGAACTTTATTATCTACCCATCAACTTGTGTATTCAATGAAAGGTTGTTGCTAGATAAATAATAAAACTGGCCAAGTGCGAGTCGGAGTCGCGCACGAAGGATTCCGTTCCCACAGGGTAAAAACGGGACCCTATTACTAAGACTTCGCTGTCCGTCTGTCTGTCTGTCTGGTCACCGGGCTGTATCTCATGAACCATTAAACTTTTTGGGATTAAAAATAAAAAAATATTGTAAAAATAGTGAACTTGAAAATAACCTAAAGTTCTTAAAAAAAAAAATAATAAAAAAATACTTTTTTCTGTTTTTAGTATTTGTTGTTATAGCGGAAAAAGAAATACGTCATGTCTGAACTTGAACTCTCTAGCTATCATGGTTCATGAGATACAGCCCGGTGACCAGACAGACAGACAGACGGACAGCGAAGTCTTAGTAATAGCGTCCCGTTTTTACCCTTTGGGTACGGAACCCAAACAAAGTTAAAATATCTAACCCAGGGCACCTATCTATTACCTTACATCATAAAATATCTGCTTTTCATATTGTCAGATGATGTGTATCACGTTAGGTAACTACCTAGTACTTTTAGTAGGTACTCTAAGTTCTAACGTGACTAATTTTGTGTTTGACCTTAATTTGGTTTTCCTGTGAGTTATTCGAAATTATTAATAACACACGGATCTCTGTTTCGAATGCTACTTCCGTGTTCAATACGTGCCTAATTGACGTGATAACGTCTAATAAATTGATGGAACAGCTGCAGTCACAAAAAAGTGTCACGTTAATATTGTCTGATGTCATGCGTCATGGTAATATTGTGTGACGTCATGAATGCAGGCAAAACCGCAGGCGCTGCTAGTTTAAAATACTAGCAATTATTTTCTAGGGTCTTTATCGCGTATTTTTTTTTCTCTTACCTTGACGTTTGGACTATGTTGCAATAGTCATGGTTGGCCATGACTAAAAATATGTGATAAAGACCCGGGAAATTAATTACTATAAATACAAATCGTGTGAGTTTACAAAGTTTATCTAATATACTAGTTAGAGAGTTTGTAGGATGTGTAGGTACGGTCGAAGTCAGAATTGCAGACCCACCGTAGAGATCTAAAATTACTATTAATGTGTTATTCTGATAATATTTCTCTAATACATTAATGAAAGACTTATACTTAATATATTCATGAAAGATTAGAATCTTGCTTGAGATGAAAACATTCTAATAATAGCTGTTTTGGAGCTCGACAGTAGGTCTGCAATTCTGACTCCGAATGTACCGCCTTTGTGTAATTTTATTCTTTAAAAAAATCACATTTTATGAGATAACTATAATGTAAAGTAAGTACGTATATACATAACTAGCTGCGCTCCGCGGTTTCACTCGCGTACGTCCCGATCCCGTTGGAATATCAACATGAAAAGTAGCCTTATAGCCTTCCTCGATAAATGGACTATCCAACACAAAAATAATTTTTCAATTTGAACCAGTAGTTCCTGAGATTAGCGTGTTCAAACAAACTAACAAACAAACTCTTCAGCGTTATAATTATTAGGTACAGATATGTACTTATCTCTAAAAGTAAGAATATTTTTAGTATGTTAAGAATTCACCTTTATTAGGCTACAACACAGAAAAGTATCTAGGTCTGATTTCGTAAAGCTAAGCTGACAGGAATCAGGTTGTATGGAACCCTAGCTACTAGTACTTATACATACGTTGTCCAAGGTTGTACTAAAATTGCCGAAAAGCTATAAAGCTAGATGAGTTTTACTGCCAATAACGAGGTTCCAGTATAGGTGCTCATTCCTTTAAGTAAATACCTACAGACGACCCCATTTTAATGGATATTCTCTGTAGTCGGAGCAAAGGGATAGGATTTAGGACACTTTGTGAAGTAAAATAAAAACCGGTCAAGTGCGAGTCGGACTCGCGCACGGGGGGTTCCGTATCATTATATTCTGATTTTAGCCCCCGACGAGAAAACAAATGCAAAACAAACCCTAAAAAATATTGTACTTATGTCAGACGAGGCTGTATAGGTTAAAAGTCTTTTGCCCACCCTTTTGGGAGTATAATTACCAAAAACAATATTGCAAAAAAAAATTAAACATTAACATAACCTAAAATTCTTAAAAACATACTCAAAAAATATTTACTTTTCTCTGTTTTTAGTATTTGTTGTTATAGCCAAAACGGAAATATATAATCTGTGAAAGTTTCAACTATCTAGCTATAACGGCTCATGTTATACAACCTGGTGATAGACAGACTGACACACAGACGGACGGACAGACAGACAGACAGACAGCGGAGTCTTAATAATGTTCCTGTTTTTGCCCTTTGGGTACGGAACCCTAAAAAACATACGTGCTACGACGACTACGAAATTGCTTCAAAAGGATTTTTAGGTGTGAAAGTAATGTGAAACTTTATTTTTTCATACCTTTTTTCTTTAAAAGTTTTGCTACGACTACTACGAAATTGCTACGAAAGGAATATCTGAACCCCGGATGTAAAATTGGAAACCGTTTACAGAAAAAAGAACGTAATTGGTTGCGAAAACAAAAGACGATCGACAACAGCGACTGTCAATTCAATTCAATTTTTGATTGTAGCATATGCCTAACAATTCTGCCGTGAGGTTCAATAAATAACAAAAAGTGTTCGGTTATTAAAAAAAAATTGAACAGTGATCGCAAGAGTTGACCGGAGCTAACTGTCAAAATGTCAAAGTGACAGCTGTCAAACTAAAAGCGGCTATATCTCAGAAACTGTTGATCCTAGATTGATGGTATCTTCACAGAAGTGATACATCTCATCGAGATATTCATTTCAGGTGATAGCTGTTAAACTTAAAACGGTTATTTCTCAGAAACGATTGATCCTAGATTAATGGTCTCTTTACAGAAGTGATAGATCTCATCGAGATCTTCATTTCAGGTGTTCATTTCTACAATAATGACATACCTTGTGACCTAATTCTCCTAAAAAAATGGTTGTCTGTAAAGTCGGTTTACTGACGATAATTTTACGTGATAACGTCATGAGAACTCTTTTGTATCGTTAACATTACCATTTTGAATACTTCAATACGTTGCTATGGTAACTTGTCAATAACGTTGCTATGGTTACTTGTCAATACCGCATAACGTCACAATTTTTTGTGTGCTGCACTCACCAATTTTTAAGACGTAAGCAAGATCACGTCAACAATGGGCAATTCCCTTTACAATCAGGTACAAAAAGGGACCTATAAATATACGTACAGTTACTAGCTGTTTGCCCGCGACTTCATACGTGTGGTAATTTAATTTAATTTACTAAAACGTTCCTCTTGAATCTTGGCTGGTGGTTATTATTATTGAAATGCTGTTATCGGTTGATTGATATTTAATGCTAAAAGGGGGGGGGGGGGAATTCATTTCTTAAAACAACCGCATCAATATCCGTTGCGTAGTTTTAAAGATCTAAGCATACATAGGGACAGATAGACAGCAGGAAGCGACTTTGTTTTATACTATGTAGTGATGTATATTAGTGGCGGTAAACCTTGAGAATTACTTCAATAAATTAGTTATTGACGTATTTAAAGCAAATGAAGTAAAGGAGGTCGGGACCTAAAAGCTATTTACAGTAGGTATAGTATGTACCTACTACATTTATAATTTTTTATATGTACAATTCTGGATCTTGACTAATACTAATCTTGATTCCATGGGTCAAAGTTTGCAGAAGGTAGGTATCTCCAGAATCATATCTATGCGGTAGAACGGTTTCTGTGATGAGGAGATGGGAGGAAATATTAACACTTCGAATGTACACCGTTTACTGATACGGGAGTTTTTATACTAATTAAACTAGGTACATACTACGTCACATGACCTTCTAATACAGTATCGATTCCTGTGTAACCTTGGCCTTGGCACATCTTAATATCAGTGCAGGTGCGATGCAATATCAAATTACTATGTTTACATTATAGTTTTGTCTCTAACTTTTACCACTGGTTTCGCTTGCCTGCATTCTTACACTACATTCCGTACCAGTCAAAAACTGACTGTTTTCAAACCGACAGACTTTGAAGTGAAGAAAATCAGTCATCTTAATCCTAATTACTAACCACCTATCTTAATCCTAATTATTACTATCTTAATCCTAATTATTATTAATATTATATACAGGAAAAGTATTTTTGTAGTGCACATTTTTTTTCTGCTGAATATATTATTATGTCGTCAGTGGAGTACATTTACGCAAAAAAAAAACTTAATGTGAAAAACTTCCTGCAATTTCTAAATTATTGGGTATCTCAGTATTGATACACACAGTGACACGTAGGTACCTACCTTCATTTAGAGCGCGCTATTAAACTCGCTGGCGCTAGTATTGTGGACTTCGTCGTTTTGTTAGAAACACTTAAATGGTTATAGCTCTGAGAGTTTTCGAAAACATACCGAAAGTGCGCTACAAAAATACTTTTCCTGTATAGGAAAGTTTGTGTATTTATTTGTTTGGTTGTTTGTTCTTATATTAACTTGTTCATTTATTTTCATTTACGGTCAAACGACTAGACCGATTAAAATGATAATCGGCATAGTGGTAGTAAGGAATGGAGAAGGACATAGGATAATTTTGATCTCAAAATTCCCGTGGGATCGGGATTTACGCGGATGTAACCGCGGGATCCTAAAGGGAGCTACCTAACTATACGGCCGTCACTGTTCGTCTAACAAAACCCCAGATAGTTAGCCAATTCGCTTAAAACAGCTCTAGATTAAAATAAAACGTTCGAAAATAGACAAAAAATCCCGAAGCCCATAAATTAAATAGTGTACAACCAACACCTGTACGTGTCTTATTATCGGCTAATTGTTTGGCTAGTTACGTAATGGGCTCGTTCCCACTCATTGGGATATTTTTTCTATCACACTTTTTTTTAGACTTTAGTAGTTCAGCAGGTCTAAAATAGCTACTTTTTTAAACGTAATACGGATTGGATTTTTATTTTGTTTCTGATTATCGGACGAAAAGATCCTCAACTCGTGGCGTATACTTTTTTAGTTTAATTTTAAATGTTTGTTTTTTAATTATTTAGTACCTGGGTGACCGAGCTTTGCTCGCGTTTTTTACGTTTTTTTACGCCCCCCAAACCATACTAAATTTCATGAAAATCGTTGGAGCCGTTTCCGAGATCCTGATCTGAAATATATTAGATTTATAATAAATGATCGTACAATACGCGATGGTTGTGACGCGATCCGGTTTTCATACAAAATCACACACAAAATAGGTTAAATCCAATTAGTATAATGATTCGGATACGATTCGTCGAAACTAGCCAAAGAAGACCCCCAGTCATGTTTTATTTTATTTTGGAGTTGAATTAATTTAAAAGTTAGGTAAGTATTTATTCTTTTTATTACCGAGTAGGTACATCGACTCACCACTAGAAGGAAAATCGCTAGTACTTATATCCTAACAATATTTGCAACAGTAGTTGTAGAAAGAACAATAAATCTTCCATTCCTTCCTTTTATTTTCCTTAGACATTGGTGTACCGAAAAACCCGCAAGAAGTTATTAAATGAATTAAAATAATAAAGAATAAAAAAAAACCTACTCCCCCTTATTCCAAAACGAGGTTTAAGGATAGTCCGAGATCTGGATTTAAACCTTAGATTTAGACACAGATTTACTCGTGAACTATAGTCTAAACACTATCCCCATATAATCTATAGGGATAGTGCTTAGACTATAGTTCCTAATAGATTATATAGGGATAGTGTTTAGACTATAGTTCACGAGTAAATCTATGTCTAAATCTAAGGTTTAAATCCACATCTCGGACTATCCTTAAACCTCGTTTTGGAATAAGGGGGACTAGGTTTTTTTTAAACTAGAACTTGTTCTTGGCCGATGGCTGTCCAAAATTCTAATTTAAGGTCGATGAATCACATTATAGCCCAAAATATAAGGGAGATATTTATGATCGTTTTCCCTCTTATTACAAAAAAACTGCAAAACCATAGTTTAAACCTGTACTAAAAGATCTAGGTTTTTGTGTTAGTTTTGGTTTAAAATTGATTCTTATTACAAAAAGTAAATAGACCAAGGACCAGAAGATCCATGGTTTTAGTCGCAACCATAGACAATAAATAGCAAACTCGAAACAAACCATTCTTTTGTTCGTTCAGCGTTCGAAACACCGTTCCTTTTCACAAAATGGTGGTAAGTGAGTAAATATTAAAAACTTATTTAAGAAATCGAATACTAAAGTGATAAAAATATAAATTGTGTGTTCAATTATTGTGAAATAGTGTGACTTGTATTTGTTATTCTATGTTCGCGATTACGTTGTTGTATTTAAATACATCAATTTATGTAGCGTATATCGGAACGCGGCTCGAGTTAAGCCTTTAAGCCTTATGCCTGCCCCTTTAGAAGTATAAAAAAAAAAATACTACCTAAAAAATAGTAAACATGAAAATAACCTAAATTTCTCAAAAACATAAGAAAACGTAGTGATTATATCCTCTTTGAACATAAGTACGTACTAAAAATATTTACTTATTTATGTTTTTAGTAGGTTTACGTAATATGTTGTTAAAATCTGTGAAAATTTCAACTCTCTAGCTATCACGGTTCTTGAGATAGAGCTTGGTGACGGACAGAAGACGGACGGATAGCGAAGTCTTAGTAAGAGGGCCCCGTTTTTACCCTTTGGGTATGGTACCCTAAAAAGGAGCGAGAATTGGAGTAACAAGGAAAAGGTGAACGTCAGAATTTAATTTTTTGAGGTTAGAAACTTCGTTCTAAGTTAGTTAAACTAGGGTGCTCGGCAGTTTAACTTTGACAGGACAGAAAAACCTGGTTTTAGCGGTAAACTTTGTTTTCTAATAACGTTTTTCTAAGTCCATGGTTTAAATGTCATTTAAACGTAGTTTAATTTTTAGACTTCGTTTTGGAATAAGGGGGTTTGAGTTTAAAATTCCTTAAAATTTAAGAGATATATGAGGCATATACAATCTTACATGGAACTGGTTTTGTTTTAAAAAGAAGAAATCTAAAATAAAATATCTAAAGGATTTTCTATAGCGTTAATATCTATCTATAGGGTTTGAATTTTATAAACTTTTGTTTGAAGGATTTCTACATTATCAATAAATTATCTATCATTACGTAAATGTACAGCTTTGTACAGTAATTTACATGTAGGCCCGTATTCTAGAAAATGACTTAAAACTAGATTTACGTAAATCGAGTTTTAAGTTCAGATTGTGAACTAAGTCGTCGTCTTATTCCAAAACGCGTCTTGAGTCGAACTATGGTCGAATTCATCCTAGACGTGTCTTAAGTACGTCTATGGTTCAAGTCTGTTTAATTTAAGGTTTATTGTGTTTGATAAAACTATTCCATTTTACGTAGAAAATAAAAAAAATATAAATAAGAGTCGGGGAAGATGGAAGCATTTCGTTTGATTATCAAGAAAAAGAGTAAATCTAAAATAAAATATCTAAAGGCTTTTCTATAGGGTTTATATCTATCTATAGGGTTTTGAATTTTATAAACTTTTATTTGAAGGATTCCTTCATTACCTACCTTACGTAAAGTAATTTACAGTTAGATTCAGGGAAGGTGGAATCATTTCTTTTGATTATAAAGAAATTGAAAGGTTCGCGAGTTAGGTATTTCGTCGTAGTCGGACCCCGAAAAGGCATAATGTATTTATACAATTATATCTCGGGAGCGTGGATAAAGGTCACGTCCCACGCAAATCTAGGGTGTTATCGGGTGTGCGGCGCGGGTGCGGGGGGTGTAGCGGGCACGCGCGGGCACTGCGACCTTGCCCGGCTGTGACTCGGCGACCTTGGAGCCGGGGCTCCGCTGCCTTCCCTTACCACCCCACACACCCACGCTCCTCTACCCACACGCCCGCCTCCCCTATCTCCAGCCTGCCGCCCACACCTCACATCAACCACTCGTGCAAAATTTAAGAGGAAAGGGTACCGGAGGCTCTCTCCATACAAACGTAGTCGACTGTTTCCTCCCTCGATAATGACACTAGAGCAAATATTTTTGTTGCATAAAACTTATAACTGTCACGACCATGCCCTATGTTTTTTTTTTTTTAATTTTTGTTTTTTAAATCTTAATTTCTATGATAATTAGAAAATGAAAAAAAACCAAAACATAGGGGCATAGTCATGGCAGTTTTAAGTTATATGGCACAAAAATATTTGTGCTAGTGTGATTATCCAGGGAGGAAACAGTCGACTAGTTTGTATGGAGAGAGCTCCGGTACCCTTTCACCTTAATATCTATCTAACAAGCACGGAAATGAATTCTAATACTTGACCGTATCTTTGATTTAGGATTCAGGAAGGTTATCTAGATGAATTAATTTCATATGTCATTGGATAGCAAGTCCTCATATTATGTCGACAACCTCTGTAGCGCGGTGGGCAAACACCTGCTTGCGACGCAAAAGGTTCGATTCCTGCTGGGTAGAATTTTGTGCGCAGATATTTGTTTCTATAAAAAAAATACTTGTTGCGGTCTGGGTGTGTCTGTATGTATAATAACTATAATAAGTTTATATTTACAATAAAAAAGTATACAAGTACCTGTTTTATCCCATATTCTGATAATAATTAATTTGCAATACATGTCACATAATGATTTAGGCAGAATTGCTAGTTCCCTATCTATTTTCCATTAACCATAATCACGTAAGACCGAACAAACGATGGTGTCAGTTGATGAAGTAACGTGGGTTGGTATTGTTTATTTAGGATCCTATTCAGATATAACCGAGGCCCGCCCTGGAAGCGGCCTCGTCTTCACAAGGTTACGGGCACATTCGGGGCTTTCCGTGTCGCCTGAAGGTCTGTGACATTGAACGGCTACTGAACAAATTGCTGTACCTACTTGTTAATATTTTTAGACAACTATTCAGTAAATCTGCGATTCATACAGGGTGATTTTTTTACGTGGGCCTTCAGGGCTATATCCTAAACTATAAGGGACTAGCTGCGCCCCGCGGTTTCACCCGCGTAAGTCCGATCTTTAAATTCTCACCGTTTAAACCTTCCCTGGACTTCCACAAATAATTGAAGACTAAAATTAGCCAAATCGGTTCAGCCATTCTCGAGTTTTAGCGAGACTAACGAACAGCAATTGATTTTTATATTATAGAAGATAGCAATAATAATGCTGAAAAATTGCCCGATATTGACAAAAACTAAAACTGCATCATTAGATTTTTGAAAAAATCATTACCTAGCTAGCCAGGTCTCGAACCTGTTGATTTTGCTAATTATGATCCTAATCGATAGTGTTGCAAATAAAAAGAAATAGCTCTTTACGTTTTCACCAATTTTCATTTTTCCGTCTCTTGCAAAATAATAGCGTATGAAGCATAGAGGGGAAGTAAATATTCTCCTAAATTTTTAACAAAGTTCTAAATTTTCTACATCACTTAAAAATTGTAAAAAACCAGTTAATGTTTTTATTTTTGCCTTTTTTCAGGGACAGTAGTATGAAAATTACAGAAGACTACAAAAATGTGTTATTTCCTTTTATTTGACATACTACAATATGTTTGTTTTCAAGGATTGATCTCAATCAGCAAGACTATCTATTGGTATAAAAATAAAGGTTTTTTTTTTTTTGCAAAATCAACGGGTTTGTTTCCTGGCGAGGTTATTGACTTTTTCAAAAATCTAATGATGGAGTTTTAGTTTTTATCAAAATCGGGCACGCAACGTCTTTTACCATTTTTTGCTGTCTCTTATACTTTAGGATATAGCCCTGAAGGCTCACATAAAAAAATCACTCTGTATAGAAAGAGTATATGAATTACCGACTTCCTATATACAATACACTTCTTCCTATATGTGTTGTTGCTTATGAAAACTTAACAACTGTTTGCGTTGATAAGAGTTACGTGACGTTACGTTGTGATAACGTTCACTTGTAACTGTATGTTAAATATTGTATACTTTGTTTACTTACTACATCATCTGTTATCTATTTTATTGTTTTTCTCGTCGTTATGTGCCGAATTGAAAGGTAACTTCTTATTTTCAAGTCGGTTTAAAAACAAATTAAAATGTTATTGAAATAGGCAGCAAGGTGAGTCTAGAGGTAAAAAGAGATACAAAATATAAATAGATTTTAATTTACTGGAATCTTGTGCGCTCAGTTTCAATGGAGTGTTGATATAATTGAAATAGAAATTTAATGTCAAAAATATGACATTACATGTCTAATAAATAAATAAATAAATATCAAATCACAATATAATAAAAATATAGTCTCGATATAATGACAATGGTAAATAGCAGAATAAGGCCCCTGCTCTGTCGTTCTAACAGCAAGGACTTCGTAACCAGTGCTTCAGATTATTTTCAAAGATACTAGAATAACACTGGGTAAAGAGTTTTTATTTTCATTTGTTTGCGATTGTGCCATATTGTCGGCCAATTTCTAGGTCGTGTACATATTTCACCGCGACATCTACTTACAGTAAATTGGTACACAAGGCAAAATTACTTATTCCTAGTTTTTTTGGGACAATTACGATTAAGGCCATGTGGTGCTCCAGTCAAACATTGTCAGCGCTATGTATGAGATCATGTACCTACCTACATGTTCGTGGAATACCAATCTTGTTATATGTAATAGGAAACTTAGGCATTCTTAGATAACTAAAACGAATACCAAAGTCGTATTTTGGTAATGTAATGATATAAAATCAAAAAGCATAATTTACTTTACAATTAATTTTAAACCCATACTATAGGTACAGGACGATTTTTAATGAGCCTTCAGAACCAATTTCTAAATTACAAAAGACAGCGAAAATGCTGGCTTTAGTAATTGAATCACAATCTAATCATCAAATTCGAATTGCTAACAGACATCAATTACTGGAAACAAATATAGTATGGCAAATCAAACGAAATTGGTAGCTCATTTTTGTAGCCATCTGTAATTTCATACTGACTACCTTTTGTTCCTGAAAAATGTGGTGACGAGTTATGACTTATGATGTAACAAATTACGAAATTACTGCACTAAATGTATGAGCTATTTTTACTAACGTTCTACATATGAGACGCTCTACATTTTAGTAATTTTGTTATTTTAGACATTTAGCCATTTGTACTTTAGACATTGTGCTACTTAGAAAGTTTGCGTACAAAGACGTTTGCAAGATAACAGTTCTGATCAGGAGCGATTTTTATCTACGTAAATATCACTTGCCCTTTATGCTTCATAGGCCATTATTTTGACCGAAAAGGTAATTGAAATTGTAGAAAACTACAAAAATGAGCTATTTCTTTAGATTTTGGCAGTGCTAAGTTAATTTCCAAGGTTTGATCTCTATCAGCAACACTATCGATTGATACAAATTAACAATATAGGGTGACTAATAATTTTGGAGTTGATTAATAGATTTTATTTATTTTAATCGATTTAATTTAGGAATTGGCCCATTTATTAATTTACCTTTATAGAGGTAGTATCTAAATAACTAGGTACTTAGAACTCAGCAGCAGCAGTGGTACCCATCCTCGTGGAACAAGATGGCGCTTAAATGGATTATATATTGGGGGTGTATATGCAGGCAGATGGAGGATGGGAGGGCGTGGGTGGTCCGCGTGTACGACCCCGGCCGATGCACCGATACCCCCGAGAGCGAGGAGTCAAGTGCATGGCCGTTCTGCGCCGCCGTCAGCCGCGCATCGGTCAATAACCAGCCCTCTCATATCCTGAACCTGCCGCTTTAAATTCAACAATTGCAATGTTTAAGAATATCAGTCTTTTCGTTAGTTATTTTGTTATTTGTGAGCATTATTACAAAAAAGAAAAAACCCCATACCCCTTATTCCAAAACGAGGTTTAAGAATAGTCCGAATTGTGGATTTAAACCTTAGATTTACTCGTGAACTATAGTCTAAACACTATCCCTATAGTAAATACTATCTCAATAGATTTAGGTTAATACTATAATTCACAAGTAAATCTGTGTCTAAATCTAAGGTTTAAATCCACATCTCGGACTATCCTTAAACCTTGTTTTGGAATAAGGGGGCATGAGTTTCTTGTGCCTTCTTCTAATTGGTGGGTGCGTTCCGAAGGCACCCATCCTAACTTAATTTTTAAGACGCTTCAATGTGATGTATGCATTAAGTACATGATTCGTATTGAACAAAGAATTTTGACTTTTAATTGTGGTAATTCAAGTAATTTTTTGGACCATTATGAACGCACTCATTTTTGTGGTGTCTAGATATATTTAATCAATCCCCGAAGGGTTTCCTTGTATTTCTCATCCGCTTATTAAAAGAATAAATATGACCTTACGGCTCAAAACAATAGGTATAGGTAAGTTCCGTGGTCAATGTCATATCCGCTTTACTTGCCTTAATTGTACCTAGATTGCTTAATTAAAATTGTTAGAGATTTTTCAGTGTTTTCAGCGATGAAGTAGCTAATGGAACTACAAGGAAAAATTATTTACGTTTCAACATCGTAACTCCCGCTGAAGGTTGCATAACTCAGGAAAATTCCTGCTCAATCGAGACCCTGAGTTCCACGTGGAGGAAGAATGAAAAATAATAAAACTACTAATATGTGCCAATTTGTAATTTTAGTAATTTATGTTAGTTTGAAGTGACATAGGTAGTGTAATTGTTGTTGTTTCACTTGACTGGGTTCCGTACCTCAAGAGGTTGGATTTTCCGTCCGTCTCTATGTCTAGAGTCTAGACACTTTTCACAGGAACGGGTAAAGATAGAGAGTAGAAATTCATAGTGAATACTGAGGTCTATATTAGGTCTCTATTCATTAGGTGTAAAAAAGAAGTGCCTTAGGGATGATTTACATTAGACCGGGCCGTGAGCGGGCCAGGCCATGGACGTGCCCCGGACGGCCCGGACGGGACATCGTGTAATATGAATTGCTTCATACAAAATGTTTGTAATTCTAAATCCGTGTCCCGTCCGTGCCCCACTTGGGACACGTACGCAATCAAAAGATAGGGCCCATATTTCGATTTTCGCGAAAGTTTGTTAGTACCAAAACTCACATTTTTTTAGATTGTAATATTGTTTAGATTCATACGTAAGAATGACGTAATACATCTAATCCAGTCTATTTGTAGACAGTTACAATAATAATCATTTACAGTGTTATTTACTTCCTAATGGAACATTTGTAGTCTACGTCATGTATCTGCGTTTTATTCACATATATGTTTGTTTGTGTCTTAAAATTTAGTTCCGTAAAACTATAAAAAGCTACGGTGTTTTTTCGCAGTTAATCTGCTCAAGGTTTAAAAAAACAATAACGTACCTATAATATTATTATGGAAATTTTGGTGATATTTTTACTACTTACTTATTTATTCAGGTAAAGTCCGGAGGCAGCTGCTCCTGCGCTTCGTAGCACGTAGAACTTAACTCTCCTTAAATCTTCATTTATTAGAGATTTTTTTGCAGACGCAAAAAAATCTCGGGGATCCCCTATGCACTAGGGGAGATCCCCTAGAGCATAGGGGATCCCCGAGACTCTCCGATCTTATTTTAAACTATTTCGCCGTAAGGTTTGAATTTTCCAAAATCCTTTCTTATCAGATACCTACGTCTTACAAAGAACACACCCTCCAAGTTTCAGGTCTCTACGATCAGCGGTTTATTCATCGGTTTATTATATTCAGGCTGTGCGTTGATCCGTCAGTCAATCAGGACACAGCATTTTATATGTATAGATTAGCGCTTATCGTCTCCTCTAGTCCAGAGGGGAAGATGAGCGTGTAAAAGTTCTCGACAGTACTCTGTTGAGAGAAGGGGATCCGTTAGGGGAGACGTTAAGCGTCAAGGGATTTTTTACTTTTGATTAAACTAGCTAGATAATATGATCTATGATAATGTGGCTGCAAAGTGCAAGCGATCACGGACGCGGAAACACTCGTAGGGTCAACTGGAGGCGATATCGCACCGGAAGCTGAGCAGGTGCCGCTCTCTGGGTCAACGACCGAACGCCCTTCTAGTTTTTATACCATTCTGTTTAGCATCTATTCTAAAAGTTTTTGTCGATGTTAATTTTATGATATGATAGAATTAAATAGCATCCCTCTTTTTGGGTCGGTTTTGTTTGAATTTCTTGTTCTTTTGTTCTAACTGGTTGATTATTGTTATTTTCTGGTTCAAGTAGGTTTATAAGTATTTCAATGAACTATTATTTTATGCAATACGAATTACGCTCAAAATCGTAAGCCACAAAAGAAAGTTATGTTTCTATTAGGTAATAGTTCGTTGAAGTAGATATTTGTTTTTTAAGTAAACTTTAATTAATAGATCCTAATCTGATACTTCCTATAAAATAGTTTTCTTCATTATTCTAGTACTGTGTTTTATTCTACATTGTAAGTATGGTGAATTCATGGTAAAATAAAATTCAGTAATAATTTTTACAATTTGTTTTATTTTTAATTCGACAACCTTGTCATTATATTAACAAACAAATGACTGAGCACGCTCACATACGCACATACATTACACACACAAACACACCGCGACCGGCGCTGCATTGCATTATAAATTACACTTATATAGTCTTAAATTATGAATTCAGTCTATTGCGCTCTCCTCGTCCGGCGCCGGCCACGCACGCACGCACGCGTCCTAAACGAATTATCACATATAATATATTAAAACGATCTGCGAACGATTACTATCCCTAGTTAATTTAATTTAAAGTAGGTCGGGGTGGGGTGGCGGAGACGATGCGCTCCGCGGGCCGGGCTCACGCTTCCAACATCTGGGGCATGTATGACCGGGGCGGCGAGGGTGATTTCTTGGATAGGTTAAGGGGCTCTGGCGTAACGTCAACTTGCAGCGCCAGCACCGAGGTGGACGCCGGCGCTCCGCCCCATCGCATCGGGCAGCCGCCAGCAGCCGCCGCCGCCGCCACACCTTCGAGCGTGCTTTCGCTCCGTCGCATGTACTGCTGAATGATATCAGTGCGCTTGAGCTGTTCGGGCGTCATACGGGGCCCTTCCATCAGGCTCTTGGCGAGCACTGAATGCGTCGAGGAGAGTGACGCACGCAGCGGCCGCGGCGAGTGAGCCGGGTGCGCGGGGCTTGCCGGGTGCGGGTGCTGCATTGGCTGCGGTGACGGCATCACTCGGGCTTCTGCTTCACCAGTATCGCGACGCATTGCGCGGAACTTCTTGTGAGGCTTGTACGCTTCGTCCATGAGGGAGGAGGCGTCATAGAGGGGCGGCGCTTCTAGCACACGCTTGAGGACGGGCATATCATCGGCGGGCGCCGGCCGACGATCTTCCGAATGTTCCTCGAGTGAAGACCGTGGGCTGGAACACCCAGACCCAGGGCCGACTATCCTCTCGTGCTTCTCGTTGCCGGACTCGATGCCAGAGTCAGTAGGTGAGTCGAGCTTACGGTAGCGGGGTGGCGGGCGCACCGGAGTTACGGTGAGGCCGTTGTGCGCTAGATGCGCCACACCGAGCGCTTCCTCGTCGACGGAGCCGCGTGAGTCGAGCCGGCGGCGACCAGCCAGCGTGGCGGCTAGCAGCGGCGTGCCGCAGTCGCCGATGGCCTCGCCGCTCTCGCTACTTGACACAGAGCCGATGGGGCTGCGCGCCGAATCGTCCGCGCCGGACTCCGCCCACGACGCAGCTTCATCCTCTCCCCACATTTGTTGCCGTAGCAGCTCTTTGTGCTCTGTTCTGAACACGACCAGTTTTTCCGTATGGAGAGTGCTCAAGGTGCGGAGATCAGGGAGTGTATCCATTAATTCTCTGAGGAAGCTGGGTCGGTCGGGCCTGTTCTGTGCTACGACGGTCTGTAAGCACGCCTTCAGCCTTGCGTGCATTCTTTCTACTAATTCTACATTACGAAGTCCAGGCCTATCTGGCGTGATGAGAACTATGGCGCAGAAAAGGCCGATCTCAGCGTCCGTTAAATTCATCGAATTCATTCGCTCGGCGAATTTGAAAGTGGAATCAACTAGAAATCTGGCGTTGGCACCGCTCTGAATTGAATCTCTCTTCATGAGCTGACCGTTGAGACATATGATGCTGTTTAGCGGCGCGTCGAACATGCAGATTAGCCGAACGAATAAAGCATCGAATAGGCCGCTTTTCAGCAGCGTAAATTTGTCATCTTGCGTGAGGAGCTGGAAACCGGGGATTAGACCGGCGAAGTCGATCACGCCACGGATGACGTGCGCAAAGCGCTGGGAAAATTCTTTCTCCGATTGCAACTCTGGCGCCGGGTTGAGAGGGCAAGCCTACGACAAAAGAAAACATAAGGTTAATATAATTTTAATTAAATATTTTTTGTTTATAATAAAATATAATCTTGACTTGTGATCAAAATTTTATTCGCATCAATAAGTAGGTGTACTGACCAGGGTTGGTTGTGAATAGGTGGGACAATCTCTAGCGCGAGCACGCATGGCGGCGACGCGGTCACGCGTGAACTCGCAGGTGTCGAGGTGGGCGCGCACTACTCGTGCCGTCAACCGCGGAGTGTCATCGAGCTCCGCGGCTGCTGCCTGTTCGTGTGCACGCGATGACGACGACTGCTGCATCGCCGCAAGGATTCGCGCCTTCTCGCGCTTTGGCACCCGACCGAATCGCACAGCTAAAACAAAAGAAAACACGTTTAGTTGAATGCACCACTTCACTGCATCTCTAAAAATAAACAATAGTGTCGGTCGCTAACGTCGGGTATGTTGTGCAAGGTCGTGGCTAAACATAGGTCGGGTTGCAGCTGTCGTTGAATACGCACGCATGTATGCGGGCGCACCGCGAGCCATGTGCACGCGCAGCTGACGGCGAGAGGGTAGAGTTCATCGGCCGTCGTCATACAGGCCGCGACCCTCCCCTGTCTGGCGGCTCTTTTCAAAATCCCTCGGTCATACGCGCCGCATTCGAGTGAACCAGTTTGAATACCGAGTGACAAAGCGCGAAATGCGAGGTCATGCGGTAAAAAGTGTTACGACTTTCTCGCGCTAGGCTGGTGCGGGCCTCGGAACGAAAAGTATTATGCGCCGGGGGCGAGCGCGGTGCTTGCGGCGTTCGTGCGCGCGCGCCGGTGAAAGTGTTTGCGCGCTCGGCACACGGTTGAAAACGAAAGCGGAGAGCGCCCTCTCGCCATTTCTCCCGACTTTCGCTGCACAATGTAGGCCGTACCAGATGCGCGATCCCATTGTTCTCAGATAACTGACACCTACATTATGTTTTTATATTTTATTACGTTGCGTGGTTATTGATCGGATTATGAATAATATTATTTATCAAGATTATAGACAACGAGACGAGAGAAATTTTATATTTGGGAATGAACAATTTTCTGAAGTCAAATAGTAAATAAAATACTTAGATCGTAAATAAAATGATGTTGACAGTAAAAGTGCGTTGAAGTCTTTTATATAGCAAGTATAAAATACATTGTTTGTTGATTATTATTATTATTTTATTGAAACATTTTGATAGTCTATTCGTTATTTGTTGAATATCTTAAAAGTATCTTTAAGTATTGCTTAATTAAGGTAATAGTCGTATTATCCATTCTCCATATTTATTTATTGCTACACAAAATCACTATAATATTTGAATTCCAGTTACCTATTGAAGCATGTTCTAATGGTTTTTTGTTCTATTAAATATATGTATTTTATTGTTTTATTTGTTCAAATTCTATGATACTAAAGAATTATTATATTATTATAATATTCAAAGAAATAAAAATAAATATTGTAAAACTCTGTTTTCGTAAATGATTGTTAAATAAAAAAATTATATATTTAACAAGAATCATAGATACATACGTGCATTGTGATATTTGACGACACCATTCAGGATCCCCTTGAGGATCGGTAAATCTTCACCCATATTGGATAAAAAAAAAGTTTTTTACTAATAACTAATTCACAGCCTACGGCCACTGATAACTACAAGTCGGTAACTGTATTTGACTAAAATGTTATAATATAATGTCACATAATATATGTAGGTACACGTGTATGCACTGCAATCACTGTAATCCTTTGGAGCGATGCGATGGAACAATCCAAGTGGTAGTGTGTTGCCGAGTCGCGTGTTGAGCGGTGAGTGGCGCGGGGCACATGTCTGTGTGTGCGACTGACGACCGGTGCGCGGGCCGGACTCCCTCGCACTGCGCCGCCGCGGCGCGGTGCTCACACAACCTTGAACTTGACGCGCGCTGCCTGCTCCCACCTCGCTCGAATCTAACCAACCCCCCCCACACTTCACCATCACCCCCCTTCGACTCCCCCCCCCCTCTATTCGCACCCAACCTGCACATTATTTATTTACTTATGTATATGTACATTTTAACAAAACACCATTGTGATTACTTTCTAATTTTAGAGCACGCGATTTCCCTAAATAGTTTGTCGTAGCAGTTTCGTAGGCCATCTACGATGACTACGTTGCGTATGGCTACAATAACGACTACGATGATGTATGAACGTCTTCTGCATTTTATTATAGACATTAAAATCTTTAGTATCATTGAATAAGAGAGAAAACCTTGTTGTTTGTAAAATACACTTTGTTGAATTATGAATTTCGTTCTTTCCCAGAGGCGACCACCTTATCTTTCATTTTAAACATTTATTTAGTCTACAAAATACGTTACCGCATGTTTTATTTTATATTTCGTAACGAAATGTTTTTGTGATAAATAAATGTTATCTAAAAAAGTAAATTTTGATTGTTTGCAACAATTTAAGATACTCAATAATTTATTTGTTTTCATTGAAATAAGAAGATTTAATTTAGTAAAGTAATCTTAATTATTCACAGCAATTACAGATACTCAATAATTTATTCGTTTTATTTAAATAATATGATTATTTTTAAAGTTCTATAATAAATATACTTAAATTATTTGAAACAATTTTTGAATATAACTAATTTGTACACATTGACCTTACGAAGTACACAAAGCTGGAGCTTTCATACATTAGTTCTACTAAAATCCGTCAGAACCAATGGCGCTCGTGAAGCAAATATGTCAACACCTACCATGTGCGCCATCTGTTGGCGAGTGGCAGTACTACTTAAGGTCTACGAAAGCTCTACGGAAACCTGGCGTGTTGTAGCGCTACGGTTACATTACGGCTACGGCTTCGAATTCTTGATACAAACTTGGGGAAAATCTAATGTGGTCCGGAATGCAACTGTGAGCAATAATTAAAGTCTTGTGGTCTTAAGTATAACTCCGCCTGTGATTGCCTACATCCGCAATTAAAGAAACAATATAAGAGCAAGGATCATTAACGCTATAAGATGTTGATTGTACTAAAGTAAAGTTATATACCTTAGAAATAGACATCATTATGCATAATAAAATAATATTCGTTCCATAAACGCCGCGAAAAGGTCATTAAACTTGTGTTGCATTACGAAAGTGAAAATACGAATTTCACTCTCGCGCTTACGAAATGCGCCTTTCTCTGCTTTCACCGTGAGCGCGCGTTCTGTGAGCGGTGTGTGTCGCAAGGCTCGCGGTTGTCGACCCGCTTAGCGTGCGCTCACCCGCGCGCGCTTGCATAACCCGCGCTCACTCGCTCGCTCGCTCCCACACTACTAGCGGGGTCTCTCGTCCCGCGCCCGCGCGTCTCGCTCGACCTTCCCGAGCTAATTGCGTATGCGCACTGCAACGCGACCTGCACACGCTCATACGTAACGTGCAACTCATTAGCGCTACTATTCCATGCGCCTATTGCGAAATGCGCGCGCATATACGGCTGACCTATATTTGGGTAGACTAGTGATGGTTGATTATCTTCCAAAGGGATTATTTTAACACGATAACAAAAACTTTTTTGTAAATATTTTTGTGGAACCACGACCTGCTTTCCTATATTGTAAATCTAAAACATAATTAATTCTAATCAAAATTACAAAATTTACTGCACACACAACGATTTCAGTTATTTTTAAAAGAAAAATAATGAAAAAATATATTTTTTAAGAAGAAATTTTATAAATTGTTTGTACCAGTAAATTTTGCCAAAATAATGAAAATTGAACTCACCATCTCTGCTCATGCCCACGGCGATGCATTTTTTCAACCGGCAGTACTGGCAACGGTTTCGGTTTATCCTAAGGATGGAACATTGCTGGTTTTTGGTGCAGGGTCTGTACTGAATCTTCTGTTGTATGGATCTTCTGAAGAAACCCTGCGAATGACAGCGGCAGTTAGAGTCTCGCTCGGCGTCGGAGCTGTCGTCGCTGGAGCAGCCCGAGTCGCTGGAGTCGGTCCGCTTCTCGAGCATGCTCACCAGCACCGAGTGCCGCTCACGCAGCTCGGCACCGCAAGACATCACTACACTGGCAACTAGTAACCTCGTCACACTCGCACTGTGTCACACCACACTGCGCTCGCTCGCTCAATCGCCCGATCGCTCGCACAATCACTGAGTTGTAGAGTAGAGTAGATATAAGTGAGTGGTGCACCGACACGGATGGCGGTCGACGGCGAACTGTGCGGCCGCCGCGCAGCGCCGCGCACAGTTACCCGCGCGCGACCTACTTACCGGCCGCCGACCCAACCGAGAAAGTGAGAGTGCCCCGCGCCCGCCGCGCCGCGTCACTCCCGCGAGCCTGCGCTCCTAACGGTCCACGCCGCTCTAGAATGCGCCGCTGCCGCTGCACCGGTGCTCCGGATATAGGCCGGGCGCATCCCGGCGGCGCGCGGCGGGCGTCGCGGCGCGCGTTCGTTCACCCCGGGTCGTCGACCGTTCGATTGCACAACCGCACACTCACCCCGCTACCCCTGCCTCACGCCCCCCCTCCTCCCGGGACCTAGGGCATAGCCCGAACGGGTCGCTGACCGCTCGGGGCCCGCTATGACGTCACCCATGCGTCACGGCCTACCTCAATGCGCGCGCGCGCTCTTCTAGGGGCTGCAGTGATCCAATTCAATTAAAGGATATCTGCAACACCCACGTTACGTACTCTACGACTCTACGCTACAATCATTAAACGTATGTAACTAACCAATGTGTATAACTTATATCGATTACCGAGTAATGACGGTTCTGATTTAATTTTTCATTCATAAGTATGTCAGAGTGAAATTGGATATGCACGCATAGTCCAATTTATACGATTTGTATTTATGCAATATCTACCATACATAATTGTTTTGAATAAATATTTACATAAAGTAAACTCAACAAAAATAATTCGTTGCTCAATCAAGACGACTGTAATTCAAATATCCTAGTAAACGTTACTTATATATAACGCAACATTATCAAAATAAGGTGATTGATAAATAATAATTAAATAAATAAGTAGGTAGTATTTATTAGGGACGGTCGATCGGGCGCGAGCGGGCGGGCGGAGGCTGTGCGGGGCGGCTCGGGTCGGTGGCCCAATTTCGCGTTGCCATCGATCCATTGTACGCTGGCTGTGCGAGTGGCCCATAATTGGTCGCAGCGCGGCCAGTGACCGACCGTACGGTCGTTGACCTCATGCCGCGAAAACAAAACCTTTCCTCTACCGCCCGCACCGCGGTACACCCCTCCGCTCTACTCATCATGCATTCATACAATAATACATGTCGCGGAAAATAGGCATCTTTATCGTGACACTAACGCGAGATAAATCAACCTAATCTACAAACCCACGTCCACAAAATAACAAAAATATTGCTTCGTAACAAAATTACGAATTGTTTCCCTTTAATTGAATAATATCTATACCTACTGTAACAGAAGTCAACGACCGCTGACTAATTAACACGGTGACTTCCTTTCGAGTTCTAAAAATTTGAATTGTTTGTATCTGTCGCTTCAATTTTCATTTAGTAATTATGTAGCGCAGTCGGATTTAGGTCGTAAGATAATTTTGTAACACGTTTATTGTTGGTATGCGAGATATTTATAACGAATGGACTGTAGGCTTTTTTCCTTGTGACATACATTTATTGCGTGACGAATCTTACGGGGTAAACAACCTATAAATGTAGCGGCATAAACATAAATATTGAGTGACAAGTTATATCGAGGTGGTCTCTGATGACTCACTAGAACAGGTATATAAATAAAGTGGCACATAATATATACATAGTGAGTATTTCGTCAGAGCTATGTGGGTCGCACCCGGCATCTAGAGTTTTCGACATAGTCGAGTTGCGACCGAAGCTCGCGATAAGCGAACGGCCAACACTTTTTGTCGTTAACGTTACATTGACATACTTTTATTTGGTTGTTATTATAGTTCGCTCATTATATAGGAGTACCTACACTACCTACTCAGTTGAGTTTAGTTTTAAACTCAACCTTTTATTTAATATTTAACATATCAATTCGATTGAATAAATAAACATATTTAACATATTATTATATTTTTCAGTTGTATCAGAAATTCAGTTGATTTGTGTTCTTTAAATATCATTACATAGTATAAAACAAAGTTCGCTTCCCGCTGTCTGTCCCTATGTATACTTAGATCTTTAAAAATACGCTACGGATTTGAATGCGGTTTTCTTAGATATTCTACTGGAAGGTTTAAAAAAACAAAACTACCACGCGTACGAAATCGCGGTCAAAAGCTAGTTTGTTTTAATTCAAAGAAAAAAGTAGTCAAGTCTGTTTTGTGATTATTTCCATAATCGCTTGACCTTTTTTTTATCATCAGAGTCGAAGAAACATTCATACAATTTTGTCATTAGCGATTACGGTAGATACGATATCGTTGTTTTCGCACACAAGGTGTCATTAGGCAAGGCGTCGCGAAGCCGATTAACGGTACGTGGGGCATCGACTCCTGCACCCGCCGGCCGCGCGTCGAAGCCTTTAGTGACGCACTCGGTTTCCGAGGAAGCGACCTCTCGACTCGACCTAACAGTCCCCTGCGATCCTTGCCTGATAACAAAGCCGCTGACTCACGTGTGATTCACTTCCCGTTCAAGTATTACATACTATTTATAGAACACTTACGTAGGACGATAAAATATACGTTATTAGATAGTGTTATTTAATCACAAAATATTGTATAAGTTCCTTAAAGAGATCATTGTCCTACGAGCATCCGTGTCATTGTGTTATACACATGTTACGTATACAAGCGTACGTATTACTGATTCATATGTGATCTAAGGTTGATCGCGTTAATGAGAACATTATTTATTCAAAACCAAAATTTAACTTCGAGATTCTTATCTGAAACATTTATTAGTTGTTACTGAATTCTACAAAATTCTTAAACAAAGATTTAATTTTACAGTAAATCTTAAACCTTATAAAAGTTCACAACCTACGCGACTTTATTTAGAGCGGCCTAATGTGTTAGCACATTGACTAACCGTTAATCGAATCGAATAAATCATTATTTGGACTTTAATTAGCCAGAGTCAAGTTCGTTAAACACATAGGCATTGTGTGGAACAGGAAATCGTAACCGCAACAGTCGACGCGTGATGTTCTCAATAAATATGACCGGCGAGGGATCAACGAACTTTAGCGCTGACACTTCAAAAATAATGTAGGTTACGTTCACGATGCGCGTACATTCGTTGCCCGTAAAAGTTGTTTACGGCGGTGACGGCGAGAGGAGGTGCTAGCGGCCGGGGTCGACGCCCGCCCGATACATTACAGCCCGAAAAATAAACCACCTAATCGCGAAAATTATGTCGCGGTGCCAGAACAAAGAACCTTTCCTCCGATCGAGGAACGCAGACGTCTCTTCTCTCGTACTACACCGCGGTGACAGTTGCGTAACTATCAACCGCTAACCTATTTCCTATCCCCGCCAGTTTCAATTTGTTTTATAAAGCCAATATTTTAATTCGAATTGATTAACATCGGCCGTACTAATACGGGTCGAGGTCACTAAGTTAAAGACATCGAGATGTGTGTATTAATTGGAATGTTAACCTCGTTAACAGTTCAAAGACAAACAAGTAAACTACTAAATCGTAAAAACCCAAATTGTTTCAATAATATTGCTTTATAAATTAAAAAAGTAGTAAAGGTAGAGTTCGTTGACTCGAATGCATGCGTTGTTGGAACGACTCACACCTCATATTGAGCTGTAGGTAAACGTATACGTTCGTGTTCGTCATTCATTGAGATTAGTTTGCGATTGTAGCCGTCGCTACGAGCCGTGGCAGTACCATCGCGCAAGCGCTACGTAACAGCGCCACCTAACGGCGAGTAGCTCAACTAGTTACATAAGTTTCACGTAACGGCCGCTAGTTGGCGTTTTTTACGAATAAATTTTTGTAAAAATGTATGATACGTTTTCGCTACCCGATAACAGTGATTATGAAACACTAGTGCATTGATATTTTACTGTAGCGATTTATTAAAGTCTCAATGCTATGATATGGTGAAAAATACATCTTGTCAATCTCCCTAATTTTTTTAATAAGAATTGATACGGGCACATGAAATAGAGGTCACTCAATTGAGTGCATGCAGACGGTATAATCATTGTATTCTGTCCGATGCACAATGCAGCAGACGTCCGCCGTTGAAGGACGCGCTTTGTCCCGCAAACGGAGGGAGCGCGCGCGGCCCTGCCGTGCCGGTGCCGGTGCCGGTTCGGTTACAAACCAGTTTACTACACTTGCACTTCGCTTTCACGCTCAATCCACCTTTGCCACCTTATTATAATGTTAATAGCGAGTCTATTTAATGGCAAGGAAGGGAAATAATGTATGCAAATATTTAGGTAAGTTTTCACGTGATTCTCGTGTCCCTAAGTTTTACGATATTTTCGAACTCGTAAAACGCAATATTGATCTTTTCGCATACTATTTTATTGTCTACTTACGAATCGAATGGTTTATTTCGTAACAGGATTAAATTACGTCAATATTGCCAGACGAGCTATGCAATCATGGTCAGTTTACAAAGCATATAATAGCATTCGAACGCAATTGCATTAATGAGTGTAGGAATTGGGATTAATATTTTTGAATCGAACATTTCCGATTGACCCCGACCCCTGCACAATGCAAGTTTACCTACACTCGTTAGGAGTAAATGACAGAGCGTTCCCGTGTGATTGTTCCGGAACAGGTACAGATAAAAAGAAATAGGGCGCAAGGGTCTGACCGACGGCCGGTCGAGGAGAGCAGGTACCCGACGACCCCGAAATAACTTTCGATACAACAAGTTCACACGATAGTTTTTTCCCTATTTAGTGAATTGTTAAATGAAAGGCGTAGCCTAGATCGAAATTTTGTGCATAAGGTCGTCCGGTGTGATTGTATAGAGATTGTCTTCCGCGTGGGCGACCTTGGCTGCACCCTCTGAGGAGTTCGAGAGGAGGACTAGTCACGATATGTCACCCGCAGACGCACTTCCTTCTTCACATTGCACGGAGACTACCCGCATATAATTTTTCCGCTTCCTTTAATTGCGGAGCGTTTCTAATTGCGAGCTTTTTTATTGTGGTTACAGTGACACAGTGTAGTGATCATTTGTACGTTTTGTAGTGATGCTTGCAGTCCATGCGACAGCTCAATAAAAAAGTTTTTATAATAAAAAGATGGTATATTTACCTTACAACCCTCACAGGAATGGACTCCGTAGTGGAAGCCACTGGCTTTGTCTCCACACACCCGGCACAGCACCGTGGTTCCGTCGAACTCTGCGTACAAAACACATCACATTAGTTACACGGTAACACCAGCTAACAGGCATTTTATAGTAGCTGTAAATATTGTGGCGCGTGTCAAACATCCTGGCTTGTGAAACGGCCATGTATTATAAACATTCGAGCGAGTTACACGTGATTTCAGCGATATGGCGACCTTGCAAACGTACGCTCGTGAAATTACGAATCAAACCAACCTACCTACACGTTTACGATAAGAATTTTATAGAAGTACATACATAGTTAAATCACTGGACATGTACCGATAGTAAACTAAGAGAATGTTCATACCGATAAAATAGTTTCACTTAAAACAAAATAAAAACGTATTTCTAATCAAATGATGTCATGAAGGTTGCACATGCAACGAAGTCGCGTGAGTCGGCTTTGCTTACATTTACGATTACTTTAACAAGCAATATCGGTAGGTAAGTTAATGAGGAATTTATGGAATCATTATAAAGAGAGAGATTTCCATTTGCTTAACACAAAACAATCTCACTAATGAAATCAGTGATGCAACCTCGTCATGTTGCGTGCTTCAAGGTGACACTGAATAGTTATTTTAGAAAGTGCAGAGTCTCTCTACTCTACATTAGTACTGTCAATGACCCCACGTTGCAGACGAAAACGCAATTATTTTAAATAGGTATTGTAAACGTGAACAATCATTAAAAATTTCTTAGATGATATAAAATGTATTGGTTCGTAACGTTGTTTGGGAGTTTAAGATAAGCGTCACCGCAACGTTATGTTATCTTAGTAACAAGGATGCGTTAATGATCAAAGTAATTTATTTAGTGGGTCAGTTAGATGAGAGAATGTGGGTTGGTGACAACAAGTGTCACATTGAATTAGGTAGAGAGCAGCTTGCCCGCGCTTACGACCATCCCGTCCCGTCCTGGGAACAGGTTACGCGCCCCGACAGCTCTCACTTTCCACATTCAGTAGTTTGTTTATTTGTTAAAGGAGCAGGCTCGTCGGGCATTTTGGAAGAAACTTTCTATTTCTGGCGAGCACTCGAGCCGGGTCGACGTACGAACCGACGTCGCTTTCTATAGTTACTTTCTTTTTTCTAGAGGTGTATGGCCCTCGAGTGGCGGTCTCGGTGCGGTGGGGCGATGTGATTTGGGTATCATCTCTAGCAAGCGATAGACGCGTGGGGATCACAATGGAACAGTAAAAGCGTAATGAGACGCAAGCGATGCAGTTGCAATAGATTCTGAAGCGTGCAGTAATTTCTCCTCGTGTGATGCAACTAGTGCGTTTTTCGAGCGGCGCGTGAGAGTCGCTCGTTCGTTACGTCAATTAGGTGGCGAAGAAAGTGCGCGAGAAAGTCTCTCGTCCACGTAACGCATTCGCCGACCGTGCATGCATAACCTGACGCCACCTCCTAGATCTGTGTCACGGCGCTGTTTGTTTGTAAATATACACCGTATAACCAGCGTATAACTGGTAACTATCATGTCCGTGCAAATACTTCCTTGTTTGACGGCACGTTTGTTATTGAACTAATTTAAATTAACAAGATTGCGCATTTTTTAATAGATCTCTAGGCTAAATGATTCTGACGTCATGGCCATATAATATATTACAGATTTGAAACTTTATGTCAATAGATTCTATATATTGAAGTCGATTGGCTCCAAAGTTGTTGTCTAAATAAATATAACGAAGTAAACAAGGTAAAGAATGAAAAAGTAAATACAGTTCATTCAACCGGTGCGGTGGCTTAGACTAGACCGATGAAGCCTCGGTCGCGCCAAGAGAAAAGTAAAAGTAGTGTGGTGAGACACGTAGAACCAGCTTGCTAACTGCCAACAATTTTCTTACATCATTCCTTTCGATAACAATCATTAATATTTTCTCAAAAACGATAAAACGCTAACGGTTACTTTTTGTTTGTTAATGCCAAATTTCACGGGAGAAATCGATAAGATCATTAGTAATCGAACGAAAATCGATAATGGTTTCCTGCTGTTTCTATTTCTGTAACCCCATCGATTCGCAAGGGGGTTTATCGATTAAAACTTTTGAGTGTTCATGTTATAAATTGTTTTTCGAAGAGCCCTTTCGTCTGGAAATATTCAGCAATTCATCCATCATACATTCGTTCTAGTAACACGGTACACGTTGACATCTGAATGAACCATTTTGTTATTGTACCCTTTACTCTGTATTTGCACAGATTTTATCATCAATCATATAGAAATCATTACTGACAAATCCAGCATGAAATTCTTTTATGGAAAGGGTTTTAAATTTATATAAAATTACTTAATTTTTTACAACAACCGTTTCCTTGTTTTCTTTCCCTTCCGTATCAAATCCTATAAGGTGCGATAGATTCTGTTATCATTATTAGTTTTCTTCATCATGCCACTAGTTGAACTATCAAAATCATTGGTACTGTTTAGACTTCAAGTTATTTGATTGAAATTGGACAGGGTCAGGGTTTCTTATCATTATTGAATGAGTTTAATGGAATTTAAATATAAAGAAGAATATTTTTTGTTTAAATGAAGAATTTTGATGATCTGGAATGATTATAATCTTCTGAGGAAATAGCTCATGATGGACGATAAATGTAGGTCACAGCACAGCTGCATATATATGGTTTGTTTATATACCTATATGTAACTCTGGTTCTCTCTCCTTGTGTACCGGACTCACGATCGAGTGATCGAGAGGTATAGGCGCATCATAGCGCCCGTAACTGCTATCCGGAGACATCACTTAAGTCTTATCCTTAAAACTATGGAATCGTCCTTTTTGTCACAGCACTGCACGTATAGCACATCGATGCACGTTGCCGTCAAACATAAATCGTCTACGAAGTTCTACAAAATCACTCAATAAATAATAGAAAAGTGCAAGCGCCGAGCGCGCTGCCGGCACGTCGCGAGGGATGAAGGTCGCTTAGTATAGCTCTGCACGCGCCGCGTGCGACTCACTCGAGCTCGATCGACGAACTGAACGAGCGCCGCGCGCGCTCCTACACCGAGTAGCGCGACTCTCCCTATAAGAGTGAAAGTCTGCAAAAAGATCAGCGCTCCGTGCGATACAATCGCTTCGGCAAGGGAGCACTCCGCGTCGAGCGAATATCGCCTCTATGAGCCGGCGAAGCCTGTCGGTCTGCGTTTCGAAGCGAGGATCGGCGCGCTACGAACTCCGGTCTCCGAGGTCATTGCCGCGCGTTCGAGCGACCAATAGCGAGCACGCGCAGGCGAGCGCGGCCAGCTATTGGATGATCGGAGTGCTCCTCGTCCCGCGGCCCCGCTTCAGGCCTGAGTTCGAAGACCTGAACCTTGCGGCTCACCGCGGCCAAGGTCGCGCGAGAGCGGCACACACAGAGAATCGCCCGCGCCACCGAGCCGAGCGTTCGAGTGGGACGCAACCGATCCACTCGTCAGCGTCGTCGTCGTCGTCGTCTCTCGTCTCGGTTGCGTCACACTACCAAAATATTTTTGATGATGGAACGTGAGTGAACTTGAACACGAAATCGAGCTAATGGATGGTGAGCGAGCGCTGCTTGCGCTGCGTTGTAGTGTAGGTCACCGCGTGCCGGACTGACCCGCTGTCCGTCTCGGCCTGCTGCCTTCCTAGCCCACACTTCCGGGCTCGGGAACATTTCAAATAACAATACTTACCAAATTACAACTTTAATAACTTCTTCCTTCCCTGCCTTCTAAAACAGCGCATCGAATTAATTCAAATCCAAGTCCTTACTTGGATTTGAATTTATTCGATGCGCTGTTATAGGTCCCTACCTATATTCATTGTAGATTTCAGCTAGGTTTTTTAGAGAGATTAAAAATGAAATTAATATGTTGTTGTACGTTACTCCACCTAAAATAAATAAAGAGAAACAAACAGCTGTAACGGAAGCCCCAGAGGCTACAGTACGCAGCAATATAATTCATTATGAAGTCTTTATAACTTTGTATTAATTCGTCATTCTTAATAAGGTAGGTAGGTTGATAGAAAAGGAAACAGAGTAAATAGGTCGCCTGTTCTACATAACCTACTAGGTACATAGAAAATATCAACTTGCTATTGATAAACAAGTTTCTTTTTAACAATAGGTGAGCACATAAACACGACTTTATATAACATCATCGTTTAGTATCATAGCTTTTAAATGTAAATCTTAAGTAATTGTGCTAGAGTCGAAATTCGTTTGAGGTAGCGCTTATTTATGCGAGATAAAACGAATGGCGGTGGGCGTCGCGGCGGGTGAACGACCTGGAAATTTTGGCGCAGGCCGGTCAAGGCCACTGGCGCGCAGGCGCTCTCCAATCATAATTATAAAGAAACCTACTTTTCTGAAACTACATTTGATAGAATATTGTGTGCTTTGAATAAAAACTATACCTACCTACTCAATTCACTACTGTATATATGTAAGTTACCTACTCAAATATATAATGTAGATTGTGATTCACTTAGCGCTAGATTATTTCATCTAGCGTTGTAGCATTAAAATGTTGCTTGTACCTTGTAATAGTACATTGTGAAAAACAAAGGCTGTGACAAGGTGTAGCGAGACTGACTAAAATGAACACGAGTCTGTTAAAACATCATTTTCCTGAATTATAAAATGAATGCACAGATGCACAAAAATTTCACATGTTTTGGCAAAAAACGTAAAAATAAAGCAAAGGGTTGTGCATCAACATCTGACAAAGGTGTTCTCATTATTTACACTTTTTTGTCGTAATTATTTCGCTTCAATACTTTCCCTTTTGCACAATAGGAAGCTTTTTTCAAAGGTTTCGCAAATATCCTCCCACGTGCATGTGTATTTTAACTTTTTTATAGATTTAACTTTATGTTCTACTATACAGGGTGAATTTTTTATGTGGGCCTTCAGGGCTATATCCTAAACTATGAGAGCTAGCGAAAAATGCTGAAAGGAGTTGCGTGCCCGATTTTGACAAAAACTAAAACTGCATCATTCGATTTTTGAAAAAGTCATTAGTATCATTAGAGAGTTGGTGCTATCGAATGTATGGAGTTTTAAAAAATCTGTACCTAACTCTGTGTCAGAGTTACCCTAGTGCATAGAGTAGGTAGACAATTTAAGTGTGATTAAATCGCCTAATCAATAATAATTAGAACAATAATACTATTACTCTGACAAAATAACATGTTTTTTTCTTGATACTACTGTGGCTATTTACTCTAAAATAATGTTTTACCTACTCATAATACCTGCAATGAATAATATAAAAAATACCTAATAAGTACCTAATACATATTGTATTGTAATGCAATATTTGTTGCCTAATAAAGACAATGTGTCATGTGTAAAAGATGAAAGTGAATAGGAACCAAGTTTTTTACTTCCTTCCGCTGCCCTCACTTTTAATGTCGGGGTGCGAATATCAAATTTCAAAGCCAAAGATTAACAGATTAGATTTTGAACCGAATTGGTATATGGATAAGGTTGAAAGTTATTTGGGTATAAAAATAATAAAAAATCGTATATCGACAGTCGGTAGCCACATGTATAGAATTGTTCATTGTGACCGTAGATGAGATCGACTCACTTTTGATGATCTCGATTGATCGGACGCCTTTTTTTTACTTTCCAATAAAAAACAAACCGCATGCCATATTGTTTGCAATTTATGGCTTTCGGTTTTTTGCGTTTCCGGATTAATTTACCCCGTAGGTTAATAGGGAAACCTATTTACTTAGGATATGACAGGCTTCACAAGAAATTATAAAAAATACGATATTTTAAGCTGATTTAGCTCAGTTAGAGATAATTTAATTGTTTCCGTTCAAAGTACTCAGGGGATTTTGTCCGTATGAGTGTCAAAGTCCATATTTCAATAGAACATTATAATAGTACAAAACTCCTTGAACAAATAAAATACAAGTTTAATGGAGCGGTCGGCCTTCCCACCTCGCTTGAAGGACACAAGGACAATAGCGAGCGTGCCCAGCAGGGCCCAAGCCCACTGGACAAACGGGACTTACCTTATTAACTCAGAGCCTATTATGTTACTACTAAGTTTTACAACTTTCTGACCGTAGAATGGCCAAGGACTCTTTTTTTTAGTTGTCAACCGCAAACTACAATGTTGACGTGTTGAATTGTCCATTATCTGTTTAGGATGGTAAAACTAAGTTATTTTTTTTACAATAAAGTATTTTGTTTGTAATAAATCATTAAAAAATACCACTCTCATTCGTTTTTATATGACTTCTTACAAACTGGTGTTTTATTGCGTAATGATTCTAATGATAGATCGATTTAAATTAAATAATAAATAAACAATGAAACAAAACTTTCTAGGTCATTTCATAAGTGTTGCGTAATTCAGCGTAATATGAAGCTACTTCGTGAAGGTCATGGGAGTGCTTTATTATTGGAAATTCAACGCCTCTAATCATCAAAAGTGTTTGTTGATGTCCTTAGTTCTGGACTAAGTCAAGGTTATAGACCGGCATTATGAAATTATAAGCTCCATTGGAAAGATACACGTGTACCTATAAACCCGATATGAAAACGACGCAGTTTGTAATTTAATAGGAGGCTGGTGTTCGGAGGATAGTTCTGGGAAGTAGTCACGAGTAGCTTACTTCGCAATACAACGTGTCCGAAACGTAGTCATGTCAGAGGCGATGTAAGGCCAAGGTCTCGCTGACTGCTGAGGTAGTGCGATGTTCTCAATGCGCATTAGTAATCCGACCCAGCTTATTGTTATTGTTACCATATTGATCGTATTGTCTTTTCGTCGCCGCGTCATTGTTTACTTAAAGAATTGCAAGGGTAGCGAATATTTTTGAAGCATTTTGATCGTAAAATCCCAATATGAATAATCTGGATAATCCTTTTCATAAATCATCCTTTGTGCTTTAGTAGGTACACATGATAAACTGTAATCAAATTCGGTTGGTTAATTTCCACAGTGCCTATGCAAACAGTTTGAAAAGACGTTGACGTCAGGAATAGCGAGGAGTGCCGAAGCTTGTCGTGTTTTACCGAAGCAGTGCGAGGTCAGTGTGAGTCAATTACCTCAGACCGTCGTCGCCGTTGCGGAGTCGTCGACAATAGAATACCTACTTCTACTAGTAATTTTCAAAGAAAATACCTAAGTACTTTATTCTTAAGAACGCTAATAATTCATTTGGAAAAGCATACCTACCTAATAAAAGCCTTCATTTTTTTTGACAAAAAATAACTAAGTATTTAATAACCTAATTACTTTTAAAATTTGATGGTTAATTAATCAATAAAACATAGTTAGTATTATGCGCTATTTTAGACATATAAGTCTAAATATAAAACCTTAAACATTTGTTTTCTAAGAAGAGTGAATCCGTGTACTAATTCTTAGAAAAATGTTTTAGAGTCGTACCAGGAATGAGTTAACTTACAAATATAGAGCTCCTCTACATAATAGGTTCCTATTTATTATAACAGTTTAAAAATTATCCCAAATTATTCCTAAATATTACTACCTACTACAAGTTACTAATAGCAATGATAAATCAGTAACGTTTTTAAGAAGCCGACTCTAACCTAGTCAAATAGAAACGTTAACGTCTTCTTTTCCTCAATAATATGATATCAATGATCGTAAATAAGTAGGTACCTATGGTGATCGAAACCGTGTGATCCGGACGCTCTCAATCGCGGCCGACCTCGTTGATTCGGCAACGGCAACCCGTGCCAAGGCCAAGGCCGATATGTCGGGTGAGCTCAATTAACAGCCCGAAGATACTCGGTCATCTCATCTCCGCGCTGAGGCCCGTCAACCCATCACGCCATCACCATCATTTTTTAGAAAAATTCTGACAATATCTATAGATTTACCTATATAAAGTCTGACTGAAATCAGTCAGTCAGGACTTTATTTAGGTATATCTATAGACTGACTGACTGATATCAGTCAGTTACTCATCAACGCACTGAAACCAATGGATGCATTCAGACTAAAATGTGGCACAAAAATAATAGCTATATTATATCTTTTCTGTCTTAGTAGACGGCGAATTCAAAAGGGAGGGTTATGTTTTTTCAATATTAAATACAAGTTACTACCGGATTTTAATTATAAACTAGTTTGCTATATAATATTTAAAATGTATTTCGCACACAGTAATCTAAGGAAGGTTATAACAGTGAAATTATACACTTTCTCCTCCAGAACTTCCGGTACAATTTTAGGTGCATTTAACTCTTATTTATAGAATAATTAATTGTGCGTTAAAACGTATGCCTGGAGCCCTACCACAATTATATAAGAATTAAATATATTTATTATTTAACATATTAAATTGCAGAATAAAATAGAAAGTTTCGAAAGTCATCGTTGCGTAACTTTTTGTCACAGAGCCACATAATTTGGCTTTCCATTGAAACAATAACTCTATTTATAAATATTTTACACCAGAATTACAGGAAATCTAATGAAATATTTTAAAAACTTGTCATTTTTCTGGGCATTGCATTGATACAGTAGTGTAACTACTATGTTTCTTCACAAGAAGTGGTCATTAGTGGAAACCTTCAAATAGAATGACGCAGTCTGACCTTCACGTCCTGTGCAAAAAATAATATTATCCACGAACCAGAAGCTACAATGACCCCGGGCGCGTGATTCAATGTATGACATGTGATTACCTAAAATATTCCATAAACAATGTTTAACAGATTGGGTGACATTATGACTTATATTTGGAACACAACGTTAATTATCAAAAAACGACAAACCTAAAATTAGACGACTAAGTTTGTTTAATCATTTATACATTCATATAAAATTCTTTGTCCTCAATGAGTGACTGACTGACGGATCAACGCATAGCCTAAGCCGCCGATTGTAGATACTTCAAACTTGGAGCGTGTATTCTTTGTATCACGTAGGCATACGATAAGGATTTTAGATTCTACCCCCTAGGGGGTGAAAAAGGGAGAGTTTGTATGGGACGACATGATTGCTTGGTCCATTTTCGCGGACAAAGTAGCAGGCAAAATCAAGTTTTACTATAAAACAGCAAATAGGAAATAAATGAATGTTAGAAGCATGTGGCCCCGCCGAAACTAAGAGAACTTCCTCGTTCAAATATCGGAACATGTCAATGTCGAACCGTGCTGAATTAGCTACAATGTCAGCCCCAAGGTGACGCCACGAGGAAACACAACTGTTCACCCACTAACGTATCTAATAATACTGAACATTAGACCTCGCAAAAAAGGACTAACTCAGTTATTTATTATCCACATAAAATTATATTTAAATTAATGGGCAAGGTTAACAACAACAGCAGTCATTCAGTTCGTCAACTTTAATACTCAATCAATACTTCTACCAGTAGACATTTACCTATAGCATTATTTTAAAAGCCATAAAGAGACTTACAGTACATATTATATCATCAGAATTTCATCTCTCTGCTTACAATTTAAACCAAGGCCAACTCATAAGTACTTAATAATTGAACTCCAGTCCAGTAGTACCTAGTTTAGACGATATGTGATTTAATGTGTGCGCTGTAAAACATGGAAAACTATAAAATTCGGCCTTCATAAATCTTATCGTACAAAGTAAAGGGGTGTATGTTAAAATGTATAAACTCAAAATACATAACGTTGTAATTCATAAAGTTAAAATACCGAAAATCAAAATACATAATGATCAAAATACATAAAATTGAAATAAATAAAATTTGTTTCATATAATATACGAAATACATAATGACAAAATGTATAAATTTTAAATACATTAGTTCAAATAACATATATACAAAACAAATAAAGATTTAAATGAAAATAATTGAAATAAATAATAAAACCCTACGAGCGAATCAACCTATTACAGCAAAAAGTTCAAAATATGGATAGTCATAATTTCTATGTTCATAATGTTTACATTGATTACACATACTATGTTCAATACAGGGTTATTGGAAATTATACTAGCACTAGCGACCCGTCCCGGCTTCGCACGGCTATTTATGCATGTATTATACATATAAACCTTCCTCTTGAATCACGCTATCTATTAAAAAAAAACCGCATCAAAATCCGTTGCGTAGTTTTAAAAAGGAACATTCGAACATTTTTTCGAAAATTTTGAGGTTAGGTTTACCTGAAAATCAGCGGAGAGGACATTAAAATTTTTACTTATTTTTTAAGTTTTATCTACTGTTCTTAGTCTAATTGACCTTTGTTTTAAAAAATCAGCTGTTTTTCGAATTTACATAACCTCAAAATTTTCATTTTTTTTTCGAATTTCCAAAAGTCGTAGAACAAAAGTTGTTTGTTAAGGTGCACAGAAGTAGCCCTCAACGGCTTGCTAGTATAATTTCCAATAACCCTGTATACTTATCTAAGTAAAAATGCCCATATATTCAATACACGTTGTAGAGCAGCGCATGGGCATTTTAAGCATAAATAGGTAGGCAGAATTCGGTTCTGGCAGTTAAAGTTAGGCTTGTTGATTATTATGTGGTTTAAGCATTATAATCTTTAATTATTATATATTTAGAACTTTATGAAATTACAGTTTATGAATTTAAAACTTATGTCATTTAATTTTATGTATTTTGAATCATTATGTATTTTGATTTTCGGTATTTTAACTTTATGAATTACAACGTTATGTATTTTGAGTTTATACATTTTAACATACACCCAAAGTAAAGACGATAACTCATGACATGAGAGTGAAGAAGTAAAAATAGTTTATATTTATATGAAGGGGTTCCTTTCGACTTACGGCTTACCTTGGTATTTACATCAGACAGACTTCCTGAATCAGATAGAGGACATCAACAATCCGCAAATATAGAAATATTCAGAAGATTATATTTTATGTATATGCCGATCGAATATATTTTTCACTGTAATTGAGGAAATAATCAAAAATAATCGAATAAATTAAATATATTTCCAGTAATTGTACTAACTTATCTAAAAGAAAATAGACTAACGTAGTTCGTTGGAGCTAAATCTGTTTATTTTTCTGTATTTTAGCGAAATATAGTAAAAAACGTAGTAAATACGTAATTATAAGTTGATTTATTGCAATGTGTGTAGCAATTAGAGCATTGCGGTGTCCCCCACCACGCCCGGCGGCGGCGCATGCGCATCGCAACGCAACGATGATGCACCGGTTGTATAATCTCTGCTAATGTTTTGCGGCCGCGCAACTACAGAGTTACGTTGCACTACTCTACTCACCTACACTGCGCGCGCAAGAATGAGGAAGTATTCACTACATTTCCTTGTTACATTTTAATCGCCCCTCTTTCTTAAATAGGTTTATGATGACATTTATTAAACCTAAGCTACCACATCTGAATATTTTGAAAGAAGCCAGCTGCGTGCAATGTCGTAGTGCGCAGTATCTTCATTACTTCCTGAATTATGACATGTTTGTTTTTCTTATAATTAATGCAATAGAAAATCGTCAGCTAGTGGATAAAGATGTATTTATACGATGCCCTCCTTTGCTGGCAAAGAACATTATGCTACATCGTTCTGTTTTTTACTCTACCATACATATGCGATGAACTAGCTCATTTTAACTCGAACCAAATACATTTAGATCTGAATTTTGATTTATCTACAAATGCTAGTTTTTATTTACCTATCGATTGTTGTAGGTAAACCGTATTTCCTAAGTTATTTTTTAATCTAATTTTACTCGTAGATTTAAGTAGGTACTTACTTAATTAATTCTGGTCAGATAATAATCTATATAATGAAAATTGTAGGTTGATCAGTAAATACATAATATAAATAACAATACATTTCCATGAAACTATTAAAGATTATGACAAACATCGCGTAGTGAGAGATTGGCAATGGTAATGTTCTGATACGTCCGAATATATGATTATGAAAGTGATCGAATCAGGACACAACGGGAGAGGGGGGGAGATTGAGGCCGTGGGGGCTACAGTGGAATATTGCGCAGCATTTGCTCCTGAAAACGTGTCCGAAGAAAGTTCACGGCCGCACGTTGACGCCACCACCTGCCGCGCCCCGCGCCTCGCTGCTCGCGCGCTTCCTCCTCCCGCCCTCGCTCGCCCACGCGTCTTCGCAACAACTCATCATCTGATTTTTACCTCAACTCACATCACATGTTGATCGTTATCACATCGAATTATGATCATTATTACAAGTGTAAGCAAATGTATAAGTGAACTAATACAAATAACTGATGCATCCATATTCACAGCAACTTGGAATTTTTGACTTGAAATTAAATTTTTATCGTTGTACATTTTTCTCTACTTTGACAACATACTGTGATGCTTAAAAAAAGAGATTTCGTAGAGGGATCACACTTAGCCGAGTTTTTAAAGCCACGTGGTACAATGATAGAAGCGGGCATAGCGAACTTAGGAATACATCTAATACCTACATAATGTGAACTTTCAGTCATTTTGAAGTGTTATTGTGAATTTGTGATGTTGAGGGGTATTAAATCGATGTGTTGCCGAGGTTGGTGGTGAAGACGGTGGGGCGGCAGGCATGGCGGCGGGTACAGGAGCCTCATGGCCTTGAATCGTTCGTTGTCCGCGACTGGCTCGTGTAACGCCGCGCGATTATTTCGGCAGTGCCCGAGTCTACTGACCCCGTCGTTGTTCGCAACTCGAATGATCCCCTTGACTTTATTTAAATCACCCACTCCATCAACCGTCTGTCGGACAAAACGGTTACATATGTAGGTATTTGTGGTTGCAATTTTTTGTCAAATACTTAGAGTGGCAGTCAATGTCCAAGTAATTATAGTTTATTAGATAAATATTGTTTTTTCCGTGCCAATTCGTGTTTGTACTTAATTCATTATCTGAATCTGTTTACTTTAATGTAACTGTAAAATGGAATTTTTTAATTACAAATTACGCACTTCTTATATAACGAATTATTAGGTTTTCCCTTAAAATATTTAAAAAGGCTATTAATTTAATCGTATGACGTTAATATCGAAGAGACACAGATTACAAAGTCAAGTCTAGGTGCTCTAGTTGGTTCGGTTAGTGATCTCCTAGGTAGGCTCAAAATGGATTGGACAGCAGCAGATGATATGTCTTAGGACGGGGAGCGATATGGCTTAGAACCAGTAGCCAGTGGTTGAGGAGAGAAAGTACTCATAACAAATGCATTTTGTAACGAAAAATATAAGTAGGTACGCGACGAATTAAGAACCTCCTCCTTTTTTGAAGTCGGTTAAAACTGGCTAAGTGCGACTCGTGCACGAAGGGTTCGTACAATGCTCTTTTTCTGTTTTTAATATTTATTTGTTGTTATAGCGGCAACAGAAATACATAATCTGTGAAAATGTCATCTGTCTAGCTATCACGGTTCATTAGATACACAGCCTGGTGTGGTGACAGACAGACAGACGGACAGTAAAGTCTTAGAGCCCCATTATTACCATTTGGGTACGGAATCCTAAAAATGATATTCACGAATTTACAAATCTCCACGATTTAGCGATATCCACTATTATTCACATTTCCATACCGTAAATCATTCTCTACGCTTTCCTAGACTCGCATAAAATAAAACAGATGTTAATTTGTATTAAAAAGTAGTTATTATTTATGAACAATATTAGGCTTGTCAGTCTAGGATTAGAGTTTGCTTCGAGTATTTATAGGTATATACAACAGTTCAAAAAACTTATTTATCATCAATAAAAATATTTTACGTAGGAAGCTATCCGTCCATGGCCATTTTCGGAATTGTCGTAATTATATTACAACAGAGAATAATATTATTATGTTACCTGTACCTAAACTTAATTCCTTCTAATTTAGACTTTGATAGCGGGATCTAAGATGGATTATTGCGCACACTGACCTCTTTGTACATAAAAAAAACAATAAAGCAGTCGTTCAACCTGGGATAAGTATTATTAAACGTGGTTACGTGCGCTGCAAATTTTTCTGTATTTATCATAATGAAACATGGTTATTATAAGAGTGAATTTCGATTTTTTGGCAATAAGTAGGCAATTTGTGTCTCGTTCGACATTGTGCGCACATTTCCTCGTCATACAGCTGGCGGAGAAACGCGCCACCACACTGCACCTTGTTATTAATAAAAAGTGGATAGGTAAAAAGATCGTCATTTACATTAAAGCTCTTTGTGTTTTTATGTGCAGATCGCGCATGCCGCACGCACGTATTTCCGAATACAACAATGTGCATCTGTTGTGTGACGTTTCATTTGTGCAATGTGATAATATAATCACCATGAGGAGTGGGTACGGGGGTCAGAAGTTTGCCAGCACCGCGCCGCGCCGGTGTCGGCGACCGCCACTGCGTGCACTCAACTCCGCGAGTGCGTGTAACGGTGCACCACGTTCTTGATACACCACTCCACTATCACACTGATAACTAAAAAATAAACCGTGCCAAACAATTTGGTCAAAAAAGAATCATAGTATTTATTTTCCAGGGTCTTAATCGCGTTTTTTTTTTGTTTTATTTCTTTCGGGAAAATAATTATGTTAGATTAAAAAGTTGAAAAAAGAATCCTTTGAATTATTTACGGCTCTATTAAGAGTTTAGTGAAATATTCTATTTTCGAGTTTAGAGCACATTAACGCTAATGATTAGTTTAAAAATTCTGTAGAAAGGAACAACCTTTTGTATTATATTTCGTACTTGTAATAATAGTCCCAACGAGCTTAAGGAATCTTAACAATGACCATCATAAAACAGTTGGAAACGAATATGTGATGTAGGTTAAGAAATATTCTGTGCGGCATGGTCGTGACCCATATTATCGTGAGATCAAGGAGCAACGAGCGAATTAAAATCCCTTTGCAAAATAACAATACTGATAAAAAAATATTCTAACCCTTAAGATGACGGTTTCCTTTATAAGCAAAGATTTAGGAGTTCACATCTTTTTTTTTAAATACAGGTAAAACGAATATTCTTTGTAAAAAAATTGGTGCGACTCGACCTTCCTACCCTTTCTTTAGATCTCGGATTTCACGAACAGGTAAATGTCCAACTTTTTGCCGAATGTGAATCTTTGTGCAACTTCGCGATATGAAACTCAGCTGTGAACTTTTGAAAAAGTGAAGAAATATTGTTTAATCTAAACTATACTGTCACAAAAAATGGACGGATTGAACTTTTTTATGGATAACTTTTTTAACTTCCTTTTGTTAAAGGAACTCGTAACCGACATTCCCAGATACGCGAAGCATTGTGTCTTCGCTAAATGATATCGATGGAGGGTTGCCTTTTCAAATATGCGACTTAATGATAAAATATCAGCGGGATACCACGCAATATTTTGACAATTTTGTTCTGCAATATCTCTTGATATTCAATCTGATCTTACATTTATATGAAAAACAGCTATCGATAAATCAGAACCATTTAAAAAATTCAAAGTGTAATAAAATAATATTTCTTTAAAGCAAAAAGTTCTGATTTTTAAAAATGAATGTCCTGTATTGAAGTTAATGAGACGGTTCGTTAGCTAACCTTGGTGGTGACGTTTTTGCAGTAACAATTAGACCATTACCTATTATTGTGCGGTATGGGCAACGTAAATAGCCCAGCGGGACGCGCTCGGACATTATTAGTTTCGTTCTACAAAATTAGTGACTCATTTACAGTGTGAAAGTTTCTCGTATTTTATTCATCATTAATTTATTAGGGTCAGGCGTGTTAAACCAAATGAATGTATAGCCTTGGTTGCGATGCATGCAAGTTGCATTAGCGAGTGCGAGCGATGGCGGGCGGGCGGCGGCGGTGCGGGCGCTGCAGGCGGTGATGGACTCCACACCATAGGGCGAGACCCGTTAGGACGAGGTGACTGACTCCACCATTGCAACCTGGTGCATTGTGCTCTAACGAGAACGCACCATTACGTGCAATCGTAAAAACGAACCAACAAATACATTACCGACACTGCCTCTCACTCCACCCTCGTGACGAATACTTCATGGGTAACTTCAATCATTTTGCTTACCTGTAACAAATAAAATAAAACATTAACAAAATGATAATTTTCAAATACAAAGGTTAGTTCAATATCAGAAGAGTATTATTTCTAAATTCAGTGTCGCGCCTTCGAGGCCATGCGCACCCCAAGTACAATCTCTTTATATGCTAAAACCGTATTGTTTTAAAGTCAAAGTCGATAAAATGGTCTGCATAAATTACCTACATAAATAGAAAATGTAATTGAACCAATCTAAGTAGGTAGGGTAAGCAATGGCGTTCACCTCTGAAACTCTGTCCAAATGGAATATAGCACTATGCCACGTGGCGTAAAGCGTGAGCGGGGGGATCCTTTAACCCTACAGCAAGAAACTGAAATTTCTGAACAAGCTGATCTTACGCTAAAACCTGTTTTTTTATGTTTTCCTGCTACTAATAGGTCAAAGATATATACGTTTGGTGTAAATTTGTTGATTACTCGACAGTTAAAGACGAGTTTGTTTGTTTGAACGCGCTAATCTCAGGAAATACTGTTTCGTATTGAAAAAAATATTTTTGTGTTGGCTAGTCCATTTATCGAGGAAGTCTAAAGGCTACTTTTTATTTTGATATTCCCACGGGATCGGGACTTATGCGGGTGAAACCGCGGGGTGCAGCTAGTTGCTTCATAATCAGTAATTTTAAAAAATACAGCGTGTGTTCCTTAACTGATCGCTATTCCCCCTTCCTACCCTATACTGTTTCTTCAGTCGCAGGAAATGAAGGAAGTCAACGGTCGTAATGGTGTCATTCACTGTTGAAGGTGACTATCGAACCAGGCTCGGTCGTCCTTGAAACAGCCACAAAATTCACCAATCACCAACACACACACTTGTTACTTTATCCTGTACTAAAAAAGTAACGACGCACACAAACTCCTTACCATAAAACTAACCCACACCATCGTTTTCGTATTGAAGTAAAGCAGAATAAATACAACACACAGATGAATACAGGTCAATGGACCATTATTAGTGGAAAAATATTGAGAGATTCAAAATTCTATCAAAAGGTAGAACATAACTTTATCTAATATCGAATAATTATGGTCCAATCATATATTATAATAATTGATTCATCCCAATTACCAAATAAATTGAACTATAGACTTAGACGTGTTAGTAAGTAATACTTGGGTAATTAAAAATAAGTAAATAAATTTTGCAGGGCATTGGATACAGTAGTATCATGTAGCCCCAAGCCCAAGCTAATAAACTAGACTTGTGTTATGGTGATCAGACAAAGTTTAAGTTATCTTTTGTAATTACATACAAAAACACCAAGAAACTTCGATTAAATATGCCAAAGAAGCCAAGAAAAAACCAAGAAACAATTACATTTCTAAACACAAATTGTTCTGCGGCGGAAATTGAAGTCTTCAACGATATATTTTTTTACATAATATTTATGTATAAGTAGGACAGCAATTTAAATATTGTGCCTAAGAAATTGTTTGTAAGAACCGTAATTATTCAATGAGAACAGCCATTTCTAGACTTCTTTAAAGTTGACATTTAGCCAAACATTTTGTAGCGTAGAAAAACTTGTTTTTCTAGGTAATTTTTTTCTTATTAAAAATCACGAGGTTATTCTTTTATCAGTCATCACACAATTGACCAAACAAGCCTAAACAGCCCTCCACAATTCAAAGGTTTCCTGAAAGTAATCGCTTTTAGCGATAAAGCCGCATTTTGTGCAACTTTAACTTCCAGCTTTCTATGTTTTTACGTTTTGTATAATATTTTTCTACGTTTTGTAAATCGTTTATGTACTATCCGCCAGAGCTGTGCAGTCCCAATTCATGAACACTTTCCTTCGGGAGTAGTGCAACCTACGAAATCCCGCCCTTTTTTTTGTATGCCAATTAGGGTCCAGTACCCTTTTTTATTGTCAAATTCTATTGTTTTGAAACATTTCGTTTCAACAACAAACAACACATTTGGCATAAAAAGCATACAAAAAACGCTTTAAGGAACGTAGACGTTTGAAAAAAAAAACAATGCGCCTTTCCCATATTGGTCAACAAAAATTAAGAGGCTGGAGAAACAATAGGGCCCTACACAGGATAATCAACCTTAAGGTGGGACCGCGCAGCTCTGGCTGATGGTACTAATCGTTTTTTTTTCTTACTATTGACGTATGTTGTTTTAAAAAAATATAAAGCAGTGACAAAGAGAAGAAATAAGTCGTTTTAAATCTTAAATTTTATTCTGTCGTATATCAAATTAAGTAAGACTACCTCAATTGTTAATTTGTGAATGATTTACATACATAACTACCTACTTTTTAAAGTAGTTTTTTTACATGATAGGTCAGCATTTGATCACTATCACACTTAATGGCAGGTGACGATGCGGCCTAAGATGTAGCGCGTATATATCACCTAAAAACTCATAATAAATTTGTTATTCATCATGTGATCATCAATAAATGTTGGATGCCTAATGAAATATTGGCAATGAGACGGAGAGGTGAGTAATTTCCGCACAAAATTCGGTTCGCAAACATCGCAATAGATCGCGAAGGCTGCGGTAATAATACCGTGGTATCGGGGGCCGCTGACCGCTGCCGAATCTCAAGGTCTCGTTCGCGGTAAACAAGTGTCGACGTACACACCGACAATGATCTTAACGAACGGCACAGAAGGCGCTAGTGTCTTCACTAATCCAACCTTCCAACATGATCACTTTACTTCGTTTTTAGTCACTTTCATAAACATCCTTGTCACGCGTCAGCTCGCTCGCTGACTATATCTATTTACACACGTACGCCACTTATATAACTAACATCACCTATATATACTAACTAATGTAACTTAACCATCATTTTATACAACGCACTTAACATAGTTTTCGTCACGTTTTCAATAAAAAATTAGTATCAAACTTGACATTGGTTTGGTAGATATTATGTTCTTTTGTAATTTATTAGTACCTAAGTACGAGTATAAGTATATTATAACTCTATGTTTATTTTTTTCTAATTGTATCGTTGATTATAACTCTGTATATAGTTAATGCTAAAACTTAGCTATGACGACGCAAAAAATGGTAATCGATGAATATCCTTGAATTTAAAATTAGTCATGGTCCACCAAAAGTTCGATATCACATGTAAATTTGCCACCATTTTTTGCTTTTAGGTTTTAATAAGATGTTATTGTTCAAAGTTGAAAAAATGTTTTGAATAAGTGTCAAAAAATGTTCGTGAAAATATATTTAGAAATACGTTCTGAAAAATGGAGAAACGTTCAGTGTCGTTCCGCATGATTACGAGCGGCTGAAGCGAGCGGAAGTTTTTAATACTAATAAAGAACGATAAAATAAACTTTTAAAATATTTCGTGCTGGTAACAAAATTGCATTGTGCATTGTCCACTTGCTACGAACCAGCTACGAAGTACTACGGCGGTTGTATGAAACTCTACGGAGAGGGCGCGAAGTAAAGCAAGTTCGCGTCTAAGTAGCGGTCAGTCAGCCAGTGAACCGAGGTCTGTGGGAAAGGGGAGCGCGCGATTCAACCACACCATTATCTGATCGCACCGCCAACGCACTTTCCGACGATGACCGACTGTTTATTCTATTACCGAATTGAGAAAACAAGTTTATAGCTATGTTTTTGAACACCACTTTATACTAATCGTCAAAAACATTAGAACATTTTCTAGTTTGAACAGGTATTTAGTTATCATCAAAACTAAATCTAACATAAATTTCACAAAAAATTTAATCATTACATTTCTTTTTATCAAGTTCATTGACACTTTATCTATTGCCTTGAAATTGTCGCTGTCGTCTGCCGAATAATGTGACACAAAGAAAAAGTGTGATTCTGATAAAAACGTTCATAGCGACTAATTTAATAAAATTATATTTTGTTTTTTAATGTTTTTTTTTCATAATAGATTTATTAAAAATATACCTAAATACTACATTGAAACTTTGTATCATTTAGTCAAGCACATAATTGTGAAATGAGCACCACATATGCTATGCTTAGATTTTCTTGAAACTAAATATGGGTGTCATATCTTCCTGGTTGAAGCCTAGGGCATCTCCTGCGACAATACTATCAGATGTCCTGTAATATAGCGCGATTTTCCGCCAAATGCACTCGGCAAACCGCCGACATGCCATCTCGCTACATCACACGTTGTTGGATGCGAATGCATTTGCCCCTTTTGAACTTTCCACTTGTTAAACTTGATTATCGGTTGGTATTTATGTTACAAACATTATGTAACAGAAGATACTAGTCTAGTTATAGTTACTATGCCAATCATTATTTAAACTATGTATTGATTGACAGGTTTATTACTGTTTTATTACACAAGTCTATTTATATTTTCTACTAGCTGCACCCCGCGGTTTCACCCGCGTAAGTCCGATCTTTAAATTCTCACCGTTTAAACCTTCCCTGGACTACAACAAACACAACAAAAAAAGAATTGGCCAAATCGGTCCAGCCGTTCTCGAGTTTTAGCGAGACTAACGAACAGCAATTGATTTTTATTATTTTCTATAGTCGTATGACACGTAAGACAAAAATGTATAACTGAGCGGATTCACCAGTTCAATAGTATATGTATTGAATCAATGACCTGCAGTAACCTAACCTCTCCTATGTGCAACTGCATTGCCTGTTTTCCTGCTCATTACGATTCCTAGAGAGCGCTCATAGGTCTTTATAACGTACTTATACCGGTTTACGTGTTCAATAGTTAGTTGCTCGTAGATAATGTCATACGCATGCGTAGCGCGTAATCAGACAGGCAGGATTCGCACGGTGAGGAGTGCACTGCATGCAGGACCGGGTGCAGCGGTGCGAGCAGGACGGATAACACTTCACTGGTATTTGATATAGTGCACCGGAGTTCTTTAACCCCTTAGCCTACCTGCGATTCTTGCGAATGAGGCAGCTCGGCCGTTGTCCCTGACTGCACTATTCTATTATCAACCACGTTTCTTTATAGGTCGCTGCCAGGCAAAGTAGCGATAGCATATTATTTCGTTACGAATATTATTTTTTAATAATGACGTGGTGTTATAAGTTTGACGTGTTTGTGTATGTATCTGTGGCATCGTAAATCGTAGCTCCCGAAAGGCTGAACCGATTTTGATTTTATTTCTTTTGTTTGAATGGTGAATCAGTCGGAAGTGTTCTTAGCTATGTTTGATCGAAATCAGCAGTCTGAAAGTTATAGGGGATAAAAGTAGTTTTTTTTTTAATTCTAATTTTAAGTTTTTTGTATGAGTTAATGATTGCGGCGCGTAACTCAATTTATAAGATAGCTATAGTTTGTTAGAGCTTTTGATGAATTCGAGCAGTCAATATAAGTTAACGATGAGATACGATTGTTGATAGTAAACGAATTTGCTATATATGAATAATGAACTATTTGCAGAACCTAATAAAGCAACATAATTGTAGTCGCGTAGATGCTATAAAAAATAACTTGAAATGACTTTGTTGCAAATTGCAGCGATCGTGATGTAACCAGATAGTATAATGCCAATCACGTTTCGCAGTAGCTGGCCGCATATCAACTATAATCTAGGATTTTAAAAATTCGCAGCAGGTGTAGAGGCGGGCGCGGGGCGACGCTGGACTGGTTTCCGTTGTTTCGCAATAACCAAGGTTCAATGACGCCTGCGCATAATTACTGCCGTGTCATGATCTTAATACACACCCCTTTACATTATGCACAACTATTTTTATTTTAATATGTTTGTTGATTCCGTATTATATGTCCAAACGCGTCGACATTGAATGCGATAAATTAGCAGACTTTCTAAAAAAACAAGGTTTTAATTTCGAATGTTATTTTATTAGGTTGGCACTCTAGGATCTCTACCTATATTTAAGTTTTATTTCTACATGTATATTTTTTTTGGTGCTTAAAGTACTATTTATTTATCTATCTATCTACTTACTTCAAAATGTTGTAAGCCAAATTCGTGGTATTTTTTATTATATGTATTTGAATAGATACCCCAAATATAAATTAATGTTTTAAACATCTACATATAAAGTCGTTGGTGACTTTAAATGTGTTTACTCAAAGAAGGAAAGTTTGTCTCGAAATTCCAATAAGATAAATAATAAAACTTCTTAGAATTTGTGTGATCCAAACAATTTTTTTTTCTGATAATGGTCAGTGTTGTTGTTGTCGGTGATTTAAAAAACATCAGAAAATTATACCTTATTTTAATTGGAATATACAATTATCAGTAGGTACAAGCTTTATTAATGTGATGGACACGCCCTCGCTGTTTTCCATATTTTATTTACTTCAAAGTTATAAAGTTCATTTTCCAGTAACCACAATTTGAAATTTTAGTAGTTCGAATTCCCTAGAACGAAAGTTATTTGCCCAGATAGACGCCCAGAACAACCCCCTTTCGTATTACTTTACCCTCATTTAAACACATTGTCTAGAATTAATATTGTTGCATTGTATGTAAAGTATAAAATAAACTTTTAGTTGTACAGCTCGCATTATCTATTATTGTTATGTATTCATTACGTGGAACCATCACAAAAATAGTGATTGTGTGTGCTCATTAAGGATAATACGCGGTGATAGTTTCCAAAGGGCAAACAGTCCAATATTTACGGTCTACTAACCCACAAAACAGATAACAAAGAAAGTAAACATAAACGGACAATAAATTATTCATGTACCAAATTAATATTAATATTTACTATACTAATATAGACCTATTTCATTTTAAACTTTCCATATCCTCATTTTTAATGTAGATTATTTTGTATTTACAAAGATTGCAGGGTTAACAGGTGTAAATCCTGATCATCTGGTAATTTCCAAAAATCGCAACGAAACCACATCAGAGACAAGAAAAAGAGGTGTGTATTGAACAAGTATGTAAGTAGAGTAAGACATAAAAGTAATCCAAGAAAGTGCTCGGTGACATGCTAGCTTCGGTACAGCATGCTCGACGCGGCGCGGCAGCCACGGGCGGCGATGACCTTCCACCGCGAACATCGACCTAGCTAGCTCCATGCCAACCGCCACTCACCACCATAGGTACTCATTGCCATGGGTACCATAGCCTGTCAATTATTTACTGCTCTACCTCACTTATGTAGTTTTATTGGAAACCTGTTGCAGAACGTATTTTTATCTCATACTAGTATTTAATCCACCTCTACGATTGTGGGATCGCAATCATATGTCTTGTACTATTAATTGACAGTAATAATAGCTAAATGCTCTTTTTTATACTCATCGACATTCTTACGTAGCCTTGTCATAATAAGTAAGGGCATTGCTCGGTTGTAACGACGTTTTAGTCAATTTAATGAAGCTAACGTGTGAATAAATAAATGTTTATGAAAATTTGATGGCGATTGTCGGGGCCGGGTGTTTCGTAAGCGCTTGTGGTCGATGACTCGAAGCGCAAACGAACGTTCTAGTACCCACATGGTTACGTAACTGCGAGAAAGTTGACATCCGGCGGGTATGCAGCCGGCAAGCGAGCGACGACGACAACGACGGACGGGCGGAGGCGGTCGATCCGGCGGCGGATCAACACGGTGTCAATGTACCGAGATGCAACCCAATTAGCGTCGAATACCGATGCAAGCTCGATGCAGCCCGCAGCATGCATCACGTGCTTCAGTGTAAACATTTCGTAACAGCTTGTTGCCCGCCGGCCTCACCGACCGGCCATGTGAGTTCAACGTAAACTTCAAGCAACAACGATTTGAACTTGAGTGAATGACCGAATATTTAAATACAATTTCTAAATTTATTTAAAAATTTCGCAAGCGAAGCGAATATTCAACAACAAACTTATTTAAGTTCTACGGCTACGAGCTACGGCCGTAGCACCTGCGAGCGTTCTACAAAAAGACCAAAGATGTAATAAAAATCAAATATTTTTCCTGTTACAAGAAATGTAATAATAACAATAAAATGCCCTGCAATAAATATCACGAGGCCGTCATGAAATGTCATTGTCACACGTTATCATAATCGAGGACATTTTTATATAATTCTGGGTCAATGTACCGAGGCGATGTTTTGTTCAGCTTATCTCTGGCGCGCTATCGAGCGGGCTATGTATGTCACTGATAGTACCATGAAGATTATTTCTTTGTTTGTTCATATAACATCATGTAACGTAACCACTTCTATGAACTCTATAATAATAATCCATGGGACTCTACCTACTTTAAGCTTATCCATACAATATATCTTAGATTTTTTTTTAGTAAAATACAGACGGATAAATACTAAATTATTATATATCTTGTGATACTCTTGTTCTAATTCTTAAAGATTACTTAAAATATCTAAATGTAATAATAAATTTAATGTAGGATATTGTCAGCGCACTCTGACGTGTTACAAATGTTACTTAAGATACGTCGTCGTTAATTTAGCGTTCTGTCGAGTGTCAATGCACTTGTTTAGTGAACTGCCGCGACTAAGAATCTTCTATCTAGGTACCTAACTTCTTTTTTCACTGGTCTGCAACCGAAAGCTACCGCGACTCTATTGCATGGTGAGTGTCAAACGTGACTGCCACAATAACGGCTCTTAATGTCTTAACTGTCATACTCTTGTCAAAAAAAAGTGATAATTTGTAAAACTGGGCCCCGCAATGAGATTCTAGGGGTCAAATAAAAAAAAATGTAAACTGGCGGAGAAGATATATCATAACATAATCATACATAAATATTTTTATATCTTTTTAATATGCTTATAGAAATAGCCGTTTGTAGCAAATGTCACAGCTTTTTTTTATAATAAATGACCCAAGATTAAAAATTATTTAGGTACAAACTTACTTGTTTGTTCAAAATTATAATCTTATCTGGAAAGGTGAACTACCTCTTCACGTTTTCGGCCTTGATTCAATCTACCTATTTCTAAATTGGAAACCTGTTTGGCGAGCTAAATTAAACAACATTTGGAATACTTAGGTACTTACTAGATAGGTACATACTGGATTTGATTCTAAAATTCTAATTTATTTTGAAATGTTTAAAAAGTATTTTAAATTAAACCTAATGAAACTTTTACACGCGTAGAAGTAAATAGGAAATTTGTTCAAAATTCATGTAAGTAAAGAATATCTCGTAAATACTTGTATACATTACCTACACAATTAAGTTTGTAGATATTATGTTAAATTACGCATCAATTTTCCATCAGTTACGTCATAATAAATAATGATCGTAATATAGCTTTGGCTTTTTTTATAAACGAGTCACCTACGTGTGGCTCGGTCGTGGTGGCATGCTAAGCTCACCGGTTAGAGTCAATGTAACTTAACAATGTTCACTATTATTATTTGATCAAACCTATCTACATAATAGCTAGCTGAAGCGCTGTGTTGGAGGGTGATTGACCCACTCGCAGATATTTGTACAATTGTGTTTATAGATTCGCTTCAAGGACGCTGTTTACGTCACTCCCCGGTTCGTTCTACCGGCGCGGTATGATAGTCCGCGTATCAAACGATATTAATCTCTATTTTTATAACAATAAAGTTGGTGTACCAGAAACCGTGAAATGGAATTTAGAATGCGCGTTTCAGTAGATTGGGTAAATTTAAATTATATTGAAGGTATTGGAGGTCAGTCATACCGGATGTTTTTTCTTTATAAATTGTAAAGTTTACTCTATTTTATAATGAGAAAACTTATTTGTAACATTATTGTTTCATTTTTACAAAATGTGTTGACTGTAGTTTTATAATATTTAAAATATTTCACTCGGCTAAATAATTATGTACACTTACTATACTTACTTACGTATATTAAAACACTTAGGTTTACTTACACAACAAAATATAAATGCGTTTAAGACCTTAAATATGATTAACCAACTGTCAAACTGATTAAATTATTATTCTTGTAGTAATTGAAATATAATTTAATTTTAGATTAACGCCATTTAGCCTAAATTGTTTAAGCTAAATGTAATGCAAGTCACCCTTCTACTTATGTATTTACCAACCCTTATAACTTTTTAAAAGTTCTAGAAGACGCCCCGCTCGCGCCCGGCGCGTAGCTTATACCTACAACAAACTGTACCACCACGAGGTCGTTCACCTCATTCCACCCTCGCACACTCACCCCAACCGAGACCCTATTCATAACATTTTCAAAAATTTCGATAGCTTCTATCTGTTCCGATCGTTTTGTTTAAGAAACTTCGATATTTACCCAACAAATAGGCAATACAAGCTAAAATGGATAGTATTTTTTGAAACTCTTACCTTAATAGGAACATTATCTAGTAACTGAGATCCAAACATTTGAATGTGTTGTTCACGTACTGAGTGTATTTTATGTTCACTATAAGTTCGTAGTTCCAGTCAAGAGACAGAAATGGGGACAGATCTACAGTTAACAGGTGTAACTTGCCAAGCATATTTATGGGGCCATGTCGAAAAACGCTTCCACCACCATAACGTACTGAGAAAAGAGAATGCCACGTACTTACATAAATATTATTTTATCTTTATTTCGGTAACAATCATCTCTACTTTTCAAAACTAAACTCAGTAATCTCATGTTTTTTTCCTAATAATTTGTTTCCCGAATCCAACTTTTCGAGGGAAAGGTTATCGATTGAATTTGTACAAGCTGTATGGTCGATTGAACCCTGAGTTAAGCTCATCAATTCAGGACATGTCGCATGATCCTATCGCGTTTGGTGGCAGGATTGTTCTAGACTATACCCGTACAGTTAACAACTAACGGCACCCGCACCCGTTTCCGCGTTCATACGCATTTCTATTGCATTGTGCATTATAATCCTCACGTCTTATTTATAAACTAACAAACATATAGATACAAGTAATTATAAATGATCTGTGTCGTCCACCTTAGGCTTTGCTATACAATGTGAACGGTAGCCGACTCGAGCAGATCATTGACTCTATTCTTGTCGTAACTAACAAGTATAACTACTTTGGCCAGTTCAAATGGCGAAAGGATGGACGATGAGGTCTTCTCATGATTATCGTCGAACGACTTAATAAATGCTGTATAAGAATACAATATAGGTAGTTTATGAATGCGATTATCGGTGTAGGCTTTCAGTTTTCGCGCCACAGTTAACCGATATAACCGTCGCGCACGCATCGGGCGGGCAACGACCGCGGGAACTTGTAACTACATCCGCGAGCTTACGTCTGAAACGACGTAACTGAAGCTATCGAGCGTGCACTTACTACGTTGCTAGCCGCGCCAACTATTACCGAGCGCTTTGAACCCGCACTCGACAGGGCATACGCGTTCTTCGCAATACTGATATATCTGGGCTTCCGCGTTAAGCCACGTCATACAATCGTTAATCGGATTATTATTTTTCAGCTGAACAAATAACTATAGTAGAGCTAACGATTACCGACTGCTGCTATGACCTACTTTAACTCGTAACAGTTTTTTATCCAAATCAAAAAGAACAATCATAATCATTTTTATCGTCAATCAGATCAGGCTGATACAATTAAAAGTATCCTACTTAAAAAAACAAAGTTCTAGATTGTAAACATTCGAGTTCACAGCAGTGTAAGTAATGTGAATGGACTGTGAATGCCCTTTGCCGGAAGACGTCATCGGAGAGAAAGGACTGAGAAATTTCACCGCGGTTACGAAATCGAAGCGTACTGACCGACGACCAACCGACCGGCTAAGACCGGGCCACCGAGCGACCGCTGGATTTAGCGAGCGGCTACGATGGAAATGGAAAATCGCGAAGTGCATCAGGGGAAGCGAGGAGCGCGCGGGCGGGGGTCCGGGCATTCGCGTGCACTGGCCTATATGCGGTGCGACGACTTCGCGCCCGGGAGCGATGCACTCTAACTACATACTCGTTGTGTACTTGTTCTATGCACACTCACAAACACCACCTATTTTTTCCTATGTGCAGTTGTTAGTTAGGACGCCTGGGACTCTTTACAAAAAAGTTTACTTGAAAAGAATACTTTCAGCTTTGAAGAAGATTGAAACGGAACGGGGCGCGCGGGTGACGGTGGCGAGATGTATTATTTATGGTGCATGTCCTAGTTTTAGTTTCGGCGTGGTAGTTATAAACATGGAGTTGTTTGTATGTAATGCGTTTTAAGATTTATTTGAGACGTAATATAATAATGCATTTTCGTCTGACGTGGAGACGTGTTGCGTAACGTAGTTACGTCACATGTAAATAAGACGAGTCGCGATGTCAAAGCGTGGTCAAAACTATTGTGAATTAGTTTTGGGGTTCATGATTACAGTCAAAATATGGACTGATCTGGCAAAAGTTTATATTGTCTTTTCTTAGAACTTAAATAAAGAAAAAGTTAGACAAATTGTAAAGCACGAAAAGCCGTTTAAAGCTCTACTAGTTAATAGTCCCGCTAAAGCTGTCGATCGGAAATGCAAAACTTTAATGGGAACGATGAAAGGTCGTAAAAGTGGAACGGATATTGGTTGCATATGCATGCGTGCAACGGAGCAGGGTGACCGCGCAGGGTGCGCAGGCGCAGCCCGGCAACAGCCGCGGTTCCGGTCTGAATGTGGTCTTGCACAATACGTGCTATTTATTTGCTACTTGTTATTTTTGTATCAGACTTTAAAAAAGGACCTTTTCTTATTTAAATTTTCAGGGCTTTTAAAAAAGGGCTTTCAATTGATCGTAAAGATTGGTTTTTTTACTAGGAATGACGTTTTCTATTAAGGTCAGACATGGTCAGACAAACATAATTGTATCAATTTGTTGACATCATTTCTAACTCTTATCAAATCATCACTAACTAACAAACATCATTTGAAATATTAAACAAATATTAAATCTGGGTAGAAATAACAAATAAATTAACAATATTATCTTCAATATCCTCAATAAATTTATTAGTTAAAGGTCTTTAAACTTAAACTCATGCAGGACCTTATTATTCTGTATAAAGTCAAGTCGATTCAATAAATTATATAACCATTGAAAATTCCACAACTCATCTTTTGTGATAATATAATGTAAATCATAATAGAATGCAATAGAAATTAAATAAAAGAACAATGTAATAAAAATAAATCATTATAAGAAAACTATACATACTCCGTTCCGATTCTTTTTTAAATAAAAGGGCAAAGTTCAATGACCTCCGACTACATTTTCAAGTTCATGTTGTTCTAAATTCGGTTTAAAATGGCGTTTTATCTTTGCACGCTCACCTGCCAGTTCTGATGGAGACGAGTCAGAAGTTAACTCCATCCTCGCAGCCCAGACGATTTCCACCTCAAGTTAGGTTGGTACTTAGCTTGGTGTTAGGTTATGTCCGCGGCGCGACCAACTCGGCTTTGGCGCGAAACCGGCACGCGACGTGGAGCGAGCGCGTGGGTCGACCCGACCGCGCATGCGCCCCCGTGACGTCAATGGACTACCCCTACTCGACACCCACACACTTTAAATTAACTAGGGTAGGTGGTACCTTCTTGAGAGAATAACCTTTGACTTTTGCAAGAGTCTTTTGATTATCATAATTACACGCATTTGTTCTCTTTTCTTTAGATTAAATTACAACGATTACAGATAAGTACCTATACATAACTAGCCTGTCGGTTTTTTTGTATACATTGGGCCATTTAAAACTTGTGAGCTTTTCGCCAGCTTTTCACTTAATTTAATAGATTTAGCTTACAAAATCATTTGAATATTACATTAGAATGTCTATCTATCTATTTAAGTAACATTCAAATGGCAGTTATTCCGGGTGCGAGCGTCAGAGGGCGCCAACGGGGTCGCGAGAGTTCACGGCCGCACATCACCCTACCACCCTCTGTCCGTTGTTGCCCGTTCGCCTCCCGACTACCACAGCTCGAATCTATTTTTATATTATATAAATCACTTCTCTATATTCTTATTTGATTATGTACCTAGATAGAAGAAAATGTACTTAGGTTTATTGAAATCGCTAGATAACAATTTTTTATTTATTTATTTTGTCGTACGTCCTATAAAATAATTTTTTTATCTAATAGAACTAAATAAGTAATATAGAGGGAAGCGACCTTAATTTATTGAGATAAGTAAGTTTACCTACTTAGGTTTTTAAGAATTATTAACCTGATAAAATAATTAACTTATACTTTTTCTTTGAAAAATACTAACACAATTGTATAGAAAAGCAAGAAAAACGTACGACTAATATGATTTTCTCTGATATATACTATGTATATATTATCTAATCTAAATTACATAAAGTCTACTCAAAATCTACCATAATTCTATACCATAACAATATCCTAAAAGAGCTAACTAAACGTCGGCGTCGGGAGAGGAAGCTAGCGACCTCTGTCGGAGTTCACGTGTTCATCTACTCGACGCTAGATGGCGCTTATAACAAGTTACATTTTTAATAACTATTTTTTAGATTTGTTTCAGTTTAATTAAATAAAGATTATTTGAGTGTCATTAAATTAATTTTGTCGATAGAAAAATTCTAACTTTAAAACATTTGATTGAAATAATTCGTGAAAACCTATCATGATAACCTAGCCTAGAGGACGAAAAATTTTTTTTTGGCTTTTGGAAGAAATTTATCAAAAAATAAAACATAATTTATAAGAAAAATATATTTTTAGGTAAAATATTTTCCAAATTCTTTAATTTACTAAAGACGTGAGCAAAGAAATCATCCCTTATAAAAATTTTGGAATTCCTCAGAAAAATAAAGAATCATATATTTTTTTAAACAAACGTTTGATTAATATGTTAACCTTATTCCGTATTCTCAACAGTGTCGTTACGTAGATACGTAGGCACATACCTACCGAATGTTTCAGAAACCGGATGACCCGAAAAGTTGAGCGAGGGTAGGTTTCAGAGTTCGGGCTGAGGTCGTCGACCCCGCTCCCTAACCCAGAACGAGTATTTAGGCCGCCACAGCCTGCCACAATCTAGGTCACCAACTCACTACTGACTCATGATTTGACCCACAAGCTTAATCATCAACGATTTACTGTAGCCATGTAGCTAACTAAACTGCTGATTACCTACACTTTGTACATGTTGTAAAAATCACGTCCTATTTCCGCGAGGTCGAGGTGATATAATAACACAGATTTAACATTTAGTTTCAAATATACCTATAACCTTCGATTCAATAATGTTTAAAAATAATTTATGATATGAATACAAACTTAATATAATTTATGTCAGAACGCTTATTTCATTAAATAACTATTTACATAATATTTTTTTACTAATACAAATTCGACTTGAAAACTAATGTTTTTGTTTCGATTGTCTTTGTTTGATCGCGAGTGATTTCTTTTTTATGGCCTTTACCTAGGGGTCGTGGTCCAACATTTTTTTCAGTTGAACCACGGCCCGTGGTCCAACTATTTGGACAGTGTTCAACCACCACCCTGCATTCAAATATTCTGATCTACCACAGCCCTGGGATTCTCGGAATATGATGTATAATAATCTATACTTATATCTATTAATAGATATTATAAAGCTGAAGAATTTGTTTGTTTGTTGTTCGTATTGTTGTTTGGTCTATCAAACAATAATCTAAAAGTATACAAGATACACTTGCGGTGCGGTAGAAAGCAGAAGCTACTCTTAGTTTCCACTACCCAACCACGAGCAATCTATAGGCCTGATGATTTATACAGCGCCAGCGACTTAAATCCATGTTATTGAGGGCGCTGTAGTGCCTGGGACATATTTTAGATGGAGTAAGCTTGCCCAGCACCAAAACCACCCTCTCTTATTCGATCGTATACAGGGGAAAGAACTTGTCAATACATCTAGAGCCAACTAAGCCGCGGGTTTCATCACGATGTTTGCCTTCACCGTAAAAGCTATGACAATTAGCGCATAATTTTAACACACTTTTATTAGGTCAACCTGTATGTAACTATGTAATTTTAAGATAATTAAAATTTTATCTTGATTTCCGAAAAATCACTCAAAAACATTAGATACCTACTTGCCAGGTCGTATCTAGCACTAACCGTGCTAAACCATTTTTTTAACACGCTTTTATAGTTTTTTTTTTTTAAGAAAATCCATTGGTGCACGGTCAGCCGAGCAATCTAAATAGGTGAAAACTAGACACCTAGTTTGAATCGTCTTCACTTACGCAACAACGATCAAACAATTGACGTATAGTTGGTACCTACTATTGTGTTATGTATTACTTGCACGTACTATTTTACGTAATTGTTACGTTTCTAATGTAAAAAGCTGCTAGATTGTTACTTTGCAATTAATATTAGTTATGTACATTTTCAATGCATTTAATTAATAATAAGTAGAGTAGAGGCAAGTTATCATGTTTTAAGCCATTTTTTTACTACGGATTAAATAATGAAGTATCGCAGATCTGAGTCCTTTTGCTGTAAACTTTTATAGCCCAAAGCATCCTTTTTTTTTATATGCAATATTGGGACTTAAAACTTAAAGTAAAGTTTTATAAAGCAAAACATATTAATCAATTACCATTTATGCATGTACATTATACTCCTATTGCCTGTCTATGAAATAACACGGTTAATTTCATATCTAAATCAAATACACCCGTTTTCTACTTAAACGACCTACAAACGAACAAAGGCGAAATGGAACCTATGGACAGTATTTGCTTTGAGATCTCTTATAAAAAATGAGGTAACGAACACAATGGTCGAACTCGCAAGCAACTGAGGTTAGCAGGTTACTGGAGAAATATCACGCGAATCTAAACCACAGAGTAGTCTAAACTATGATGCTCGTTTGCATCACCGTAACGCTTTTGACATACAGGGCGATTCAAGGTACTCTGACAAATTGACGGCTCTCATAGTGACACAGTTGACCGGTCAAGGCGAATCGAATGTATCAGCCTACTTCTAATTTTTGTAAATTATTTTACTCTTGTTTCTAAATTGAGGAAAATTTAAAGTTTCATTATAGATACGTTTCTGCAATGTCGTCATATTTACTCATATGTGTACGTAGGTATGCGAATAGTTGAGTAATTAGTTAAAAACCAATCAAAAGTTTATTGATAAAGATAAACCGAATAAATGTGGATCGTATAAGATTTTTATAAAAATTTGCATAAAAAGCGATGCATGTATGGGTATTTATGCCATGTGCTTAAATGGTTATGTGGTAATGAAGTACCAACGAATATGATATTGGGTATTTTCCGTTGAGTGTGCCTGGACGCGCGAGGTCTGCGCGATATGACGCGAGCGCACAGATTGGGGTCAGGGCGGCGCGGACGTCGACCTGTCAGCCTCTCTACCTGCCCCCGCGGACCTCCTCTGCCCCCCTATGCCTATCCTTACCCCCAATACTAGCTACCCCAGTTAATTGAGGACACCCTGTTTATTCACACGTTTCAAAAGGCCACTTTACTCGGTGGTGTTTTTGTGGTTCTGTTTCCATGTGAAATATTATTGCTTATTTTTATTTTTAGAATTAATATCTATATATTTGTGATTTTATATTTAGATTTTATACTGTTTAAAACGGCTTCATCTGACTCAATTAAAAATATTTTCTCGCAATTAATTCAAATCCTTTGTTTCAAGTAAAGTGGTTCGTTTTTTGTTTACCAGTTTAACTAACTTCAAAGAAAGTCTTAATATTATCGGGACCTGTTTTTTTTTCTATTTTTTACCTAATCTTTGGGACAAAGTTTTGTTTCAGAAAAATGTAAAGTAGATAAACCTAATAACAAATCGTTTTCCAAAATAATATAATTAAGGTTAGGTACCTAACCTTAATATAATTAAGGTTAGGTACCTAACCTAAATACCTAGTGTGACGTTACGGGGACGGATTTAGTGTGATTTAAACAGTTATTTGTGTGTGGGGTGTGCGGAGCGGGCGCGCGGGCGCCGAGCGTGACCCAATTGCGGCGGGTGAACGAACTCGAGGCCTTGATCGCAATACTCGGGCCGAGCGCCCCTCGCCCCCCGCGCCCCGCGCTCACCACCGCACGCCCCCGCTCTCTGCTCCGCTCTCCTACGTCACTTCACATTATTGTCTCAATATTGTTTTTATTACAATTAGGTAGGTACAACTACATAGTGATGTGTTTGTAAGAAAATTTGTTTTTGTTCTAAGTCTTTGTTTTAAGTTTTTATTCATTTTTAACTTTAATTATGAATAATTTATTGATCTAAATAAAACAAATGTAATCAGATTTTCCATATTTTTGCAGTTCAACTATCTTTTTTGTCAAAATCAATAGATAACAATCAATTTAATGATCTGCAATTATTCAAATATGTAAAACAAAGTTAAATATTAACTAATAGATTAACTATTATAAACTATTTTATAAACTCAACTGAACAGAATATCATCTAGTTAACTCGCTCAACAATAGAGACTTCCAGTCAAGATAAAAAGAGACAGCAGCTATCTAAGTCTAGAGAGCTGCTGCCTATACAGAATGTGGTTGCGAAACAAGTGTTGTCGCTTTAGGTTAGTACAAAGTGTCACGAGTGAGAGTGGGACGGCAAGGCTTCGCGCGGATTATTATTGGAGTATCGGCGCTAGGTTATTCTAAGTTGACCTAGATAACGCTCGGGGCCGTTGACCGCGGGCCCTCCGACTGCGCGCGCGGCCTCCAAAATAAAATGGCATTCAACGATGGGCTCCACTTGCGAAACACAACTCGACCATGATGTCGAGCGCAGAGGCTCACTCTTCTCGCGATTGCGAATAATGCAATCGCTATATCGATATCGTAATACATATATTGGTACTGTTTGGTACCTTCTTACTATACAAGTAGGTTTGGATAAATTCGGCGCTTACATTATCTATATGTATATATGCTTGCAAAATCCTTATAGGATGCAGTGTCTGTATTGATTAGACTTTGCAGTTATGGATCAAAATAATGATAAATTCAAAATATGCATAATAAAGGGGAAAAAAGAAATATAGATGTGGTCCTAGTAGTGCACTGACTTGTTTCATTTTGTCTGGTGTGTCAATAATTTTGTGATTTGAAGAGAATTGGCAAAATAATGAAGAGACTTATTTGAGTACGGCCCTGTATGGGCGCAAGCGGGGTAGGCGGCGGGCAGCGGGCGGCGCGGCGGTGGCGGTGATTAGCGACGTCGAATATAGTCGGGAAGGCCGAGGGCAACGAACTCCGCTTGACCTAGATCTGAGTACGCTCCGCTCGCCCCCCCCCCTCTACCTCCTCACCCCGCTACCTACCCGCAATCACTAACTCGTAGAAAAATTAAAAGAATATTTTTCAACAACCCCATCACTATTATTGAATCGTAATATCATTCAATGATAGTATTATGTCACAACATAACGTAGGTATCTAGTTTACACAATGTAACCTATCGGCAGACATCATCAGCACGTGCGTCAAAAGTTGCACGATATCAATATCAATAGGTGCATCGGTAAAATAATTAATTGCACTGTGACAAAACGAACGTTAGGAAGTTCAAATAAGGTTAGTGAACTGAATGTTCTCGCGGTAAACAATGGGCATTATCACGTTTGTGAACAATGACAGGTGTCACGATCAGCTGATGCCGTCGGAGATGCTTACCTGCTAGGACCCGGCCGAGCAGCAGTTCGGAGTCTGTAGGGGCGGGCTGGTGCGAGTGGTCCGCATCAGCGACGTCCGGGTGGTGGGTGCACTCAGTCACAGTCATTGCGGAGTACGGCGGAAGACGCATTAGCCGGCACGGAAGGAACGCGTGCGGCCGGCGGCGGCGTCAGCGCGAATGCCGCGCGCCCGCTAGCTACGAGCCGCCCGCCGAGCGAGATACTCGCCCTAACATCCTATAACCGCCCGCCCCTAACAACCTTCCTGACGTTTTACTTACCATTACATACACCCTTCCAATACATAACGTATGTTTTAAACAATTTAACTGGATCATCAATTACCTAACTTAGTTAAGTCGAAAGCCCAAGTAGATATAAAGCACATAAAATATAGGTTCATATTTAATTTTAAAATTATATACCTATGTAAATAATTCATCTAAGTAAACTAAGTAAGAAAGAAGTAATATAATAACAAAGCAAAGACCTTGTTCCTCTCAGAGGAGTTATTCAGTAAAGTAACGACTGCCTTCCCCAGTATAACGAATTTAAATTATCTCGTATAAATTCTTGTAAATAATACAAAAATCAGTTTTTATGTGTTCGTTTAATGTACCTACTAAAAAAGAGATACTCATGAATTTACAAGCGAATGTGGGTCACAACACCCCTATTCTCCCTGTTTCACATTTTACTACCTAAATACGATTTTACAATGTTAAAAGTATGAATAATTTAATTTAAAAAAAAAACACAAAAATCTTATAAATTCTATTCACGAACGGATATGACGGAAATTTAAAAGAAAAACCACTGTACGTTGAACTTATTTAGTTAAGAAAACTTTTTCCTTTAATTGCATCCTTCGAAATATCTAAAATAGCTTATAGCCTCGATTAGGTAAACAGGAAAATTAACGATTAGGCAGACAAAGGGACCGGGTACCAAATGTTTCGAAGTCAAGATGTCAATGGCTTACATAGTATCAGTGTTAAAATGTAACAAAAGTATTAATTTATTCGTCTATCTATATAGGAAGCGTCTAGTTCAACTCGGTGATCTGAAAACCTAAATCTAGAATTGGCGAATCGTTGAGGCGAGAGTAGTAGGCCAAGGCAACCAATTCTTGCTCTCCTATTCCTATAGCAACTTCAGCCGTCATAGTCGTTCGAAATAAAACCTTTACGTGTGGTAATGAATGCGGTGCGCATGCGCTACTCGTTAAATTTAACGTTTTAGGGGACGAATAAATTATAATACCTCGTTTTCGAAGTAGTAAAACGCTGAACTAAAATATATTTCAATGAATGAAGAAACATGTAACATGTGCATTCTTGAACAAATTTTCAGGGAATTGTATTTTAACTGATTAATTAATAAAAGTAATGTAAAAGAATTCAAAACAATGGTTTTAAATATAGAAAAAGATAAGTTTTTATAGCTTTTAGTAGTTAGAATTGAAACACCACGAACTGCGCAAGACAAAAGTAAACTAAACTTTTCTATTATTTCAATGTTTATTCACATCTTGGGTGGTGTATCAAACTAGTATTTTATTTGTCTACTGTTTATTTTTTTGTTAAGCGCCAAAACGTTTGAAGACATAAAATTCTGTAGTAAACAACTCTTACTATAAAACGCGGATTCGTGTTTATTTTCTTCATTCAATTGATTCCAATTAGAAAGCCAGACAGTTATATTCTTTACAATTAATTGAATGATGCTGGTAGATCTACTGATGACTTTGTTAAATTATTGTCATAGGAATTAAGATGAAAAATGATTAGTCACCGAGTGACAATCACATGGTAGTTAATGAATAACCAAATAGGATCCAAGTAAATAGGACACGTCAATAAAAAGCGATGAAGATAAAGTCAGTGGGTACTGTCCGTGTTAATTGAGTAATTTGCAATCATCAGCTTGGAAGCATTGTAGCATAACATTTAATAAATCACGGCATTGAATATGCATCTGTGCTGAGGTCATAGTCCGGGTTACGCTCACCGCCCCACAGCATCAGGTCGCGCTGACGTCATAGCCAGTCCACCACCTACCCTACCCTACCAATCTGTGCTTCGAAACCTATTTTCATAACGAGAAATACGAAAATATTCTGCTCTAGAGTGCTTTGAAAATTGTGTTCCATTTACCAAATGGGATTTTTATTTATACCTAATCGTATGACATTTGTGATTTCAGGAAAATAGCTTAGTATTTATTAAATTGATTTTCTTAAACATCTGAGACGTTACTTAATTTGTAAATGAAAACTTTATCTACTTTTACAAAAGTCAAAACGTTATGATTTGTCGAATGATAAGGTAGCTTATAGATTTAACTACGAAGTTATAAACAAAAAAGTCAAGCTATAGGTAAATATGCCCAACAGCTTTGCTACTGAACGTGTAAGGTTCAAATCATAAAATCAACGTCAATAACAATCTTAGAACCGGCTAGGTTCTTGACCCCAGCGTGGAAAGTGGACCATAATGACACCACCACTTTCATTTTCGCACAACTCTCACCGTTGCCAGTTGAGATCGAAAGTGTACTACTTTAATGGGTGCGTGCGCGCAGCCCCCCCTCTGCAAACGCCCCTCTCAACTCTACTCGTACTTTCCTATGATGGACGCGCTTTCTTCTGATCCAGTGCCGACGTCACTTGTGCAATTCGCTTTCTAATTGCATTGTGATCGCAGTGTGACTGATCACTTCTAAACCTCGTCTCACTGGCCTACTTTCTTAGGGCTAGCGCAGACTAAAGGTTTGAAATCGACCGATATATATGAAACAGCTTCAGCTCCAAGCTCACTCATTTTTAATTTCTTAACTTTTAAATCTTTTAAATAACTGTCTGGATTCAGGCAGTTGAAGAAAAGGATGTATAGTCACGACCAGGTGCCAACTAGATATTCGTTTTCAGAAATTGCGGCTTTTTATACGTCAAAACGTTTCACGGTTCACAATTTTGCAAAAGGTTCATCTCCTATTGGCACCTGGTCTAGTCTGCAACGATATCGCTCAAAAAGATTAATGCATTTCTTAAGTTGTATCTAGATCAATCTGTTATTTGCATTGCGTGAAAGCGTTTGCGTTTACTTTTACCGTATCTGATTCAAAAAGAAACGCATAAAAAATTCAAAGTTTGTGATGAAATTACATCATGTTTTTTTTATACTTCAAAGCAGCCCAAGACGCTGCCAGCGTTTTCACGCTGTACAGGCACTAGAAACGTCCCCTTTACTTATGTATTTCTAAATTATTATAAACCACATTTAGTAGAAACAAGATTTCACTCTGACTAACTGAATATGTACTTATACACATTATGACATATTAAAATGTGTAATTAAATCAACCACGGTATAATAATATGGTTTGAACAACTGGTATATATGACAATCGCCATTCAATGTAAATGATTTATTTTTCATCCTGTAATAACTAGCAGTTTGGACGTTACAGTCGTGGCCAAATTATTAGGATCTGTATTGGAATTTGCATCTAATTAATCGACTTCATCTAAAGATAATTTATGCAGCGCCAGCAAACTTTAATCCATACTATAAATAATAATAAATATTTCAGGACATTCCACACATCGCCATCTAGCCCCAAGCTAAGTAACTAGATTTGTGTTATGGGGCCCGACGACGGATATACTACTTATATACTATTATTTTGTAAATATATACTTATAATACATAGAAACAACCAGACCACAGACAAATATCTAAGCATAAATACCTGTCTGAGGCGGGAATCGAACCCGAAACCCTGTGCTTGGCAGTCCGGCATGGTGACCATTGTGCCAATTGGTTCGTCATACTATTTTGACATTGTAGTGCCTGGGACATATATTCGATGGAGTAGGCTAAAGTTAAGATCTGCTTGAAGTTCTTCATCATCATCATCAGCCGGTGTCAGTCCACTGCTGGACGTAGGCCTCTCCTAAGATACTGAGCCCGAGCTTCGGCTCTTCTTCTCCATTCACTGCCCACCGCTTTGCGTATGTCGTCGCTCCACCTGGGGCCTAAGTCTGCTAATACAATCGTGTTTGAATAGTGTGTCGATATAATCGTAATAGAAATTTAATGTCAAAAATATGACATTACATGTCAAATTGGTATTCTGCTAACGTTGACTATTCTATCGAGACACCACTGACACACCACTGACTCACTTTTGTATTCTGCTCTACAATCGTGGCTTAATGGAATCTCGATAGTTGTCAAAACGGTATATTGCTTAGCAACATATACCATGTTGCTAGGCAACACCTGCAAGGTAAATATTACCATACCATTGAGACTCCATAGTGATTATATTGCGATGTTATTCAAACTTTAGCAGAATACCAAATAAAGTCACAATCTCGATATAATATCAATAGAGTCTCGATATAATGACAATGGTTGGTCAAATAGCAGAATAAGGCCCCTGGTCACAGGGCGTCCTACACTACGTTTGTCAATTCGCGGCAAACGCTTTTGCTGCTTAAAGTTACCATCATCGAATTCGAATATCAAAGTATTCAATAACATAGATCGATAATCATTTTGTCAACTTACATCTACGTTTCCATACCGATTTAATTGACGAAAGTCCATTAGCATTTTTTTTTAATTTAATTTAGCTTATCCCATTTTACAGGAATCTTATTCCATTACATAATAGAGTGAGCGCAAAATAGCAAGGCTTTTAGTTTCTGTCGTTACCGCTGTATAAAAGCCTATAGCTTAGCTACTAAATGTAATTGCCTTTATTGTTTAACTTGCTGCGCCTTACGGTTTAACCCGCATAAGTCACGATCCTGTGAGAATATCAAAATAAAAAGCCTTCCTCGATAAATGGACTATCCAACACAAAAATAATTTTTCATTTCGAAGAGATTAGCGCGGTCAAACAAACTCTTCAGCTTTATAGATTTAATCAAACTTTCGTAATAAATTAACCGTAAGTGTACTATTTACCGGTATTGTATTCACGTGCCACAGGAAATGACTTAAAGTGAACACATATGTGACCTGCTTTTGTTTCGGTTAACGGGACTATACGATCCTATATTCAGGGTTATGATAATATTTACACTTCTTACATTAATCAGTTTCTCATTAAAATATGAGTAAGCGTCAACATCCATAAAATTGTTTCGCATCTCCCTAGCACTGGAAAACATAATAGTTTGGATGAAAAATGTCATTGAATTGCCGAACGAAAATAAATCAACAAAGTAGATTAGTATTTAGTTAAGTTGTAACTTTGTAACGTTTTGTAAAGAGTAGGTAAATAAATAACCATTAACACATACGTGACCCAAGCACACTAAACACGATGCTGATGATTTTTGATCATCTCTCATAAACCCTATCTATACTAATATTATAAAGCTGAAGAGTTTGTTTGTTTAAACGCACTAATCTTAGGAACTACTGGTTCGAATAAAAAAAATATTTTTATGTTGGATAGTCCATTTATCAAGGAAGGCTATATGCTACTTTTTATCCCAATATTCTTAAGAGATCGGGACTTACGCAGGTGAAACCGCGAGGCGCAGCTAGTAAAGTAAATATAATGCAATGAGCGATGCTGTAACATAGGTGTACAGTAGACGAAGACCTTTTTATTTTGTAAAATGATTTCAAAATTCTTGAACAATTCTATGTCAATGACTAACTTCTCAAGTATATTATGATGTTTTCCTCTCGACTCGCTCTACGAAAATGTGCCTTAATTAAGGTTACCAAACCAACTAAACTTGACCATGTTTTTCGAAGGTAAGTTCATTTATCAAGTGTAAAATAACGTTATTTGTATGTATTTGAAGATATTTAGTAATAACAATATTCCGAAATATACAATTTGATTTCGACTTTATACTCAAACGAATTCAAAGAGATTAATGTTATGTTTATGACGTAAATATAATAAATACCAACATTTTAAACGCAGCAATTCGATGTTCTTTAAAAGTTATAACTAATTTTTGAGTGTGAAGTCATATAAATATTTCATATTAAAGCATTATCGCAATACGATATTTACTCCGGCAATTACCCCTGGGCGTTGGATTCGATCGGCTCAGATAATGGTAACTGTGCCGCGTTGAGGATCTAGGTTTTGAGAACATTTGCGGGTCTATGAATGTCGGCATAAATGTACAACTATGTCAAAACGCAAAGAGGTCGACAGTCAGCGCAACACACATAACGTAAACTACAAAATGTGTAGTAACTTACTAGTAAGTTATTTTTTATCTTTTCCGTACCTACCTTTTTAACGAGCAGTTTTAAAACAATGAATACAAGAGGTGACGTGTACTTGTACTTGTACTTGTATACGGGCTGTTTTCCGCAATCAGACCTCTTTAGTTGGGTCCCCTTTGCGTAAGGTTCTACTTGTCAGGGGGAGAACCAGCCCAGCTCTTCCATAAATTTTGCCACAAGATGTGGTTTTTCAAAAATCTTTGGAAGGCTTTTGATGTCACCTAAAGTCCTGAGTCTAATCTCCGTTAGAACCGTGCAGTCCAGCAGCACATGCGCGGTCGTCTCCTCGGCCTCCATGCACGCTCTGCACAGTGGGCTGTCCGTTATGTTCAGGTTGTGAAAGTGTCTGTTGAAAGCGCCGTGACCGGTCAAAGCGATTGTAACCAAGCGCATTTGCGATCGGTTTAAGTTCAAAAGGCGTTTCGTGAGTCTGCTGTTTGTATCGGGGAGTGCTAGTTTAGCTTGCCTACAGCTTTCCGTCGTGGCCCAGAGGTGACGGTGTCGCATTTTGGCGTGGTTGCGGATCCAGGCTCTGAGTTGGTTTGAGGGGATCGGGACGGAGGGCTGAGGCCCATAACTGACCGCTTCCGCTCCTCTCTTTGCCAGCTCGTCCGCAGCGTCGTTTCCCCTTGAGCCGCTGTGTCCCTTAACCCATTGTAAGGTCAGTCTATTGTGTTCTCCTAGTCTGTTGAGTGTCTCGTAACATTCGTAAATCAGGGCAGAACTTATAGTTCTACTGTTCAGTGCATTTAGCACCGCCGCGCTATCGGACAGGATTCTAATGCCATGGCCCGAGACATCGCGATCCAGCGCAGCCCATGCTGCCCTGATTATACCCACACATTCCGCTTGGAAGATTGAGTTGTGGGGGCCTAGAGTTACGCTGAGTTTTATGTTTAGGTCCTCCGAAAAGACCCCGGATCCAGTGCCCGTGTCAGTTTTTGAGCCGTCGGTGTATATCCACGTTTCACTGGGTTGCGGATAGTCACGTTGTCCTTCAGTCATTTGTATGGTGTAGTGTCTTTTAAATTCATGTCTTTTGGGAATCCTATCACTGATCGCTAGCAGCATGGGTTGTTCTGCTGAAAGCTTGGACAGGACCATAGTATGTTTGGCCTTCACATCCTCTTTCCACAGGCCTAAAGAGATCAGTCTTGCAGCACTTGCAGCCGCCTCCTGTTGGACGTATAGATGGATAGGAAGGATGTTGAGCATGGCTTCCATCGCCGCCGTGGGTGTGGTGCGCATAGCGCCGGTGATGGCCATGCAAGCCATCCTCTGAAGGCGAGTCAGTTTAGTCTGTGTAGTTGTTAGTTCCGATCTGGGCCACCAAGCGACAGCGCCATAGCTGATGCATGATCTTATCACTGATGTGTACAGCCATAGCGCTATTTTAGGGATAAGTCCCCAGGTTTTACCAATCATGCGGTGGCACTGCCAGAAGGAGATGCATGCTTTTTTATAAAGGTAGTCTATGTGGTTACTCCAGGAGAGTTTACTATCCAGGACTATTCCAAGGTATTTGACCTCGTCTGTGAGTTGAAGTCTAGTTCCGAAGAGTCTTGGCGTAGTGAATCTTCCGAGAAGAGGTGACGTGTGATGAGTAGGTGCTAGTAGGTCGGTATGTGCCGTTCAGTTTCATGGTTATTTCATAACGTACGTCGTCGTATAAACTATTTATAACAGGGCGATCGAGAAGGCCACCTATGCTCGCTGTTGTTAGACCAAGAGCGATAAGATTTATAACAAACTGTAAACAATCACGGTCGAGCCGTCCTATTGAAACGCAACCTTGTATCGAAGGAACGTCGAACGCTTAGTAATCTACTCACTAATGCATAAAGTTGATAAACAATATTTCGCTGAAAGTAAACGTAAGACAAATATATATGTTGCTTGGACTGGTATCAGGGCACTGGCTGACCTCGCAATCAATACGATTGTGTATGCGTAATCAAGTTATACTTCATTTCCACAAGATAACTAAAAAACAAGTAATTTCTTTACCATCAAAAATGCCTATACACAGACCTCAAATAACCAGTATGAATGGACTAAATTCAAATGTTTGCTTTAAAACTTCGATGACATAAGTGTCTATATCCGGTTTTAAATATTTAAAAACAAGAATAGATAATATATTTCCTGAGGTTACAGCTCTTTAAGGATTTCGACCTTCTGTTCAAGATCGAAGACAAATACTATGTATTGATCCAAGTACCTATATAATGAGGTTTAACCTCATTAGGTATTTAATTTTGATATGTAAATAGTATAGAATCAATATTGGTGTAGGTACAGTATAGTAGTATGGGTTGGGCGATGCATTGTGCGTATTTTTCCTCGTAAAGCAAACTAAAAGTAAGAGGCTTCTGTGGTCGAGGTAGCCTTGATCGGTTTGAATTGGCAATATCCTGGAGGTAGAGAAGCCCGATTGGCGAAACCTTGCGGGCCGGCGGTAAGTCGGTCGATGAACTCGGCAAGGCTGACGCGGGCCGCTTTCTTTGTTCGCCTGTCGCAACACTCCGCTGCTCACACTTCAGCCTCGGATCATTTTATTAAGCCTTCACTCATCTGAATTACAATCGCTCACATTATACATACCTAGCTACTATACTAGATATATGTTGTACATTATGGCACACCTATTGATTAATGAATAGAAAATAACTCAAAAAGGTTTGTGCTCTGCAAGTACTTTTTAAACATATTTCTTTTTCGGGTTTTAGTATAAACCTTAAGAAGTGTAAAATCGCATATAATAAACAGGCGAACTCAAACTACTCGACCGAATTTGATGAAATTCAGTACGAGGATACTCTCGTGATGACAGACTTAAGCGGATAAAACCGCGGGGCATCGCTTTATATAGAACTAGCGACCCGCCCCGGCTTCGCACGGCTATATTATGCATGTATTACACATATAAACCTTTCTCTTGAATCACTCTATCTATTAAAAAAAACCGCATCAAAATCCGTTGCGTAGTTTTAAAGATTTAAGCATACATAGGGATATAGGGACAGAGAAAGCGACTTTGTTTTATACTATGTAGTGATAAGATAATAATACAAAATTTCACATTATTCTAAGTACGTAAGAGATGAAAAAATCGTGATAGAATCACTGAATTCATATTTAATTGTATGAAAGGTGTCGATAACAACGAAAGGATCGTTAAATATTCCGAGCGAGGGCATCGAACTCAACGAAATGTGTGTCAAGTGAAAATACTGAAACGTTATACAAACAACACTTAATATGTACGTAAGTACTTCGAATTTACGTAAGATGAGGCCTATTCAATCACCGCGACTGCCGCATGCCGGTTACATATACTTTCTACCTATTCTTTGTTAAACGAGTCATTGTTTCATGATCTACATTGGCTATGATGTAATTATAAGGAAAAACTACGTTTCTATAATATTTATAATATAAACTAAGGATCAACTATGGCATGAATCATGCATAGTGCATTTACGACTGGCTTTATATTGCAATTAGACCTGTCATCGAACAAGAATCTTGTAAAATGTGAATAACAAAACGAGTACCTACATACATACAATTACTTGTTAATAAATTATTATAACTTGCATTACACGAGTACTTTAATTTATTGCATGTTCGTAGCTCGTAGTCGCGCTACAGAATGTGCTACGGGTTTGCTACGCGCCGCTACAAAAGCTGGATTTTGTTGTTGCTACGAGTTACGTATGAGTTTCGTTCGACAAAAGTTTTTTCAAAGCGTTAATAAAATGTGTGCTAGTTACGTAGTTCTTACTACTTTCTTGTTTATGTATGAGTGTTTAAAGACGGTTTGTTATTCCTTTGATGTGTTTTACAATTCAAAACTCCGAGTCCGTGGACAAACAATTAACATAAATATAGTTGAGATAGTTTTATTAATGTGGAGAGATATTTTATAATTTATATAATAAAATACTACTATGAGGTATAACTAGCAATTAGTGACACAGTGTTATGTGTTAGTATTCCTTTAAGTGGCTTAGTCGATAAAGAGAATGTCCTGCAGTTGGTATGTCGTGTGATAAAGGCCATGCATTTACATTTGCCACAGCGTTTCGCAGTTATTGTAATAGGTTCCATGGCCAAGTTGCAAAAAGGTAACGCGTGCGCAGGTACGGCAGCAGGGCCGTGATTGGTGCGGCGGGAGGGCGCGGGGGAGCACTTTCACCCGAGCGAGGCTGCGCGGGCGTCGACCCCCCCGTGTCCTACTCCGTTGACCCACTATACGAAACGAAACATTGTTCACTTTCATTTTTGCGGGAGTATGATTAGGCGTTACTCGCGAGGATGCGTCTTGCTTGTAGCTTACAGCGTTCTAAAGATAGTCGCCAGAGCCGGTAGAGAGTTGCCGAGTGACGGCGAGTTGCGTAACATCTGCGTCGACAGTGAAAGTGGTGAGCGTTGTCTTCATACTAATGAGCGCGAAACGGGTGCCTCGTCGACGACTTGCTACGCCACCTCTGGGTTAAAGTGTCACTTTCTTCCTTACGTAACATTACAGATGTCATCTTCTATAATCATGTGACGATCATAAAATTCTTAGAATAGAATGATTATTTAATGAGATACCAATGTTATTGCTATACATATTATACTGAGCAGTTTTATTTTATGTTGTCATATTAATACGATAGTTCCTGGATATAACTTTCTAGAGACTTCTCTGCATAAGAAATAGATAAAGATTTATCTTGACAAAAAAGGCACACGACAAACAAACACAAAGCAGAAAAAAATATTAAAGGATTGGTACAGTAGTTGCTAGTTACGTAAGATTCTTTATCGTTACCTACTTATTTCTATTTATTTGTCTGTTTTATATGTTCTTACCGTAAGAAACTTAATTTGACAAAGTTTATTTGACATTTAATAATAACTTTATCTGTAAAAGTTTATTAAAATATAAAGTATAACTGCTCTTTTTGTTTCTATACTTGTCCCGCAATTTCAGCGGCGTAGAACTGGTGTTCAGAATAAGCTCCAGTTCTAGACACCTTCACCAATTGCGGAATGTTCAGCGCAAAACGGAGATGGAGTTCTAATCTATGTCGAGGACTACACAGCAATGAGAATAAATGTAAAAAAGTACAAAAGCAATATTCCAGCACGTACTTTACATGAATTTACCCCTTTACTTTTACCGCTATTCAGTTTGCTGTTATAAATAAGTGTTATCATTCGACATACATCTAGATTTGGTAAATAGGGTAATTCCGAAATTCAGTGTAACGTTAGTTTCGAATTGCGCGCCCATCAGAGGAGCTTCGTGAGTTTCCGCCGATGTTCGTATTAGTTCGTCGATGTGGTCGAGAGTAGCGCTCTGTGCAGCGCGCGACCTCGGGCGACGCGGGGCAACGAACGCTGACTAGGCCGAATGTATTACAAAGTCCGAGTCGGCCACAGCCGCTCCCTACCTCTCTGCCTTTGAGATCCAGCCTAGGTTCGCCTCTTACTGCACGCCTATACCTACACAACACATTTAGGTCTAACTCATTACTTCAAGGTGAAACAAATAGCCTGCACCATTGCTCACTTTCAGAATTAATTGCAGCAGGCGCGTTGTAGGGCTACTATTATTACGACATACTTTGTTCACCATTACATAGGTAGCACATAGTAAACATAATACGATCTTAGTGAGAAGGGTTTTTTCTAAAGGGTACTTGTAATTTATTTTCCATGAATTCAGCATCAATATGAACTTTAGTGTTGTAACAATTAGCGATCATATTTAAATACCTATCGATTCAACGGTTCGGTCCACGCCTACTAATAGATTTAGGCCGAGGCTACATTAATCCGCGATACGCGAAGTGAGACAATGTGACCTAAATAAAAGCTGACACTGAAGTTTGTTCTCGAAAATTCCATTGCAACCGATCATCTCGTACACTTAACATGTGTGTACTTACAGTATATAAACGTTACTTACGAGTTAAATTTTTAAATTAAATTTTGTTTTATCGTAAGCCGCACTGTAGCTCCGGCCTAATTCCGGAGTCGGTAAAAATCGGTCAAGTAGCTCAACTCCACACACCTAATTCCACGGTAGAAGTTTAAAAATACACACTCTTTAAAAACTAAGACGAAAGAGACTTCTAAAAATACATACATTTTTATGTGGTATTTTTGTTCGTGCGTTACTAACAGACGGTAATCGTACAAGACCAAATAAAGTGTTTTACAAATAAAGGTTTGTATTATAAAATACTAACAGCGCTCCGCGGTGTCATTCGCGTAATTTCCGATCCCATGGAAATATTGGGATAAAAAGCCTATATTACTCCCAATTAATTAATGTATCTTCATACCAAGTTTAACCGAAATCGGTCCAGCAGTTTCGGATTTTTCGTTTGTTCGTTACAAAAAAAAGAACAATAACATACTTCCTTCTTCATAATATTAAGTATAGATGATAGGTATAATGAGCGAAGACCCTTCGTATGATACTGAGAATTGTACCTGACCCGGCATTTCTTGCCGTATGTTGAAGCAAAAACTCCATGCTTCCGGTGGGATTCGAACCCACGATCCCTACTTAACCGTAGCGTACACCACCTCGCAAAATTAGAGGAAACTTTTTTTTAATGTCTTAATTGATTAATTCGATTCCCTAAATGTGATAGTGTCAACATACTTTACAGTCAATTGTCGGAACGGTACTATGGGCGCAGACCTTAAAACCACAGAATCAATAACTTTACAAACAAGCCAATATTAAAGAGCGCTAGTTACTCCCTCGCTGATAACATTGACACAACTGGATTCACGGATTATAAAATAACAGACAAAGAACAAAGACTGTATATGGCAGAATATAATTTATATATCTATAAGTAACTAGCTGCGCCCTGCGGTTTCATCCGCGTAAGTCCCGATCCCGTGGGAATATCATAATAAAAAAGTAGCCTTCCTCGATAAATAGACTATCCAACACCAAAATATTTTTTCACTTTGAACCAGTCGTTCCTGAGATTAGCGCGTTCAAACAAACATACAAACTATTCAGCTTTATAATTACTAGCAGCACTCCGCGATTTCACCCGCGTAACTCCTGATCCCGTGGTAATCTATACATATAAAATGCTTTGTCCTGAATGACTGACTGACTGACGGATCAACGCACAGCCTAAACCGCTGATCATAGAGACCTAAAACTTGGAGGGTGTGTTCTTTGTACGACGTAGGCAGATAAAAAAGGATTTTCCGAAATTCTACCCCTAAGGGGGTGTAAAAGTGAGGCAAAGTTTGTATGGGACAACGCGGTTCCTTTGTCCATTTTCGACTTCTACGCGGACGAAGTCACGGGCAAAAGCTGGTATAAAAATATAAAAGTAGCCTATAGCCTTCCTCTTCTCTTCCTGGACTTTCCAACACAATAATAATTTTCGAAACAGTAGTTCCTGAGATTACAGCGTTCAAACAAACGAACAAACAAACAAACTCTTCAGCTTTATCTTCTCTATATATATAAAATTCTCGTGTCACGGGGTTCGAAATTGAACTCTTCCGAAACGGCTCGACCGATTCTCATGAAATTTTGTGAGCATATTCAGTAGGTCTGAGAATCGGCCAACATCTATTTTTTTTTTGTTTTTTTTTTGTAAATAGCAAAACAACGTTTGCCGGGACAGCTAGTATTAGTATAGATATATCTATATTTGTGAACGGCAATATTTTACTTTCATTTCATCAAGGGACCCTGTGCCGAGTGCCAATGAACGTACAAGAAACGTACTTGAAATGCCAAGTACAGAACAATAAATGTGATAAAACAAAAGCCAATCAAGGCTACATGATAATTTTATCCTATGGCATTGCTATCGGATACATACAACAGAATGTATGGGACAACGCGGTTCCTTTGTCCATTTTCGACTTCTACGCGGACGAAGTCACGGGCAAAAGCTGGTATAAAAATATAAAAGTAGCCTATAGCCTTCCTCTTCTCTTCCTGGACTTTCCAACACAATAATAATTTTCGAAACAGTAGTTCCTGAGATTACAGCGTTCAAACAAACGAACAAACAAACAAACTCTTCAGCTTTATCTTCTCTATATATATAAAATTCTCGTGTCACGGGGTTCGAAATTGAACTCTTCCGAAACGGCTCGACCGATTCTCATGAAATTTTGTGAGCATATTCAGTAGGTCTGAGAATCGGCCAACATCTATTTTTTTTTTGTTTTTTTTTTGTAAATAGCAAAACAACGTTTGCCGGGACAGCTAGTATTAGTATAGATATATCTATATTTGTGAACGGCAATATTTTACTTTCATTTCATCAAGGGACCCTGTGCCGAGTGCCAATGAACGTACAAGAAACGTACTTGAAATGCCAAGTACAGAACAATAAATGTGATAAAACAAAAGCCAATCAAGGCTACATGATAATTTTATCCTATGGCATTGCTATCGGATACATACAACAGAACACTTGCATACTATGTACCTATATACCTACCCATTCGACTATTTTAAACTAGGTAAGTAGATATTGGTATATTAATATACTTATACATTAAATACACATTAAGCGATTCTTTATATTAACATTCTATTTCCAAGTAAAGTAATCAACTCGTCCCTATCAACCGTTTAATTTACGTTTACTATTAAGTATTTAGTTGTTGATATTATGTTGCATCTACTGTCCTAACCTTTCCCAACAAGATTTTTATTGACGTTCAAGAGTGCATAGATATAGCTTTCGTATTCAGTATTGTGATATATGTCAGTTTGGAATTGTTTGTTAATTGTTGCATTACACAATTGATTATAGAGTTCGAGTCGACAGTAATCCATGGCTTGTTAAATTTGCCAGAGAGCGCTAGAATTTGCGCGCTACTCACGTTTGCAATATAAGTCAGTCAGGGTCGGCGCGGTGCCGACGGCCGGCCATGCACCCGCGCTGCTTGCGACACCCTCCCCGCCCGTGCCCCTGTCTTCACCCGCCGCCCGTCCGCCATCGAAACCATGGGATAATTTATTTATAAACAGTATATCGAACACCTTAGTCAATCCCTACAAGACTCGTAGTACTTTTAGAACAAGAAACTAAAACAAAGACTTGCGGCGTTCACTATTATGATATCTCTTTTTAGGACACATCATAAGTAGGTCAATTACCAACTCCGACAAACAAAATATTATGACGAAACAATTTTCAGCGAAATAGAAATTCAGCACGATCTGTTAACCGGCTACGAAACTGATAAAAATGCACGTATCAGGTCACGTTACCACGTCATTAGAGGCCTTAACTTATTTACGTAAAATGTATTTCATCGCGTCGTTAAGAGGAAAGGGTACCGCGGGCTCTCTCCATATAAGCTATTACAAACGTAGTCGACTGTTTTCTCCCTGGATAATGACACTAGAGCAAATATTTTTGGTGCATTAAATTTATAACTGCCATGACGAAAAACAAAAAATAGGGGCATAGTCATGGCAGTTATAGGTTTTATGGCACAAAATTATTTGTGCTAGTGTCATTATCTAGGGAGGAAACAGTCGACTACGTTTGTATGGAGTTAGCGTAGGTATCCTTCACCTTAATAGCAAAACAAAACTGTCTACATATAATTTCAAAAGGACAATTAATTACAACGTTCATTTCAGCACAGCAGCAGCGTGAAATTGAATTAAACTGCAAAGAAAGTAATAGAGTTGGTTTAGTATAGAAGATTAATGGTAGGTATGATTAGTCGAGGGGTGGTAGGTTTGGTCGGGGACGTAGGGAGCGACCTATATTCGGTTCGTCGACCGGACTATATTTAACCGAGGCTGGCTGCCCGCTGCATGCTGCATACATCAACCTCCTTATCACCTTTCTCACGTACACAATGTTCAAAATGATTCCATTTATCTCTCATCTTAATGTTTATTTCCAAAGTATTTCGAACGTGTCAATTTGTTTAGTGTTATATTGGTCCGTGAATGCCAAATGTATGAATCGGTAAACCTTGATTGTAAGTACACTTAGATGTTACATTAATTTCAGAACATAAATAACGCGTCTATTTGGGGTTTTGGTATTTATGAGACGACATTTAAATTGGTATAATGCGTTTCAATATTTATTTGATGGTGGTTTTAGTTACATCACGAAGGTGTCAATGTAGTTTTTCTGTGAATTATAACTAAGGTACCTGACCTGCCACCTTAATAAAAACCTAAATATTTCGTATAAGGAAAAACTATTTAAAACTGGTCATTAGATAAATATGTGCTTTATTGTCAATCTGGAAAACAATTAATTTGATTATTTTCTTGTTATTTTATTACTATTATCAAAGGCATTAAAAAACCTTAAACTGGCCCTTATTTTACCTGCAGGTACCTTATTTTTTTGGAAACAATATTGTTATTTTTACAATGAAATTCTTGTAACAGTCCACGTCGATATTTTACAGTCTTCGACCTAGATTATTCTAGTACTTCGCCCTACGCTGTAAATAATAGAGTAGGCGCCTAGTGAATACATACCTTCCCGCTGCATTTTGTATGACTTACCTCATAGTAGTATAGCAACCTGATCGATAGTTTAACGACCGCACTTACCTGGAACAGAAGAAATTATCTATGATCAAACAATATTATAGGTACAACTTACATGTAACCGATAAGGAGAATTGAAAGGAAAATCAACACATGTCACTAGTAAAATAATACTAGAATTTTCCTCAACAGTCACATGTTGAGACTCAAATTCATACCTACAGGATTTAAAAATTAATTCGTTTATAATAACCAGTTATTTTCTACGCGTGTAAAAAGAATCCCTTAACACCACCCGCCACTCAATTTCCTAACTCTGTTCTAAATAGATATTGTTTTGATCCACATAGGGAATTATTTTGTTGTCGTTAACCATATGGTAGCTATATTTTTTTAATTAACTTGTTTGTTGGATTAAAAAACAGGTTTATTTTGTTTTAATCTGTAAATGAATTCGTTGAAAATTCTAGAATATAATTCTAAAACATATCATGGAACAAAACACTTTATAAGAGTTAGCTTACTTCTGACGGAGTCAGCGTATTTGCCTAATTGATCAAATACATTTGTTCAGTCATCAATTTCAAAGAATTACGTTTCGTATGCTAACGATCATTGAGTCTATATTCGTATGCAGCAATCGGGGCGCTCGAGTCATTACGTTGTCATCGTCCTAATTTTGCAGTGTCCTCGTTTTTGAGGTCAGCCTCTAGCGGGGCAACGAACTCGTGCCCTTATCGCGGGGGAAGTGAGCGGCGCGGGGCGAGCGCCACTCTCGGCTTTAACACAGTTACACACCAGGTGGCGCCTTCAATGCTATCCGATCTCCACAGAAATACAATCATTACCCACTTATTTATATTTTAAAAAACGATATAAATTCCTACTGAAAAACTCCAATCCTAAAAGATTACTTTTAGCGATATTATTTGAAATTGAAACTAGCATTTAATTTTGATAATTCTATTTTACTAGATGGGTGGGGCGTAGACCTAGATGTTACGTAAGAGAGACGGGTCCACGACCTAGCGTAAATTACCCCGATGCAATACATCCCTATCGGTACACACTACACAGTAGTTGAGTATGATTCGTACGTCACACGATGGGCGAACGAGTATACGTGTGTGTGCGGAGCTCACAACCGACGACCCGCGCTCGCTCGCGGCACATCGCGGGTCGTTGCCCGACAACCGGGGCAGCCTTGCTCTGTCCTCCGCGCCCTATTTCTGTCGCCACAGTACCCCGCCCGCCCCTCGCCTCTCAGCTCTCCCTTTAGTATCCTCAACTCAAAATTACTACAATTTACTACCTAGTCTACATTTTCAACAAACACTTCTTCTACTCATTCTTGAAAAAGATTCGAGTGACATCGTATATTACGTAATTGAAACTATTTTTGGAAGGTTTCGTTTTAATTTATGTTAATCGCTACCAGCCTCTCGAATCGTTTGTACGTAGCCAGATTAGCTACTCTACATTTGATGGGGTAGCAACAGTTAATCCTAGCGAGTTACTATTGAATGGACACAAAAATTACTATTAAATTTTTTAAGTACCTGTCCAGACAGATAAGTTCTTTGACTGAGAAAGTTTATCTAAAATGAACTGTGAGCTTTTGCAAATTGTAAAGCTAGCTACAATATCGGTACAGATTAGAATAACAGTGGTATTTTCCAATGAAATGTTATCTTCAGAGTTCAGAATAAGTAGGCAGAGTAAATCGTTTGTTACTAACAGTTACTCTACTTACGAATACCTCAAAGCTAGAATAACAAAATATGTTTTTGATTGAAAAAAGCTCATATTATCTAATGTAAATAAATTAAAGCTGATGTAGTAAAACAATGTCTTTGAGTGTATATTGAGACTTAATCTAATTGTTGACATACGGTTAGTGTAGGTACCTATATTATGAGTGAGCGTCAGGTAACAAAGTAATTAAAGTTATTGTATAACACATCGATTGTAATCATGTTTGTGTCGTCAGTCAGACATACGGTTACCATATAATACTAAGTGCACACATACTCAAATGCTTGGATGTGTGCGTGTGACATGGCTGGGCGAGCGGCGCGCGGCGCGGCGTGTGACGTGGGTTGCGTCAACTTTTACTCGCACTTTCTCGTCTGCGCTTGCGCAACTTCAAGCGCAATACTGGTTCACTCACCCTGCCACATCATGGTGGTAGTGACATCATTTACCTCATAACTAATTTACAATGAAATAATATCATGGGTTAGATATTCTAGGTATATTATTCTAGAAATCAAAGATTGTATTCAACTTTAACAAGCTCTTCGACTCCACGAGAGCACGACCTTAATATAACTAATAAATAATACAAGCTAAACGCTCGCGCTCCACAAACGGAATGTACTAAGCCACTTGTAGAGCCGATTACTCGCAAATTGCATTGAGATATCTATTGTATTGAGTATTGAGCGAAGTGAGCTTAAAGGGGGAATTTGTATTTGCCAGAGTATAATATTATTATAGTCATAATTTAGTGAAATAATAGAAACATTTCATTGAAACCTAGTGGTAGGTAACGGGACGATAGGGGGCAAGCAAGTGGAGGGGGGAGCACGCGGTACGTGCCCCAGTTTCGCGCGGGTGCATGAACTCTAATGAGGTAAGGCCACCGACCGCGGTCGACAGTAAGCGAAAACTTGCTTTATTCTTATAATGTTAGGTTTTAGTGTTGTTTGAGCCGTTTTGGCGGCCGATATATCGTCACAGAGCACCTAGCGATATACCACATGGAGAAGCTGAAGCTAGAGCCAGCTGCAGACCTTCGCAGTTATCACCTTCGAGAGATCCGATATCGATGTAACCTTCTATTTTAAACATACAGAATGATCAGTTAATACACTAATTTGAAGAATATTTCAATATCATCCAGCAAACAAAATAAGTTTTTAATATTTAGTTCAAATAAGTTTAATACAAACTATTATCGACGTCCCATTTGGCACAATGGTCACCATGCCGGACTACCAAACACAGGGTTGCGGGTTCGATTCCCACCTCAGACAAGTATTTATGCTTAGACATTTGTCTGTGGTCTGGTTGTTTCCTATGTATTATAAAGTATATATTTACAAAAGAAAAGTATATAAGTAGTATATCCGTTGTCTAGCAACCATAACACAAGTCTAGTTACTTATTTAGCTTAGGGCTAGATGGCGATGTGTGTAATGTCCTGCAATATTGATTTATTAAGATGGAAAACAGATCCATTACACCGAAACGCAATTTTCAAAAAATAGCAAATTTTTTAATTAAAACCATCCAATATTTTACTCAAACTAATATCATTCAAAAATAATTTCAGTATATTCAGATTATAATGTCCAGTGTCCTATTTACATTGTTTATTTAAATACCGTCACGCTGCTGTGAAATTATTCAAAGTGATTCATATTTTTTAGTACTTTTACAACCTGTCTAGTTTAATAGAGATAAAGTTATTGATATAAATAATACCTACTCAGTGTGTTATTTACGAATCTTAATCTAAATATCATCACGCAACCTACTTACAAAGTTATAAAGTGTCATTTACGTCACAAGAAATAATACGTATCAAGCAGCGAGGCTAATTCACTCGTACAAGTTCCTATCCCATAGGAATATCGGGATAAAAGGTGTATGAGTTAATTTGAGTTCCAGCGAGCGTATATCAAGTTTCATCGCAATCGGTTTAATAGTTCATACTTTATTGGACATCTTTATTTCTGTCAATATCTACACTATCCCTATATATATAAAATTCTCGTGTCGCGGTGTTAGTTACCTAAACGGCAGAACCGATTTGTATGACATTTTTTGTGTATATTCGTTAGGTTTGAGAATCGAACAACATCTATTTTTTTTTGTATCTAGCAAAACAACGTTTGCCGGGACAGCTAATAATTTTATAAAGAGGAAAGATATTTTGTTTGTTTGTTTGTAACGAATAGGCTCCAAAACTACTCAAGCGATTTTGATGTAATAATCGATTTTGATTTAAGGTAAATAGGCTACTTTTAATCCCGATATTCCCACGGGATCAAGAGTTACGCGGGTAAAACCGCGGAGCGCTATAATAAATATAGTGACTTGCCAATTGCAATTGAAACGCTGCGTGATGATTGAATATATCTATTTACTAAGTAGGATGTAGGTGTAGACAACATCGTAATAATGAAGTAGACAATACAGATCACAAAGCCATAGAGTGACTAGAGTCATGAATAATACAATTGTGGTGGTATATGGGTCACGTCGCTCAGTCACTCGAGTAGGTTAACATCTGCAGCAGAAGAGCGGAGGGAAGATGGTATTATTTACACCTTAACTTGAATAAAATCTAGGACATCTGTCCAGTGGTGTTTTTAATAAAATACAATAAATAAATATTGCAGGACATTCTACACATCGCCATCTAGAACCAAGCTAAGTAACTAGACTTTTGTCACGGGTAGTGCTAGACAACAGATATACTACTCATATATTTTTCTTTTGTAAATATAAACTTATAATACATAGAAACAACCAGACCACATCAAATATCTAAGCATAAATACTTGTCTGAGGCGGAAATTCGAACCCGCAACCCTATGCTGGGACATCATCACATCATATTTATTGTTTTAGAATGTTCTTTTGTAATATTTGATCTATCTACAACTTCTGTAGGAAAATAATAAACATTTACACAAATAACAGTAGCCTGGTTATAATTCTACACTAAATTTTGTTCTATAACGGGACGTAATATATTTTTGTCCACTATATTTTAAAGTGTCGACTTATCACATCTGTCAACAAAACAATCCAACTTATTTATATTACACATTGTTTTGTTCTACATTCCGTTTAATTACAAATTTAATGTACATTGTAAATTATGAATGATATTAATTCAGTGTAACAATGCATATAAGCAAAACACAAGTAAACAACCTGTAATTAGGACAATAAACTTCATCAAGAACACATGATAATTTGTTCGATAGTTAACTAATTATCTTATTATGTTTTCGAAGCGATATGCGTTTATCTTCGAATTTGCATACAAATGCACGCAGGCGAGCGCAAAAATGTGTTATTAGCTTTGGTTACAGTGAACCTTGTTGTTGTCTACTTTGCTAACTGAAGGCTGCTTCTAGTGTATGGAAACTGAAACAAGTAGCAGAAACCCCTCATTCCACAGTTTCATTTTAAGGTACCCAAAAGGTCAAAACGGGACCCTATTACTAAGACTTCGCTGTCCATCCGTCAGTCTGTCTGTCTGTCACCAGGCTGTATCTCATGAACCGTGGTAGCTAGAGGGTTAACATTTTTTAATCCTAAACCATAAATGTGAACTTTCACAAAGACTTTTTTTTAAATAATGAGACAAAACTTAAAAAAACTTTCCTTAAAAAGAGTTCAACGCGCTCTCTGAATTACGAACAGCAAAATAAACGACGATGTATGACGTAATTGCATTGTTTGAAAACAAAAAAGCCAAATTGTGTAAAAATATAATAATTAAGTTAATTATGGTATGTACCTACTGTAGGTAGTAACGGTACTATATACTAGGTAGTTGTTGTACTGTTATGTAGGTAACTAGAGAATAAAATATTAAGCGGGGACTTTTTAACGATTTCAAAGAGAATAGACGAGTCAATTTTATTGTTACGAAAGGATTACTGTCTTAAACATTTGATTAATACGAAGGCTTATTAAGAAAAATAAATGAAAGAGAAATAATAATGATAAAAGTATTCCATAATACCGACGACAACTAAATTATCAAAAAAAAACGTGTGGCAGTCGGGGACTGCCGCGGTAAAGCTATTGCATAGCGACCGCTCGGCCGAGCTACATGGTAGGCGGAGTGGGGGGGGTGTTAGGTTTTATTTTCGTTACGGAATTTCTTGATTCGGTCTCCGCGCTCAAATAAATAAATAAATATTGCAGGACATTCCACACATCGCCATCTAGCACCCATAACACACTTGTGTTATGGGTGCTAGACAACGGATATACTACTTATATACTTTTCTTTTGTAAATATATACTTATAATACATAGAAACAACCAGACCACAGACAAATATTTAAGCATAAATACTTGGCTGTGGCGGGAATCGAACCCGCAACCCTTTGTTGGCAGTCCGGCATGGTGACCATTGCGCCAACTGGGTCGTCAAAGCCCGCGATAAAAGCTATGCAATAGCTTAAAAATGTACTATTTTAAAGTAAAATATAATATAATCATCGTTCTGTTAACATTGCACTGTGGTGCCGTGTAGCGAGACCATGCCATGTCACTGGAGGTTAGCCTCGCTCTCCCTCCCCCATCGCCTCAATCCCCCCCTCAGGGCAGGAGCAACAAACTTTGCAAGGTTGCACTGAGTTAACGTTGCTTGGCGCTCGGCTACAGTTACGGACTAACTCGCAAATAATCTGTGGCTTATAAAGTCGCCCACCTATCTATGACTATGACTGACTTTATGTTCTATTTTAATAAAATGAAATAAATTACCACAAAGCTAGTTTATGGGAATTATTTAATTTATTGTTCTGTTTTTGGTACCAATATTAAATATTAAGGAAGAGTAAAAATAATAATGATAATACATTTAAAATAAAAATATCACAATATCAGAAATTGTCTAACTAAATGGAGGTAACAAATAATAAATGAATTGGCTACGATTAATACAATGATGTAAGTAAAGGTTGAAACCGCATACTACTAGCGCCATCTGTTGTCGAGTAGCGGTTCTAAACTCTATGTACATTTTATAGAATTAATTTCACCTATATCACTGTTTAACATTTTAGCTTTAACACTGTTTAACATCAAATCCAAGCATATATTTTGTAATATATTGTTTTTTAGAATATATATAAACAGATGAGATTATGTGCATTCGAAAAATTACTTCGTCATATTTAACTTCTGAAAGAAAATTGTATAATATAACAGAAAATACGACTTCTCTTGCCTTTTAAAAACTTTAGTTGTAATCTGCGGGTTATAAGGGCAACTAAAAAGTTTTTTAAACTTTGATATAAATAACAAAATAGCTTGGGAAATAAACAAATGATTTGTTTTTCAGATTGACAATAAACCAAATATTTATCTAATGTTTTAAAAACAAAACCCTTTTTTTTCGAAATATTTAGTTTTTAATTAAGCTAGAAGGTTAAGGCAGGTGAGCAACTAAGAAGTAGTTGGGCGATTTCTTAATTATTTAAGAACAGTTAAATATATTTAAAGATAATTTTAATTTAAAAAAAACCACACATGAGTCATATTATTGTTTATTTTGTGTGGAAAAGGGAACGATGACCGCGCAGCATTTCGTGACGCAGCACCGTGCACGCAACTGCTGACGTCAGCGATAGCGATAACAAGAGAACAATAAAAAATTGGAATCCTAGGAACCACTTAATGATAACCGTGTCCGTATATTTTAGGCCACATCTTCTCATCTACATTCTTCTTCTATACATATAAAATGCTTTGTCCTGAATGACTGACTGACTGACGGATCAATGCACAGCCTAAACCGCTGATCGTAGAGACATGAAACTTGGAGGGTGTGTTCTTTGTACGACGTAGGCATCCGATTAGAAAGGATTTTCCGAAATTCTACTCCAAAGGGGGTGAAAAAGAGGGCAAAATTTGTATGGGACAACGTGATTCCTTGGTACGATCTACTTCAAATTTGTATAAAAATTCTTTCGACTTCTACGCGGACAAAGTCGCGGGCAAAAAGCTAGTCCCATATAAAATGCTTTGTCCTGAATGACTGACGGACCAACGCATAGCATAAACCGCTGATTGTAGAGACCTGAAACTGTGTGTTCTTTGTATGACGTAGACATCCGATAACAAAGTTTATTGAAACGTCAAACCCTACGCGAAGTCGCGGGCGAGAGGTAGTCTATAAATAAATTTCTAACTCCTTACTGACTGATATATTATCAACGCATAGTTAAAAAAATGTGCAGTTTGGGCTAAAATGCAGCATACATACATAGGTGTTATAATAACGTAGGCATCCGCTAAGAAAAGATTTCGGAAAGAATCTAACTCTACGCTAGTTAGTGTAAAATAAAATTCAATAAGCGACAATATTATATTCACCTTTCATTTGTATATTTTAACTAGCAGCGCTCCACGGTTTCACCCGCGTAACTCCCGATCAACAACAAAATCTTTGCTCTATAAAATATTAGTGTAGATTAGTAAAAACATTATACAAGAGAAATCACTTTGATGTTAATAAATCCATTTTGTGGTAAAAACATCATTTGTTTTAAGGCCGAACATTGTACCTACTGAGCTTTTCTAATTAGTTGATTAGGTTTTCATATCATACATACGTATACATCTCATAACAATACAAAAGTAATATACTTACCTTTACAGTCGACTTACTTAGAAATAAACATCCTCCGCCTAAATCATTTCTATACCTACTACCTTATCTTCCTACCTACTGATATATTTTTGTACATCTTGATTAAATAAAATATAACTAAGAGTAGCTATGCGATTAAAATCCGGTAAAATATAACTTACTATTAAGCATATAAGTAGCATATAAGTAGAGGAAAGTTGGCAATATCATCTATTCAAACCTACCTTGTCATCATTCCTTAACTACCTACCTGTTGTTGAACCTTAAATACCAACTTAAAACTCAAATAATTGTTGAATAACTCGATAAACTATATTTGACTTGGTTTAATCATTAGATTTTTTTAATGTGTTTTTAAACCTTAGTTCGGTAATATTTAACTTTCGACATGTAGCGCCATCTATGTTAATTTGCTTGAAACTTTCAAGTTACGAGCAACCTCGCGCCATCTAGCGAAATTTTCCAGAACAAAGTAGGCTTCGCGGGCTGAGAGGTACGACGTAGCTTGTGAAAATTCCAATAGAGTACGCTTTTCGCAACTTTTATGAAAATATAAAATGGTAAGTTTCTTAATGGTTTTTGAGGTAGTGTTTCAAATAGATAGTTCCATTAACTAACATAGAAAATTTGACAACAAAGTAATTAAAGGTTTAGTACAAGTTATTATTTTTAGTTTAGAATAATAATTTATTAGGAACAAATTGTTAAAAGTATCGCATTGTAACATTTTTTGTTTTCCTTTGTCATTAAGTCATAAATAAATTAGCAAATGCATTTTATCAGCAAACAAGATATTAACGTAATGGAAATATCCACAAGCCAAGAAATAGAATATGAAAATTGGAGTGCTAAATCAAACAGCACAATTATCACAAGCGACAGACGTGCGAATGCGTCGGAATCAGCAGTTTCCATCTGAGTTGATTACATTAGCTAACGTAAATAACACGTAATATAACCTCCAGCCGACTTTCGGACTATCGTCCGGAAAAAAAACACGACTGACCTACAAACATTCGCAAACATTGAGAGATAATATCTTGCACTATCCTTTTCTCACCTGGGCGCAGTGCTGATGAGGAGATGAGATGAAAAATCTCGGTGCGATGACGAGCCTCTGATGCGAGCTCAATGTCAAGTTCACCGATTATTATTAGTACTCAATGCCAGCGAGCACACGCGAGCATGACGGAACGCCCGCCCGCCCGCAACACAAACTCTACATAAAGAATGTTTTCGATGATGTATAGATCCAAACACAACGTGTTATTGGATGCTCGTTCCGTTCCAACTTTATAATTTGTTAGAACCGATGCATTTCTACTATTACAATAATATTTATCTAAACTATCATTGTAGCCGCCAATTACGATAGCGGCAGTCGGAGGATCGCCTAAATAATTACTTAATTATTATTTACTAATAAAGGTTTTGAATCTACTCAATTAGCTGTAGCTGTGGGATTATGATATTTTACACTTTTTCTAACATTTGACCCTCTCTGTGCGGGGAAAATTCAAAAAAAGTTTATTGTTTCTACCCGAAACGTACCGGTATTTTGAATGTAGAAGTCGACCATAATTCAAACTATTGGTTTATCTGTGAACATGGCGGCTTTATTAGATTAAAAAATCCTACTTAAAAACTATTTAACGCATAGAATCGCGAACCATACTAAATTATTTGTGAACCTTACACTACCTGACAGTTATTTTATTAAAAAACATCTAAAGTGGCTCACTATATAGTTTTAGTAGATAAGACTTTACGTTTCTGTTTAAGACTGGGCCATTTTCGAAAAAAAAACCAATTGTATTGCCCGTGCATCGCGCAACCTCAACTAAAATTAAAGGTGACTGAATCATGTGACAATAAAAAAACATCGAAGGTGCATTCGGGGTCTATACTAATATTAATAAAGATTGTTTTTTGTTAGTAATAAATAAGCTCTAAAACTACTTGACTGATTTTGGTAAAACATGGTATGAGGATACATTAAATAATGATTAATAAAATGGCTTAGTTTGTATTCCGATATTTCTAAGTGATCGTCGAAAACCTGAGGGGCGCTACTAGTTTTATTGCAATTGTTTTTAACGAGTTTTTCGAGACACTGCGTCCGTGATGATATCATAGTTATGTATACATGCATGTAGATAACATTGCAGTTATATCGTTCGACCTTCATTATCTATTTATTTCTGCATAATAACTCTGATATGATATTTTATTGAGCTAAATAAAATTTGTTATTGTATAAATAATTGAAAAACAATAAGTGCATACTCTTATCTGCGTTATTTAATACTGCGAATTGGTTTGACATTGAACTTGACTTAATTATTTTAGAGGTAACTAATTAATTGCTTAAATCGGTAACTATTTTTATACTGCGGGTTTATTCCGTCTTTTTGGCACGTTTTCATTTTTGCACATAAATAAGGAAATCAATTTAAACTGGCAGACCCCATGGAAGGCGGCGAGATGAGCTGGAGAAATTTTTGGCAAGATCTTTGATTCACAAGATCACGAACAGTGAAAGAGGAAAACAGTGGCATTTACTCTGCTCTACACCGTAGGCATATACTAGTTAATCAATATATTATAAAACTTATCCGGCTCGAAGGATCAAAACTTGTGAGGGTCCTACTTCGATGTTGAATAAAAACCACTTTCCTCGTAACAAATGGACTGCATTTCTTTCTCCTTAAATGTATAATAACAGCGGAGCTTTTATTTTCACTTTTTGTCAATCTAAGGAATATAAACGCTCCACTGTTATTATACATTTAAGAAGAAAGAAATACATTCAATTTTTTTTTAAATCCCACAAGTTTTAAGAGTTTTTCTCTTATCAATGACTTATCAATGAATCTCTGAAACTATAAAATCAACATGCCTGAATCTTCGCATTCCTTTTAGAACTTAGAGGAGCACTAAGAAAGAATTTTTGATGGAAATTCGACCTCTAACTAAAGAGTCAAAAAGGGTTGACAAAGTTTGTAATTTATAGTAACTATTATGTATTCTGTGTTTGTAGGAAATCAAAATCCCTTTTAGTAAGATATAATCACTACATAGTATAAAACATAGTCGCTTTCTCTGTCCCTATTTCCCTTTGACCGCTTAAATCTTTAAAACTACGCAACAGATTTTGATGCGTTTTTTTTAATAGATAGAGTGATTCAAGAGGAAGGTTTATATGTATAATACATGCATAATATAGCCGTGCGAAGCCGGGGCGGGTCGATAGTTTAGTATAAAACAATATACTTATTTACAGATTTAAATGTAAATATCATAACCCGGTAGACACTAGTAGTCAGTAATTATGTGAATCTTCTAATGTGCTGAGTTAAAGCCAAATGGCATTGATCCAGTGTTCCACCATGCCAATACACTTTTCACTGTTTCGGTTCAAAAGCGCTATGATGTTGCGCAGACAAGTTTATGACAGTCATGCATGTATGTATCCTGTTTTTTTATAAACTAGTTTTGAAAAAATAATCTTCAAATAATTTTTCCAGTAGCATAAAATCTTGCATGAAAGGCAATCTTCTCTATAATATGAATCGCTGAATGTATTGCTAAGCGCAAATCTCGAGAACAACTGAACCGATTTCGCTAATTATATTTTTATTGTGTTTGTTATTGTCAGGAGAAGGTTCTTATGAAATTATAAAATAAGAAAATTGCGTAGAAAATTATTAGGCAGGTGAAACCGAAGATAGTATTTTTATAAAAACGATTATGTTTGTAGTTTAGGATTTTAAATTATATTGCGCAGAAATGTATCCTCAGTCAGCTAAGTAGAGTCTGTCAAACGCAAAATGCTTTTCACCGTTAACTACAATTATCTATTATTAGCATGGAAAATTGTTATTGTGTGTACCGTTTGTAGGCGAGTTATTTTCCTACGTTTTTTTTTATAATTTAAAGACGAAATTTCTACGTCGTTGTAAGAAGCCTATCCATGAAATTTAATTGAAATAACATATTTACCGTCTTTATTCGGCTAAATATTCAATAAACCTAGAAACAACGAGGAATTTTTCGTATAAAAGTGATACCAAAATGTAACAAAAAATTTCACCAACAACATTAAACAACAATTTTCTATGCAAGAACAATTTTAGTTTTAGGCGAAAGGCATTTTGCATATGGTTCCTATTTCTGCCTTAATATTTAGGAAAACATTTGTGCTACGTCCCTGAGGTAAAGTAGGTATAGACAAATGGAGTCTACACGTCATCTAGCAGACTTATTGTCATTCATGTTGAGGTAGGTAAGGAACACGACATTTTCCCGTTTCAATGTTTCGTATTTAAATTTATTATACTTTATTATCTTTGGCTGGATTCGCTGTTTTTATTCATACTGGGTATTTTCCTGATACCACTAAATCTGTCTATATCAAGTTTGTTCTTAAAGAAATCTGTCTGTTTCTATGTAGATTTCTTATCTACATCTACACTAAAATAATGAAGAGGAAAGATTTTTTTGTTTGTAACAAATAGGCTCCGAAACTACTGTACCGATTTTGATGAAACTTGGTATGACGCTATTGAGAGTAACATAGGGTACTTTTTATCAGTATTCCCACGGGATCGGAAGTTACCCGGGTGACACCGTGGAGTGCTGATAGTGTGTTATGTTTTATAATAATGTTATCGCTTTCTAATGATAAAAAATACCAGTACCTACTTGTCCAGTCATTTTTCTATACGGTTTTTTATGAACATTTCGTTAAGAGTGTTCAGTGTCCACCCCAATGTTAAATAGGAGTCACATGAAATGCGGTATAAGTACTAGGTGTTGGTCGCGTTAAAAGCTCTAACCACACTAACAGTCGATGTATATTGTGTTGCGGCACGCACACTGGCATCCGAGTGCAGTATTGATCCGTGGCCGTGACTCACGCCCTTGTCCGACATTCTACTACCCCGGCTTCCACCCCGACTCACCATGCCATTCCTATCACCCCGATATCAAACGAAACTTACTCAAATAAACCAATTACCATAAATCGTGACTATCATATTTCAACTTGATATTATGACTTCCATTATTTAAATTAATACGTCATATCATTATAATAAAACAAAAGTTATAGTAAGGTCAGTATCTTAATAATTCTAATTTTGATAATAAATATTTTTTTTTTGTGTTTTAATAGTTCTTTTGTTTAGATCATATAAATTTAATTAACTCGCAACTCGTTTGAGAGGCTCACAGCTAAGCGACGCTCGCTAATCGTTTACGGTCGTGCGGGTTAAGCGAGGCCCGGCGCGGTCATTACTTCGATGGGTGGCCAATTAGTAGTGTGGCAAAAATATGTTTCCGTGAGCCCCTCCGTGCTTCGGAAGGCACGTTAAGCCGTTGGTCTCGGTTGCTACCTCTAGTAGCAGTCGTTAGGTCAAGTTAGAGGCCTTAAGGCGATCTGAAAACTCTAACAATAGGTGAGCCACACCCACTATACGAGAAGAAGAAGATTAACTCGCATTACACAGTAGATAACTGAAGTAGGTATTCGTAAAACTCTAGCTTGATGGGTCTGGCCGGAAGACCAGGGTGCCGCTAAGCATGCTTGGCCGCAGCCAAGCTTTTAGCTGAGGTCGACCCATTTGGGTCAGAACACGACTCCTCATTTATATTGTTTCTTCTTTCTTTTCGTTTCTTTAAATGTAATGTAATTCATTTTCATTGTCATGTTCATTTCTTCCTTCCAGTGTTTGTTTTGTAGGTACTCAATAAATGCTTTCTTTCTTTCTAAAACTATTGATTTCAATCGTCTGCGTTTTGGTTGCGACTCGAATTCCCCTACATTACACGATGCCCTCTATCTGTGTATATCTACAGCAATTCATATCACGTAATCCTCCCCATGGCTAGGACAGGGCACCCTACTAACTTTTATTTCGTTATTGCGTGAAGGGATACTTGTAGAAAGAGGGCGAGCCGTCTTAACTTCTCTCACTTTTTCTTATTCGTGGCAGTTTTTCTGCTTGATTGTATCTAATATTAGTGAACTATATTTGATTCTGTAGGCATCAAATAGCGGTATCGGAGGTTACTTTCCTTGTAAATATTAGGTTACATTTAACGTAACGAAATAAATAAAGTTATGCGTAGGTTTTCACTTAGATTGATTTTTTTTAATTAGATTATAGGCATAATAAATTATTTATTTGCTTAAAAAGGCAACGTTTTGAAGACATTTTTTGTTATTTGCTCCATTATAGCTCTATTCATAATTAATACTAATTTAACTTTTGTTATTTTTTACAAATCACTATAAAGTATTTAGTTAGGAGGTACCCAACTTATGCTGCATTTCATAAATTAGCCTAAAATAAAAAGGTACAAATTCACATTAGTCTAATGAGAATCGTTATCACAATTCCTGTAATATAAATGTTAATTAGTGACGTGGCATATTCTGTATGATTGTGTATAGCATCAAACAAGAGTAGTTGCAAGACACGCGGACGAGGGGTGCCGGGCTGTGTGCTGCTGGCATATACTTTGCCGTTGCGCGAGGGTATGGCTGCGGCGGCGTCGGCGTCGGATCGATGCCGCCCCACGTTCACGGTCATCGCCCTCCGCCCGCCCTACGCTTCCGCGTCACCAACCCCGCCCGCCCCGCGCTCTCCTCTCTAAATATATCTACCTTCACGACCCTTCAGACGGAACATTATGAAACACAATTACCCTAACTATTTCCGACGACTACAAACTGTTTTAACACGGAATTGGGTAAATCATTTTACATATGATTAGAGTCAACTTTTGCTTTTGTTACGAGAAAGAATTTCATTGGAGTTAGCAGTATTACGTGATTACATGTAATCCAAGGTGCCCGTGGCATTACTTGTAGCTCAGTGTCACAAAGGCGCGTTACGAGGAATAATGTCGTTATTGCCCATTGTTACTTCATAGACGAACCTATTTATGAAGTTTGAATGAGCTATTTTAAACTGCAATAAGAACCTGCGTCTCCTAGAAACGGATGTTACGAGGTCTGTTCACAGTAGTGGTGTCTATCAAATAAATCTATGCATGAATGAATGACTGACGGACCGCTGCTCGTAGAGACCTGAAACTTGAAGGGTATGTTCTTTGTATGACGTAGACATCCGATAAGAAAGGAGTTTACGAAATTCTACCCCCTTTAGGGGGTGAAAAAAGGGGGTAAAGTTTGTATGGGACAACGTAATTCTTTGGTCCAAATCTACTTCTTTTGCAAAAACATTCTATAACAGAATTGATGGAAGACATGCTTTGTATTTTATTGAAATTCATCCCTTAACGGGGTTAAAAGGGGTTTTGGGTGTGATTTGCTTCAAAGTTTATATCAATACTCCTTAATAATTTTGATTACATTTTAATTTGACATGTTTTTGAAACTCAGTCCGATTTTAAATCAACCTAAAAACCTATTACGAAGATACGGGCAAAAGCTAGTACATGTAAAAATTGGTATGTTCACACACAGTTAATTTGCAGTGTTGCAATATTGCAGTTTCTGTCAAATGGTCTGAGACAATAAATTTAATTTACTTGTGTACTACAATAAATTTAATTTAATTGTGTAACTTCATATGCTGCATAAAAATATCAAAACAAAAACATTCCCAAAAGCTCGGGAAAGTCCTAAATGAGTTTTACAAAATGTTAATTGTCTCCATTTGAGTCCAACCCTTTCGTAATAAAACGACACAAATATTTGTTAAGCATGAACATGAGATTTATCAGCTTACTTTGATACTACTTTCTATTGTTGTTAACTGATGTTATCATTAAATAGTAAATTGTTAAAGCAGATAGACTTTAGCCACGCAACGCGTATGTAAGTATATAATAAACAGCAAACGCTACAATATTGATCTGGCAATGTGCCCCTAGTGAAAAAGTTGTAGTAACACATCGATGTACCACTACATATACCGCACAAAATGCAGACCTGCGATGCGACGAGGGTACTCAGACGGTTAAAGTAGCTATAGCTATTTTTACATGTACAGTTTGTAAGTAGAGTGCAGTGAGTGGGTGAGCAGACTGCAGGCAAAGTCGACTGAATCCCGGAAAACTACCGACCCAGTCTAGACATGGGGGCACTTCCCCTCTTTAGTGCCCCCCTCACCCCTCGTTCGCCCCTCGCTAGCCTGCCGCTTTCACCACCGACTTGCAGACATTAAAAAAAGAACACACAGAAGCTTTTGAGTGATGCGGTGTGTGACATGGGAACAAAGAACTTGGGAAATGGAGATGAAAAATTATAAAAGGTGTTTTCATATAAAGTACCAAGCAACGCGATACTTGTCTGGCGTGCAACTCGTGAAGAGCACTCGGAAATTAAAACGTTTTTCGCGTAGAATTAATGCATGATGATTTTATTTTTTTCATACAACTATTTGTTGTTTAGATATTTACAGAATTATTCATTAGCGACATAAAATGTAAATGGAGGGTCGTAGCAAATTAATCGTAATTAAATAACCCGAAATGAGACGAAACGGGCACACCAATTGATTTGATCAGAAATTAAAAAACGGTTAGTCTAACAAACAAGTTAACTAAACACAAACATAAATGTTTCCACTTAACCAAAGGTCTAAAAGTTAAATCAAAAGTGAGGTAATAACAATAGGGTGCCTTCATATTTACATACACCATAGATATCACCTTGAATTAGCAGACAATACGATATACATGATTGACTATGCTGCAGTGGGTTAGTGAGAGTGAATTACATCGAGGGTTGCGCGGGGCGGTGCAAGGGGGTGTGGGGGGAGCTGCAGACAGGGTAGGCCGAGGGTATGGGGCCAGACGGGAGAAGCCGACGCACCTCGTTTCCGCAACCAAGTGTAGCCAACATAGGTACCTAAAGAGACGTACCCGAAGCGAACACTGGGTAATCGTAATAACAATGCCAGGGCCGGGTGAAACGTTCCGAAACGAGCCCTTTCAAACACGTTTGACTTTAATATGGGGGTGGAAAAATGTACATACAGGAAAGCTTAAATGAAAGCAGGGAAATCTGGGTAATTACAAGTAGGTGTGACGTTTCGTTTACAGCCCAGTTCAACAAAGCCTCAAGAGGCTCTAAAAAAGCCTCAGAAGCCTCTAAAAAAGCAAAACATGAACAATTAACCTTTAAATTAACAAAGTCATTGGCACGAATTTTTAATCATAATCATTATACAAAACGTTCGATAATATAATTAATTTACTATCTTTGAATGCAATTAATTGCATTTTATCACACAATGTCAAAGATAGTGAGGAAGGACAGGAAAATAATTATGCGATGGTAGGCGGTGGCAGTTAGGTCCGGAGCACTCTAGAATCGAGTTAGATATCGCGTCCCTGACCGAGCGGGCCCCGGTCGAGGGCGACGACTCGCCTTACAGACCTACCACTTGTAGTCTAAGATCCCTTTAAAAATGACCTTCACCGAGCTGACTAATTAATGAAAAGTATTTCATATCAAATTAAATAGGTCGATAAATATATTGCAAATGGGTTATCTAAAAATTTTCAGTCCAGAATAAGATTAACGAACAATTTTTTTAATGTTTTTTTTCTTTATCCTTTCACTGGTTTAAAGAGTTTAAAGAATAGGTATGCAAATGTTAGGTTGACTATTTTTCACAACTCTTAGGTAGGCAGGTGAATAAAATACTAGTCATTTGCACTGGTCTGGTTAGTGAATTAAAGATACGTTAAAATAAAGATTATGTATTTCATTGGTATGGAATTTGTCTTTAACCAAACCAGTGAAAAGTCTAAAAACATATTGAATTTTTTATTAATCATTCTGGACTAAAAATTTTTAGGCAACCTATTTGCAGTTTTATTTACCTATTTAATTTGCTATGAAAAGCTCGGTGAAGGTCGCTCTTAAAGGGATCTCGTACTATTGTGCACCATTATACTAAATAATCGCAAGTCTCGATCTCTCTCCAATCACGCACGAGAGACAGGGACGAGGAACGCTCCCGTAAATTCAAAATCGACATTGATATACTGTCTGGCCCACGATTCGCAGCCATTGATCACTACTTAAACCAGCATCCAGACATTTAGAACTTTCTACTGGTCCCGTGACTCACTGCCTTGTTTAAGGATCAATAGATTTCAATTTTGTAGCTCGCTACAATGCACTCATTATATTTTGTTGGAATTTTCTCGGCGTAGAGTTAATAAATTGGTATTTACAAATGTCACCTGTGGTCTGCAGTAAGGCAGTCCTAAATTTTGTGGTCTCTACCACTTTTAAAAGACTCTTTACTTTATATTCAATGGCATAAGCGATGGAAACATTATTACGCACTAATTTCTTTTGAGATTGCTACAAACCGATATTTTCTTGCGAAAGTTGGAGGCAATTTTCTTTCCCATTGCATCTAATAGAAAACTTGTTTAGTCAGCTTCGTGGCAATAGATGTCGAGCTGGGCAAGTGCAGCGAGGTCAAACGCCGCCGCCAGTCCTCAGCGGGTCGTCAACCGCGGGCGCTGGCTGCCACGGGTCGCAATCGCATCTATATGCGCACCCGCAGAGAGCCAGCAAAAACTACGCCTGCGCCGAGCCCTGCGCTGAATTCATATCGCTGCATAACTTCATTATCATCTTTAATGTTCTCCTCAACCTTAAATGCGAGTACGTACGTGCGCAAAATAAAGATGAAACAAAACAAGTGGGTAATATAAAAGAAAATGTCATAAAGGCATTGTAAACATTTTGGATCTCATCCATAGATTACCCCTAATAGATTCCGCATATAGAACAACAGATGTATATACACAAAACATAATTGCTTTAGTTCAAAATCGTATTGAACTTGTCCGTAACTATACATTTGATCCACACTGATGTCGTGATTGCTTGCATCACTTTATCTTGTTCGGCCCTATGGGTTGTTATATGCTAACTATTGTCCGTAGACACAAATGAGTTCAATTCAATTTTGAAGCAAAGAAATGTGTTGCTAGCATCTGTTGTTCTATACGCGACATCTATTCGGGGTTGTCTATGATCTCATCACTCTTACAGACGCTAAGAACATGTTCGATCAGGTACCACGGAATCCAGCTTTCCAATTCACCCGATAATCATTAGAAATGGTTCAAAGTATCAATCATAGAGTTGCTCTTCCGGATAAGTTAATTAAGCCCCGTTTGGTGTAACTCCGTATTTTCACTAGTAAACACAGAGGTGGTGACTATATCATTTTGTTTCAGTAAATCACCTCGCTTTCCACTGTCAGTTTACGTGAGGGCAACCACCCCGATATTAGTACCTACTAGCATCGGGGTTTGTTTTACGTCATAGATATGTAGGTACTTAGGTTACTTTTATGTTGAAAGGGAGCTCGTGTTTCCACAAATGAAGGTTCTAGATTCGTAAAGTTGAGTATTTTCTCTCGCAGCTTTCATTTAATTTATTAAGTTGGCAGGTATCTTTTACAGCTAAAGTTATTTTAAAACAAAATGATTCTATAAATAGGTACATTAAATAAATAATGTTATGAAATCAACTTTATGCGGTAACTACATTAGCTATACGATATTTTGAACTCCCAATGAACGGCGCGACAACGGTCACTATGTTGTAAAAATAGCATCATTTTTTATTTTCGAAACATTTTTATTTATATACGATCGTTTTGCTTTATGGAAATTTTACGTATATAGGTACTTGAAAGTATTAATCGCAAAGTTTTTGACGCAATTTGTTCCCAAAACGTTCAAAGGAAATGTTATATAAAGTCAACGCTTTTCGCAAGTTTCCCGGTTTACCTAAAATGAGTCACACTTTCATAAGGCTGAAGGGATTTCCACCAATAAAATACACGTCATATTTCCACAAGGACGAAATCGGGTGATTCACCCATTTCCCTGAAACTGAAATGGATTTTCCACGAAAACACTCTAGTGGCTTTCTATAATTATTCTCTTACGGGATTTATATATCAAATGGGTAAATAAATCTCTATTATATTACCATCTGAAAATGTTATATTATTACTAGCTGTCCCGGCAAACATTGATGTTGGCCGATTCTCAGACCTACTGAATATGCTCACAAAATTTCATGAGAATCGGTCGAGCCGTTTCGGAGGAGTTCAAGTTCGAACCCCGTGACACGAGAATTTTATATATATATAGAGATATATAACTATACTTTTAATATTTTATAATGGCTTCTGTATTCTAAAAATGTTCTAAGTTTTACCTAATTCATAATAAACATAAATCAAAAATCACATCAAATTAAATTAATAGGTACCTACTAATACTTATTAAATATGTCAGATCAGAATTCTGATGGTAGGTAGTAGGTTTCTCACAATGTAACATAATCCTCATAATGTAACACTTTATTAATTCATTTAATTTACTATCTACGATATTTAAATTTTCGTAAAGTTTATTATCCCAAGGGTACATTTCGTAGCGGCCTCGTAGCCCGCAGCTACGAGGTCTAGCGTGCTCTACGAACGGTCGCTAGAGTGTAAGCTAGCTAGCTCGTCAGGTCAGTGGCACTGCGCGGCCACTGCACTCGCCTTGCTTAGATACTGTATAGTACTTCTAACGTGGCAGCTTTTTTTTCTATTGCCAACATTCCCAACAAGCTGCGTTCAACCAACTCTCATGTATAATGAAACTAGATATCTATAGTTAGTTATTTAAAGAACTAGATTCTATAATAAGCGTGGTGTGTGAATTAGTTTTTATTATGTTTTACACTTTGAAATTAAAATAATTCATCAGATTTTAAACTAACATGATGACCCAGTTGGCACAATGGTCACCATGCCGGACTGCCAACACAGGGTTCGATTCCCGCCTCAGGCAAGTATATTTATGCTTAGATATTTTTATGTGGTCTGATTGTTTCTATGTATTATAAGTATATATTTACAAAAGAAAAGTACATAAGTAGATATACGTTGCCTAGCTAGTTACTTAGCTTGAGGCTAGATGGCGATGTGTGAAATGTCCTTTAAAAAAACATGGTATTTTCACTACTAATATTAACCTTAATATCCAATTTAGATTTTACTAGCGACCCGCTCCGACTTCGCACGGCTATATTATGCATGTATTATACATATAAACCATCCTCTTGAATCACTCTATCTATTAAAAAAATCCGCATCAAAATCCGTTGCGTAGTTTTAAAGATCTAAGCATACAAAGGGACATAGGGATATAGGGACGGCGAAAAGTGACTTTATTTTATACTATGTAGTGATAGTGTTATACAGCACCATCAGCAACTTTAATCCAGCATGCTTTTTAGGATGATTTAGTACCTGGGACATTTACCTAAAGGATTAGGCTTGCCTAGAACCATACCAGCCTCTCAGCTTAGTCGACCGTGTCCAGAGGAAAGAACTTATCAACAAGTCTAGAGCCAAATAAGCCGCGGGTTTCATCACGATGTTTACCTTAAATAGCATTTTTTTTCACAACTGAAATCATTTAAAACGGTAAGTATAAGTATTTAAGGTTTGTATTTAAGTACTAGCTGCGCTCCGCGGTTTCACCCGCGTAAGTCCCGATCCCGTGGGAATATCAAAATGAAAAGTAGCCTATAGCCTTCCTCGCTAAATGGACTATCGACACTACAGTAGTTCCTGAGATTAGCGCGTTCAACTTCAAACAAACATACATTAGATTAAATTTAAGACTATCAAGATTTACCTGCAATAACTCGGATGCTTATAACAGCATTAAAATTATATGCGAAAACGTGTAAATGGTGATTTGTTTTAATTTTCTTTTGACTTTTAGTTGTATTTCAGTGTATTTTTACCTAAAAAAATAAATAAATGATGAATAAAAATTAAAGCTCTCAGCACATAAAAATACTAAAGAAATAGTAGCCTTTTGTTTTTGCAAAACACACTTAAATGTGTTCTAATTATATAATTTAGTATGTAGTTTGAAGATCAATTACTTTTATTATCATGTAAAATTATTTTTACAACAATGAGCGATTGACGTAAGTGTGAATAGAAGTTAGAATAAGTAGTAGGTAGGTATAGATTCATAAGTCAAAGTGAAACTTTATTCAGTGCGATGAAACGCACATTTCAAACACATAATCCAGTGAAAAGCACTAAGTATAGCGTAAGAGAGGCACTGGGTGCAGCGAGCGCGCCATGAATCACTTTCGCGTGGTGCGCTCGCGCATCGAAAGTGCAACGGCCTGCTGAACTTCGCGCTACTTTGCCCGATGCGCTACATTCATCTATTCTATGTACAACGTCAGTTAATGGAAAGTTATACAATAATGTTTTAACTCTTAGTTCATACTTCTCTTTCACGTAAGCTAAATAACATCTCAAAGTACTTAAGTCAATATTTTTAGACAACTGAGCAACTTATTAAACAAAAGTTAACAACATAAAAATAAAATTCGAAAATAAAAGCCATTAGAGCAAGCTTACGTTTCAGGTGCGAATACTAGGGATAACATGCAAAAGATACGAGATATCCATTAGCCATTAATACCGAGGTGCAATATATTAAAACGTCGGCCACATATTTTATGTAAATGTGCACGCATCGAGCCACGCGATGTTTTTTATCATATCGACTTCTCACGTTACAGGTAAGTCGTTAGTTAAAAGCAATGCGCTGGAGTCGCTGTATCTGGTATAGAAGCAAACGTGCTCTGAAATAGTCCGGACGGGATCTATTTCCCGGGCAGCTGGTCGCGTTCGTTGCCCCTTCGGAGGGCGTTAGAAGTGCAACGATCTCTGCAATTATCGCTGTGCGCCCGCGCAACTAAACTTGAACTGGCAGCAATGCGCCTAGTCTGTCTGAGTCCGTACACCTCACCTTCACTGCTTAGAAAGCAATACCTATTAAGGCTACATTCACTGCTACGAGATTTGCACTTATCACTCCTCCGGTAACCAGTAAAAGTGAGAGCATTTCCCATTTTCAATGATAGATTATTATCCAATAACGTTGTTATCGTTATTCAATCATAACAGTAGATAGCGTAGGTATCTCTTACCGATATCTATATACCTACATAAGTAGAAATTAAGTAAGACACAATTGCTAAGTACGACGAGCGTATTATTCACACGCTTTCTTATGTTCAAACACGAGTCGTCTCAATAACAATTATCGCTAAGCATCTCGATGACAATAAAGAAAAATATTTGCACAAGAATGTTATGATCTCTCGAACAAATTGGGTTGTGATGTAGTATAGATATTATAATTCAATGAATGTTATTCAAAACATTACACTGTAAGAGCATTGCATTGTTGCTATAATTCAGAAGAATGACCAGTTTCATAAACATAATCAATTGACCTTTTAATTAAGTAATATTTAATGAAAGTTTGGCTAGATAATGAAAATATTTTAGCATAGCTGCATACTGTTAGGCATTTTATAACTATTATAAACAAACTACTTCTTTGAATCGCGCAGTAGGGTAAAAAAACTCTAAAACCAATTTTGCATAGGTACTTTGAACAAAATAGTTTTTTTTAATAGATTTTTTAACCTTACTACATCTAACCGTTATTTTAATTATTATAAGTTAACTTATAAATAATTTTATCTTCCTCTAACTAGTAGAGTAGAATCAGTGAAAAGTGCATATAAAACTCTTGCGTAGTTATGAGCGCCTGGTAATCGGTTGCACTAAACTGCATTCTCGACGCAAGTAGCGCTTGCGCAGTATGCGCAGAGCTAGCACGATTCAGTACTCTATATGTTAATTATTAATAGTATTTCGGTGCAGGCGATTGATTAGACCATTGCTTTTTATAGAAGATTTTACTAGTAGATATTTAGAACTATTTGTGGAGAAAATACATAAATTTTCATTTGCAATAGAAAAGGTAGGTTATGTTTAAATAAATTATACCAGGTTTTGTTATACAAGCCGTTTAATTTTATTTAACAAATGCAGCAAAAACAATATGAACTGTTAAGTTTTGTTGCAATCTACCAGGGCAACCGAACCTACAAGGAGTTTGCACGTGCCAAGAAAATGGCGCGATGCATTTATATGCAGGTTCACACAATTTCTGTTGCTGCGGGTGCGATAGAGATGGCAATACATTGTGCATCTGTTTGCGATTGTGACGTGAACTGCAATTTACCAACATTTATCATGAACAGTAGCGAACAAAAATGTTTGAAGTTTGTATTTTTATTTATAAGATTTAATGCATATAAGTTAACTACATCAATCAAATTACGTTTGATAACTTATTATTTAAAAGAAATAAGTATTTTGTTTCAATTCCTTTTTAATTTAAAATCTACATAACATCATTAAGTCGCTGAAAATTCATTGCCTTCTTTGTCTTGCCCTTTTAAAATGAAGTTTTGTCGCCGTAAATAAAATTAATAAATGTCGATTAACAGACAAAATAATTCAAATCTTTGATAATTAAAGACTTATTAAATAAAATCTATGTTAAATAAGTCTGTAACACTTGTTTACTCCGCTGTACTTGTGCAATGACCCAATGCATTTGACGTCGAAGTGTGACGCAGCAAGGGCGACGTGCGCGCACACAGACAACTCTTTGCTGTTTCTGTTCTCCTGGTAGCGAAGGTTCGTTAACAACACAACCCTTTTCTGGTCCTAAAGTTGCATTACTGAAAAGGACATGTTTGTTCAGAATGCATTGTTTGCAAATCAAAGTCGAGCGAATCACACGGAGTGTGTCGGCGTCGCGTTGTGGTTCTGCCTGCACGATCAAGCCTTCTTGTTAAGAGTCAATTTGTTGAATATTTTTCCTACGTGACTTTATTTCTGCTGTTCATGCTTGTTAACATTTTTTCGGCCAAGGTCTTTTAATAAGTTCTTAACTGAGCTATATTTCTTTACTCATCTATTTACACAATAAGTTTCATGAATTTAGGTTAGAAAAATTGTATCTTTAACACGTCTAGCGTCTATTTACTTTGTGTCTGATGAAATGTTCTATTTTTTTTTTATTTACACTACACTTAAAAAAACATATTTATGTTCACATTTCGAGAACTTATACAATCAACATATAAAAATGAATCCCAATTTTCCCTTGTTAATTTCGCTAATTCTGTTTGTTATTGTCTGGAAAAGGTTATTTTATAAATAAAATTTAAAGAAAATCGAAATCCGGTGAAACCTCGAAGCTCAACTAGTTCAACATAAATATTAGTTTGATAAACTTTAAGTTTCGAGAATCAAAACATTTACTTTCCCAACGGATTCGATAGTCCATGTCTATCAAAATCAAATCATTGACTAGTATTATCCTACTTATATATTTTGATAAGATTATGAAGCTAAGTTTAGATTCACGTGTATGTCTCGTGGGTTTCACTCGTTCCCTCAATCCACTGGCGATGTCGTATTTAGGGAGATCTTTATTTTTACCCGAGCGTCCGTTGACCCTCGCCAAATAAACATAACTATATCACAATGATATAGTTCGTTACACAAGAAAAATTACAAGATTATTTAAATGTTCGAACGTCACACGTAACCCACCATGGGTTCTGCATTATAATTTACTAGCTGTTGCCAGCGACTTTGTGCGCGTGGTTGTTTCGTTTTATGTACGGTCGGCTGCATAATTGCAGACCCACCGTAGAGCTCCAAAACGGCTGTTATAAGAATGTTTTCAACACAAGCAATATTCTAGGCACCTGCTTTAGTTGAAGTTTAAAGTCTTCTAACTTATGAATGTATCAAACAAAAATATTAGAATGAAAACATGCCAATAATAGTAATTTTTGAACTCTACCGGGGGTTCAAAAATTACTGTGATGTAATGCAGCTGACTGTACCAAAACCTTCCTCTTGAATGACTCTATCTATTTAAAAAAAACCGCATCTAAAACCGTTGCGTAGTTTTAAAGATCTAAGCATACATAGGGTCAGAGTGACTCTGTTTTATAATATGTAGTGAAGAAAATAATTAGAAATGCTTCAGTAAAAACACGTGTAAATTTCTTATCATAAGTTACGGATATTAGGTACGTTTTATATTTCCTGTTTTTCTTTTTTAATTAATAAATTACATGCTGAATTCAAGACAAACGTTAAAATCACAAGTACGTTCAATATATATCCACCTTGAATACCCTTGAATACTAATACAGAGTGTTCCGGGTGCATCCTCACCGGTCGGCATTGATCGGCCGTGACCATGGCAACGCGAGATGAAGACAAGGGTCACGGGCAATATAGATCCTACTACATTTTTATTATGGCTGAAAGTAGTTTGTAGTGCGGCATCAAGGCACTTTAATTAATTTAACACCACTGGAAGAATACCTCGCAATAAAATAGTGTTTTCATAAGAAAATAACAAAGAGCTAGGATTATTTGTATTGAATTTTAAGGAGGATTAATATTAAGATTGATGATAACCGATTATATGTTTCAATCATTAAGAAATCAATGAAAAATATCGTATACTCGTAATAGTTTTTCGAATTAAAACAACCAAATACTTAAAAATAAAAGACTAAGTTAATTAGGTATATCCTTTTATTTTACTTAATAATCGTTATTGAAGTTTATACTACGCATTAAGAGTACTAAATAAATAGGTACCTACAAATATTTAGTAACCCTTAAAAAACAAAATAAAAATTTAGAACACGATCTTTACCGTGTTTTTGTTTGTTTTAATAACACAAGTAACCGTATACTTGACGTAGTTTTATCGATTTATTTTCCGTAGACTAGGTAAGGTAATACTTTGGCATTTAAAATAGTATTAAAAACCACTTTACATATGCCACTACTTATTTTAATTGGCCATGGCCATGACCGTGGCCAAGAAAAACCAGAGTGTGAGGGTCGAGGGCATTCGAGCCCGTTCTATAATTCTGTGTAGGGTTGCCATCACAACATAAAAAATACTATTTATTCTTTATATTCTATTTTATTTTAACTTTTAATTTATTTGCTGTATACATAAATAAAACCTTTTAAAATGATTTCTTTATTTTACTTAATTTATGAAGAGAGGCGTTTTACCTAATTTTAAAGGGTGGTTATGTTTACCTGGCACCTAGAAATTAATTTAATTTATTATTTCATTACCATTAAATTTACAGTATACTGCTCAAATTCGGGCTTATTGCGAACTTGTTCATTTTTCCTATTTCTCTATAATATTCCTTATTTCTTAATAACATGTACGTGACATAATAATTTCTAGATATTTGTCTGTGATTTCATAGAAGTTATTAACTACGTATGTACTTGGTCATAAAAGTGACCACTTTGTGTATTTGCTAAAACGTTTTGACTTTGTAAAACGAGATTCGTTAATTCGTCTTTGTACTGACAATGTCAAGGTGCGCAGATATTTAAATAAATATTACCTAAACAATCGTATCTAGACTAATTGTTACCTTTCTGAAAATATTTCCAAATATTTGAAGATTTTATTGGGCTCTTCTTAAAGATAACTTCACCTTTTGAGGATTTTATCTTTAAAAAAAAAAGACTACCTATATAATGCTCCAAGCGCTCTACGCTGCACTGCAGAGATTTTTTAAAAAGCTTTATTTGTTTTTTAATTTTAGAAATATTTCAAAACATTTTCAATGAATTCAATCAACTGTAAATAGTTCTCAGATAAAAAGAATTTAATTTGCAATAGAGCTGCAATAGGTACTGCGAAAGGCATTGATCGGCCGTGACCATGGCAACGGTGAGAGGGTCACGGGCGCCACGCCCGGGCGCTTGTTGCACGAGCCATCTCCTATTCTCAGGGTTACTTTACCCCCGTGTACCCCTGAACTTCCAGCCTTCCACAATATAGCTTAACAATTGTTATTCCAGATATTATTATACCCGCTCCGGCTTCGCACGGATATATTATGCATTTATTATACATATATAAACCTTCCTATTGAATCACTCTATCTACTTATTAAAAAAACCGCATAAATATCCGTTGCGTAGTTTTAAAGATCTAAGCATACATAGGGACAAACAGCGGGAAGCGACTTTGTTTTATAAGTACTATGTAGTTCAAGCAGAATTGAATTTAATCTTAGAACTACGCTAGGTAGGTAGTTGTTTATCAGAATTACATTGTAAAATTACTGACAGCATCAAGCATATAGAGTTAACAACCCTAGCTCAATCTGTACTTTTCCTATAATTGCTTTTGTACGTTCTTGAATCAAGATTCAAGTGTCCTGGGTATTTTTAGTTTGGTATATACGCTCTTGCTCATCAACAAATCATTAAAAAACTTTCTACAAAAAAAATCTAGAACAGGCATGAAAAATAATTGATTTTTTTTAAAAGCACACGTATGTGTTTTTTTTTAATAAGGCGATAAGCCCATTTTTATTTTTCTACTGAAATAGAACCTACCAAATGCCACCAACGACCTACATACAATAACGTTGTGAATCTGGTGTAAGTATACGTGGTAGTAGAGTGGAGCTCCACAGATGTATCTGTACCTAGGAGGCTGCGCAGAGCTCGCTGAAGTTCACGGCCACACTACACAAATATCTAGATACTGTAACAGCCTCTTCCTTCAACGCTCCGCTATTGATTACAATACAACCTTCCCACATTAATATAATGTTATAAACAGAAATAAATCATTCTACTAGGCAAAATATTTTTATTGCTACCTACTTGGTGTGCTCTAATAACATTGCAAGGTGAAGTACATTTATTTACCTACTTTATACTTAATTATAAGAAAAATAGCGATACGTAAGATTATTATATATTTTTTATTATGTTTAGGCACATAAGGCACCTCAAACAGCGGTTGTAACATTGCTGATTTCTTATCAACGACCTTCATACAACTCTTGGACTTGCACAATCAAAATAACAAAAGTAAAATTTTACCTACTAAGTTTGTCTTTGTAAGGATTTTTTCTTTGTTTTGAAAAAGTGGGTTACGAAATCGGTAATAATCACAATGTGATATAAGCAAGTACGTTTTGTATTTATATCTAAATACTTTATTAGTTAGATACCTGCGTATGTAATAAGGTTTATGTACATGTTTATCTTTCCTAGTCATTTTTTAATTTAGTTTAGTATATTGAACCACAAGAAAGTAGGTTTACCTATCAATTGTTAAAAAGAAAACCTCGAAAGCACTACAAACTAGCAGTAATTTGAATGTTCAACCCAGAATAACTTTCATAGCTTTTATTTGAAAATTGATGGGACACGTGCTTGGAAAATACGATCGGCCATGACCCTCGCTCGGTCACAGTAGAGGGTACGGAGGAGAGGTGCTCGGGAGGCAGGGTCAGAACGAAGGACGCACAACCACCCCGCGCGGGGTGCTCTCGCAGCTTTCACAATACAATTATATGTCTGTTCCCATATCAACTAGATCGAAATATTTTTTCCTCATTTTCCTGAACTCAATCTCTTTGATTCTAAGCAATCTGAGATAAAAAGGAAAACACCTGGAGTTAGTATTGTTTCGACCAGCGTTCTTTAATTTCTACTCTCTCATATTTATCCGCAACTAGCGACCCGCCCCGGCTTTGCATGGCTGTATTATGCATGCATAATACATATAAACCTTCCTCTTGAATCAGAGAAAACTACATCAAAATCCTTTGCGTAGTTTTAAAAATCTAAGCATACATAGGGATAGACAGAAAAAGCGACTTTGTTTTATATACTCGTATTAATTAAAGACATTATAAATCATTATAGCTATAGTTTTTGTTTCGTTTTTTTATTGTACACAAATATATAATACCTATGTATTATAATATTTACTCGAGTGTAAACCCTATATATTATGAAAACACAAAATTTGGTGCTTTTTCAGTTGTTTGTAGATGTATGTAGACAACCTTTTGTTTTCCTATTTAATAAAAAATATAAATAAACGTCTTTATGGAGTAATTACGCGTGTAAAGAACGAGTTGTTGTTATGAAACAGTTTATAAGTGTTGGTAGTGACGCTCCGCGACCTCGGCCAAGGTTGCTAGCTGCCACTTCCCTGTGTGTTCAGCCGTTTATAGCATAGATGCTTATATAAATCTACACATATACGTACACTTATAAATTGTATGTATAACTATAGTTACATATTTCTTATCTGCATTGTAAATCAAGGCATGCATTTCCGTTTTCCGGGGTGTTTTACTGCATTATTGTTTAAGAACAAATCAAATTTAATAGAATCTATGAATGAGTAGAAAATCTAATATAATTTTCATAAAAGTTTAAGTAATTTTTGTATCTATAAAATATGATTTTGATTGTGATATTATAACGAGCGTGATACTGATAAGTACTCGGTATACAACCAGATATAAGTATCAGCAGGAAGTAATTTGTTCACTCAGAAGGTTATGGCGATAACACATCATGTCGCAGTTGACTTTTGCCATATTCAATACTAGCAGTGCTCCGAGGTTTCACCCGCGTAACTCCCGATCCCGTGGGAATATCGAAATAAAAAGTAGCCTAGCCTTCCTCGATAAATGGACTCTCCAACACAAAGATAATTTTTCAATTCGAACCAGTAGTGTGCCAGTAGTTCCTGAGATTAACGCGTCCAAACAAACAAACAAACTCTTCAGCTTTATAATATTAGTATAGACTAATAGCGTCCAGTGGTTTTATCTGCTTTTGTACCATACCTATGGAAACACCACGTAAAGATAGCCAATGTTTTATCTCATGTTTCACTATAAATCCTAATATCAAGTTTCATCAAAATCGGTAGAGTAGTGCAGAACTATTCCAAACAAACGAATACATTACGAGTTATAGATTTCCTTCAATATTTACTTACCTATATTTTTCGAAAATAGGGTTATTCCCAGTTTGAGCTTATTCCATTGTTCTTGTCAAAGTTAGAGATTTAAGTAATCCTAATCAATGGATTAGGATTACTATTTTACTCAGTGTGTTTGTTTGTTTTTTTAAATATATCATTATATATTTAAAAAAACAAACAAACACACTGAGTAAAATAATTCAAATAGGCAGAGATATTTTTTATCCAACGATCTCATTATGTATAGCAATCATCAAGGGCTCACATAATTTCGGCATTGACATTGACGTGAGTCATACGCCTACGCACCTGATTTGACAAATTGCTATCAAATCTGTAACCCAAATATTGTTTACGAAGGTTGGTATCGCCACGTGCGGTGCGGTGCGCGGCGCGGACGCAGCGCAGGGTGCAGGGGACGCGATCACCTGCGCCCGCGCCACTGACATTGCCAGATAAGATACGGCTATTATTTTGTCACTGTATCGGCCCAATGTCACAGTGACCTTAATGACACGAATGACGCTGTTCCACACGTTCATCGCACTGACCTTGTGATATTTATCTAATCTTGTTCGCGAAAATATTTTGGGAGGATTATTTTCCATATACGTACGATAGTTGGTACTTATACAGAGAAAGGACATTATAACTATGTATTAAATTATAGTTCTGCAACTAAGTAAACATTAGTGAAAGCAAGATGAATTAAAACCGGCCAAGCGGGGCCACGTGCAGTGTAGGGTTCCGTAGTTTAATACTAGTAGCAATAGTTTTATGTAGACACTAGCTTTTGCCCGCGACTTCGTCCGCGTAGAAGTCGAAAATGGCTCTAATAGGATTTGTAATTGATTTTAACACTAAGTTTTTTTTTTTGTGGGTTTTTTTAATATTACCAAAATCGGTAGGTTAGCTTAAATTTGTTTAAAATTTTTACATGTTTGCTTCTATACTTATAATAAAGGAAGAGAGGACAAAAAGTCTGTACTTGGAAGCAAATACAAAAAATGTGTCCGTGGGACTTAGAAAAAGTAGTAATTAGAACAAAAATATATAGTTTTTAAATTTCATGTCTGTCTGTTTGTTTGTTATATGTATTTGTATATACATATTAAAGCGCCTAAACCAATTGAAATCTGGTTGTAAATATTAGATAGCTCTATTTTGATCCAATTAGTAGGTCCTGAGTAATCAACTCTGCAGCCGCTGCAAAACCCCGGCCGAACCAGTGAACGCAAATTTGCGTTCACTGGGCCGAACGCGTCCAGCAAACACGAACGTCACAGAATACATAATAGTGTAGCATACTTTTTATCCCGATATTCCCACATAATCGGGACTTACGCGGGTTTCAGGAATAATGCGTATTTTTTACAACCAAAATGTTCTAGTCCTTCCTATTTAAAATTTCGAATTCTACGTCCCTATGAGGCCGTATCCTAAACGTGCAACCTTTTTTGAATAAAATCGGATTGAGTTTTCAAACATGTGTCAAAATACAATGTAGGTAAGTTAAAAGGAGTATTGATATCACACCCAAAATAACTTCCCACCCCTTTTTTAATTTAAGTGAAATACGAAACACGTGTTCCATCAATTCTGTTAAAAAATGTTAATGCAAAATTTGAAGTAGATTGGACCAAGGAATCGCGTGGTTCCATACAAACTTCGCCCCCCTTTTTCACCTCCTTCGGGGTAGAATTTCGGGAAATCCTTTCTTATCGGATGCCTAAATAAAATAGTTTTCAGACACCCTTAATATTTTTAAAATAGTACATCCCCACTTTAAGTATAGGGGGGGATGGTACCTTAAAAAAGTTAATTTTTAGGTTTTTTTGCAACTTGGTCGGCATGATAAATATGTATGCCAAATTACATGGTTCTGGTATTAATAGTATCTGAGGTAAACCGCGCCCAGATTGACAGTTATATAAAACTACAAAGCATTTTATATGTATAGATAAGAGTACCTTGTTGACTACGGAACCCTAAATAGTAACCTGACAATTTCCTGACCGCATATCTTCTTCTTCTTCTTATATATAAAAATGAATCGCAAAATGTGTTGGTAAGCGCATAACTCAACAACGCCTGGACCAATTTGGCCAATTCTTTTTTTAGAATATTCCATAAGGTACGAGGATGGTTCTTACGGAGAGAAAAATTTAAAAAATTGCCTGAAAATGTCTAAAAACAACACTTTTCTATACTCCATACCATACAAACGATTCGTAATAATACAAGTCAATAAGAACTTTAGTACCATAACATAAAGTTCAAGTTTTAATGGAGAGGTTCCGGGAAGGCAAAACAATTGAGTGACGTATAAATATTGATGTCAATTGGGTCGCGGTGTTAGTTGCCAAACTAAACGGCTAAACCGATTTGTATGATTTTTAACCCCCGACGCAAAAACGACGGGGTGTTATAAGTTTGACGTGTCTGTGTGTGTGTGTGTGTCTGTCTGTGGCATCGTAGCTCCCGAACGGCTGAACCGATTTTGATTTAGTTTTTTTTTATATGGCAAAACAACGTTTGCCGGGACAGCTAGTTTTTAATAAATCCTTTCACTTAAGTACTTTATCTAACAATCTATTTGCTTTTTTATATTTACACAAGAAAATTATATATTTTTTTTTCAGTAAGTAGGTAGTATAGAAGCTATACGGAGACATATGAAAAGTACGGACCAAAAACATAACCCTCCGTTTGGCTTAGCCGTAGTCTGGTAAAAAACAGTTTGACCTTTAAATTCGACAAACTAATAAAGCGAGATGCATTTACTGTCGCCGGTAGTCGTGACTGTTTGAATTGCATTTATTGTCCCATTGTACTCTTCGTTACTAAGAATTTAAAAACGGACTTTGACGAAATTTCGTGTGTGTTTCAGTGGGTCCAGGGAAGGGATGGACACACACAGAGGATCCGGTAGGTGGCGCTGCAATCGGATTGCAGGACGTCTAATAGAATAATATATCATCTACTACGTTTTGTACACTACTTCGTCTGCGTAGGGTTTGAATTTTCTAAAATCCTTTCATCGCGGATGTGTACGTCATAATAGCTATTTGTAAGTATGCCAGATTTTTAGCTTGATTCGTCCATTGGTGTAATCTGTGCGTTGGTATATCGGTCAGTCAGTTAGGACTTTGAGTTTTATATTTATAGATAGGTATATAAAAAAAGAACTAAGTATTTCCATAAATTTTACCATTTCCATAATTTTTTACATCTCTTTAAATCTCCTTTTGACCAGGGCTCTCTTGTAACATATTATTTAAGCCTGGTTCATTTACCTGACACATTTTTTAAAATCTTTATAAATATATATAGAGATAAATTATAAGTTATCACAATTCTGACTGATGACGACAGTGACAAAATACAAACTAAGTATAGTTTGTACCTCTGAATGAGGTTTGTACGTACAAACTAAGTTTGTATTTTGTCACCATCTTAGAATTGTGATAACTTTATAACTTATCTATATCTATATTTATGAGGATTTGAAAAAATGTGTCAGGTAAATAAACCAGGCTTAAGTAATATGTTACAAGAGCCCTGGTCAAAAGGAGACTAAAAAAATTACTCGGTTAGACCCGGGAATAATACCATGAAATAGTTGTCACAAAGTGTTGAACAATTGGGTTATTAGTTTCCTTTATTTGCATTGTTTACATTATAGATCATGTAAGTAACGGTAATCAATGCAAATATAATGTTTATTTAATTCAATAAGCATCAGTGACCTTCATTAGCCGCCGTCATCACCCGGAAATTATTGTGTAGCAGTAAATGCTGTTACAATTTTCCGAAGCAGGAAGTGTTCTCAACGGCCAAGGTAAAGCAAAATTGTAACATTCAATATCACATATCTAACTCACTTATAGTATTTAATATACGAGTGTTGTAGCTTATAGTACTGCCTCTATTCTTCTTCTTCGACTTCAAAAATAAAAAATACCCAAAAAGTTGGTCAAAAACACAATTTTGATGATAATCTATTATTTTATACAAAATATTTATTTAAGGAATTGTATATGCGAAAAAAATATTATCACCAACACAAAGACTAAAAAAACTTTGCCTTGAAAGATGTTGACACTGACCTTTGCCTAAAATAAACAAACCCGAACCTCGATACGGATGGGACCCTTGTCCAATTTTGTTTCTCAATGTGATTGGGACGCCGTTCATATATTTTATTCAAGCACCCTTAAGCATTTCTTTGAAAAGTTTTTTAACTGTTTTCCCTATTATTTTTGAAATTATTTGTATCGACATGAATTGTATAAAATTACTATTTATATTCATCTGTCATCTGGTCACGGTCAAAGGTCAGATTTATTACTACGAGATGAAACTCTACGACGATTTTCCTCAAATTCGTAACCTATGAAAAAGGCTTATGGATTCTTATTAAATAGGTATCTCAAAGAATCCTCGACGGAGGTATAAAAAATCAAAAATGACGTACAAAATTCAGAAGATTTTCTTTCCCTGAAAATATTGAAGTAAATATTATGTAAAAGGCTCACCTAAGTCAGGAATGGAGCTGGATGGTTCCTCGAAGAGTGTGGGTTTGTGAAGACGCGGCGGGGGCGGTGGAGGCGGCGGCCGCATGCACTGGATGACGGAGTGCTGGGGAGCCAGGGTCGGTGGTCCTAGCAGCACTGGCGCGCGGAACTCCTTGCCCGGAGGCGCCGGCAGTTCCAGTCTCCGTGGTACCAGCTCCGGCTCGTACCCCGTATCAATCGGCTCCCGCTTAGGGGATAACTTAGGATAACACTGCATCGTCTCTACTATAGTCACTACGCCTGATATACAAAAATCTAGTCTTAGAAAATCAGAATAACTGCGTAAACTCTGTTATTGCACAGTCAATTCACATATAATGCGGAAATCTTCAATTATTTACATGGACATTTCAACGGCATATATTTATTATCTTATGGAGATCAGCGTAAATGCCGGGCGCCGCCGGTGTTAAGCGCGTATCGTGCGTGCGCGGCGCGCCGCTCGAACCGCGAGACTCGTTCGCTCGCCACGGCCAACTTTCTCTCACTGGCGTGGCGGGCGGTCGCAGCCGGACGAAAGTGAATCTGCAGCGTGCGCCCCTCGCCCTCTCCGCCCTCAGGTATCCCTGCACCGCCGCCGCCCGCCCAGCACCGTCGTCGTCGGTGCCGCCGTTGCAACGCCCATCCGACATCAACTTTAACCTTAACTGTGACCTTTGCCTGGGTACACTGCACTCCTCTACACCCACCTTATACACACACACTTTGTTCGTTTCATTTAACATAATACCAAGAATAATTACTTATTGAGAAAATAGATTATTAAGAACCGAGGACTTGAGGGGAATAACCACTTCACATATTGGGAAAAGGGAACAAAAAAGAAGATTCTTAAGAATCACAAATTTTTATATTTTTGATGTAGAATTCCTAAATAAAATAGGATCTTGAATTTGTACTTACCTAACATTTATTATAGTAACAGATGAAGTTTTTAAGATTCGTTTTTTTCCTTTATTACTAAGTTAGAAACTTAATAATAACTTTTAACTATTAACTAAATCGAATCGGATTTCGTCTAAAGCTTCCGATAAAAAAAAAAAACGAAGCGTTAACAAAAAGCGTTTTAATATACGTGCTTGACAATAGGTGACTGCACAATTTTTTTATTTAGGTCTGATTATAACACATTTAAACAAAGAATTGCTAATTTTACAAGGAAGTTGTCATATGCAACCAAATTAATATAAATAGGTAGATACCGACATGCAGAGTGAGTCGAATCACGGTCACTTCTAGGACAGCGAAGGTCGAGGCTAAAGATACAATATACTTATACCGTGTTAAAACATGCACTACCTACACAAACATCAATTAGCAAATGATGATGGCAAGTTATATTACAGAAATAGAAAAAATATGATAAAATTCTCCCTTTTTCTAGTTACAGTGAAATTTTTTTTTGTTTTTATTAATTAGGTAATTTAGGAATTTAGATTATGTGAATTGTAAACGAATTCGGAATTGTTGTAAATACAAAATATTCGTACGTGTAACCTTGAAGTGTTACTTCACGTTACAAATACCTATTTCTTATACGTATTACTCATTTTTCCATAATTAATTATTACACGGTCAGCCAATGTAACGAGTATGCATAAAACAATAGAGACCTTCACACAATTTCTCTGTCTTCCGTGACACAGTAATAACTTTTCTGCCTACGTTTTTATAGGTTCTAGCTTGTTTACAACATACTATTATGCAGTATAATTTTTACTTCTTACCTATATGCCGGTATTTTATTCGTTTTCTAAAAGTAATAATCCTTATACGTAGGTTAGGTACAGTCGGAATACCAATTAGCTGAACCCCACGTGACCTCACTCGCACATCTGTATTTTGTTCTTTTTTATTTTGTATTGTATAAAAATATTGTTTAAAAAAACAGAATCAGGTAACATTACTTTACAACTTTACAGATGTGCGAGTGAGCTTTGGGTCACGTGGGGTTCATCTAATTGGTATTCCGACTGTATTTGTATTGTCATTTGGTTTATTTAAACCAAGTTAAACCATGTAATAATCATATTCGACATCACGCTTCGAATATATAGGTTGGCGACATCACCATCAATCATTTCAATAGAACCTATTATGTAGTATGGCACTTTTACGTAACGTATTGCTGTTTTGTTACTTAGTAACTGTTTTCCAGCCCACACATTTCAGCTTGTCATTGCCCAAGTGTGGATTACACATACTTTATTTAAGAACTTCTAAAAAGTAGTTGAGAACCTGCTCATTTTTTTAAGTATATATATTAAAAACTGAAGTCGGTTAAAAACTGTACTTAAGTCTCTTATGAAATTTTTAGTTTTTAGCCCGGTGAGTTTAGTGTAATTTTCTGATTCTGTATTTGTCCCTATGTAAATAGCGCGTTATCTTTATCATACGCAAAGTGTATCGTTATCAGTAAAACAATAGTACATTATGTCACTAGGGGGTAATATAAATTATTATGATTTCCGAATCTATATTACGGCCCGAGCCGAAGCAAGACCTTAAACCACACATCTTTAACAAAAAATAATAAATTATGTGATTTAAAAATCAGATTTCATAAATAATGCACACCTAAATATAAGCCTATGAAAAACAAATACATGGTATATTTGTTGAAATTCATAGATAGTGCCCATTTTGAGTTATCTTAACCTAAATAGTCGATTTTTGTCGTCTTTTTGCGGGGAGACAATTAGTACTTTCAGAGGGATCTTACGGAGCCGGTGACCACGACCGTTTCCGAGTAGAATGACGAAATTAAGTTCCAATATTGCGCACATTCTTTATTTAATTCGGTCAGTTTTGATCGTGGTTGATAAGTACAAGGGCGATACAGTTTTCTTAAACTTTAGTTACGTTTGAGACTGCTACCGATCTTTTATGAACGTTTGGACACGCACACTGATAACCCCTGATAGCCATCTAGAAGATAAAACAGAGACTGGACATCATTTTCCTTCTTTTTCCACAGTTTAACTACAACAATGCGACCTCTTATCTGAGATTGGAAGATAGACCACGATTTTTTTATCAATTAATTAGACTAACGTGCAAGAATCGAGGTTTTATTTGGTTAAAAATTTTCGTGACGATAAAAGATTTTTATTTGAGCACACGATAGTTAAATATTATATTTCATTTACATGTTCTAGAATATAGCTAGATCAATAGGTAAATAATAAATAATAAGCATTTGTTCAAGTCCTACTATTCGGGGCGGGCTACGGCGACGGGGCTACGAGAAAATGTAGCTTCATAATGAGTACCTACGTATTTTAATTTCCCGGAAGTCTTTCATTTTTTTTTCGAGTACAATTATGAAATACTTATTTATACTTAAATTTACCGGAAATCTTTGATTTTATTTCGGTTACAATTATTATGCAATACTTATTTACTCTTTCAATAATTAAGAAAGAGGCTTTTAATAGGTACAGTAAGGGTCATTAGTAAATGATCAGTTTGCTACAATAATATTATCAACAAGTATTGGAGATACGACCTTCTTCTAATAGACGTTACACACAAGCCTAAGTACTTGAATTAAAAGTACTCAGTGTGATTATTATTTTCAACATGTTAGATCGATTTTGATTTAGTTTCTTTTGTTTGAAACGAGAATTAGCCGGGAGTTCTTAGCTTTGTTGTATCGCATTTGGTTCCAGTCATCAGTATGTTAAAAAAAATCATTTATGAAATTGACATTTCTAAGGTATTTTTTATCGGGGACCTATCCTTTTTCCCAGAATAAAAGAACTGTTTTGAAATATAATATAGAAATATCCACCTAGAGGGGTGTCTGGGTGTACTGGGGTATATGACAAGGCGTGCGAGGGGTGGGGGACTGCAGTCAGGGTGCGCCGGGGTCACTGCCACCGAGCTCACGGCCGCCACCGACGACGACGACTCCACTCGCGTATTTTGGCGACGAGTCTCAATGACCCAAGCATTCCTATAATATATCACATACAGACCTATATAACATTGTTTTATTAAAAACAATTTAGGTATTTCACAACATTTTGCTGAAGCAAACTGGAAAGTAGGTGCTAGGTAGCTATCACCGCTTGTGATAATACATTTACTGTCAAGAAAGAAAATCTGAGGAAACTAAAATCTATCGAAACGGAAATAACCCGAGATAATAAATAAATAACACATACTTAATATTATTTAGATGTATCTTTGGTGCAAAGCATTTATTTATACACTGAAAGATATCTAACTAAAGTTCAGACAGCAGACCTAAAGTCTGTTAAATTCACAATAATTACAATAACAAGAAAGCATGTGTATTGATTGTGGCAAATCAATACATGAATTGTTGTAAAAAAAATCTTTTTTTTTTTTAAATTATGTTTAACGCATTTTTCTCTAAATTTGTGCATATTCGCAATTTCCGAAACATGTATTTTCAGATTCATTTCACGATTTAAAAATGCTAAATTGTTCACATCGTAAATAGCCTGGAAACCTACAGATATCGTTTGACTATGCATTTTTATCGATAGATAGACGATGGGGTATTTGGGAGTGAAAGTTGCGGTAAGGGCACCGGGACAGCGCGTCAGGGTGCATGGGGTGGTTCGCGCTTGCGCATAACACTGTCTCATCGCACGCACCATGGATTGACTCTCAGTCACACCGGGTTCAAAAGTACTCATTTTATCTAAAACTTCAATACTTTTCCATTAAATTACAATTGTATAAGTAGTCTTCAGTTTTTTTAGGTTTTGTTTCGAACTGTGGTTTCGAACCCTAATGTGCCCTAATATCATACTTACTCCCAAACGATTGCACGAGAGCATTGAGAGCAATGTTACACGAATGAAGTATACCTACCATACTTATTAGGTAAAATCGTTTAACAGCAGCAAATTTTGCTATAATCGGATAGATGAGTCATGGTTTTTAGGGTTCCTAAAAACCACGACTGGACCATATTACGACTTCGCTGTCCGTCTGTCTGTCTGTCCGTCCATCCGTCTTTCTGTCACCAGGCTGTACCTATCTCATGAACTATGATAGCTATAGAGAGTTGGAGTTTTCACAGATGATGTACTTATTTCTGTTGCCGCTATAACAACAAATACTAAAAACAGAAAAACGTAAATATTTGTTGAGTATCTTTTGAATTTTAGGTAATTTTCTTGTTTACTATTTTTTTAGGTACTATTTTTTTTGTTAATTATCCTCCTAAAAGGGCAGGCAAAATACTTTTAACCTTAACAGTCTCGTCTAAACACAATATTTTTGGGGTTTATTGCTCGATATGTATCAATTGTAATGGTACGGAAACATACGTGCGCGAGTCCGACTTGCACTTGGCCGGTTTTTAATTTGTCTTTTAGTTTCTTAATAACTAAATGGTGTAGTTTAGTTTAGTTTTACGGGGCTGTTTCCACACTTAGCCTCATCATTTGGGCCATTGTGCGTGTGAGAATATCCTACTTGTCACTCCAACCATCCCAGGTCCTCCCAGAAAGCTAGCAGCCTTTTCAGGCCTCCGGAAGAGATGTCGGCGATTGAAGAGACCAAGCCCGTTGATCTGCCACGCTACTGCACTCCATGAGCACGTGCTGTGGGTTTTCTTCTGCCTCCATGCATCCTCTGCACAGAGGGCTATCTGTAACACCTATGGTAAATAAGCGTTTGTTTAATGCACAATGACCGGTTATGACACCTATGATCGTCCGGATTTCGTTTCTTTTCAGTCTCAAAACTGAACTGAACATAACTGAATGGTGTAAATGCATCCTGCACCGGCGGCGACGGCGGCGGGTGATGGCGGTGCGCGGTGGTGGCGCGGGCGGCGGTGGTGGACGTCGACCACCCGGCTCCGTCGCGATCGATATGCACCGGCTAGACATGTATTTCTTCTCCCGCACTTAACATGTTCCCTGTGGACACGCCACATTGCTCTATATTTCCTTCTACCTACGTCTGCAGTCTGGGAAACAACAAAATAGTATTGAAAAATCTTTTCTTAGATAAAACGCCATTAGAATGAAACGAGAAATCGGACGATAGGGAATATCTCAGAAAATAATGGACGTTGCATAAAGTCTTATTGGATATACCCAGTCTAAAGCTTTGTTGGTTTTTTTATGTACGCATTTTGACTTTGTTTATAAATTCATTAAAACTACTCATTTAAACATGCTCAAATGAACATTAGTGGGTTTTGGTAATATTATGGAGATCAGGCCACAGACTTCGTGGAAAGGCGGACTCGTTATTACAGGGTCATCAAGCCTTTGAAATTAATAATTATATTTTTGAAAGGAAATTGAGTTCACGTGGCTGTATAGCCATAAATGCTTTGCCTTTCGCCACAGATGATAAATAAAAAAATAGCGGCAAAGCTTAAAATTCGTCTTGATTTGTTAATTACATACAAATATAAAAAATATTTAAAATGAGTCCCAACGGTTCAGAGAGTGAAATGGAGATTCACCAGATTTAAAATCAGAAGCCAAATTAGCAATGGAAAACCTGCTTCTAGCAAAGGCATAAGAAAAATAAGTAAGTACCTACTAGGTACCTACATGAAAATATATGAAAATTTTATGAGTTGGAAAAACGAGGAAAAGGTATGTGTCATTTCCCTGCATTATTTTGAGAAATGGCAATTGCCTGTCTCGTATGAAGGCTGCGATTACGGCTCGGCCTTCAAACTCATACTCGACCTGCAATTGCCTATTTCACGACTATTGCAATAATAATAATGAAGTATTACTGAATTAATCACGTTAGTTAAAGCACCGTCAACAAAGCTCCATCAGCTATTTAACTGTAAAGTTTTTGAAACGTCAGGGTTTTTGACAACCCAGTTGGCTCAATGGTCACCATACCGGACTGCCAAACGCAGGGTTTGGGGGTTGATTCCCGCCTCAGACAAGTATTTATGCTTAGATATTTGTTTATTTCTATGTATTATAAGACTAAGTATATATTTACAAAAGAAAAAGTATATAATATGTAGTATATCCACCCTAACACCCTAGCCTTGTCTAGCACCCATAACACAAGTCTAGTTACTTAGCTTGGGGCTAGATGGCGATGTGTGGAATGTCTTGCAATATTTATTATTTATTTATTATTCAAAACAATGTACCTACTTAACTTATTAAAAAAACGTGAATACTCCGATAAAAATATTTTTATTATTGGGTTCAAATATAATTTCATAAGTATCTGAAATATATAAATTATTATTTGAACTCTGAATGAAGTTCACCGGTGAAGTGTACGAATTGCGAACCTTCAACGGTGCAGTGAAATGCCCTTGTAGGAGAGTTGAAAGTCGGGCTCTGTCGATGCCCTCGAGAGGTGCTGCAACCCTCGCCGGCCGACGCACCCCGAACGAATCATCGTACTCTTACTACTAAACTACTACGTAAATAAACAATGTATTTGAAAATAAATAAATAAATATTGCAGGACATTCCACACATCGCCATCTAGCCCCAAGCTAAGTAACTAGACTTGTGTTATAGGTGCTAGACAACGGATATACTACTTATATACTTTTCTTTTGTAAATATATACTTAATATACATACAGACACCCAGACCACAGACAAATATCTAAGCATAAATAATTGTCTGAGGCGGGAATCGAACCGGCAACCCTGTGTTTGGCAGTCCGGCATGGTGACCATTGTGCCAACTGGGTCGTCAAAACTGTACTCGTTAACTTATGTTAACTTATATAAAATGGTGATCTAGCCTTTTTATTAATTTACCAGGAAACTGTGTATGCTTCAAACGACAACATATTTATCTGAGTAGAGCAGCACATTTGAACTTAACCAATTTTTTTTTTTATTAAATGACTACTACTTATAAAATTGTATAATGAAATGTTGCACACTCAGTACCTACACAAATACATAATATTATTACAAGCTGTCCTGGCAAACGTTGTTTTGGCATTACCAAAAAAAATAACAAAAAAGTAGGTAAAGGAAAAAAAAATAGATGTTGTTCGATTCTCAGACCTAACGAATATAGGTTCACAAAAAACAATATACAAATCGGTTCAGCCGTTTGGTAACTAACACCGCGACACGAGAATTTTTATAGGGATCTACCTCCGCAACTGATCCACTTCTTTATTATTTGAAATTCTTGTCATAATCCCCCTTATCAAAATCTTGAATCTGTCGCTGCTCGAAAATCAAATTCCTTGCTACGGCCTTGTAGGAAACTTACCTACTTCCAAGGGCCCAAGGGCGAATTCTGACCTCACAGCAAATACCCACCTAAATTCGACCATCCGCCTTATGCACTAAAGTCCAACCTTACTGTCCTATTCCTTTACGTACCTCCATATGTGGTTATATTATTTACTAGCTGCGCCCCGCAGTTTCACCCGCGTAAGTCCCGATCCCGTGGGAATATTGGGATAAATGTAGCCTATGTGTTAATCCAGGTCTCCAGCTATCTAGATACCGAGTTTCATCGCAATCGGTTCAGTAGTTTTTGCGTGAAGGAGTAACAAACATACATACACACACACACACAAACTTTCACGTTTATAATATTAGTAGGATAGGATAGGATATCTAGCCACTCCTTAGCTTATTGGTTTTCTCTAAAAAGCTTAGGTAAAAAAAAAGTAATTTTGTTACTTAGTTAAGTAAATTTATTTTTTAACTCTTAAGTAAACGACATGAGGTGGAGTGGAGCTCATTAAATTTCTGTTAATCGGTGGGGGAGAAGTAACCACGGCTCAGTCGGGTATCAAATGGGTGTTCACGGGGATGAGACGGCGACGGCGCAGCACGAGGCGAGGCCGCGCTGCCTGCTGTCGTTGACACGGGCCGAGGACACGCGCGCCAAGGTCGCTACGTCCCTCAACAAAATCCCTTCCCCGAACTTCGGCCCTCACCAGAATTGGAAGCATCGTTCTAACTTGTTTCACTAACAAACCTCCAAGGAAAACCGACTTGAGACCCCTAATTGACTTACTTTTATCTACATTTTTTGTTGGTTTTTTAACGTAATACTTTCGATAACGTTGTTATTGTTTCAACTGATTTCAGTAGGTATAGTGACATTTCAAAAATCATTTTAATGAAACCATCTTAGAGAAAAATTTAAAGAGATAAATATATTAACGCTCTATTCACAATATATGTACGGAAACATGCTCTACGTTCACAAAAATCCTGATATTTTTCGTAAAAATAGCGATATTCATAATTTCAACTTAAGAAATAAGGATGAACTGGCCGTGCCCGGTAGTAGGCTCCGGAAAATAAACAGGTCGTTTAATAGTACATGTGTGCTCTATTATAATAAATTACCTAAAATGACATGTCCATTAACAGGTTCAAAACTTTTATAAAGCATAAATTGTGCGATACTTCGTCTTACCTTAATGATAAGAACCCATGGACGTGACTTTAGTTGCTCCATTTCAAATAATATTTTCAAATATTTGTAATATTGACCTTTGTGAGCGTGATCACATGAAAAATAAAAACCCTATGAGTTTCTTGTGCCTTCTTCTCATTCGAAGGCACACATCCTAACTTAGTTTTTAAAACGTTTCTATGTGATCTGTGTACAAATGTAATATGCATCCAAAGGAATAAAAAAAAATTACTTTGACTTTGACATCATTTTTAAATATACTCAATTAAATATGAATATTGCAAAATATAATAAAAATTTTGAATACATATTAAAATTATTATAAACATACATAATATTGCAAAATAATATATAAAATACCTAATTCGTTAAGGAACATTAGAGTTGAAGTAGGGTCTTACATAAATAACTAGCGTAGGTACGTACATATAACATTTTATACGATACTCGATAAACAATGGCCAAGACAATGTGAAGGTCCTTTCTACAGGTTCAAGGCTTGTCAACCATTACTTATTATCGTTATCACATGTGTATGAAAACAACGCCATTTAATATGTACTATTATTAATTGTGACAATAACTTTCAATAAGGCGCCCGTTTTCTTTGACATCAGAACAAAGACAATGACTGAGTTACTTCTTACAAAAGATCAACTATTTTTAGGAAAGACTTTCAATAAAATTATATTACCATAAATAGACAGGACAATTTAGTCTAAATTATTTTGTACTTCCTTCCTAAATACAAAATAGCTAAGTCTAGTGTGACGTTCTGCGCAGAGAAAAAAAAGAACATATTTTTCGTATGGAAAATGTCCTAATGCCATCTCTATAATTGTAATTTCAATCTCTCTGAATTTCAGGTCAAGATGATGTGAAGGTCCTACGGCTTCAATGGGCAAAATCCTGATTTACTGGAAATGTCGGTATAATGAAATTGCTATATCCTACTAATATTATAAACGTGAAAGTTTGTATGTATGGATGTCTGGATGTATGGACGTATGGATGTTTGTTCCTCTTTAACGCAAAAACTACTGAATGGATTTTAATGAAACTTTACAATAATGTAGCTTATAAATCAGAATAGAACATAGGCTATAATTTATAAAGATATTGTGTGAATTGTCTAAAATATAACGAAAAGTGTCGAAAAATTGACAGGTGTCAAAGTGACAGATGTCAAAGTGACAGATGTCAAAGTGACAAATGTCAAAGTGACAGATGTCAAAGTGACAAATGTCAAAGTGACAGATGTCAAAGTGACAGATGTCAAAGTGACAGATGTCAAAGTGACAGATGTCAAAGTGACAGATGTCAAAGTGACAGATGTCAAAGTGACAGATGTCAAAGTGACAGATGTCAAAGTGACAGATGTCAAAGTGACAGATGTCAAAGTGACAGATGTCAAAGTGACAGATGTCAAAGTGACAGATGTCAAAGTGACAGATGTCAAAGTGACAGATGTCAAAGTGACAGATGTCAAAGTGACAGATGTCAAAGTGACAGATGTCAAAGTGACAGATGTCAAAGTGACAGATGTCAAAGTGACAGATGTCAAAGTGACATCTATGAAATTGCTCAGCTTTTTTCGTCATATATTTTCACTGGATTGGGACTAACGCGGGTGAAACCGTGGGGCGCAGCTAGTAATATTATATACTTCTTTACTTTGAGTAACATGGTGCAAATTTTCATCAAAATCGGACGAGCTGTTCGAACGTGGGGAAGAACTAAACAAAGGAACTTTAGTAGTAGCACATGTAGTAGTACGTTAGTCTCTCACCTGTTGAATCCCTAGTTGTCTTCGTTCGGTGCTCTATAGGGCGTTCGGATTATCATAACTGCCGACTGCCATCAACCTTAGGTATCTGTAGTATTTGCTTCGAATTTCCTAACCACAAATTCAATAAAGAAAATCTTATTGTGTAGAAACTTCCGCCAGTAAAATTTTCTTTGTACTTTAGACCTCAATAAATTCTAAAAATATTCAACATAAAAGATTTCTTAAAATGTATTGTGTAGGTGGTCTTTCTTTTTGATAACCTTTATTTTTCTATTGCTGGGAACAAGTACTCTTAATGTTAGCTGGCACCTGAAGGAGCACTTTTTCTCAACATTTTTTATCCTATACTTAAGTGATTTTCAGGTTTGGGGGGGGGGAGGTAAAAAAACTTAAAATAACCTAGCAAAGCTCGATCACCCAGGTACTTACTATTTCACCCGCGTAACTCCCGATCCTGTGGGGGGAAAAATTGGGATAAAAGTAACCTATAACACCCCCAATGATTCAATGTATTCTCATACCAAGTTTTATCAAAATCGGTCTAGTAGTTTTGTAACCTATTCAATTCAAATAAACAAACAATCAAATATTTCTTCTTTATAATATTAGTATGGAAAATAGATTGTATTGATAAAAATAGGTTTAAGTAATTCTGAAGTAGATACCTACCTATCAATGTGTCGACCACCTACGCATTAAACAAATAATTAATAAATTCCCCGTAACCGTAAGACAGGTCGGTGCCCCGTATGAAAACATGTTTACCTTCTTATTTGAGGTCAACAGCAGATTCTAGAATAGTGAGGGGGTTGCAGTCTGTACCCCGTAGCCTCCCGCCCGAGTACTCCCGACCGGGGGCCGGGGGTGGCTACAGTGCATCGTACTAAAGGGCAACTGCAGATAACGCAGGCTAGGCCCAGACAGTCAACGTCCCGATATGCACTCCCGCCCCGCACCCCGACCCGGTCTCCTCCGGGTCTCCATCCTTCGGGACCCGTATCCGGAGCTATCTCACAGCTCATTCGAATCGATTCAACTATTTAACTCGACTTGTCAATACACTAAATAAGTGTTTTGCTTTGTATTCTTCTGAGTAACTAAGTAAGTTTTAGTGTCTTGCTGAATTTGAAAAACTATTGTTAAAAATTATCGGACGTTGTCGTTAGTAAAATTTTAGGTTGTCTTCGTTCAAATTGCAATCCACCAAATTATTTATTGCTACGATTGTTTGATCCTTTTCGTCTCTGAAGTTCTAGATTTACAGACATTTTACAGGGAAGTTTTAGTACAAGAATGTAGATGTTTTTTCCTGACACATGCCCGGTACAACAATGTTAATCTGATTTTTTTCCTTCATCATAAATTAGAATTTTCACCTTAAATAAAAATACCTAGACGCTTTTAACTTGAAACTTAACCTAACACCATCGACAGAGTGCGCCAAATAACTTGAACTAAGATGGTGGTACACAGCTGCTTATGTTTTTAAACGCAGTACCTTGGTTGCCTGAAAGAAATCGCTTTCAGAGATAAGGCCGCCCATTTATGGAACCTGAACTTTCTAGCTATTACTTTACGTATATCGTGTTCCATGTTCCTTCCTGTGTTGTACAAAATAAAGTTATTCTATCTTGGTTCAAGTTATTTGCACGACATGTACAGTCAAATTACCAATTAGCTGAACCCACGTGACCCAGAGTTCATTCGCATATCTGTAAAAAATATAGTATTTAACTATTTTGTTATTTTTTAAAATTGTATAATGTATTGTATAGTATATTGTTTTAAAAAAAACAGAATCAGGTATGTAACAATTACAACCTTACAGATTTGCGAGTGAACTCTAGGTCACGTGGGGTTCAGCTAATTGGTAATGTGACTGTACTAGGAAGGTAGATAAGTTATCATACTATACTATCCTACTAATAATATTATAAATTTGAAAGTTTGTGTGTGTGTATGTATGTTTGTTACTCCTCAACCGATTGCGATGAAACTCGGTATCTGGATAGCTGGAGACCTGGATTAACACATAGGCTACTTTTTATCCCGATATTCCCACGGGATCGGGATTTGCGTGGGTGAAACCGCGAGGCGCAGCTAGTGATGTATAAAGCCCTTATTATTAGACCATGCAACAATACATACTTACTTAAAAACTTTGTCATAACTTAGCAATATATTGTCTGGTTAAGTACTTACTTACTTTCATATGAATGACAAAATATATTAAGTTCAAGTACAAGTCTAATCAATAAACCGTAAAATCAATAAATAGCTAGCTTTCAAACAATGACCTCACCTTTCATTAATTCTGTTCTGAAAATAGTTGTAGGTCACCTTACGCCAGTAAAGTGCACGAAAAACTGTTAATGCGCGTTATTTAGTTACTACTCGATGGTTACTACGAACGATAATTCTAAAATGAGAGGTATATAAATGCCTAATTTGTCACGTTACATTCTTAAGTAACTGAGTCACTAATAGAAAATCTCCAAGCTTCAACTTGATTGGCTACTTGATAAGCCTTTGTTACAGAAGTTCTTTAACTCTTTCGTATATTTATTCGAAACAAACACACCTTTACAACCATATAAAACTTTTAAACATCTTTGCCACGAAAATTAATAAAATACATTGCCTATTCCAAATTGCCTAAAAGCAGGCATGGTTCACTCACCACTGTAGGTATAACACAAAACGATAATTATAAAATATCTAAATCATAGATACCCTATTATTAGTTATAAAGTTTTAGGTAGATAGTGGGTCAATTTGACATGTGTGACAATAGTCTTCCTCCTACCTGCTAATCTTTGTTAGGTTGAGATCCTACTTCGGCTGTCGAATTATGCCAAGTGCAACATTTTTCTCGTTATTTCCAGAATGTGGTACCCAAAGTAGAATAAAACAAAAAGTACTCGTTCTTTCGGCACTAAGATTTCTGATCATGGCTTTTTTCTTCGTTTTAGAAATAGACAGCGATTATGGACTAATTGAGATACACTACAAAATTTTGCAAAAAAAAAAATGTTACGGTTGTTATTATGATGTTATTTACAAAACGGTGAAAGTTTGATTAGCTACTGCAGAAATAGCATTCAGACTTTAAAGTACATACCTATATTATCTCGTCTCCGCTGTCAAAGTTTAGTGAGTGAACCATTTTAGGCTGTGATCCGAGGCTACTGGATCACGGCTAGTTAAAGTATCAGAACGATTCGATTATCGAACCTTTCCGTTTTTTAGGTAATTATAACAAAAGTTTCAGCTTCGATTTCGACACCAAAGTTTAGACGTGCGTATATTTTATATTTAAATCTATATGCCTTCATGAAGAATAGAGCAGCAGAGGCTGCGCGCGCGTGTCAAGGCCGTAGCCTCGGCCGTGAATTACCGCCCCCCTTCGCTCTCCTAACCCCCTTAATATAAATTCTGTTTTATACCAATAGTCACGCCCTGGTTTAAGAGGCTTTATATTATAATCGTATTTATCATGTTGCTTACCCGATTTCTTTTGAAAATCAGTACACATATTTTCAAGAACTGTCCTATCTCATCTTTGCCCTGCCCTCTTTCTTTCCAATTTAGTTGGGGTAGAGCGAATGGCTAAAATGTTCCTTGTATTTTTATTTTTTCTATTATCTACTAATTTATATTACCTACTAGGTATGTTACCTGTAGATTTCGACGTTTAAAATCACAGTTAGTTCAAGCACCAATATAATATTTCGCCAACTGGTCGGTTAGTTCATCATAAGCATGTCGTTTAAGCTGCCCATAAGCAAGTCCTATCTCTCTAGCTAGGGCATTTTTAAATAAAAATTACCAAGAAGAAGTTGAATTAAAAATTGTGTTATGCGCAGATATAAAAATAGTAGTATCTGGTATAAATTTCAACTTGCTAAGTCCGCCCTTTCCTAAGAAATTCGGTGGTGACACACGGACAGACAGACGGACAGTGAGTGAGAGTGTTCTTATAAGGGTTCCTTTTCTTACCTTTTGAGGTACGGAGTCGGAGCCCTAAAAATACGTAAAAATACCTACATTAACTTTGCAAAACCACATAAGTACATCTGTAATGGGCTGTCACCTTTCTGTCACTCCAATAACCTATGGTGAATAACTCTGATAGGTGCCTACAACCAATGCTATAAGTGCTATAACTAAACAACGCCTACACAAAAACATACACGTGTCACGGTTGGGGTTATACCGCGGTGAAGGTCGCAGGTCCCAAATCAGCTCTCTCCCCGAAAATGAGGCCTCGGCCATCGACCCCCAAGGAAATCTTCCAGGGAATCTGACCTTGACCTTTAAACGCGCAAGCGCTATACCACTTACACAGTTTCCTGACCCTGTTATGAAAAGATCTTTATACATAGGCTTAGGGATGGTTTACATTAGACTAGGCCGTGTCCGGGCCGGGCCGTGGACGTGGCCCGGACGGGGCACCTATTTAATACGTTACATATCTATACTAATATTATGTCACAGGCGAGGTAGATATCTACATCTATACTTCACTGTCACTATCATCACTACATAATATAAAACAAAGTCGCTTTCTCTGTCCCTATATCCCTATGTCCCTATTAGGGAATGCAAACCGGTTTCACCGAAAACCGAAAACCCGGTTTTCCGGCATATTTTGAATTAATAAAAAACCCGGTTTTTTTAATTTAGATAACCGGTTTTTCGGTTTTTTCGGTTTTTCAATATTATCCGCTCGAAATGGCATTCAGAGAAGCCACTGGTTACAGACCAACCACTACCACTATTTTCTACTGGCCAATTCAGAGGCCAGGTTGTATTTTTCTATTTCAGATTTACTCTTTGTTGTTTTCCTCGACCGATATTGATTTTACGAATGATTGTTTCATTTATAATCAACTAAGATCTGTTTACCACATCATTAAATTACAATCCGTAAAAAAAAACATCTGATTGTCAAAGTCTCGCGGAAAAATGGTACATTTGATATGTGATTTTTTTTCCATTATTTTATATAAAAACGCCGGTGTCTCTCTTCTTCTTCTTTCCCTTATCCCAGCCCATCCAGGGTCGGGCCTCCTCGTATTTTTGTGCCAGGTCGTACGATCTTGGGGTGTCAAGTGAATTAGGTTTTGCGACTTCATCAGCTTGTCCAAGCTTGTCCACCATGTATCGGGTGGTCTTCCTCTACCCCTAGGTTTCACTGGGATGTTCAGTGCCTTGTTCACAGCATGGTCTACTTCGCATCTAGATATGTGACCGTACCAGCGCAGTGATCGGGGCAACTTTAAACGATCCTCTTACATACTCATTCCGCACTTTATCCATGCGAATGACGCCGCCAGCCCATCTCAGCATCTTCATCTCGTTGACGTGAAGTTTCTGTTCGTGTACTTTTTTAACAGCCCAACATTAAGACCCATACATCAGAGCCGGCCTCACAGCCGTCTTGTGACAGACACAGGCAACCGATTCCATTCCCTTGTAGTACGAATAAGGAATGACGAAGCAAAACACTCGATTTCTTTCCAAAAACGTTGAACTTCATGGAAATTTGAGCAATGCAAATACTTTACAAAATTAGAATGTCTCGAAAGTCACCGTACTATATTAGTACCGCATTTGAAAGTTTCTAAGCTTTAGAGAGGTCATGCACTTTTAGGACACGGCCTCATAGGGACGTAGAATTCGAAATTTGAAATGGTAAGGACTAGATAGAACATTTAGGTTATAAAATATACAAATCATTCCATATTAAAAAAAACATGTAAAATACAAATACAAAAATATATATTAAAACCGACCTACCGATTTTGGTAATTATAAAGCCAGTTAAAAATCCTATTGGAACCATTTTCGACTTCTACGCGGACAAAGTCGGAAAGCTAGTTGTATTTAAAGTAATTTGACAGTTGTCATGGTCTGACCAATGACCATAAATAAAAAAAGATGTTTGGAAAGGTGCGTCTATCAGAACCATGAAGAAAAATCCGTTAAATCAGATTTACGGTGCAGCGCGCGCCGACGCAGAGTTCAAGTAATTCCGCCTTTTCTTCCAAATTTTAGCATTTTCATTGAGTTTTTGTAGTTGTAGGTGTTATTTTTGAGAGATAGGTTTAAATAAAATTTAAATAATAAAAATAAAAAAATGCATGATGTAGGCAGCCATTTACATGCAATTTTTATAAAAATTAAACAAAGGTCAAAAAAAATTTATTTTAAAAACCGGTTTCACCGAAAACCGGTTTTTTTATTTCGAAAACCGAAAAAAAAACCGGTATTCAATTTCGGCCGGTTTTGCATTCCTTAGTCCCTATGTATGCTTAAATCTTTAAAACTACGCAACGGATTTTGATGCGGTTTTTTTTTTAATAGATAGATTGATTCAAGAGGAAGGTTTATATGTATAATACATGCATAATATAGCCGTGCGAAGCCTAGCACTAATAACACAAGTCTAGTTACTTAGCTTGGGGCTAGATAGCGATGTGTGAAATGTCCTGCAATATTTATGAAGCTATTGCATAGCTTTTATCGCGGGCTTTGAGCGCGGCGACCGAATCAAGAAATTCCGTAACGAGAATAAAACCTAACACCCCCACTCCGCCCACCATGTAGTTTATTAATATTATTAATATAAAATCCGGGCCACATCCACGACCCAGCCACCCGACCCGGTCTAATGTAAATCATCCCTTAAGTAGGTATACAACCGCCAAATACGTATAATGGAATAGGTAAATTACTACGGCAAAGCCTTAATAAAGGAGAGTTATTTTTGTTTTATTCAATAGAAAGAACGAACTTTCTTGAAAAACAGATTACTTACCGATCTCGCATATATATTAACTTAGTCTCTGCTAAAGCAATATTTATAACCTAAGCTTCAATAAAGCTCGGTCGGAGTAATAAAACACTTTGAAAGAGAAGTTTGAAGGATAGTGAAATCATCACTACTTATTATAAAACAAAGTCGCTTTGCGCTGTTTCTCTGACTCTATGTATGCTTAGATCTTTAAAATTACTTACGCAACGGATTTTGATGCGGTTTTTTTAACAGATGGAGTGATTCAAGAGTAAAGATTTAGTATAATACAAAACTACCAAGCGTACGAAGTCGCAGACAACAGCTAGTTTCTAATAAAGCATCTGTAACCCTGCTGTTATAAAAAAATGAGTTATTTTTTAAGTTCCTATAAAATATTGTAGAAACGATTATAGGGTTTAATTTACACACTGTATGAGGAGGTTAAATTTAAGGAGGTATCCACTAATCTGTATTATTTCTAGGATAGTTTTTATCTATAGGTAGGTACTTACTTATAGTTTTTTTAAGGTAAAAGAAATTAACTTTTTTAACCTTAAATGAAACTTAGCTAAGTAGGTTAGTTTCTGTATCCGAGTAAGAATATGAATATGATAATCCTAATATTCAGATTACGTGAATAAGTAATATTACACTTTTCCAATTAATTTTAATTCACCAAAAGGGTCGAAAAACGATTTAAGTACTAACTTGTTGAAAGACATAAAAATGTCTTTCAACAAGTTAGTAAATCGTTTTGTACACCAGAGCAGCGTGAACATATTATATGAAAAAGCAAATGTGTGTTATGCGTCCAAGGGTAATAAAGAACCTACTCCTTTAAATTCGATTAAAAAAATATCATCCTTCTAAATATTACCTTATCTAAATATTCGAGGAGCGTAATAAAAGACACGTATTCAAGCTTTGATAAAGTTCATGAGAAGTTCACGATGACAGTAGCGACATCTCTGCAAAGTTAGTTTTAGTAACACTATAGATAAAAGTAAAGCCAAGCCACCCAGCACCCAACTCTCTAAACTTGACCGAGATGTCGCTTTTTGCTATCTTTACTTTTATGCGAATAATGTTTAAACTTCTCCCTTATTCCAATACGAGGTTTAAGGATAGTCCGAGATGTGGATTTAAACCTTAGATTTCGACACAGATTTACTCGTGAACTATAGTCTAACCACTATCCCTAAATAATTGATAGGGATAGTGTTTAGACTATAGTTCCCTATATAATCTACTAGCGACCCGCTCGGGCTTCTCACGGCTATATTATGCATGTATTATACATATAAACCTTCCTCTTGAATCACTCTATCTATTAAAAAAAACCGCATCAAAATCCGTTGCGTAGTTTTAAAGATTTAAGCGTACAAAGGGAAATAGGGACAGAGAAAGCGACTTTGTTTTATACTATCTATGTAGTGATGATAGGGATAGTGTTTAGACTATAGTTCACGAGTAAATGGGTGCATCCCATCGACCCCGGTGGTCCCGCCCCGGTAACGGGGCCGTTGGGAAAAATTGTTTCATCGACCCCGGTAGTGCCGACCCCGTCGTTTACCGGGGTAGATGGCACAAATCAAGTGTCATCTACCCCGGTGTGTTTTTAAATGAAAAGCGCTTTTGACGTAGTAATGTTTAAAGCGGGGAGAATAGAGTATTATTGTGTGACCAAAAAATACGTTTAATAATTAAAAAAGGTATTCAACGCATTATGAAAATGTCTTATTACCAGACCGATAACAACGTGAGCAAAGCTAACGTAATAATAAAAAATCAAAATATTTTCAGTAGTTCGTCCATCACTCAATATTTATGACATATCAAACAACAATAGGCACTTAGACGAGTCAAGTTTGAAACGGTACCTAACGAACAAAATAAAATAGTCTATCCATAACTACCTTTCAACCAATAGAAAGCGATTCACAAATGCATTGTCCAGTGACGTTAGGCAGTCAGTCGCTTTAAAGCGATCAAAGTCGTGTGGTGTCTTAATGTGACTAGGTAAGTGAAGTGATTTAAATACTATTTTTATTAAATGTGAGACAATGTATTTTGAACACGATTTATTAGTTTCACCTGTATATTTGCTTGCTTGTATGTAACCGACTCTTTCAGGCTCAATTTTGCCCTACTTAGAACGATCAGATTTTATTCAAACTTTGCACACCTGTCAAAGACTGATGACAATTTAATGCAATTATTCGATTAAACAATCCGATTATCCTGATTAGTTTCGCCAAGATTCATCAATTTCTTTCGGTATCCTTTGCATACGCATGCGCGCAGTTCCAGACTCAGGCGCAGAACAGACGATTGGAAACCGTAAATCCATTGGGATAGAGTCTATATCTGTATACGCCCGCGTCACATTTTGTATGAAACGGCGATGCGCGGGTACCGCTTGCGCACCGCTACAAATATAGACTCTATCACAATGTTCTTACTAAAAGCGAAAAATAAACTCTTTAAAAACTAAAACACGATTTTATAGAAAATTCAACTAAAACATAAAAAATAAGTAATAGTTTAAAAAATAGATAAAATAAATAAACTGAGAATAGTGTAAATTAGGAATAAATGTATATTATTGTAAAAAAAGCGTAGGTGCATAGTGTCAATAGTTATAAATGTTTTATTGACAGATTTGATTGATGAGAGCTTATCATTTTAATAATATATTAAAAAGCACGTTTTTTTTTACAATAATATACATTTATTTCTAATTTACACTATTCTCAATTCAAATTTATTAAATTTTATTTTCTATTTTTTAGTTTTTTTATTAAAGCGTGTTTTTATGGTTTTTTTAAACTATTATTTTATTATTAGTAGATGTGAGTGATTCTAAACATGTGTAGGAATTCTAAATTTTTGAGTTACAGGTTAAAAAATGGATGAAGAATTCCAAGTTGCTCTACCGGCCTACCATCTTTAACATTTATAATGAGTTATCCCATTTCAAACTAATAAATAATTTTCGAAATCGGTCCAGGTGTTTTCGAGGAATCGGCGAACATACCATAAAATATACATAATATATTATGCTTGTGTATGCGACGAATTGAGAACCTCCTCCTTTTTTGAAGTCGGTTAAAAACAGAGTTGGGCAATATGTAATCTAACTACGATTACTTTAAGTAGTTAGTAATCAAAATGTTTAACTACCTAAAATAATCGTAAAAAGTAGTTTAACAATTTGATTACTAACTAATAATTGTAGTTGCAATTACGATTACTTGATTACTTTTTTTTAACTACATTTACAATAATGTTGAGTGTTAAAAAACCCGGCCAAGTGCGAGTCGGACTAGCACACGAAGGGTTCCGTACCATGTTGTGGGAGATCCACTTAACTTTATTATTTTTTATACCTGTCTGTCTGTCTGTCCGTCCGCCCGCCTGAAACTGTCTGGAACTGTCTGGTACAGTCTGGAATTGTCTGGCACTGTCTGTCAATGTCTGTCACTGTCTGGAATTGTCTGGCACTGTCTGTCACTGTCTGTGACTGTCTGACACTGTCTGGCACTATCTAGAACTGTCTGGATTTGTCTGGAACTGTCTGTCACTGTAGAGCACTGTCTGTCACTGTCTATTGGTTGAAAGATAGTTATGGATAGACTATTTTATTTTGTTCGTTAGGTACCGTTTCAAACTTGACTCGTCTAAGTGCCTATTGTTGTTTGATATGTTATAAATATTGAGTGATGGACGAACTACTGAAAATATTTTGATTTTTTATTATTACGTTAGCTTTGCTCACGTTGTTATCGGTCTGGTAATAAGACATTTTCACAATGCGTTGAATACCTTTTTGACCGAACGAGCGAAGCGAGAGAGGTCTAGTGGCGAGACGGTCGGTCGGTTGTACCTATGTATCTATGTATCTATATATCTATGTATCTATGTATGTTTGTTCGACGATAACTTGAGTACCGTTGCTCTGATCTTAATGATTTTTGGTATACGAGTAGTTGAGGTCCATAGAATTTTTAAGTTCGAACATGAGCAGGATCGGTCGGGAGGTTACGGAGATAGGGGGTGCAAAACGGGATCTACCTATATGGCAGGCAAACTTTGGGGCAAATATACCCAAGTGGGGTATCAAATGAAAGGGCGTAACTTTGGTGACAATAATATGGTACCATGGAACTGATCTGATAATGGAACTGGAAGGAATCCACAGGAATTTATCATTTCAGCGGTCATTTTTATGTCAAACTCATTTGTATCAAAAAGGAAAAAACGCTTAGACCTTCTTTTATGATTCAAAAATGACAATGTCAGGTTTTTTTCTGTCATTGTCGTAAAAAATATGATTTCCAGAAATTTTCAAAACCATTACAAAAATAACTTAACTTCGTGATATTATGATTAAAATGGATGATCCATATTAGGTATATAATAATAATATGGTCATCCTTAATTAAATTCAAATAATTCGCAAAAGTTTATAGTGCAAAGTGAAGCACTCTTGTGTTGTTCCCGATGGTCTTCGAAGGAGCTGCTTGAATAAGCTATTGAACAGCTAAACGGAGGTCGAGGCGAAAATTGGTCAATCCTTCCATGATTGACATCGTCTGGGCCACTCAGGACCTTGGGTGAAGACTGTATTATTAAAGCGTCTATTCTACTTTCCCATAAATCGTCAGACCTCTCTTTGCTTCATATTATTCATTTATTTCATAATCAACGGTTGGTTAACAATTGCGGTGGATTATATTCGATAGTATTGCTAGCCGATCTAGAGATTCTAATTAATAAACTTGTGACTAACCTTTTTATTATTTTTATTTACTAATAGGTTAGGGACCTATTATAGGACCGATAATATAGGTCTCAAACTTCTCTAATATATTTGTATCGAGGGAGGAGCCTCTCTCCCATTTTCCTCTTTCGATTATGATGAGTACATAGGTACTGAACATTTGGGTGTTTAGTCTGATGATAAAGACCCGATGAGAAAGGTGACAATAAGAACTTAAAATTATCTTAAAGATAGTCATAGCATGTTTGGACTCTTTCAAAGCACCTTGATAAGTAGCTATTCTAGCTTTGAAGAATCAGCTGATATCTGGAATCTGATGATAGAACTGGAAGAAGGTACTCAAGTTCAAATAAATATGAACTCATCTTCTAGACAAGATAAGCCTATCGTGTTTGGATTCGTTAAAGTACTCTTGATAGTAGGCAATCTATGTGTTAAACAAGCAACTGATATATGGGGTTTGGTAATATACCCGGAAGAAGGCTATATGAACTCATCTCTAGACAAGTTCAGGTCTTTAGCGATGTCCAGGGTCAGGTTAGGGATAGCGATATGAGGCACCTATCATTTAAATAAGATAGACCGAAGTATTTGGAGTCTTTCGTCGTTATATTATCATACTTTACGCTGGAAAAAACCAGTAAAAAAATCGTGAGGTCTCAGTTCGGGGCGAACTACTAGTTTAATTATAAAACGTATTTTTTGGTCACACAATAATACTCTATTCTCCCCTCTTTAAACATTACTACGTTAAAAGCGCTTTTCATTTAAAAACACACCGGGGTAGATGACACTTGATTTGTGCCATCTACCCCGGTAAACGACGGGGTCGGCACTACCGGGGTCGATGAAACAATTTTTCTCAACGGCCCCGTTACCGGGGCGGGACCACCGGGGTCGATGGGATGCACTCGAGTAAATCAGTGTCGAAATCTAAGGTTTAAATCTACTTCTCGGACTATCCTTAAACCTTGTTTTAGAATAAGGGGGAATAGGTATTACTGGCTGTCCTGACAAACGTTGTTTAGCCAGATACAAAAAAATATATCTTCTTAATATATATAAATCTCGTGTCACAATGTTTGTCCTCAATGGACTCCGATTATAATAAAATTCGCACACCATGTGCAGTTCGATCCAACTTGAGAGATAGGATAGCATACATCTTAATTTATCCTGATATTCCCACGGGATCGGAAGTTACGCGGGTGAAACCGCGGAGGGCAGCTAGTAGTACATATAAATCGGTTCAGCCGTTTCGGAGGTGTTTAGTAAATCGCGACATTAGAATTTTAGCGGTTTTGGCTGGTGCGTTAAGCCTTTAGTCAGTCAGTCATATACAGTCGTTCAGGATAAAGCATTTTATATGTATAGAAGATTATTTTATTATAGCTTACTTATTTAAATCGCTACTATGTAGCAAAAAGATGTATTGTTTTTCTTTCCTTTTATTAAATTTTTTTTAAACTAAGTATTCTAAACTTGACCATGAGATTATGCTTTTTGATTTTATTATTTTTATTAAACAAGTACATAATAATATAGAATGTATTTTTAAATAAGTAAGTACCTATAACAACTTTAAACATCTTACCACTAATGTGTAGTGTGAAATAAGGTAGTGTATTGACCTTTATCTAACCAAATTAATAGATTTAACGTCTTCGTCTTCGTACCTACCGGAGCATTCTAGAAATAAATAAAACCGCCTTTTTGTCTAGCCATTGATTTCTATTCCATACCTACTGGGCTGAGCCGAAGCGGGCCGGTGCCGAAAGAACCTCTTACTCATATTTCACTATTACCTTACTGGCCTGTGAAGCCAGCCAATCTGGGTAGCAGTATCTAGTTAACGTTTATTAGGAATCCAATGTGACATAACAATCAATAGAATAGGTAGAATGGTTCATTTTTCCTAAGTATAAAGGTGGGTAGATAAGGTTGATTACTTTCATCATAATAAGTTAGTACTTATATAAATGGAATATCATACCTACGATCGAATATCCAAAAAACACGTCACAAGTCGACGACAAAATACTTATGGGGGAAATGGCGATCCATTTACATACGTAAAATTTAAATATGTAGGAACTTACCTATTTTTCATACATTGCTTGGTAATTCTCTTTATGTAGGTGCTTAGATATGGAACCTACCTACCTACTTTACCTAGACATAAAAATTGAATATTTTCAGCCAGTAAGGGAGGAGGTACCTTAACCGTAGGTACCAGTTAAGCTTAACAAAGTGGTAGGCGGGCGATCAGAACTGCAGGGGAAGCGAACGTTAACCCTTTGTGCAGTTCATTCCCCGTCTGGCCTCACCCCTGCATCGCACCCACTACCCCACACCCACACCGTCCGCGCCGACTAGACTGCACGCTTGCCATATACTGCAATCCAATATTTTTTACCTTGGTATCTATCTACGGTATGTGTACGTACGTAGGTAACAAGTAACATCTAGAGGCCCGCGATTTTATTCGTGTAAAGTGGTATTTACGCGGCTGACTATTGAATATGTCACATGTGTGACACGGTCAAATATTTTCGTGCATATTTCCTAAATTACTAAAAAATTATTATTTTTAATTTAATAAGTCCGTTAGTGGCTTTTGTATTCATAAATATCTTTTTGTGTGGGTTTCCATGCATATTTTCAAACGTTATTTCTGAAGTCTTTATTTTCGATCGACGTCATCGACGTCAAATAGGCTTACGGGTCCAGGGACTTTATTCACTAAAGTTTAAATCGTCGGCCGCTTATGGCTAGATTGCCATACAAAAACCGCATAAAGAGTGTGACCAAACTCGATCAAGTTGTTTGACCGTAAACATTTGAACACAATCTTAATAAACAGTAGACATTGCGATCACAAACTTTGAGGAGTTATGTATGAGAAGGTGGTTTCAAGTACTCCATCAATCCCTACCTAAAAGTAGTAGGGCTGATTCCACAGGTTGAAATCTAAAAGTAAGTAATTTAAGTATGTACTTACTTTTAGATTAATTTATTTACATAATTTTGAGGAGCTATTTATTATTCTACTTATCTCCGAATCCTACTAATCCTCCTCATAAAATCTTGACCAAAATATGAGACCAACAGCTAATAAAAGGGCATTACGGCGAATAAAATATGCTATCACACTTAACCTCTAAATAAAGCGTTTCAGAATCGGGCTATTTGACGAAAAGTGATGTTCTATAATTTTTCAAAAGTGTGCGTTGCACTTTAAAATCCATACCAACCGATAGAGGGCATTACGGCGAACAAATAATGCCTTCACTCCAAACCTAAAAATCTATATAATATAGGTACTTATATTATTATTAATATTATAAAACTGAAGAGTTTGTTTGTTTGTTTTGCTTGAACGCGCTAAATTCAGGAACTACTGGTTCGAATTGTAAAAAATGTTTTTGTGTTGGAAAGTCCATTTGTCAAGACAGGCGCTATGGCTATTATATATTTCGATATTCCCACGGGATCAAACTTGATATTCTATGATTTTAGAAAAGTATTGACAGGTGTGTGGTATGGGTCGCAAAAAGCACCGCGGCAGTCTTAGTAACCTAAACCTACTATAAACTATGTTGGTTGTGTCGAAAGTCCTTTCTTTCTGGGTACATCTGTAATGAATCTGTAAATAAGTTGTTTTCTTGTCTAATCACAAATGAATTTTAATCCATCACAAACTCTGACCTAGGGACGAACGTCAAATTCTATGCTCTTACCCATGGACGTATTTAGTAGGTATTAATACGTGTTAATACGTCCATGCTCCGACCTTCATAGATAATACGGCATACGGCTGCCTACTCTGCTGCGGAGATTTGCGTTCCCGCCAAAAATCTGTGTTGTTCGAACTCAGTGTTGCTAGCTGGTTAAAATAGATCTATATTTTGTTTTCCAGTTGTCTAACTGACTCACGTGAATGGATTATGTGAGTGAATGTAGGTACGAAGAATAAATACTAAAGACATGGCTATAATCGAATATTGTTATAAAATGTCAAAACAGTTTCTCGTATTCGTTCTCGTACTGTCATGTTGCCGTGGGCGGGCGCTTTTATTAGGCACAAAGACGTTTTGTATAGAAAACCAAATCGTATTTCGTGAGGACATCTATAGGGCACATGAAACGTGAAAGAGTTTCGCTTCGCTTCGCTCCTTGCGTACCTTCTAACAAAGAGGTTAGATTAGCTAGGTACATTCCTTATATCCGATACATTTGATTTTTGTGAACTATTTTAAAGACGTAGGTAGGTCAGAAAAATAAATAAAACATTTGAGAAACATTTTACAGTAAAAATTAAATTAATATTTTTGAAATAATAAAAACTTTTTGCCTGCCATAACTAGCAACACTGATGAATAACGTCAACAGCCATAGACAATTCGATAGTGGGAAGTGTAGCCAATCTAAAAAATATTTAGCATTTGGTAGGATTTCTGTTTGTCAACGAAAAGCTTATTTTTTTATTTTATTTTCTACCTGTACATACCTGTATTTCGTATTTAATTTTCATACTACTATTATTATTAACCTACTAATATAATAAAAACGAAAGTTTATGTGTATGTTGGTTACTCCTTCATGCAAAAACTACCTCTGTATGATCGGAATGTGATAAAGACATGGATAAGAGGTAGGTACTTAAAACCACGGATAAAACAGATACCCAGATAAGACCCAAATGACTTTAGTCCATGAATTTGGATAAAAAAATGGTTGTCTGTAAAGTCTGTTTCCGGACGATAATTTTACGTGATAACGTCATAAGAAAACATTGATGGTAACCATGGCAACGATAAAACGTTGCTATAGTTACCTTGTCAATAACATGAGGCGTGCAATCTCAAAAAAAAAACAGCGCACTCCGGGAGTGCAGGCAGAAGTGAAAACAATAAACTTGTTATTTCTCATAGAATATTTCTTGAAACGATCTGCTACTGCCATCTATTAGCACTCACTTAAACAAATATAGTTTATTTTTTATTCGCTAGATGTCAGTAAAAAAATTAAATCAGCGCCATCTACATTTGAATAGCGGTCTTTCTAGAAACTAAGTTTCTCAATTTGTGTAATAGATGGCAGTATAAGTTAAACAAAAAGACTAACACAAATAAAATCTCATCTGTCGCGTCAAAATCTGTCGCGAGAACGGTTGAAAATGCTCACCCACAAAAGTGCCCAACGCGCCATAAGAAGTTTTCACTTCAAAAAGTGTTACCATCAATGTTTTCTTAAGACGTTATCACGTAAAATTATCGTCCGGAAACAGACTTTACAGATAACCATTTTTTTTGAGATTGCAGGTGTTCACCAATTTATAAAACGTTATCACGTCAAAACACAGCTACTTTTTATCCCGATGCTCCCACAGGATATTAAAGAATCATAATGAATCATATACCTACCGAAACTTTTATTTTTGGTCGGCTAATTTTATAATGCCAGCATTTTTATTTATTATTGCTTTTCACTTTTAAGTAGAGTTTTAGTTTCTTATTCTGGTCACACTTCACAAATCATCAAATTAAAAAAAAAAAAACTGTCAAAAAAAGTCAATTGGCTGGCAAAAGGACAAATTTCATGAGATTTTCGTAGTTTTATTGCATATGTTTGTACTCAAGATTATATAAATTATGCCGAAAAATAAAGGAAAAGGAGGTAAAAACAGAAGGAGGGGAAAGAACGAAAATGAAACAGAAAAACGTGAGTTAGTGTTCAAAGAAGACGGCCAAGAGTACGCCCAAGTCACAAAGATGCTCGGTAATGGCCGCTTGGAGGCCATGTGCTTCGATGGCATAAAACGTTTATGTCATATTCGAGGGAAACTAAGAAAAAAAGTATGGATAAACCAAGGCGACATAATATTAATAGGTTTACGAGATTACCAGGACGCTAAAGCAGACGTGATCTTGAAGTATACTCCCGACGAGGCAAGGAATCTGAAGACGTATGGAGAGTTCCCAGAGACTGTACGTATCAACGAGACCGTAGTGTATTCCGTGGATGGCCTCGACGAGGATATTGAGTTTGGTGATGAAGTTAGTTCAGAGGATGAAGCCGATGCTGTCGATGCTATATAACATCTCTTCTAGCTATACCTACATATTTAATATCTACCGTAAGTTTGTGTAAATTATATTTTGCTGTTATAAATAAACATGACTTTGTGATTTTTTATATTATTTTGAACATTATTTCATACCTGAAAGATATGTTTATAGTATTTTCCATCCATTAGACCCATAAATTCACAAAGATGTAAGTGTTTGTAACACATTTTAGTATGGTGTATTATTATCATATCCATTATTTCTTAGTATAACATTACACCTTCAGTTAAATTGTTAGTAAAACATTCCTTGAAATTGTTCTCATCTAAGACCATTATAAAGTATTTTAAAAGTAAGGAATGTATATAAATTAAATAATTATATCAAACCGAGTTTTGACTGTTATTTATTTCAAAACACAACTTTCTAATGTGTTTGATGCAAAGTTATTTATAATGATTGTCTTATTTGCCCAATCACTCAGATATGTTGGCAAACATGACTACATAATATATCGATGAGAGTTAGGTAACTTCTATGAAATGCTCTGTTATTATGTTGAGTTTACACTATTAGAGAGCACTTAAAATTATGCAAATTCATCCAGTGTGATAATTTGTATGAACTTACATGAAAATGTACTATCGGCCAGAGCTGTGCGGTCCCAATCCATAAACACTTTCCTTCGGGAGTAGTGCAACCTACGAAATCCCGCCCTTTTTTTTGTTTGCCAATTAGGGTCCAGTACCCTTTTTTATTATCAAAATCTATTGTTTCAAACAACACATTTGGCATAAAAAGCATACAAAAAACGCTTTAAGGAATGTAGACGTTTGAAAAAAAACAATGCGCCTTTCCCATATTGGTCAACAAAAATTAAGAGGCTGGAGAAACAATGGGGCCCTGCACAGGATAATCAACCTTAAGGTGGGACCGCGCAGCTCTGGCTGATGGTACCTAAAGTGTAAGTCCTACTTTATGCATGATTATAATTTTATTTAGTTCCTACTAACTTATTGTAATATTATTAATGAACTTACTAATTTGATATATTACTATTATGACCATAAACGTGGTGATGGAAGAGAAAGAGTTTCTGCAAAGAGATACCAACCAGCTATCTAACCACCCAAATAGCCTACCTCGGCAGCTGAAGCTGGCACATAATGAACAGAACTTACAATCAGCGACTTAAACATAAAGATGTCCTATGAGCAAAATACCTCAATTGAGGTGTTGCTCTCACGCCAGAACACACCTGGTTCCTGGTTCACAGCTGATTGCAGATACTCCAAGAAAGAAAAATTAATGTTATAAATGTGAAGATCTGTTTGTTTGTAACCTTTATAAATAGGTGATATCTGCCAGTGCAGCTAGTTGCACAATAATAAGAAACAAATAAATACCTACCTTACCAACGTCTCCTTTGTATATAAAATAAAAAAAATATTGCAGGACATTCCACACATCGCCATCTAGCCCCAAGCTAAGTAACTAGACTTGTGTTATGGGTGCTAGACAACGGATATACTACTTAAATACTTTTCTTTTGTAAATATATACTTATAATACATAGAAACAACCAGACCACAGACAAATATCTAAGCATAAATACTTGTCTGAGGCGGGAATCGAACCCGCGACCCTGTGTTTGGCAGTCCGGCATGGTGACTATTGTGCCAACTGGGTCGTCGCTACTGGGTTGTGCTATGGGTGCGCGCTATATGTTATAGGTACCTACATCTTTTGTTTGTGGCTTCGATAAAATATTATCTTAGTTATTGTGCATCTGGACTAAGGGCTCATTTAATACTTAATTAAACAATTAATTATCTGCTAATTAGGCTAAGAACTAAATAATGGGTACAGAACAGACCCGTGCATAATACTAGGCATTAATATAATAAATATATTTTCACACCTGCAGCACTTTAATCACGGATTAAAGCCCTATTAACCTCAACTTAAAGCAAGACTTTATTCCCAAGGGAGATAATGTTGTATGAAACTCCCAAGGGAATAAAGTGATTTGAATTTGGAACGTTGAAATTCGTGTGAAAATTCTTAATTTTCATTTTAAAGGTCTCAGCAAATAGGTTTTATTTATAATAATTAATTTGATTGGTCTACAAAAATCTAGCAGGCCACGATTTATGTTTTTTATTTTGATTGTTACGTTAGGTCTAAGCAAATAGGTTTTGCCTATAATACCTACTAAATATTTACCATCATGCTACCATATCACTGCAAATTGCCCAATTTTTTTTAAAGTGGCCAGGGAACTGGCCACCCCAAGAATAAAAAAAAATTGGACTGACGGTATGAAAAGTAGAGTATGCACCTCGGGATAAAGCATGTCTTCGTCTTGGGCGGCTAAAACCCCTCGCTTCACTCAGGACTCTACATAACTCCCTCGGTTCGCTCAGGAGTTAACTTCAAACTCCCTCGCTACGCTCGGGAGTTAACCCGGGAGTCCCTCGTTACACTCGGGATTCAATATGCCACCCACAACATAAGACATTGCTTTATGCCCTTGATGCATAATCTACTATTAAATATCGCGCTATTCAGAAACCGGATGTTGTGTGGTGTCGGTGCACAAACGGTTTTTATCCTGTTTCGACCAAAAAAAACAATACAACCATTGAGGTTGGAAACATTTTTTTTTTTGCCAAAGCATTGAACGATCATTTCATTCGCTCTATTTATTAAAAACTAGTCTATGGTTTCATAAACCGTCTCGCTCGCTCGCTTGGTGGCTGATGGCCGGGCGCCATATTGGATTTGTTGTGCTTCGAAAACATTGTGAGCACGTGGATTGTTGGAAAATAAATTGTGAAATTCGGCAGTAGTATCTGTAAATCCAGTATTTCGGACTATTTTTAATTACGTGTATTTAAGCGTACACTATTTATTTGGAAAATCAAAGTAAGTACTTGTCCTAATAAATGCCGGTGAATTGATTCCAGTTTTGGATCATGCCTGCTCAGAATAGTATCATTTGAGGCTCGTAGGCCGCGATTTTTTCTATTTGTGATTTAATTTACTGTGAAAGTTATGATTGGTATTCATGAATGATTCACAAAGTTATTTCGTGGTCAATTTTTATGTCTTGATACAGGTACAATTGCGTAACCTTTCATTTACCATTCCACATTTGCTTACGTGTTGCCCGTGAAGGTTTCCATAAACCGCTAGCGAGTCGCACCGGTGTCATTGTTTCTTTACATCTCAACGTTTTACCACAATGTTTGTGTACCTAGTTTAAAATTCGTGTAGCTTCTATCACTACGCAATGTGCTGTTGTAATGTGTAAATAAAAACAGTTGATTTTATGTAGTGCGTGGTAGACCTTAGAATAATACAGAGAGCTACAGCAGACTGTCCGTCCATGTGCTAATCTAACATTGTTCTATCACGTTTTTACTGCAATATACCTACCCAGACAGTGGTAGTAATTATTTTAGGTATCTAGCTACCTACACACTATTTTTAGTTACCATATGCCAATTAAATTGTAAATAAACACGCGGGACAATAACCTATTTACGTTTGGTATCTTGAGAACAATCAAAGTAACGTCAAATGATAACAATTTGTGCATGATTTTGATAAGATTGTTGCGAAATTTTTGCTAAATTAAAATGGAGTGCTCGCATGTAAGTATGTCAATATCTCCCTAACAAATAAAGTTAATTAATACCATTCTATTTAGTGGCCCTATAGGCCAGGGTCAATCATTTAAATTTGATACGGAAAAATAATACATCGTATCCCTTTCTTTATCAAAAATGTAACTAGCTAAGAAAATTGGTGACATATTGCAATAAGAACTAATTTACTTGTGTATTTGTATGATTGTTACGCTCTGTGATTGTTACTACACAAATTGGTACAACCAATTTTATAGAAATGTTATGTTATCAAGTTTATTTATTATTGTTTTAGATTGTTTTTAAACGTGGCTTTTCACAATGGCACCTTGTCGTCAGTTGCTTATGTGGTCTGTACCATCTATAGCAGTCCTTTTGGGTATTTTTTGGTTCAAGAAAAAGAGGGAATACGCAAAATCTGACCCTGGTGGGAGGGAGAGGCTGAAAAGCCTCAAGGAAGAACTTGCAGAGGCTCTGAACGCCCAAGTTGAAGCTCAAAAACTGTCTCCCATAGGAAAAGCAGATTGCTCCATTATTAAATCTTCTCCTATTGACATTATGCCTAATGGAAGCAACTCTCAGAGATCTTCACCTCTTGATTTGACTGACGAGGAGATTGATATGGAAATAGATAAGATTATTAGAAAGAAATCTCTGGAAAAGGAGAAAAGAATGTCAACTGGTTTTGACAGTCAAAGTTTGGTAGCTAAGTCATGCACCAAAGAACCCTCGTTCACAGTAATAGAAACACAGTCTATAATGTGTTCTCCACTCAATACAAGTCTCATTTGTGATGAAGAAGCTAATATCTCATCATTGGGCAATGATGATAGTCAAAATGAACATAACTTAAGTGTTGAATCTGAAAATTTGATTCAAAATATTAGCAACAAATGTGCAGTGACTGTAGAAAATGATAATGAAATTAATGTCGCTGAGGAAACTACAGAAGATAATGTCAATAATGAAATTGAAGAACCTAGTGATAGTAATGACAATCATAACAGATTCTCTACAGCACAGAGTAGAAATATATCTGAGAGGGATTCTGCTAACCACAGCCCTGTGGATCCACTGCTAGCTAGTCCTTCTATGTGTCACTTTTCTGATAACCACAGTGAGGTAAACAGCTATTACAATATTACCTATCTATTAATTTTATTATTGTTCAAATATATTAATGTATTTGTTTCTTTTAGGGTTCAAGTGACAGTGGCAAAGGTTGTTCAGAAGCTGCCAGTCCACCGCCAGCTAATTTAAACATGGTTCCATCTGAAGCCACTCTTAGAATACACCAATTCCTTATATCACAGACTCTTGTGGGTCTATTAATAGGCAAACATGGTTCTTTCGTTACTCAAATTAAAGCTAAAACAGGTGCGACTGTGTATGTTAGGAGACATCCCGAGTCTGTCAAACAAAAAATATGTGCAGTTGAAGGTATGAGGCTTGTACATTTTAACGTTTAATAATTTACTTTAAGACTTTTACTTAACGAAAGTTATATTTTTGCAGGAAGTCAGAGTGAAATTGAGGCTGCCTTAGATATGATTAGAGAGAAATTCCCAGAGAAGAAATTCCCAAACTTCTCCCTTCAAGAAATTAGTGCAGACCTTTATCAAAGACTAACTCCTCTTGTACCTGAATTTCTTCAAGTAAGTGGGCTATTTTTCATTAATAAAAAAGCAAAATTAAAATCTGCATGTTGTCATAAGCTCATAATTACTTGTACTATTTTACTTTAGGAAGTATTTGTTCTTATTATTAGGAAATATTCTATTTTTCAAAACATCATAATTAATATAATTTATCTTATACCGTCATTGGAAATACCTATATTTTGATATCTTTGCAATAAATTTAAGCTTCATTTGCCCTTAATCCTCATGTCTATTGATAAATTATTTATGTGTTGTATGAATTATTAAATGTGTTTTATGCATAATATTAATATAAGCTTTGTAAATATTTTTTTGAAACTACATAAACTAGAATTCCCTATCTAGGCATAATACAATCGCAGAAAAATGAATCTAAGTTCTAAAAAAATATTGGATTGTATGTCATAGTATAAATAAAGTACTAACCAATGAGAGTAGTTGATTCAAATCAAATCTAACCTTGAATTTATTTTCCTCCAAATCTAAGAAAACAAAGCAACACTTTTTACATATCAGTCCTGCAAATTTATGTGTACTTTTCTAGCAACGTGGGCGCTATGGTCCAGCGACCATTGATAGCACATTGCTCAATAATGTCTTTTCAGCTTGACATGGATCTTTTTGAACAAGAATAAAAAAGAAAGTTATGTGCTGCCATTGCATAAGGTTCAAAGATATAGTAACAGCCAGTTCAGCGCCGGAATCCGCGCGGATCATATTATAATGGAAAAGTTCTAGATCGTTCATACTGCGCCACGCGGACCATGCATCGCGGATTGGAACCGCGCGGATTCCGCACGCTAGCGCCCCGTCCGGATGGGAAACGGCGGATTCAGAAAGATCCTTGTGTAATACAGCCTTACTAGCCTTAAACATGAATACCAAAGACACATAAAGATCTATGAACCCTTATCCTAAACATATTAGTTGCAGTTGGTTGAGTCTGTGAACAACGATACAATAATGACGTGCCTCGTGAGTGCGGGGCATTTCTTCCTTCAACAACCTCTACATCCGACGTTTCCTTCACTGCACGCGCTGCACCGCCTCATGGCCTCCACATACCAGAACCCGGATGTACCCTCGTTGCCGCGCCCTGTGAAAGGTAATTATACATTGAAAACCAGTTCGGTCTTACGACACGCGACATTACAGATTACATTGATACAACTGGACCGGCTTCTTGAGACATATCTTTATAATATGTCGGTTATTATTACGTACAAATTTATAGTTTTATTGACTTATTTATTGTGTATTGATTATCTATACTTTTTTATATTATAAAGCTGAAGAGTTTGTTTGTTTGAACGCGCTAATCTCAGGAACTACTGGTTCGAATCGAAAAATTCTTTTTGTGTTGGATAGTCCATTTATTGAGGAAGGCTATAGACTATTTTATGTTTCGATATTCCCACTGGATCGGGAGTCACTCGGGTGAAACCGCGGGGTGCTGCTAGTTAAGTTATATAATGAGATGTGTTTTTTTTATTAATATGGGGGTATGGTAAACTTTCATAGTCTAGAATTAAGTCTTAATAATAATGTAATAGTAATTCTACATTTTGACTAATTTACTATAATTTCTCACGAAAAAAAACCGGAAACTGATTTAGTTTATTTCCATGGTTTTAATATAAAGGTCACGTTGTTTTCGCAGACACGCCACCTTTTTTAGATAACACAAATTAAACATTCTGTTATCTAGGTATTTAGCATAGCAAAAAGTCTGTTTAAATCACTAAGTATTATAATAACAAAATTTTATTATTACAAAATAATAATAAAATTAACCCATTGATGGTCTAACAATAGGGAAAGGACAGGTAAATATAAATAATTTATGGAGCAAGAGCAACTTTATTTTACTGTGGACCCACCAGTGATTAAAGACGGATTTTTAGATTGATATAATTGTAAGCAAGCTAAGCATCTCTGCTTGAAATTTGCTTCTGTCTGTCAGATGTTGGTTGGTTACTATACAGGTCGTATTTTGCAACCAAACTTTTTGAATCACTTTATCTCAGTATTCCTATTGGACCATAACCATGAAGACAACCACCTACTGGGTGTCCCTAGTCTCTTCTTGTTTCTAGAAAAACAAAATATTTATATAAGAATCACTGTAAATAAGTCATCACCTTTTCCAGAGGGTTCAATTTGCGCCGCGCCAACTGAGAACAACTGGTACCGCGCCCAAGTAATCTCCACCTCTGAAGAGAACGACACATCTGTCGTTAAGTTAGTCGACTTTGGCGGGTACCTGACCGTGGACAACGATCAACTCAAGCAGATCCGCTCAGACTTCATGACCTTGCCTTTCCAGGCTACAGAGGCTCTGCTTGCGTTCGTCAAACCTGCTAATAATGGTAAGATACTCAACCTTTTATATTCTTACACTGTGTTCAACTTTAACTTTATATCTATACTAGCTGTCCCGGCATAAGTTGTTTTGCCATATACAAAAAAAAAATGTTTTTCGATTCTCAGGACTGTTTAGAGTCGTTTAGGTGGAGTTTGGCAACTAATACCGCGACACGAGAATTTTATATAAATAGATTCTATGTTTTTCTCATTCTAATTTTGAATCAAATAATATAAACCCTAAGGCAAAGTTCAGGAAGAAAATCCATACAAACATAGTCGACTATTTCCTCCCTGGATTATGACACTAGCACAAATATTTATCCAGGGAGAAAACAGTCGACTTCGTTTGTAATAGTTTGTATGGAGAGAGCCCCCGGTACCCTTTCCTCTGTAGCGAACGCTCGGCCGAGCTACATGTTAGGCGGAGTGGGGGGTGTTAGGTTTTATTTTCGTTACGGAATTTCTTGATTCGGTCGCCTTAAAAAGGTTAGCCGGTTAGCTTAAAAAAAGAAGTAATAGATGAATGAATTGTCCTATTTATTTAGAAGCTGAATGGAGCGGCGAGGCGCTCCGTATAATGGCCGGTTTAACTGCGGGTCAGTTGCTGCACGCGCAAGTCGCCGGCTACGACGAGGCGGGACTCCCGCTAGTACATCTTTACCTCACCCTACACCCACAGGTAATTATATTTCATATTAATTCTTACAATTCTTACTAATCAGGGGACAAAATTACATAACCACCGTCACTTAGAGTGTGAATAATTACTTAGAAAGATGTTGGCTTAGTTGTAGATACCTCGACTTTCATTCTGAAGGTTGTAGGTCCGAATTCAGGCCGTGCACCAATGTATTTTTCTTAAGAAAAATGTATGTGCGCTAATTGACATTGCTCTTACGATGAAGGAAAACATTGTGATGAAACCCGCGGCTTAGTTGGCTCCAGAAGTATTGACAAGTTCTCTATTGTGGACATGGTTCACTAAGCTGAGAGGGTAGTAGGTGCTGGACAAGCCTACTCCATCTTCACGCAAAAAGGACCTAATTAAAAAGGGTCTAATCGCGGAAAACAGCCCCGTAATACAAGTACAAGTAAGTACTTGGAAAGATACCAAAATTCGGTATACTATAATGTTTTATTATACACTGAGGTAGTTCTGAACTATTTACCTATTTCTGCTGAAAAATTATACACACTTTAACTTAGTGACGGGTGTTATGCAATTTTCCCCCCTCAAGTAAACAAGAAAAATCTGTGTTAAGATTCGATTATATGCACTGAGAAAATACAATAGATGTTCATTAGTCATGTTGTTGCTAAGCTATTAAAAAGAGATTTAAATGTAGGTAGATATTTATAATTTCTGTACTTACAAATATGTATCAGTGTGAAGAAAGCATAAAAGAAACCGGTATGGATATGTACGTACACTAACGTACTTATATGACATTTAAAGTGCTCTCAGTAACAGCTTAAACTACAATATGGACAATTCTTGACCCGTTTACAGATAGACAGTGGCCTCTAGCAAATTATTTGAAGGCCGTCATAATAAACAAAATTTATTTTTAAAGATCAATGAAAATACATATATTTGGCTAAAAGATCAAGGTTTTTAGGTAAAATTTACAGAAAAAATTGGCAAGTGTTCAACATAGTTTGAAATTATACGTATTTACCGTAAAAAAGAGATAGTGGAATTTTTTAACGCTCAATGAGAGTAGGTATCACAAGTGAATGCATACAACTATAGACATCGCTTAATATTTTCTTATTTCATCATTAGGTAGGTATATTCTTTTTATATAGAAGTATATTTATTGAGTTTCGATTTTTTGTATAGAATTATTTCGAGTGCTGGATATTAACGGAAATCAAATCTTAAAATATAAAGAAAACTGTAGAATTAATTTTTCGGAATTTTAATTTTGAAACAGTGTATTTTACCTATTAAAAATATACCTTCTAAAATCGCTACTATTACCATGTTTACAACTCAAGCAGAGCTTTTGAGTCCTGCTTAAATTAAAGGACTAATTTTAAATAACAACTTTATTTTATAACAAACTAGCGACCCGCCCGGCTTCGCACGGCTATATTATGCATGTTTTATACATATAAACCTTCCTCTTGAATCACTCTATCTATTTAAAACCGCATCAAAATCCGTTGCGTAGTTTTAAAGATCTAAGCATATAAAGGGAAATAGGGACGGCGAAAAGTGATTTTATTTTATACTATGTAGTGAAGTAAAACTTCTAGCAATTAAAAAACTCGTATGGTGAGCGTCTACTTTGTTTGCCTAATGTATAATGTATCCGTTTTCAGCAAGTAATATTCCTGAATCAAGAGCTGGTGGATCGCGGGCTGGCGGAGTGGGACATCCCCGCCGACTCGTGAGCGCTCTCGGTCAGACCTGACTAGTTGTATATTGAAATTGCATTTCATTGATATAATGTACATAAAGTTTTACACTCGGGACTAACAGCTACCTAAATGTTAAAGCTGGTACTCGATGGCTAATTATTTAGTCTCACTATAATATACAAGTTGTGACACGTAGATATAAATTTTAATAAATGTTTATTTTATAGAACATTACCTTCATTATTTTGTTGTAGGTTTTTTTTATTATATTTACATTCTGTTATACTAAATTGCTTTTTTATGACAAAGTTAAGACCATCACTTGTTGACCTATTCACTGTTGTTGGATCTTACAAGTACTTACTCATGTTCGTCTTAGCTCCCACATTAAAAAGTCTTAATAAAATATATAAATGATTAGACGCTTAATCAGTAAAAGGTCGGTTGGTTAGGAAATACAAGGCTATAATAATAATAGTGCACACTTGACAAATAATTTGGCTTTGTAAAGTAACTACTGGATATTATTAAAAACCTGATTATCGTGTTTGTAGGTCAACTTTACTGGATCGAATTATTTATTGAAGTAAATATAGGTAGTTGATAATGTTATCTATCAGGCACCAGTAATGGGCCAATACCTAATGCTAATATGTAATGACGATTTGATAGTGAGTTTAAAAGTAAAAAGTTCAGGATGCTCATTATAATTAACAAACAGTATATGTATTGGTTTTGGTGATTACTTATTTAGTATATTGTCTTAATACAGTTTGTATTTATTTTCATTATTATATTAGTGCCAAAATACTGTCACAATTCTTCAACGAATTAAATTCAAAACCTGGCTATATTGCCCGTGTACTATGTGCCTTTGGATCTCAGTGCTATTGATGACGAAAATGTCTGAAATTGTAAATTTTGAACAGTTCAATGTGTCCTCATTTTAATTTTAATTCATATTGTTTCTATTTGTGCGTAAAGACTGAAATGTATAGTTTTGTACAGATAAACAATGTCTAGATTATTGTGTAAAAAAACTTGTGTGCCCGACGATATGCTGGTATGAAAGGTATTCATGCAAAATTGTTTATGCAGTGATTTTTCCTTCATTCAAGTTTATATCTGGGTTTTCACTATACGAGCTCGTAGGAGTTACATCTGTGCTAGCTGGTATATGAATCATCTCAGAACATTGCTTACACCTTACAAGTATTTTGACGCATGTTGACACGTGGTTATATGTTTTCATGAGACTCACATATAGCTTCGATTTGTGTAAAAGCGACTGGGCAACCGATCGCGTTTGAGCGACACAAATCAAAGCTGCATATCTCACTCACGCACATATTAAATCGTGCGCTAACATGACTTGAAGTATCTGTAACAAAATATGCCATGTACAGTGATTCTTAGATAACAAGACAAGTTAATGAAAGTGAAAACAATTAGTAGTAGAGTCGGAGAAGGTATCCGAATTGACTCGTACAGTGAAAACCCGGCCTGTAATGCTGCAATAATGTACAATACAGAGTATCTGCTGTGCTTCCACGTTTTTCTTTCAGATGGCACTAAACAATCATGTTAATTATTGGAGACAGGACAGCTATTTGAAACCTCTGCTGCTTCTGAAGAGTTAAAGTAATGTTTCAATCATTTATAATGAGCACTTGCGTATCCTGACTTGTTGAATTAGTATATTAGTGTACATTGTAAAAAGTAGTTGTATAACGATTTAATATTTTGATGTTTTTTTAAGTAAATTCAGTATTTTGATAAGTTGTATGACTAGTGTTTGTTTCTAGTAATTTTTCTGTAAGAGTTATTTTGTAGTGAATTTGGCAAGCTTATCCCTAGATAATTTAGATTGCGAGTTTACCGTTATTATTTAGACGTCATGTTTCTTTAGATTAGATAATGATGCATTTGGATGAAGATTAGCGTCGCGGCGCATATTGAAAATGAATCCGGTGCAAATCTGCGATTCACTACTTACAGAAACTGGTCCTCCGTTTGCATTTTGTTGACGTCCTTATTTTGTATATAAACCTAATATATTTTTCGGTTAAATCAATAAATTATCGTTTTAAAAATATATTTGCCGTTTTAGTCGAAAGACTCCTAACCTACTTCCAGTCCCAAGTCTTAAAAGAGAGAATTTTTACTAGTCATAATAAATCCTCTTAATTAAACCATTCTTACACTAAATAGTAATTATTTAATAAATTAAAAATTTAAAAAACCCCCGACACAAAATAATAAAAATAGTATGAACGTAAAAAGCCTAAAACAAGCAAAAAAATCTATAAAAAGAAAAAGCTACAAAAAGAACAAAAAAGTATAAACGTGAAACCCTACAAAAAGAAAAAAATAACCTCGAAATTATGATTCTACTACGTAAGTACATGTGAATTTTTTTGATTAAATATTGTCGCGTCGGGGGACCGCTCTTTTTCGAGTCAATTTAATATAATGTTAACATTTTTATTTTAGCATTTTATCACTAGTAATTCTTAATACTTTAACATTTTCGTTGAAATTTTAATATCATTTTACTTAGGAAGGTGTTTCTATAGGTAAAGAGCGGTCCCCCGACGCGACAATATTTAATCAAAAAAATTCACATGTACTTACGTAGTAGAATCATAATTTCGAGGTTATTTTTTTCTTTTTGTAGGGTTTCACGTTTATACTTTTTTGTTCTTTTTGTAGCTTTTTCTTTTTATAGATTTTTTTGCTTGTTTTAGGCTTTTTACGTTCATACTATTTTTATTATTTTGTGTCGGGGGTTTTTTAAATTTTTAATTTAATTTTTTATTTTATCCTTTTTGTAGGGAGGGACTTTTTAATTTTTTTTATTTTATTTCTTTATTTTCTTGCGATTTATGATTCAGATAATTTGGTGTAAACAATAACTATTATTAATTTATAGTTAACTAGCGACCCGCTCCGGCTTCGCACGGCTATATTATGCATGTATTATACATATAAACCTTCCTCTTGAATCACTCTATCTATTTAAAAAACCGCATCAAAATCCGTTGCGTAGATTTAAAGATTAAAGCATACAAATGGATATAGGGACAGAGAAAGCGACTTTGTTTTATACTATGTAGTGAAGATTATTTTTAACCCTAAACAGTTTTTTTTATTAAAGGTATTCTTTTTCAATGTTTTCCTTTAGATATTCAACTTTTACAACTACAAGTAGGTATTTCATAGCTATTAAATATTAGAACTACCTAAGTATACATAGAAGAAGACGTCTAGATCTAGGTTATCTATACATCTTCTCTAATATATATAAATTACGTGTCACGTTGTTTGTGCGCGATGGACACCTAAACTAGGTACTTAACCGATTTTAATCAAATTTGCACACCGTGTGCAGTTTGATCTAACTTGAAAGATAGGCTAGCTTACATCTTAATTTATTCCGATATTCCAACGGGATCGGGAGTTATGCGGGTGAAACCGCGGAGCACAGCTACTAATATAATAAAAAAATGGAAAGAAAAGTAAAAAAGATCCAAACGAAGCCAAAAAACTCAAATTAACTTGATACTCGGGCATATCTACTAACATTCGGTTGTTAATCCTGAGTATTATCCCCCATAACTTTTAGACGGCTGGACCGATTTTGATCAAACATAGATATTTGTAATGTACGAGTCATGCCCTTTCATTTGATACCCCACTCGAGTATATCTACTTACATTCGGTTTTTGATCCTGACTTTCATCCCCCATAACTTTAAGACGGCTGAACCGATTTTGATCAAACATAGCTAAGAACACTCCCGACTAACTTATCTTTCAAACAAAAAAAACTAAATCAAAATCGGTTCATCCGTTTGGGAGCTACGATGCCACAGACAGACACACACACACACACACATACACACACACACACACACACACACACACACACACACAGACACGTCAAACTTATAACACCCCGTCGTTTTTGCGTCGGGGGTTAAAAAATCAAACATAGTTTATTTTTGTTACAATTGGTTTTGTTTCATTAATGCATTGTTTAATAATTACTATTGTTCCTATAGTAACAGTCTGATAGGTATACTAAATAAAATTCCAAATCAATGTCTTGCTTATTATGAAGTGTGGGAAAAAACCTAAGGAGATAGGCTCCTACCTGACGCAGGCTTAAGTACCAGGCGCTTATACTTAGCAGGAAGTTTCATCTTATTAGTAAGATGACACCTCTTGCTAAGTATGAACGCCTGGTAATTTTCGTTCTAAACAACGTACAAATAACTGAGGCACAGACTAAGGACGATTAGGTAAAAACACTGCCATCTCCAGTAACTTATGAACGCCTGGTACTTTTCGTTCTAAACAATGCGCAACGTACAAATAACTGAGGCACAGACTGAGGACGATTAGGTAAAAACACTGCCATCTCCAGTAACTTATGAACGCCTGGTACTTTCGTTCTAAACAATGCGCAACGTACAAATAACTGAGGCACAGACTGAGGACGATTAGGTAAAAACACTGCCATCTCCAGTAACTTATGAACGCCTGGTACTTTCGTTCTAAACAACGCGCAACGTACAAATAACTGAGGACGGTTAGGTAAAAACACTGCCATCTCCAGTAACTTATGAACGCCTGGTACTTTATTCAGCTGTCCACTGTTTTTACAACAAAATCGTTCAAATACTAGATACAATGAGAGCTCCTTATAATCTATGGACGCCTGGTACATTAGCTTCATATTACTAAATCTTTCAATGAAGTGTAGAAAGTGTTGCTAGTAGCTTAGTAATGACTGGGAATAACCTAATAAAAATGTGAACGTACCTGGTGGTGGGAACAACTGAAAACAACCCTCGATGACTGTACTTTACCAGGAATACCTTAATTTGTTTAAAACCCATCTAAGCTCACTGAGTTAAATCAAATTGTAAAAAAATAAAGTTAATTAATGGTTATCGATAGTTTCAGTTAGTACCCATCTCTATTCAAAAGTTAAACATAGGTGCGCTTCGCGGAATTAAATTTTAATATTTTAAAACCTATCGTGAGAGCAACTAACAGGTGCGCCTCGAGGAATACTTCTTAAAAGAAAGATTAATGTTAGAAATAAAACATCACGTCGAAAATATTATGTTTATATATCAAAAGTACAATAAAATTACTTATATCTAAATGCCCAGTCCACTTATACAATTATATCAACATTTACATGTATTTATTTGAAATCAACTTATAACAACAGCCATTGAGTTTATATTATGTCACATTTTCTTCTCAACAGAATTAAAAATTTATATAAATGAATTTGAATAAAACTTAATCAACATTCAATTTAATTGACACTTAACAATATATAAAATAAATTAATTGTTCGAAGTACGTACTACGTACAAAAGATCTGACCCTGTCAATAATTATTCAACATCGAAATTATAAAACAATAACATAAAATTGTGCCTACTGTTATTAACACCTAAACATCAATTTATCACAAACAGGCATGTTAGACTAAAGTACAAGTATGTAAATAGAAATCACTTCTAAAATATACTAATAACATTTTAACTAAACATCCAAGGCTAAGGTCACATTTGGAGACATTTTCTGATATTTATTTGGCCCTCGTGAACGCTGGCGGCGTAGGACGGTACCTTCCCGCTAATCAAACTTTCTAGGTTGTTCACCTAGTTTGACCAGAAAGTTTGATTAGCGGAAAAAGGAATAAATTTCCTCGTAATAAATAAATAAAATAAATATTGCAGGACATTCCACACATCGCCATCTAGCCCCAAGCTAAGTAACTAGACTTGTGTTATGGGTGCTAGACAACGGATATACTACTTATATACTTTTCTTTTGTAAATATATACTTAATATACATACAGACACCCAGACCACAGACAAATATCTAAGCATAAATACTTGTCTGTGGCGGGAATCGAACCCGCAACCCTATGTTTGGCAGTCCGGCATGGTGACCATTGTGCCAACTGGGTCGTCAGTCAGTAATCAAACTACTCAACTAAGATGTTAACTTTGATGATGTTAGATGTTAACTCTGATCTAATAACGGATCCCGGATTCACAATCAGCACCCCCGAAAACCCAATAGACGATACCCCACTCCAAAATCAAGTGTGACTGAAGAGTGAGTCTTTTATTTCCATCTTTTGGTTTTTTTTCGATCTTTTGTTTCCGTTTCGATCGCCTTTTGCTTCATTTCGATCGTCTTTTTTCCGTTTTGATCGCCTTATGTTAACCACTTAGTTGAGTAGTTTGACTATGAGGAAATTTATTCCTTCTGGACAACCTAGTTTGAACAGAAACTTTGATCAGCAGGAAGGTACCCGCAGGACCTATTGTACTATTGAATTGACACCGATTTGTGCCACTTGTACAATTGCCTCCAGACGAGATATACCATTGGTAATACCATTTTAATAGTACAATGGCTCTTGTACCTACATCCATAGGTTGAGTTGCCATTCGCCGAATTTACTACTAGTTTAATTTTGGGTATTTTACTATAAGGAATGAAATTTGGCGTAAGTATACATCGAATAACTTGCATTACTTCTCTTCAAACAAATGTTTTGTATAAGGCATTATGTGTCTATATAATGTGTTTTTAACTCCATACATCCGCGGAATATTTCTTCATGGATTCAAGTTTCTTCAGGAACTGTACGGCGTCCGCTTCAGATTTGCCACCCTTCTCTTGGATTGCTCTGATGACAATGTTTCTAACGTCCACTGCCATGTTCTTTGCGTCACTGAAAATATAAAAACAGGTAAGTATATATTTTCACAAGTGATGGAACCAGCAAATCTCTCTGCCAATAAATAAGGCAATTCGACCAAGTCCATATCGTATTAACGCCTGTCTGTCTGAGATCTGAAGATATCCAATGTTACAGGCACATTAAGAAGTATTCAAAGGCCAATTCTCGTATTTACTATTGTTTAAATTGCATTGCAATATCATTTCGATACTAAAAAAAATATAGCTCAAATTACCCTCAAAGTCAGCTTTAAAAAAAACCAGTGAGGGTATTTTTTGTAATCGAAATCAGTACATAATGCAATCGGAATTTAATTTAAGTAAGTAAGTAATTTGATTTACGAGAATTGGCCTTCACAGATTTCAGTAAAACATTTTAACCATCACGCCCTTCAATTATAATTAATTAGCGACCCGCTCCGGCTTCGCACGGCTATATTATGCATGTATTATACATATAAACCTTCCTCTTGAATCACTCTATCTATTAAAAAAAACCGCATCAAAATCCGTTGCTTAGTTTTAAAGATCTAAGCGTACAAAGGGAAATAGGGACGGCGAAAAGTGACTTTATTTTATACTATGTAGTGATACTACCTGCGCCCTGCGGTTTCACCTGCGTAAGTCCCGATCCCGAGGGACTATCGGGATAAAAAGTAGCCTATGTGTTAAACCAGGTCTCCAGCTATCTAGATACCGAGTCCAGTTGCTTTTGCGTGAAGGAGTAACATTCATACACACTCAAAAACTTTCACATTTATAATATTAGCAGGATTCCCTGTGAAAACGTGGTCCGACAGCTCAGTCCGATCGATAGGACATGAACTTTATCTTACTTTTGATTTGAATAATCGGACATCATCCGTTTTATCACAGACAGACTGACAGAGATCAGGCCATTTTTTCCTTAAAAGTAAGCTTAAAACTTTTCTTACTTACCCACAAATATAGAAGTGTCCATTTTTATTTCCTAAAATGTCCCAGAGCTCATCCATATTCTTTTCTAATAAATGTGTTACATAGATCTTGTGTGCTTGATCACGTGAGAATGCCAGGTTTAACTTCACATCACCATTCTTCTCGTATTCTTCCAATTCCTGTGATAAATATTATTTTATTTAATTATGGTCAATTTACATAAAGAATTTTCTCCTTTTTTGGTAAAGCTAAAAAATCCTCTGACATTGCACGGAAAGTTCACGTTCTATAAGTTTGTGTAAATAAATTGGACGCTTAAAAAATCTACCCACCCATTTTAATTGTTTTCAAATTCCATATCTTAAGAGCAAAGGGTACCGGCGCTCTCTCCCTACAAACGTAGTCGACGTTTCCTCCCTGGATAATGACACTAGCACAATATTTTTGTTGCATAAAACCTATAACTGCCATGTAGCGATTTCCTTTCGTTTCACAACAAAGAAACCCTTGTAACACTATATGCCTCAAACCATAATTACAAAAGCAATATTCAAAATAAAGTCACTTAATTTTTTTGAAAAAAATAATGACTACCGACAAAGATTACCTACACCGGAGAAAAAAATGAGAGAACCTTTATTTAAAAACGTCAAATGAATCTACATACCCTGCTCCATTACCGACAATATGCAGTTGAACTGATTAAATCACAGAGAAATAATTGTTGTTTAAATTACCTGTAAGTACTGAACGAATTTATTGTTTCCTAAAGTTAATTGCGTGAATACTTGACTTTGCGATGATATACTTCCGAACAGACAGCAGATAACGACTCACCCCCTTATTCCAAAACGAAGTCTAAAAATTAAACTACGTTTTAGTGAGATTAAAACCATGGACTTAGATAAACGTTATTACAAAAAGAAGTTTACCGCTAAAACCAGGTCTGTCTGTCCTGTCAAAGATAAACTAGCGAGCACCCTAGTTTAAGTATACTTAGACCGAAGTTTATAACCTCAAAAAATTAAATTCTGACGTTCACCTTTTCCTCGTTACTCCAATTCTCGCTCCTTTTTAGGGTACCATACCCAAAGGGTAAAAACGGGGCCCTCTTACTAAGACTTCGCTATCCGTCCGTCTTCTGTCCGTCACCAAGCTCTATCTCAAGAACCGTGATAGCTAGAGAGTTGAAATTTTCACAGATTTTAACAACATATTACCTAAACCTACTAAAAACATAAATAAGTAAATATTTTTAGTACGTACTTATGTTCAAAGAGGATATAATCACTACGTTTTCTTATGTTTTTGAGAAATTTAGGTTATTTTCATGTTTACCTTTTTTTATAGGTAATTTTTTTTTTTATACTTCTAAAGGGGGCAGGCAAAAGGCTTAAAGGCTTAACTCGAGCCGCGTTCCGATATACGCTACATAAATTGATGTATTTAAATACAACAACGTAATCGCGAACATAGAATAACAAATACAAGTCACATTAATTCACAATAATTGAACACACAATTTATATTTTTATCACTTTAGTATTTAATTTCTTAAATAAGTTTTTAATATTTACTCACTTACCACCATTTTGTGAAAAGGAACGGTGTTTCGAACGCTGAACGAACAAAAGAATGGTTTGTTTCAAGTTTGCTATCTATTGTCTATGGTTGTGACTAAAACCAGGGATCTTCTGGTCCTTGGTCTATTTACTTTTTGTAATAAGAATCAATTTTAAACCAAAACTAACACAAAAACCTAGATCTTTTAGTACAGGTTTAAACTATGGTTTTGCAGTTTTTTTGTAATAAGAGGGTCAGTGTTTGAACAGTTGATGTGAAGGATCCTGACTACCCTCAACATTTTATTTTTTAAATAATACCCCGTTTTTAAGTTTTGAGTATTGACTTGTGTATGGATGGAGAGGCTCCTTTGTGCGGCGGCGCGGTGGGCGATAGAATGATTATTTAACGACTGCAAAGGGTACCTATGGGTACCTTTTTGGTATATCTTCTTCACAAGTGCGCCTCCCCGTGTAAGACTAGCAATCATTTTGAATAGTAAGATTACTTACCTCTCGGTAAATATAGTCTTGGTCGCGATGTCTGCATCCGAAGTATAGTATGCTATCGCCGACCGGTTTCCCGTTGGCGCGAGAGTGCGCGCGCTCCTGTAGGAAGCCGCGGAAAGGTGCCAGTCCTGTACCGGGTCCCACCATCACGATAGGCGTCTGAGTCTGCATCGGTAATCTAGATAAAAATAACACATTACTTGCAACTAACTAAATTACTTGTTGAACATAGTATTTAATAGTTTGAAATCTCCTTTTTACAATTTACCCACAAAAGAGGAAAGGTACCCGGCGCTCTCTCTCTATACAAACGTAGTCGACTGTTTCCTCCCTGGATAATGACACTAGAGCAAATATTTTTGTTGCATAAAACCTATAACTGCCATGACTATGCCCCTATGTCTTGGTTTTTTTTATATTCTAATTATCATCGAAAGTAAGAGTAAAAAAAACAAAATTTATATATAAAAAATAAGACATACGGGCATAGTAGTTATAAGTTTTACACTACAAATATATTTGCTCTAGTGTCATTATCCAGGGAGGAAACAGCCGACTACGTTTGTATGGAGAGTGAGCCGGTATACTTTCTTCTTAGGTATACTTACTAATGTATCCTATAACTTTTTAGGAAGTGTTATTCCTAAACTATGGAGAAAGCGAAAAACTCACGACAGGAAGCCACGAGGTCGATTGTGACAATACTGCATCATTAGATTTTTTAGCTAATCATTGCCCTAGCCACGAATTAAACCTGTCCTACAATATTTTTATTTTTGGAACCACGAAATTACATTACAATATCCAATTTTTTATGCAAGGTTAAAAAGATAATAAGATTGGTCGATTTTAGCATTTTGTTGGCATTGACGAATTACGTAGGCAAATTTTATTGTGTGTATACGTGCCTAGTGCACGTATACATTTACCTATTAATTATTATTACCTATTGTTCGTTATTATAATGTTGTTTGTTACCCTTTGGGTAAATATTATGTTTTGAGGCCATTTTTTCCTATTTCTATGTTTAGACTAATCTGAATTTCTAATAAAAAAGCCAATATTTGTATCGATTCACCAATATCTTGCCTTATCTGTCAGTTTCTAGAAATTTTATTCAGTAGATTTATTTTTACACCGAAAACAAAGTGTTACAGATACAATAAATTACACATTCAGCTACAAGGGTCATGAATACAAATTAAGCAATGCTTACCTAAACTGTGATTTTCTGATGTAGACTGGAACACGCGGCAACGGTTTGCCAGCTTCGGGTTTGTGTTGAGCGAGCCACGTGGTCGCAACACCCTTGTTCACTCGACCCGTCGGTGTTTTGTATTCTACCACTACGGCGGTTATGTGGACTGTTTCAGGGTGCAACTGGAATATAAAATACGACTGTTGACGACCCAGTTGGCACAATGGGCACCATGCCGGCTGCCAAACACGGAGTTGCGGGTTCGATTCCCGTCTAATACAAGTATTTATGCTTAGATATTTGTCTGTGGTCTGGTTGTTTTGTATTATAAGTTATATTTACAAAAAAAGTATATTAGTTGTATATCCGTTGTCTACCACCCATAGTACAAGTCTAGTTACTTAGCTTGGGGCTAGATGGCGATGTGTGGCATTCCACACATCGCCATCTTATTGCAGGACATTTCCTGCAATATTTATTTACTCATCTATACTAATATTCTAAAGAGGAAAGATTATTTATTGTTTGTAACGAATAAGCTCCGAAACTACTGGAACGTTTTTGATTAAACTTGGTATGAGTATACATTGATACATTGAGAGTAACATAGGCTACTTTTTATATACTGCTGTTAGTAAATTATAAACATAGTAAGCTAGCTGACCGACGTGAAGTGACAGCCTCGCATGCTAATCGTGAAACGCTGATGTTTGTAACTTAGTATATTTGTTCGACGATAACGTTGCTCTGGCGGTTTATGATTTTTAGTACAAAAAAATGTGAGCAGTCACGTCACGCCTAGCAGATGTGAAACATCGACATAATTTTGTAAAAGTAATATGCAGAAAAGAACAGATTGTGATAGAATCGCAGTCGATTACGGTGTGTACACACCGTACACACTACTGCATATAGACTGTATATATATACCTACCATCATTTATAGAGTGGCGACGCGTCGCCATGCCAGTTTTTTTTTTTTTTTTTTTTTAAACACGGTTTTACGTGCGGCTATAGATGTTTCACATCATTACATAGTATAAAACAAAGTTGGTTTTTCTGTCCCTATATCCCTTTGTATGCTTAATCAATAATAATTTAGGCCAATAGACTTTTTGAGATCTATCATGAGCAGGATCAGCGGGTTATAAGAGCTAGGGGGACGGAAGTGAGGAATAAAGAAAACGTTCCAAAAATATATTTTGGAATGATGAAAAGCGCAAGTAGAAAAGATGCGCAAACGAGGGATTTATGTCCGCAGAGAAAGCACTTTTCTACACTGCACATAGAAGGCTAAATTACATATTTGTCACTATATCTATGGTTACAAACAGTTCAATGCTGTGAGTCGTCGTATATCAGATTTACTTATAGGTAAAAAAAAAGTTTTAGAATGTTAAGTTTAGTGTTCAATAGGTTTTTGAGTTTACTGTAAATGTATGTACACCTGTGCACAATTGCACATGTGTGCTTTTGGAAATTATTAAAATTATGATTGGTAAGGAATACGAGTGCATGCGGCATCACTCTGGAAGTCTTTGGGAGGCCTATGTTCAACAGTAGGCGTCCTGTGATTAGTATGATGAAGGAAAAAATATTATTTTATCAAAGAGTTCAATATTTTACCTTAGGACTTGAAGAAATAGAGTAGTATCTAGGTTGCAGACGCGGCAGCAGCTCGCACACGTGGTCCAACGGCGGCTTACACGAAGGAATGTCCTCTAATATGTGAACGATGTTCCTGCACGCGTCAACAATGAACGATTGATACAAAGATTTGCCCTCTTGCGAATTCGTGGCCATTAGGAGAAGCTTTTTCTTGTCCTAAAAACATAGATAAAAAAGTAAAATTATTTGTATCTTACAAGGCGACAAATACAGAATATTTTAGTTTTAGAAATTTCTCGTATTTTCCTTCTTTCAGCATTGTTCGTTATATCTTAGGCTTAGTCTTATAATATAGTCCTGAAGACCCATATAAAAAATTCACCCTTGTACTTGTATACGGGCTGTTTTCCGCAATTAGACCCTTTTTAATTGGGTCCTTTTTGCGTGAAGATGGAGTAGGCTTGCCCAGCACCTACTACCCTCTCAGCTTAGTCGACCAAGTCCAGAGTAGAGAACTGGTCAATATTTCGGGATAGTGGGCTCCCGAAATATTGACCAGCGCCGCGGGTTTCATCACGATATTTTCCTTCACCGTATGAGCCGCATATTTTTGCACGGCCGGCTGGGATTCGAACCCACGACCTTCAGAATAAAAGTCGAGGTATCTACCACTAAGCCAACACCGCTTTTAACCCTTATAGATTAGTAGGATATAGGAAGTGAATAATTACTTCTTCGTCCGAACAGTATTCAGCAAGTTCCCTCAGGATGTGAGTCCTTGGTAGCGCAGTGATCTCGATGTAGTGAGACAAGGCAGTGCGGTACGAAGTCGGACACGGGAACGGATTCTTCTTAGTACTCTCCTGGTCAGTGTTTATAAGAGAGAATATATCGTCCAAGTTGGCATTCGTCAGTTCGCCCAAACGGTCCACTAGGTTCGTGTCATTTATTGGGTAAACCGCCACATGGTCACCTGTAATAATTTACATTAATTAAACAAACAACTACGATTAGTAAGCAATATTAAGCACCTAATTATGAAACGAACGTGACTAGCGATAATACGTTCGTATTTTTATCTATACTAATATTATAAAGCTGAAGAGTTTGTTTGAACGCGTTTATCTCGATTCGAATTGAAAAATTATTTTGTGTTGGATAGTCCATTTATCGAGGAAGGCTATAGGCTACATTTTATCTTGCGTAAGTCCCGATCCCGATCGGATCGGGACTTACGCGGGTGAAACCGAGGAGCGCTGCTAGTATACAGATATTTGTTTTAAGGTCTAGGTGTTCCTGTATTTACAAAAAGATATATTTTATCAGTTATCTGGCTACCATGACCCAAGCCTAGTTGCTTAACTTGGGGTTAGATGGCGCTGTATGCAATGTCTTTCAACCTTTATTTTATTAAAAGCGTCTAATAACTACTCGATTTTATTAAATTACGAGCGTAACAGAAGTAATTAAATTTAAAAAAAAACCTATTTCATGGCTATGATGTTATATGCACAGGATACATTAAAATTATGAATTCAAATTATCTGAATTTATATTTTTTTATAATTGAAATAACGATCCGAAATAAATAAGTAAGTTCTTACCTACTTTAATTTCAAATGAAATATAAAAAACTACACTAAATTTTATCTACGTATAATGTTATTTACAAGAATATTAATTTATTTAAACTGACTATGTATGTAAATTACATTATCATACAATTTAATATTCATACCTCAACAACTCTGTAATCATTTTGCAAGGTAACTTGACACTATATCAAAGAAAATTATGATTCACATGTATTTTACCAACGGATACGCTGGTCCAGTGGACATCTTTGATAATTTCATCTTAGAAGTTGAAATAACTTTACAAAAAGATGGTGGGATTTGATGCCATGACCCTAAAGGTACCTTCAGGTTTTGAGGATTCACGTTTTTTTATTTAACTTAAGTACCGAGTTTTTACTTGCATAGATACTTATCAATACAGAGTCTCTTCATCTGTTACATAAGCAATAAAAAAATACTGAACCTATAAAAAAAAAGAAGAAGAACGCTGGAAGGGAAGGTCCGAGTATAGTAGTGGTACCTACTTTACACAATAATCTATCAAATCAATTAGGACGACTTCAAGTCGCGAGTGGATGGGTATCTTCTAGGAAAGCGTGCTACAAGTCACCTACTGTCAGGCAGGTGTGATAGTGGTCAAACGCTGACCTATCATAATATGTAAAAAATGTCCTCTAAATAGAAGTAAAATTATCAACGACAAACTGCGGCTACCTCACGAAAATGCGCTCTGCGGCTTCACTACACCCAACGCGGGTAAACCGCGGAAGCAACTAGTTAAGTCATAAAATAGTATGTATATATTAAAAGGTTACCTGCTTCATATCGCATCTTAGAGTCTGAAATGTCAAGTTCCACATGCAGACATGAGCGATCTCCACCTTTGTGCAATTCTCTGTTCACTGTGATTTGAGCAAGGAATGGATTCTTAGCATCATAAGGACTGTGGAAAAATACAAAATAAATAAGCACCTATTTAAATGCAAATTAATTAAAGTGTACTAATGAATATTATGTTAAGGTTAAACTCATGAAAATGTTGTTTATCTAAAGATAAATAATTTTTCACTAGTTTCATGTTGCTAACTGGTTTCAGATATATTTCATGCTACTATCTATCACATATCACTTGTTGCAGTTGATAAATATCACCCAATACATAATATTATGAATCACCAATGAATGAGAATGATAGCACTGTTCTGATCACAATTAAAAATAAACTATTACATTATGTAAGTACCTTAATTTTTACAATAAAATGGTTAAAATTATTCTGATATTCGAGATACCTTGCAGACTTGCACTAAGGAAAAAGGCATAACATGGGCTTTCATTTCCATTGTTAGAAAAAGAAAAAACAGAGGGCCATGAGTACAGCAAACATAGGTTATGAAAAATATATTCAGGAAGAAAATATCGAAATATCGAAAATAAGAAAATATTTCATTTGTTTGTAAGAGTAATAATTTTACAAGGTCACCAATTTATTGGCTAATTCTATCATGATGAGATACATTGAAAAATGAAACAGAAGCCAATATAAGAGGCAGAGGCTCTTAGCATAACATCCAACTTACGCTCTTTGCACTTGTAGTGAGTGCAATCTTGCTATTTCTCCAGTGAATACGATGTTAGGATCAACTTCACCCGGAGTGTGGGTGACCAGTCTGAACTGACGAGTGAGCTCCTCCTCACCCGTGCTTTCAATGTTGAACATCTCGCACACCGCTGGCCAGAACTTGTCCTTCCATGTGATAAAGTCATCTTCAATACTATACGAAAGATAGATAGAATGCTTTATTGTACATCAAAAATATGACTTAAATTATAAAAAACAATAACAGTGGCACTGTAGGCGGAGTTTAGACAACTTTATAAGACAAGTAGGTAACTATATGGTATAGGAAACTATATGGTTTTTAATGTAAATGTTTTAAACAATAAATTATTTTTTTTAAATTTCAAGCAAAGATCAAGATTTTCTTTAGAAGATCTAGTACAAGATTTTATTTCAAAATATTTAAAAGATTAAAAATCTAGCTACACCCTGAAGTATTTTCAGCATAATAAATACATAGTACTAAAGAAATGAAAACATTTTTAATTAATGTTATTAATAAATTAACTATTTTGTTCAGAAATTATGGAGTAGAATATACAGTACCTATACTGGTGAAACTGCAGGGCACTGCTAGTTATTCATACACAGTAATGATCACAAAGTAACTGCAGCAAAAAACCATTGCAAAAACTTAAGGAAATATTTTATTACTTAACCTTGTTACTATATTTACTTACTTGGCATCATCATCGCCCATTCCTAATTCATATACTCTTGTTGCTCCAAGTTCCTCTAGTCTTTTGTCTAAATAAATTGCTACAGCATTGTAGTGTTCATAAGTCTTATTTCCCAATCCAAATACCTGAAAAGAATATATAAATATGTAGATACCTGTCTCGCCTGTTACATTCGTTTGCAGGTACCGATTGTACTTTGAACTTATAATATAACATGACGAGTAATAACCGCTAATTATACATTAACACATAGCATGATGATTATAACTAACTAAATACTATACGGAAATGAATTTAATACTAAAAATAAATTGTCCATACCATAAAACGTAATTTATAAATAGTTGACTGAAATAGTCTTCTTTTGACCACCCGTGGTAATACTCCTAGTACATTCATATTTTTACAGTAAACTTACACTAAAATTAATTGAATATTTAAATATATAATAGCTTTTTTCAATAATTAAAATATAACATTATGATGTAATATCAACAAATTTCAATTATAAGATAATGGGTATTTAATTTTATAGAACTAGACACTCCTAGCCAGTCAAAACTATTCGTATGATATTTATTTTCAGAATAATTTTACTTTTAAAACAATTTCCACACATTTTTTTGCAACCAGCTGATATTTTCCAAGAACTTTTTGAGGTTATGTTTGTTCTGTCAAGTTGTATGACTGACATTGACGTCTTCCATTTGCTGATAGTGACGTTGACAGTAAAACCACAAAAATTTGGTTCAGAGCGGCAAGATTATACAGCCACGTTCAAAGATTATGGCAGACGTGCAAGTTGATAATTATTACGCATATAGATATGATTCTATAGATATAAAATACACCCACTCAACAATACGGGTAATTTGCACTGAATATAACAAAGATTGAACATTGAACTTTGTTCGATGATAGCATTGTGTGCGATAAGTTTTTAGTCTAAATAAAAGGTTTCCATGAGGCCTACGTATGTAGGTAGCTACTTATTTTTTACTACCACCTTGTATTACCTAATCAACGTACGATGAGAAACTAAAACTTACAGCATAATTCAATCCAGTCAAATCAGGTTCACCATTTTTTAACCAATCATAAAACTCCATGGCATTGTCAGTCGGATCTCCTTCGCCGTATGTTGCCATACAGAAGACAGCCAGTGAATTTGGTATCTCTTGCAGTTTTGTTAATTCTTCCTAGAAGTTAAATAATAAATAAACTTAATGTTGATGTCTTTGTATGTAGGTATTTTATTTTGTTGGTGCTATATCAATAAATCAGGTTAATAAAATCTTTGCGCTGCAAGTAGGAACATATGTACCTACATTGATAATTAGTATACTAGGTACAATAAATATAAATAGTGTGGCGGGTCATCTTGAGCGTGTGGCATATAACGATAAACCAATAGCGCTGATTGGTTGAAACTGTTTTATTTTTGGGTCGCATTAATTTTGTCTTATTTTTATAGTAAGGTGTTCCTAAGCAGCACTGAGGTACAACAAGTTACACTGGAGGTAATATGTCGACCAAAAGTTTGCACCCAACTGAGACACGCGCGGGATGTTTGCGCATGTGTCAAATGAGGTTGGTTTGGAGTTCGTGCACCGCGGTTATCATAATTAAAACATGATATTCTTATTATTAGGATAAAGGATAAAATATTAGGATAAAGTACAATTTTATCACACTTACCATGTCACATTCCTCAGGGTCTGCGACCATCCCCTTCATCTTATATCGTATTCCTTCTTTAGCCATTCGACCTGCGAACTCTTCGGCCGTGCCTGTCTGTGATCCATAGAACACGACTAAACTTCGCCCTGATGACTTTAGTTTCGTTATAAATGAGTTTTCTGTCACTTGTATTGATCCAGCTGGTCTGTAATGAAACAAAGATATAATCTATACTATCTATAGGTACTAATATAATAAACCAGTCTTATCTGTGATAATCTATATCTATAAGTAGTAATCTAAGTACCTATACTTAATATAAAAAAAAGATGTGTTTGTTTGTAACAATAAGGCTCCGCAACTACTGGATCGATTTTGATGAAACTTGGTATGAGGATACATTGATTCATTGACAGTAACATAGGCTATTTTTTATCTCGATATTTCTACGGGATCGGGAGCTAAGCAGGTGACGTCGTAAAGCGCTGCTAGTATCATAAATAAAGTAGTTGGGTAAGCACTTTAAGATGTTTCAAACCTATATAACAATATGCATTTATTGTAGTGAAATGAATAATGTTATTTTAATAGAGCGTTATCGATATAGTAAATAGGTAAATTAATTAGGTAATGTTCGATTTATTACGTTGGCCAATGACCTGTTGTTCTCAGTGCTTCATTTATTATCTCTACAATTTATCACGCATTTAATAGAAGTCTACCTACTAACTTTATATTTTAGTCTAAAATTGACTGCGTTCCATTAGTCGAGGGGAACCTTATGAAGAAGACTTTGATCATTTAATTTATAGCATAGAGTAATAAACAAGTAGGTAAATAATAAATACTATAGGGTTTTATAAGTTGCTATTGTTGGCTAAGTATTATTTAATTTTGACCAAATATTATTATGCGGGGATGTTTGATTTTAACTAAGTCGACTGAGCTATTAAGTCGGATTCTGAAGTAGTATGATTCAGATTTAAGTCATTTTCGAGTTAAAGTCTATTAGGATTTAGGCTATTTGGATTTGTTTTGGATTTTGTAAGAAAAATAAAAACATTTGAAATAAATTAAATTACTTAGGTACCTTTATCGGATTCCTAGGTGCCTACATTATGTATTTAAGTACCTGTTTCTAGATAAATATAGATAACAGAGATAAGAGGAAACGTGACTACACCTTACTACGAAAATTCGAAAAAAATAACTTTTGTAATGAATCATTAGAAATGGTAATAAAAATTATCAATATGACGCATAAAAATCGCATCTTCGTGTCTCATAACGGCACGAACATGCGATTTCAATGCGTCATATCTATAATTTTTATAACTATTCACAAACATGTGATTTCTATGATTTGTTGGTCGATATGTAGTTTATATACTTACATAAAAATGTTTCCGTTGGGGTTTTTATTGAATAAATAGGTAGATAGGTTAGGTATTAATAAGTATTTAAACAAATAAGTACTTGAACAACATGTCGTGCTGCAGTTTTATTTACACGAAACTTAGTTGTAAACCGAGTTAAATTGTATAATTCCGGTGGAAAGTTATCTAATTTAGTTCTGTGAAAGTGCACAAGTGTAGTGAAAGTAAAAATCAGTGTCAAACATGGACTTTTCTCGTTGCCTCCAAAATCTCCTACAAGGTATAGTAAAGTAGCCACCGCTTTACTATGACCCCTGACTTGACAAACTGTGACTTGACGACTTGACCATCTTGAAACACTTTGAGCCAGATTTCTGTAAATCGGGCCATAACTTGATGCAAAATATTACTTGATACTGGCTATATGCACAAACCGTGCGAAGCCATAACTGAAGAAAAAAAAAAAATAGGTACTTACTTATAGTATTTTATAAATAAAATAATTAGGTAAGTAGGTATAACTATTGCTAAACTAATTAATAGGTTTAAATAAGTACATAAAGACTTGGTATCCTAGTAATCAAATTTCTTATCTATGATTACGTGCAATTCTGTGCTAACAAGATAACTATGTAGTAGTATAGTATGTTGCAGAGTGGGTACCCCAACACAATGACGTAGGTTGTTGAATAACAAACAGCTTGTAAAAAAAAGGAATCGATTTCGTCATGCGATTTATTTATATCCCGATCAAGTTCAGATAAGCAGACGTAGCTACAATAATTCGTTTTTATTTAAGTCGGTGAGGCAAGATTATTTTTATTGCTAAAATTAAAGCGAATACAACCACTTTCATTTAATTTGTTATTATTCTACACTAATATAATTATTAAAAGAGGATTTTTTGTTTGTAACGAATAGGCTCCGAAACTACTGGACTGATTTTGATGAATCTTGGTGTGAGGATTCATCGATTCATTGGGAATAACATAGGCTACTTTTTATCCCGATATGCCCCCAGGATCGGGAGTTACGCGGGTAAAACCACGGAGCGCTGTTAGTGAACCCATATGCATGTTAACATGGAACTTTAAACTCTGAATACACTTTCTAAAGTATGTATATTGATGTTGGAAGGAAGTAAGAATCTATATATAAATGGTATCTGCGAGTACAAGGTTATACTTTTTGCAGCTTCGTCTGCGTAGAATTACTTAATCGAATAGCCTTTTTGACGTGATAACGTCTAATAAATTGGTGGAACACCTGCCTGCATTCACAAAAAAGTGTCACGATAATATTGTGTGACGTCATGCGTCATGGTAACTTAGGAACCAGAGTATTTAATAATAATATCGCCTATTTGGGCTTGTGTTATGGTGACGAGTAACAAATAGAAGACTTGTATAAATAAAAAAAAAATAAAAAAATATAAAGAAATAACGATTATCGCCCGTAAGCCGACACAGATATGCTCTTTTCTTAAGTTATTTTCCAGATCGCGATAGACCTTCCACTTTAGATCATCTAAGTTGCATTGCACACAGTATAGCAGATTTCACGGTTCAATGTTATCATACTGTCACTATTTGCTGTCATACTATCTCCTATTTTCAGAAGACCAACCGCATATTGTCCCATTTATGTATCACTGTTCAGTTGCACTCGCATATTTATAGTCGGAATAATGTAGGGTACGTATTAGAACATTTAAAATTAAAATATCTACAGTTTAAATTAAAATGTTAAAACCCTTAAAATTATAATACCTCTACTTCAAATATCATAATGATGTAGGTAACACCGACGTATAAATCACCTATAACGTAACAGACATACAGAGTTACTTTTGCATTTATAATATTAGTAGGGTTATAAAATCATACACAAAAAATTAAATTCCAATTCGACCAATACGATTCGTCAATAGTGACCAATTTAGATCCCCCAGAGTAAATTGTGCAACACCAATAGGAAATAAAATGTACTTCCCCGCTTTCTACATTATTTTATGTTATTTTCCTATGCTAACCATTTCATTATACGGATATTTTAAATTATATTTTAAATATAAAGTAATCCACGTCAATGTAATAGGAAAAACGATGTGGTTTAGGAAAATCCAAAACCACGATAGTAATAAACGTTTTTGGCAAATGGAAGTCATTGAGTTGATAGTACATACGTAATACATCTCAACTCAATGATGGAAGTTGATAGCTGTAAGCTAGTAGTACGAATTTGATGGCGATGAGTCTATTAATTTTCTCTAAGGGCAATGAGGATGGAAATTCATTGACACTCATTGTTCTTTTCTTGTCAAGAAATTCGCTTTTGAAAATTCAAATGTATTTATAGTCCGTTCAAACTAAGCCGAAAATATGCAATCTAGATAGATAAATAATTCGTGTTGTTATGAAAATTGAGGGTTCCTGCTCATCATCCCTATCTACCAATATTTTAAATGCGATAGTAAATGTGTCTGTTACGTTTTCACCATCCATTTAGGTGTAGACGGAAAATCTTTAGTTACACTACTTGTATACTCACATAATTTATATATACCTACTACCGATGCTGAATTCTTACGTATTAGAGTTAACATATAATTAAGAACTCACCTTGAATGAATGTCGGAACGAAAACCAGTTAAGTAAGTTACCTACTTACTTAGATATAGGCAAGTCATGTAATACTAGGACTAACAATTCTGTGGCAATACCTACCTGTAGTAATACTAGCGTACCTACAACACAAACTTATAGATTATACAGATTACTCGCAGCGCTCCACGGTTTGACTCGTGTAACTCCCGATTTCGTAGGAATATCGGGATAAAATTTAGCCTATGTTACTTCCAATGAATCAATGCCTCCTCATACCAAGTTTCATCAAAATTGGTTTAGTAGTTTCGGAGCCTATTCGTTACAAACATAAAAACAAAAAATAATCTTTCCTCTGTATAATAGTAGTGTAGAAGTGTAGACTAATGAGTAAACGGCATTGAATCAACTCGCGAACCAGTTAAGGGTTTTCAATTTAGGTATTGATTTTATATACATCAAGGCGAACAACTGTTTTTTTTTAGTATTTGAGGTGTTCAAGATGGAAAATCAGCTGTTATGAAGTAGAGAACATGTAGGACGTAGGTGTATGTATCTATTTTAGGCAAAAACCGGTTGTTCCCACTAAATTATTTTATTATTTTATGATGATAACCTTGATGTTACTTGCAGAATTATTTAACCATGCTCGGGTAGTTATTATAATTATTTATTCGAATTTAGAAACGTTAATTCAATACTATAGACAAAATTAAATTATTTTAAGTAGGATAGAATGAGTATATAAGTACATGAAGTACTCATAGTATTTACTTTTTATCATAGTATTTTATATTTACATAAGTAGATGTACTGTAAGATGACTGTAAGTAGGTTTTACCTACTTAATGAATTATTATCACGTACGCAGTTCACGCAATATTTCTGAGTACCTAGAAATATTTTGATGTAAGTAGATAAGTTACCTACCTATAATTTTGAATTCAAAAAACGTGAAATATTCACAACTAGCGACCCGCCCCGGCTTCGCACGGCTATATTATGCATGTATTATACATATAAACCTTCCTCTTGAATCACCCTATCTATTAAAAAAAAACCGCATCAAAATCCGTTGCGTAGTTTTAAAGATTTAAGCATAGGTACATAGGGAAATAGGGACAGAGAAAGCGACTTTGTTTTATACTATGTAGTGATGCGTGCTAGGATTAAAATGTGTCTCTTATAATTTAACGAAACAAGAAAGATAGAAGAAATGCCAAAACTTGATGCACAGATTTTTACTTGACTTCGGCTATATATTATGCACAAATCGAGCAAAGACTAAAATGAAAAAAGAACACACTTGACGTCTCGTCTTCTCTACCGGCCGTATCGATCATCACACTACCTATTACTGGGTTAAATATTATCATGAAATTAGAAATACTAACTACATACAACACGAACAACGGTAGCGCCACGCAAAATAAATCGGGGAAAACTTTTCTTCGCCTTGTCATCACCAATGGAACATACATGCACTCAGTGGAAATAGAGTAGGTACCTACTTACCTAGTTGTTTGTATTTGAAGTAGGTAGGTAGGTACTTTATTTAGGTACCGACTGGCTGGTAAGTAATACCTACTTACATAATTTTTTTTAGTAAGTCAAAAAAAAAAACAATACCTAAAATAAAAAAATGGGTAGGTATAGGTACCTACTTAAATACCTACCTACTTACTATTACTACTTATTTGATAAATAAAATATTTACCTAATATAACATCTACTTACTGTATTGAATATTTGCTTAGTAATATTTCATCCTTTTTATTTTCTTTCTTTGAATTATACAGCCACCAAACAGTTCCGCCAAGTAATATAACAAGCACTATTATGTCAAAAGTGCTGAACAATGAACCAGCTGCTACCGCAGCGGCAGCACCAGCGGCCGCGTCTTGAAGCACGTCCTGCGCCGTATCCGACATTTTCTAGGTTATCTGTCTTTGCGCAACTTATATTACGTGCTAGTATAATCACTTTAAATATGAAGGTAGAAGGTCAAACTGCCAATCAGTCCTCACTTAAACACACCAAATATGTTCCCGCGTCCTTATTTTAAATGTCCTCACGCACACCATTGAACTCTTATTGGAATGACGTGATCACAAATGCGAATTGTCCTATTAAAAAGATATGAGTTTCGTTTGAAACAGGCCTGCGATACAGGTCGAATCAAAGAGAACGAGTGCCTACTGTCAGGCACGACACGATTATGTCGACGCAACAGCAACGCAATAAGTCTGACAACGCGAATATAGCCGAGTTACGCCGAGTGAAGCTGTCTACGTGGTATTTACGAATAATCCAGCTGATTCGCTAATTGCGTTCCACGTGATTGTTATGAGGATATCAACGAATTCTAAACTTCATTGTGGAAATTATGAACGAAGCGTTATTCATTTTCTGATAGGTAGGTATTACGTAAATGCGGTCGCGATACGCTCACCGAGCTCGATATCTGATTATAGACTGAGTGAGAAACAAGCAAGAGCGCAAGCGCAAGTTGGGGTCTGTCTGCATGTTCAGTGTGTCGCTGACCGCGTCCGCAAACGTCTCAACTTCGTCTTGTCTTAACTTATCGCTCACATTATTGTGGTGTAATAACTATACCTACCTATCAACACACGTTCGCTGCTGCATTCTTTACACTCTTTATGTGTAGGTACACAATACGAATGTATACTATACGTGCTTACTTTATTTTTAACCGACTTCAAAAAAGGAGGAGGTTCTCAATTCGTCGCGTATACCTATATATTTTTTTATAGTACCTATACCTACTTATCCCACTACAAACGTTCGATATAGTGATCAAGAGCGGCAAACGTAGGTTTCGTCCTGTAGGTTTTAGGTGTACCAACCACTGTGCACAAAAAATATACCTTCCTCCATAAGTACTTACATATATTATTTTGTATACCGACCCACTTACCTATATGTAGATACAGTATGGGTCATAAGTAAATGATCAGTTTGCTACAATAATACTATCAACAAGTATTGCAGTTACGACCTTCTTCTAATAGACGTTACACACAAACTTAAAAACTTACTTGAATTAAAAGTACTCTGTGTGATTATTATTTTCAACATGTTAGCTATGTCTTTAGTTGGCCGAGTGGTATGTATAAGCCGCCTCCCGCTACACCAACCGACTTGGGTTTGATCCACAGGTTACGTTGTTATAATGTTCAAATAGTGCTGCACAGGATTGTAAACATTACGGTGGGCAGAAACTTTTGACCGTGGATTGTACATAGGTACTATTCGCTACTTCAAAACCTCAGTAGCAAGGAACCCAATTTAATTAGTAGGTACCTACCTAAGAAAAAAAAAACAATAGCTATACATTGACATAATATTACTGCGTATTTAGTTAGGTACTTAAAAAAAACTAACAATGGTAGGTACGATAGGCCATGTAGGTTATTAATACTATTTTTGGACCTATACCACCCATACCACCTATCTTAGTACAATACAAATAAGTTAGAGCACAGAACACCAACGTTAGAGTTCAAAGAACGGCCTCGTGTATTTTTAAGCCTAATTTGCATTTTAACAAAGGGGATCTCTTTTTGAACTCGCGTTACATTATGATATGTGCTAAAAAGCATATTAACATAAAAAAACAGAGATTATCTTCTCTATAACTAAATAATATAAAATGCTTTGTACTGAACGACTGACTGACTGACGGATCAACGCACAGCTTAAATCGCTGATTTTAGAGACCTAAAACTTGGAGGGTGTTTTACTCCTTTAGGAAAAAATACTCCCATAAAGGAGTAAAAAGAGGGGCATAATTTGTATGGGACAACGTGATTCCTTGCTCCAATCTAACTACTTCAAATTTTCGACCTCTACGCGGACAATAGCTAGTCTACAAATAAAATCTAGGAAGGAATGGCGGTTAAAGTAAGTACTGCTACCTTACATATTATGTAAGAGAGGGACATATGTAAAAACTTAGGTAATATACTTCATAGGAAATTGTCTTTACACAAGTTGCCTACTTGGTATTAGGTTATTCGTAGATAACTTATAAATAGAAAGACGTAGCATGCAATCGCATTGTTTATTCTAAGATAAAACGACTCCTCTATAAATATTAAAGTAAGCATGATAATCTATAATTTGTTATCAAACTATTAAAGTCCCGTCACGATGATATGAACAAAATGTGTTTTTTTTTTTCGTCATTCTTACTTGGTAGGTAATGGCGGCTTTGGAACCCGTATCGTCGCCACTTAAAAAAAAAATCGTATTTATAAAGTAGCTAGACGCACACGAGCCAAGTAGTCACTTTTTGCCTGGCCTGGTAGTCCTGGTACCAATTTGATGGTCAACAAAATCTATAGTCAAATAAATTAAAATAGGTACGCCTCCACGACGGCTCTATTTTTTTTTATCATGATGCAGCTTGTCCATGCAGCCTAAATTTTAATGATTTAATTAATTATTTCCACATCAATATGACGAAGAGAACACCCGAGGGTGGAACGCTTTTTTACCACCCTCGCCTTTGTAGCTCGGGCCGTATTTTAAACGCACGCCAAAGCGTGCGTTTAAAATACGGCCCGAGCTACTATCCCAAAGGATAGTAAGTATGATTTCGACCCTGGTGACACAATGTGCTGCTATTATTTGTTATCTAAAATAACAAAATATCCGTAAGATAACCGTGGTTATCTTTGAAATAAGGCAACAAACTTATGTACCTATCTATACTTATTTATGCTTTTTAGGGCTCCGTACCCAAAGGGTAACAACGCGCCCTTTTACTAAGATTCCACAGTTTGTCAGTCACCAGACTGTATCTCATGAACCGTGATAGCTAGACAGTTAAAATTTTTACTGATTATGTACATGTCTAAAAACAGAATAAAATGGTACGGAAACCTTCGTGCGCGAGTCCGACTCGCACTTGGCCGGTTATTTTTTATCAGGGCTCTGATTACAATTTTAAGTCCTGCTTCTGTGGTATGTCTACCTATCTACTTGGATAAGGATAACATGTTGACTATGAAGAATCCGCTTGCGCATTTACTTCAAAAATATAAGGATAAGATGCGAGTAAGTATTTATTTAATGAGAGTATTTTTCGACCATTTGAAGTTTAAGGGCCGATATGACCTGAAAAGCTCCTTTTCAAATGAAAAATTAAGTAACTTCCGCTACAGCTATAATACGATTTTTTATCACTATCACTACTTAAAAAACAAAGTCGCTTTCTCTGTTCCTATATCCCTATGTATGCTTAAATCTTTAAAACTAGGTACGCAACGGATTTCGATGCGGTTTTTTTTAATAGATAGAGTGATTCAAGAGGAAGGTTTATATGTATAATACACGCACAATATAGCCGTGCGAAGCCGGAGCGGGCCGCTAGTTTAGAATATATCTTCAGATCTTTGAGCAGTTTTTCCCCGAATGAAAACACGAGAGCATTATGAGCATTATTTTTCTCGATAGATTTTTAATTAGGTAAACTGGGTTTTTTATTTTTTTTTATGATATATCGTAAAAAATATAATGACTAGCAACACGAAACTTTCTTGTTTAGATAGTCGTTACAGTTATCTAGTTTCTGACCGGCTGTTTTCTCAATCATTGAAGTTTTACATTCATAAATTACCAATTTTGTTAAAAAAACGGCCATTTCGCGGCGCGGCGTGGGAAAGGGATAACGCTGAGAACCTACGAATATAGGTTCATACAAGCCTTAATATGGATTATTTGGATAAGATTTATAAAAAGTAGGTACCTACCCCTAGCTAGATAGAGCAGATCAATGGTCTATGTTCCTCATTGGGTACAAACTCCAAACCACATGAATATAATAATAGTATTTACTCATGTGCTTCAAACTATGCCGTGACGTAAAAGTTTAAAAGTCGGATGGTACCTATATTACTACACGCACCTAATCGCCTATAACTAACTTTGCAAGTAAATGAATTAAGTACAAGACTTGTACTATTGTATATTCTGTGGTACAAGTCGTGATTGGTGCCCGTTTGAATTCAGCTGTTCCTGGTAGTTAGGTACTTACTTACATTATGAATACAATACCCTATTATACAACTCATACCTATGTGACGTGTGCACCCCAGGATGAGGAGCTCATCAAGTTATTAGGTAGGTACCTACCTATAAGCGCCGAATTGTTAACAGGAACTGTAGTAGGGGGAAGTCACAAATACTGAAGGTCCAAGAGGCAATTTGTACAACATTTTATTGTCATTCGTGTGAAATATTATTTCCAGTTTCACATCAAACTTCCCTGTATTCTATGTTAATAAAAATGACTCTTTTTATGTTTTTAAAGAAGAATAGGATTTTCACGTAGGTGCCTACACCTACGTGAATTCTAGAAAGGTCCTCTTATGAAGGCCATTATGAGGAACAAACCAAAATCAGCTAAGTATAGGATTGTTTAGCTATGTACCTATCTAGTACCTACGTAAGATGAAGGTTCAAGAAAATGTTTCAATATTATGGCGCATGGCGCGATGCTGCATAAATAAAGACTACTAAGAGGAACAGACTAAAATCCGCTGAGTAAAGGATTGTAGGATTTCAAGGTACTTATGAAGGTTCTAGAAAATGTTTCAATATTTTAGAGCGCCGCGCGCCGACGCTGCATAATAATGCAAGGCTACTATCTTAAGTGGCTCCAGTGGTTACATAGGATTAGAGCGACTAAAATATTTAAGGAACCCCTAATTAGAGTCGTTGAGTATTCGGGCATAAGAGGAACAGACTAAAATCCGCTGAGTAGGTAGGTATCACATTATACATAGACACCGTTCGCCGTCAACAGTTTTAGATTTACAAAAAGAACATATCGATGCGGAAAAAACATCGTACTCGTTTTGAATAATGTATGATACGCTCGCTGTGACGCAACATGAGGTCAGCCACTCAAGGTGACGGCCAATCAGGCCATTCCGGCGCGGCGTGCTGTCACTCAGCCGATCCACTACCGATCACTTCACCATTATTTGCTAAATAAATTTTAAAGTACTTATTACCTACGTAAAAGTACCTATAGACATTAGACACACAAAGCTAACCGGCAGTCGTATCCTTATTTAGCCAGATCATAAAATCTCTTCGGTCGAAATCAATAACTTAATTATCGATTTATTCCGGCCGGATCCCCTGGATCTGATACCCTGGGGGATCAGTTTTATTTTAAAATATTTAATTTTTAAAACTATTCCGGTCTGATCCACCATGCAGGGGATCACAAATAAATTTAAATATTTTATTCCGGTCGGATACCCTAGCAGGTAGCTAGGGTATCCGATAACAAATTTTTGGGACAATCACCAACAAAATATTTATTCAGGGTTTATATTTAATACAAAATGTTTGAAATACATGTTTATAATACTACTTATTGTAATGGAAATGTGTATGTTAGATTTGGAGAACAACTACCGTAATTGTCTTGGCTTGTCCAGTCTTGGCCAAGTCACACCATCTTTTTAATATTTTTTACCCTTTTTTTTTAAATTAAGGTTTGTCCAAAAAAATACCAAATGTCTGATTACCAGTGATGATTTTAAATACTTCGTTGATTTGGTATTCATTTTATAGGGTTCAGCACCTTGAAAGGTAAAAGATAATAGGGACTATAATAGACCTCAGTATCTGGTATGAATTTCAACTTGCTAGGTCCGCCCGTTCCTCAGAAAATCTGTGGTGACACACGGACAGACAGACAGACGGACAAGAAAGTGATCTTTTAAGGGTTTCTTTTTTGACGTGACAACGTTTTATAAATTGGTTTGCCGGGTGACACTTCAAGAAACTGCGTTACGCTCCGCTGACGTTATGCGCTCATAATGAGAGCGAGTGAGAGGCACGCGTCCCTTCCACTCGGGCATGGTTAGCCCGCCTAAGAGCGAGAGAGACAGACATAAAAAGTGAAAGGCACGCGTCCCTTCCACTCCTACCAGTTTTTTTACCTTTTGAGGTACGGAACCAGGAACTGATAAAAAATCACTTTTTTGTCCGTTCTTGCTTTTTGCAAAATTGACAATTCCCAGTCAACCGGAAGTACCCAATAGGTTTTGGGTCGAAAACCTATAATGGTAGTTCCCGTTGACCTAGAACCACGAAATTTGACAAAAAAACAAGGCCTTACAGCATAAATAAAGGGAAAATTCCAAAAAAATTAAAAATGTTGAAAATTAAAGGGTGTCCCCAACCCCATAGTTGGACCAATTTTATTCAACTTGACCCTTAAATTGTATAGGCGCCCAAACGAATTAGGGATCAAGGTAAATTGGTAATTACTAACAACCAATACCACTGCAAGGGCAGAGAAAGAGAGTTAAAACTAATTTACAGAACCCTCGGCGCGCGAGTACGACTAGCACTTGATAGATTTTTATTAATTAAGGTTGGTCCAAAAAAAATCCAAAAGTCTGATTACCTGTAGTGTGATGATTTTAAACTATATGTATTAATTTTAAGTTCTGTAAGTATATGTTATTTAATTTAGTTTCCAAATAATAATAACAAATGTTGCCTGGAAGACATTTGAGCGACAAGGCCGCCCTTTGTAACACTTATACTTAAAATATGTTTCTTTTTAAATATTTAATGCAATTTAAAAATGGTGTTTACAATAAAGAATTTATCTATCTAATTCTATCTAAACCCTGATGCCTGTGATGATTTTAAACACTTAAAAAAATTACATTCAAAGCTGTTTTTCTCTTGACTGTACTAACCTGTCAAAAAGAGTAAGGGGATCGGACCAGCATGATAAAGTTTATAGTGGATCAGAACGGAATTAAAAAATAATAATAACCAGCAGGGGATCAGCTCAGGGGATCAGACCAGAATAACTCTAATTATCGGCTACTGGGGGTCAAATGGCGCCTCCATATATATAAAACCTTTCGGGATCAATTGTTAAATAGAGGTGCCCCATTCTACAATTAACATTAAATCTGTAATGATAAATTCTCCATTTTATTGGAAACAGTAAGATTATTTCCGTCGATAGCTAATAGCTATCAAACGGTAAAAAAGGAGCAACATGCGCAATGTTGCTCTCTTATGCCATTTTAAATTGCAAAGTTTTAAAGTTTGCTTGCTTTTCGTAGTAGATAGTAATCGGTCGTCTTACCGTAAAGATTTTTTTTCTTAGTCAGACTCACATAATATTTTCTGAGATCTACAACTAAACTGTCAGTTTCAGTTTAACTGCTGATAGCTGATAGATAAGTTATTATGAAGTTTGAAATGCTTAAAAGACGAAACAGTCACCCGCTAAACAAAAGTCATGAACAGTCATTCAAAAAGTTCTTTAAACAGGAACAAGATAACATCCACTTACCAATATGCTTATGTTCTTGGTTAACAAATTATTTGCAGATAGGAATTATGATTACCTATGCTATTAAGCTTAAGATAAGATAAGTGACTAATGGAAGGACCTTATCTATTGTTCAACTCAACTGAAACAGAAAAAAAATTAAGTAAGTAAGTATACTTAGGTAAACAAAGAGCTATTAGCTATAAAATAAGTAAGACATTATAAGTACATACATACCTACTAATAAACTATAGTTCACGAGTAAATCTGTGTCTAAATCTACATCTCGGACTATAATAGGGACCAGAGTATAAAACCAGAGTCCGTAACGCATTTTGACCACTTAAGCGTGTTAGTTCAACTCTTTACCATAAATATGGCACCACAAACAACTTGATCCAGTTGCGACTTTAATAAATAGAGGTAGGTATTTATTGATTTTTTAATGTAAAAAAATTATCTCCAAAGTCACGAATATAGCGAGTACCTGGTTGAAAAGTATTAATTTTTTATATTATCTTTTGTTTCCTTAAAGCAGTCCTAGCGATGGGCAACAATAACAATAAATTGTAGTTAAAGGTATGGTCATAATTTTCTTACCTTAAAAGATCAAATACTCCGATTTCCTAAAGTCGCAACTGGAGCGAGTTGTTTGTGATGCCATATTAAAGATAAAGAGTTGAACTAACACGCCTAAGTGGTCAAAATGCGTTACGGACTCTGGTTTAGCTGTTAGAGGCCAAAACATTTGACAATTCTAGTATTTTTTTACAAAAATGCCGATTTTCTCAGAAAATATTAATGTTTTCAATTTTTTTAATAGAATCTTTTATGTTTCTTCGAAGAAGCCCTAGCTATAGGCAGCAATAAAAAATATTATATTGCAAGATTTGGTCATATTTTTTTTTCCCTAAAAAATCAAATGCTCCTATTTCCTAAAGTCGCAAATGGATCAAGATGTTTGTGGTGCCTTATTAAAGGTAAAGAGTTGAACTAACACGCCTCAGTAGTGAAAGTGCGTTATCGACTTTGGTTTTGATGCTAGATTCCAAAATCTTTGACATTTCTATAATTTTTTTTAAATAAGGCCGATTTTCTCAGAAAATATTAATGTTTTCAAATTTTTTTATAGAATCTTTTATGTTTTTTCAAAGAAGCCCTAGCGATGGGCAGCAATAAAAAATACGATGGTTAAAGATTTGGTCGTAATTTTTTTATCCTAAAAAATCAAATGCTCCTATTTCCTAAAGTCGCAAATGGATCAAGCTGTTTGTGGTACCATATCAAAGATAAAGAGTTAAACTTACACACCTTAGTAGTGAAAGTGCGTTATCGGCTTTGGTTTTGATGCTAGAGGCCAAAACATTTGACATTTTTAGTACTTTTTTAAATAATGCCGATTTTCTCAGAAAATATTAATGTTTTCCATTTTTTTGATACAATCTTTTATGTTTCTATTAAGAAGCTCTAGCGATTAGTTAAAATAAAAACCACGATAGTTAAAGATTTGGTCATTAAAAAATCCTTTGAAAATAGAGTATTTTCAATTGCTTCTATTTTCCAAGGTCATCGACATACCAAGCTGTTTGTGGTGTCAAATGAGAGATATAAAGTTAAACTAACATGCCTTAAAGTTACAGTGCGTTAGCTGCTCTAGTTTGGAAGCTAGAGACCAAAACATGTGACGTTTCATACATATTTTTTATCACAGTTGCTCATAAAGTGGATCTTATTAAACCGCTTTTAGGATCATAATGCAACGTAATACACGCGTGCGATAAAAAAAAATCCAACTAGTGTTGGAAAATAATACGTCATCCCGATATGTCAAATACGTATCTTACTGCTAATGACATATAGTAGATGAAACATTCTTAAGGACATCGTTCAAATCGTACCCAAAAATTAACGTGCCGGCCACAAAAAAAAATGTTTCTATCTTGTAGAGAATAACATTTTAAATAATGTTTAATAAGGCAACAAAGAGCTACGATGAACCATCGTTGAGTTATTTTACATTGAAAACCCAAAAAAATGCATTTTGTAGAGATCCGTTTGACCACTTCTAAGATATTACTACAGAAAAAATATAAAAATAAGTAGTAAATGGATAAGTTTTGTCTGTTTTTATTATATTTATATACATAGGTATATCCAATAACGCTTTCAGAAGTTATAGTGGGATCTTAAAAGTGGTCAAACGGATCCCTATAAAATGCATTTTTTGGGTTTTCAATGTAAAATAACTCAACGATTTTTGATCGTAGCTCTTTGTTGCCTTAGTAAACATTGTTTAAAATGTTATTCTCTACAAGATACAAATAATTTTTATTACTGGCCGGCATTTTTTTTTGTGGGTATTTTTTGTTAGAAACATGAATGATCTCCTTTATCTGGGTTATACTGTTTTGATGTATAGAAAAAGGTACCATCCAAAGAGTTTTTAAGCCTTGCTGGCCTAAAACTCTTTGTTGGTACCTTTTTTCTTCTTTTCAAAAGGTTGTCTCTAAAGTCTGCGAACGATAATATTACGTAATGATCTCTTTGAAAATAATTAAAAATTGAGTTTTGTTTTTATTTTGTTTTTTCTTTAGGTACATAAATATATTTTTTTTATATATTCTGTTTTTAATGAAACCCGGAACTAATATATTCTGTTTTTAACCGCCGACGCAAAAACAAATGAAAAAAACCCTAAAAAAATATTGTATGTCAGACGCTGTATAGGTTAAAAGTCTTTTGCCTAGCCTTTCGGGAGTGTAATTAACAAAAAATAGTAAACATAACCTAAAATTCTTTAAAACTTTTTATTATTAAAATTTTAACAAGTCTTTTTTTTTTATTCGCAACTGTGATAAAAAACGTCGTACGATACACGTGTGAATTGATCATTCCATCTCGGCTTTTGCCACGCTCGCGTTCCGCTCGCGCGTCATAAACCGCCTCTATGGAATGATCAACTTTCCACACTTGTATCGCAATGTACTATTTCATATTTTGACGGTTTTCTCGAAAAATTTGTATGAAATAATTTTTTTTTTACAGAATACTTTAGCTTCGTTTTAATGAGCTCTAACGATCTGCATCGAAAAACAGCCCTATGTCCATCATTTGCAGTTTCGACCCACTGTGCCCCGGTACCCTTTCCTCTTAAAACTACACGATTTGCATTCATAGTAATAATTATTTTCCCGGTTCAATCTTCTCTCGATCATGACTATTGTAATGTAGTCGAAACGTCGAGGAGAGTAATAAAAAAGAGAAGTAGGTACGTGATCTGGGGAAAATAATACTTAATTATAATACTTACCAGAGGAAGTGCAAAATCGTAAAATAATGACCAAGTAGGGGGCACAGAATACTTGCGTAATGCACGTTTTAAATAAAAATAAATAAATATCGCAGGACATTCCACACATCGCCATCTAGCCCCAAGGTAAGTAACTAAACTTGTGCTAATGTGTGCTAGACAACGGATATACTACATAAATAATATTCTTTTGTAACCACAGACAAATATCTAAACATAAATACTTGTCTGAGGCGGGAATCGAACCGGCAACCGTGTTTGGCAGTCCGGCTTAGTGACCACTGTGCCAACTCGGTCGCCAAAAACTAACAAAAACAATACCAGGACCTTGATGTTCCTTGGTGGTCAGAAGGGTGAACACGGGTCACGGATTGAATTAACAAACCATTTATCTTTGATACGTGCGCCAATTTATCTTTGACCGTGAAATATAATGAAGTGCCTAATTTGATATTTTTGGAATAAAAAATAATACATCGTAGGATATATCTTAGATAAGACCATAGGTATAGCTTACAGTTCTTTAGGTACAACATTTAAAATACGAGGGAGGTTTATCATAATCAGCATGACAAAGCCATTACAAAGTTCTGTACTAATAAATCTTGTAAAATAACAAATATGGGTACTAAATAATCTTATATTGTACTATCGGCCAGAGCTGTGCAGTCCCAATTCATGAACACTTTCCTTCGGGAGTAGTGCAACCTACGAAATCCCGCCCTTTTTTTTGTTTGCCAATTAGGGTCCAGTACCCTTTTTTATTGTCAAAGTCTATTGTTTTGAAACATTTCGTTTCAACAACAAACAACACATTTGGCATAAAAAGCATACAAAAAACGCTTTAAGGAACGTAGACGTTTGAAAAAAAAAAACAATGCGCCTTTCCCATATTGGTCAACTAAAATTAAGAGGCTGGAGAAACAATAGGGCCCTACACAGGATAATCAACCTTAAGGTGGGACCGCGCAGCTCTGGCTGATGGTACGTAGGGACCTACTGAGTGGAACTAAACAATTCAGAATGATAGTTGATCATCTTTATATTTAAAGTCATAATTTGGACACTACACTTCCCCTTTCTCAACTTCTTGTCCATCCAAAGGTTACAGAGATTGCACAGGAGTTATGTGGACCCACGAGGCATAACTAGTATAAAATGAAATACACGGGACAAAAACATACCAACAAAATAATGGTGACTGATTTCTCTGCTACTCATCTAATTGTTTAATTGTGATATTCGCAGATAATTTAAATAACAATGAAATCCATTTTTTAACTTGTCATTCAAGTTAATAATGGACCTAACTACACTTCACTGATATTATAAAGTATACTGTAATAACCTATTACTGAAAAGATTTGACACACAGCGCCATCTAGGCCTAAACCACACCTAAACTAAGTAACGGGCGTGTGCTCAGATGGCCAGTGGGGTGCGTTATAAACTATGTCTGGCTCTTAGTAAACGCAACGCAACACCAGAGTGGTGGAGTCTATGCTATATTAAACCTACGATTACTTATACCCTGATATTCCTACAGGATCAACGTACGTGAGGCATCCTACTATTATTATAAACTAGCGACCCGTTCCGGCTTCGCACGGCTATATTATGCATGTATGATACATATAAACCTTCCTCTTGAATCACTATCTATAAAAAAACCGCATTAAAATCCGTTGCGTAGTTTTAAAGATCTAAGCATACAAAGGGACATAGGGACGGCGAAAAGTGACTTTATTTTATACTATGTAGTGATAGTGATGTGAAAGTTTGTATGTATGTTTGTTATTCCTTCACGCAAAAATTATTGGACCGATTGTGATGAAACTCGGTATTTAGATAGCTGGAGACCTGGATTAACACAGGCTACTTTTTATCCCAATTTTCCAACGAAATCTAGACTTACGCGGGTGAAACCACAAGGTGTAGCTATCTAGATAAACAATTGATTGTTGGATATAAAATAGGAAAAAAAATATGTAGAATTTTACATTTTTTATTCTTATAAATAGGCATATAGCTTATATGATGCCGATCTTGTTGGCAACATCTAGTGCGTCGTAATCCCTTGCTAACCTCACGTACGCCTTCTTTTTACCGTCAGGTCTGAAACAAACAAGTATTTTGTTATAGATTGATGACAACCAGGGAAATTAACATGTCTCGTCTGAATATTATCAGAGTTGTGTAATTTTTATATCATTCTCTATCAATGAGATTCCCACAAAAATATCATCATGTTAATATAATATTATTAAATCAAATATGTGACTTTGAAGCATCTTAGGAGTCTCTCAAATTGGAGGAGCTATGTGCACAACAAACAGCTTTAGGCGCATCGTCTTTATTTATAGGATTGGGACTTTGTATAAGGGATGCAGTAGGAGTTTTTAAAATGTCTTCTCTGAATTCTCATGGATGTAGCTAATGCAAGTTTTGTAAGAATTGCAAGAGGTTAGAATGCTGCATCCTCTTAACATTTTGAGTTATGATATTACATTTGGTTTCTGCAACTCTTCTGGCCGATTACTAGATTTTACTTTTAAAGCTGCGGCTTTAGATGTCTGGCTTGGTTGTTGGAGTAGCTTTCGCCTTTTTCTCCGCTAAGCTTCGCAGGTGGCAGATGCTAACCTTTGCTGCTGACTTGGTTACAGCCGTTTTAGGTGCAGGTGTTGAAGATTTTTAAGAAGTTTCACATTAAAATCATATCTCTATAACAACAGTATTAAATAAATACAAACCTGATCAAGGTGTTAACTTTAGCAACATTGATGTCGTAAAGTTTTTTCACAGCAGCCTTGATGTGGTGCTTGTTGGAGCTGGTGTGGACGATAAATACCAAGGTATTGTTGTCCTCAATTTTCTTCATTGCCGCTTCAGATGTCAGAGGGTACTTTATGATATTGTACGCATCCATACTGAAAACAAAATTAATTTGTCAAGGGTAGTTTGCAAAGCGTGCATGGAGGCATGTGCTGCTGGATTGCATGGTACTATCGGAAATTAAACTCAGGACACTAGCCTTCCCTTATCTAGTGGCCAAATTTATGGAGAAGCTGGGCTGGTTCTCCCCCTGACAAGTGGAACCTCACGACAAAAGGACCCAACTAAAGACCTCTAATTGCAGAAAACAGCCCATATACAAGTACAAAGGTAGTTTCCAGGAAATTGTTAAACATATTTAGTTAAATGCGTTTAAAGGGTAATCTAGAGAGCGATGTTGGCTTAGTGGTAGATACCTCGACTTTCATTCTGAAGGTCGTGGGTTCGAATCCGGGCCGTGCACTAATGTATTTTTCTTAAGAAAAATTTATGTGCGCTAATTGACATTGCTCTTACGGTGAAGGAAAACATGAAACCCGCGGCTTAGTTGGGTCCAGAAGTATTGACAAGTTCTCTCCTCTGGACATGGTCGACTAAGCTGGGAGGGTAGTAGGTGCTTGGCAAGCCTACTCCATCTTCACGCAAAAAGGACCCAATTAAACAGCGTCTAATCGCGGAAAACAGCCCATATACAAGTACAAGGGTAATCTATAAAAACCGGCCAAGTCCGAGCCAGACTCATGCACAAAAGGTTCCGTACCATTCTATTTCGTTTATGGTATTTTTGTTATAGCGGCAATAGAAATACATTTTCTGTAAAAATTTTGAACTGTCTAACTATCACAGTTCATGAGATATAGCCTGGTGACAGACAGACAGGACAGTAGAGTTAGTAAAAGGGTCCCGTTTTTACCCTTTGGGTACAGAACCCTGACCAGAACATACATAGTAGTGCTAATAATTATTGAAGATAGATATAAGATTTATGCAGAAAAAGGCATACAACAAACAAACACAAGGTAAAAATTTTGATGTTTTGTATACTGGAGAAATCAGATGTTTTCTTGCAATAAAGACCAATAAACAAATAAAATATAAAGGTAAATGACCTCTAAATCACAGAATGTATAAAGAAACTTACCGATTTCTCTTAGGAAGTGATTTCCTAGGGTACTTGGGGTGCCTCGGTGGTTCGAAAGTTTTGGGCCTGCGGAAGTGCACTGACGTGCGGATCTTACGAATGCGCTTGCCATGTTCTCCTTTGACAACCTAAAAAAATGAAAAAACCTAATGAAATTTAAATGTATGCTTGTATAAAACACCTCCATAAGCCCTAATACTATGGGACTATTGGGATTTCTTATGTTGTACTAGCGACCCGCCCCGGCTTCGCACGGCTATATTATATTATTATTATATTATCCTTCCTCTTGAATCACTCTATCTATTAAAAAAATCCGCATCAAAATCCGTTGCGTAGTTTTAAAGATTTAAGCATACATAGGGAAATAGGGACAGAAAAGCGACTTTGTTTTATACTATGTAGTGATTTCGAGGGCTAACAAATAGCCAGCAACACTTCGACCCATTGGGATCTTTTGTGTTTACCCCTACCTTAATGTTTCTTACTCTTTGAAGAAGTGGTTGATTAACGCGGTGATCCCACTAAGAGGAAGAAACCTATATTCCTCCGGTTTGGGATACAAACTCCCAAGGAGGCTCAAGCGCTTTGCTGCTATAGGGATAACTAGCAAGACTATCTTGATTATGTAGCTTTCTATTTATTACAAGAACTAGCAGCACCCCACTGTTTCACTTGAATAAGTTCTGATCCCGTGGGAACATCAAGCTAATAGTAGCCCATATTGCTGCTAATGAATCAATGTATCCACATATTATCAAGTTATATCAATGTTATTTCAGTAGTTTTGTTACCATAATAGCTGCGCCCCGCGGTTTCACACGCGTAGCTCCCGATCCCGTGGGAATATCGGGATAAAAAGTAGTAGTGACGAAGATCAAGGAAGCTTGATAAATGGACTATCCAACACAAAAATAATTTTTCAATTCGAACTAGTAGTTTCTGAGATTAGCGCGTTCAAACAAAGAAACACTCTTCAGCTTTTTAATATAAGTATAGATTGATTGCAATCAAAATTCGTTTCTCTTTATAAGTGTACATTATCAACAAAATAGATTTTGTACTGAAGATTACCTCTCTGAAACACCATTGAACATTACCTCTTTATTATTAGTATAGATTTCAGCAAGGATTTGCAAGATACGATGACAAGATACTTTACATAACTTAGTAAATAATGAGAATTAAAATACTTTACCTTTCTCTGGGCTTTGAGAGCTTTAGCAACAGGCTTGACAGCCTGTTTCTTCTGTCCCTTGATGCCAGTCTTTTTAGGCTTAGGGGCAATCTTTAGCTTCTGCGCCGCAGGTTTAGGCTTCACCGACTTGGTAGCAGACGCAGCCTTCTTAGCTGAGGGTTTAGCACTAGATTTCACTTTCAAAGCCGCGGCTTTAGCTGACCCAGGCTTGGCTGTCGGAGCAGCTGCTGGCTTCTTCTCCGCTGGCTTGGCTGCCGCAGGGGCAGATGCTGCCTTCGCTGCTGGCTTGGGTGCGGCAGCTTTAGGCGCGGGTGCCGGGGTCTTGGCGGTCGCTGCGGGCTTTGGCGCACTGGTAGCCGCCGCGGCTTTAGGAGCCGGCGCCGGAGTCTTAGCAGTCGTCTTCTTTTCTGCAGGTTTGGATCCGCTCGAGGCTGCAACAACATACAACTAAGTAACATAACCTCTTCCGAATGTTTCGAAGTTCAGAGTCGAATTTTTATGTATTATTGTGTCAGTGATCGCGAACCTACTAAAGTATGGTCAAGGTTTTGGAGTAGTTCTCGACTCAAATACCAAATTTTTTAAAACACCTACAAAATAGGCATCACCGCGTGGCCATTCATGTGTCAAACTTAGATTACAATAAAACAACATAATTTAGTGCATATGATGAACATGGGTCACTTTTTTCGATTACCAATTTATTCATTTTTATCGTAATATCCCAAATCAAGTAAATATTTCACTATTTTTCAATACATACCGGATTTCTCTGGTTGCTTCTTGGGAGGCATCGTGACAAAAAAGATGGAGGACTACAGAGACGGGCACAGATTAAAAAATTACTCACTCAATCATTCAATCTTTTTGAATTAAGGTCACCGCATACTTCCGGAAAATATAACTGATGGAGCAAACACAAAACGCAAGATTTCGGTTTTTGAGATATCTAGGTAGATATTTCTAAAAAAATCATATTAGGTACATATCTGAAAAACTTAAATTATTTATTATTTTAAAATAGTTCAATTTTCTTTATTACGTACATAGGTAGGTACTTTATTGCAAAAGTGACGAGCAAGTGACGAGCACATAACCGGTAAAAAATATATTAGCTGTGGTAAGACTGCAATGGTTTAGTGGTGGTAGTCGGTAGGTATTGGAAATTACAGTAGCAGGTTCGAAAACTAAGTGAACATATTCAATCTACTCCATCTTTCTTCCTTGATTTAAATGAATAAATATTGCGGGATATTACACACAGCGAAATCTAGTCCCAAGCTAAGCAACTATATAGGGTTGTGTTATGGCGGCTAGACAACGAATAAAACACTTAACATTAATTTTTTCGATACATATTTAATATTATACACACAGAAACACAAACAAATATTTATGTACATAATAAATATTTGTGTGCAGCGGGAATCGAACCCGCAACCAACTGCGTCACAGGAATGTATTTGTCCACCGCACCACAGAGATCGTCATTTTTGTAACTAGCGACCCGCCCCGGCTTCGCACGGCTATATTATGCATGTATTATACATATAAACCTTCCTCTTGAATCACTATCTATTAAAAAAACCCCATCAAAATCCGTTGCGTAGTTTTAAAGATTTAAGCAGTCAAAGGGAAATAGGGACAGAAAAAGCGACTTTGTTTTATACTAGGTATGTAAGTGACTATGAAAAAAATCTAAATTTTTTAAGTTATTTATACCTACCAACATTTATACCAGAACACTTTGGTGCTAGCAAATAAAAAGAATACAAAATGTACATACTTGTCAATATAATTTAAATTAATATTACAGAATACATAGAATTCATTAAGAAAAAATATGAAACAAGTAATCTGTTACAGGCTTATAACACACATACAACTACTAAATAACATTGTAGTCACTTGCGGCTTGACTAGAACCAGCAGTTGTACGGTGAAACGACCCAATATTCAGTAACGGGGTATTAAAGTTGACATTCACAGAACCTTGGTGAGGCGACGACACGTTACTGACTGCCTGAACTGGTCGTTTACCAATAATTAACGGAAAACATTCATCTGGAATAGAGGACAAAGCAGACTGTATTCTTTTCATACGATTCGAACATTCATCAAAATGATCCGTAATATACTTCAGCTCTGGCAGTGAAGATGCGTTGCTATGAGTCTTCAAGTTTCTGTCTATAACTTTAAGCCCTTCTGTCGAAGTAAATGTTACTTTCTCTCCACTGTAGAAAAATAAATCAATGTCTGTCCCGTTTTCCATGAGCTGACATTTTGCTAAAGCCGAATAGAGCGTGATCTTCGGCGTTTTAGCTTTAACCAAATCAACAAAACGAGATGCATATAAATACTTCTTCCAGTGTTTCTGCGGTAAATTATGATATGAAAATACTTCATCAGGCTTTGGATCATACTCCATATTTTTCCCTCTGTTGCCATCAACCATATAAATAACAATTTTCATACCGTCTTTTGATATTTTACATATTTCTACAACTTTTTCTTCTCTATCTTTACCTTTTCTCTTAATAAATTCTACGATGACTCCAGTTGGTTCTATTTTGAGGATGGCATTTCTCGTTTTGTGGGATATAGTGGGGAGTCTGTCGGCACACAGGGGTGGGACATTTAAAGTATTTGAATTAACATTTGCTTTAGGGACATTTTCTTTGTTATCATTTATATTACGATAAGTATCAGGGGTTGTACGTCCTTTTAAATTAAGCATTTCTTTTAAATCATATCCCATTTCATTAACACTACTACATATATTCTGTCTTTGTGTTAGTAGATGTTTGTTCTGGTAGGGGTTTTCACTCAATTCATGTGACCCAGTTCCACTGCTAGCATAATTCTTAGCTGCATTGTTACATAATGATATAGAACTTATTTCTTGCATTCCAGTAAAAACATTAAAAGATCTAGGTTTATTTTCTACAGTTTCTGAAGGTTTGTGATCTTTACAAAACCCAAGGTAATCAGATCCACTTCGTTCTTCGGTTCGATTTTTGCTGCTATGCTGTGTGCTATGTAATGTTGTTAGGAATCCTGAATCTCTAGACATATCATGCCTGTTTGCAATACTGATGAACGGATGTTCAATAACTTCTTTCAGAGTTATCCTTTTAGTTGGATCTTTGCATAAAAGTTTCTGTAACAAATCTTGAGCCTGCAGAGACAGTTCTGATGGTATTTTGTAATCTGCATTGATAACTTTGTTGAGAGTTGTTTTAACATGTTGGGTGTGAAACGGTGGACTTCCCACTAATAAAGTATATAACATACATCCCAGTCCCCAAACATCAGCTGGCAATCCATGTACCTCTCTAGAGGCAACTTCTGGTGATATATAATTGGGTGTACCACACATGGTAACATGTTTCTCATCAGGACCGTTAAGCTGAGTTGCCAATCCGAAATCTGCAATTTTAACTTTCAGATCCTTAGTCAATAATAAGTTATTTAGAGACAAATCTCTGTGTATAATGTTATGTGCGTGCAAATAAAGAACACCTCCGAGTACTTGTCTAAATATGTCAGCCGCAGCCTTTTCGGAGAGTCCGCGAGTTCCTAATTTAAAGTGCTTAGCTAATTCACCATTATGTGCTAATTCTAATACTAAATATACATAATGTGCATCTTCAAAGAAAGTGTATAGTTCTAAAATAGCAGGATGCTTTAGGCGAGAGTGTATGGTGACTTCCTGACGGACTCTCCCGATCATACCGGCACTCGCCATCAAAGCCTTGTCTATCATTTTGATAGCAACGAATAGTCCCGTTTTGTGACATCTTGCTCTATATACATGTGCAAAACCACCTTTGCCTAAGTGTTCAAGTATTTCGTAATCTTCTATCTTCTCACCGAACATGTTCATGTTGGTTACAATATGCACTTGTCATAAATAAAATTGTGTTTGTGATATTTATTTAAGCTTTTGCTAAGTACATCCATTTTACTTATTGGTATACTGAAAAAAAAAAGAAACAAATTAATAACACTTCAATGTTATAAAGAGTTTGACCTGAAGAACCTGGACCTGACTGAGGTGCATATTATGGATTAAAACTATTAATTATTATTATGTATTAATTATTTTATGTATAATTATAAAGGCGTCTAGATAACTGCTTTGTCTACCCTAATATTTTAAGAGAAAGTTTTTTTTGCTCTGAGATATGAGATTGAGATATGCTCCAAAAGTAATTTACCGATTTTCATGAACCTTGGTATAAAGATAGATAGAATCATTGAAAGTAACATAGGCCATTTTTGTCCCCATATTCTCACGGGAATGGAACTTACGGGGGTAAAACCGCGGAGCGCTGTTAGTTCTTTGTATGGTCAGTGATCTATGTAATAAAGTCACTTTTGCCCCTGTGTGATCTGCCACTAGAATTCTTAGTGTTTTAGGGGTCAAAACTGAGCAAGAATATACAGATATCTTTGTACACACCTTTTTTACAATCCATTGAGCATCCTCAATACTTTTGTTGATTATTTCTTTAACTCTTTCTGGGTCTGGTTCAAATTTATGTTGTTTATAACTCTGTAAACCAGAAAAAAAGCAGAACTTTAGGTTAGCTTCGGGTTTCACACTTGGTTGAGCACTATTTTCAGTATGACTGAAAATTGGTTATGTAACACGAGTCATCGGTTCTAATGGTAAAGTGATGATATTTAATGATGTACCTACCTGTTTTACGGCGAATTTGTAATGTTTACACGCATCAGGGGGCAATTTCTCACATTGTCGTAGCAAATATTTAAACAACTTCAAAGATGTCATAGTATCTCGAGCATCATTAGATAATAGTCGAAAACATTGAACAATCATTACCGTCCAATCCCAATAACAAGTTAGTAGTTCTCAGCACTATTTTCTTTTTTTTTCTCGTTTGTTGGAAAAATAAAAGATTATTTTTTCAAACACCACAACACCGCCACCGACCGAATCCCAAACAAAACAACTGCCAAATGCTGCCAACCAAATAAAACAAATCGACATCAAAATGATTGCTGTCACTGTCATGATTTATTGGCCATTGGCCAATAATTTAACCGGAAGTATGTGGTATTATAAATATAAGTGATTTCTCACACATGGTAACACTAAATGAACGAATGAAAAAGAGTGGAGTGAAGTGAGCTGTGAATAGAAAAAGAAAAAAAAACTGGAATAGCTCGACTCCAGTCATTTTCAGATTTTTATATTTCCTAAAAAATCTCTCAATGTATTTATTTAGTGATATAATTATTGTATTTTAGTTTTCACATTTTATTATGTGTATTACTAAGTTCATCGTGAACGTATTCATTTAATTTAATATTAAAGTATGAATCATGTGTATGGATTAGTGTTGTGATAGCTAAGTCAATGTTACACTATTTCTGTGTAATTTTTGTGTTTCTTGTTGTATAAATTGATACAATGAAATCTAAATGGTAATGTGGAATGGCCCTCGTCACTATCAGACGTTCTCCAAGTGTGCAAACACCAAGGAAAACGGTGGGTACTAAACAAAGACGGATATTACAACATCCCATTGTTGACGTTAATTTGGTGCTGGATTCGAGGTCTGGAGAGAACCATATACGTAACAAGTTCGCAGAACACTTGAATTCAGCACCATATATGTTATCACCACCTTCACATCTAACCAAAAGTTGGCGTTGACATACAAAAACATAATTACTAAATACATAATAATTTTAGACCTAGATTATGAACTATATACTTTTAGGAGAACCCAACTTAGTCTACTATACATATAAACTTTTTCATAATATATTACCAGTTTCAATGAGTTTCCTAAAGGTAAACTGTAGCTGTGTTGTCCTTTGCTCTGGGGTCACTATCATCCACTATTGTAGGTTCTCCTAGGTAATCCTCAGGCTACCGAAAAACTATTTCATGAACCCAAACATCTCACATAAGGTGAATTGCTTACATTTAGTATTTATATTGCACCTATTTGTTCATTTATTTTGATTTTTTTTAATTTTGAATAGCGGGATGGCTAAACTACTTAAATCTTAGTTTGACTGCAGAAATAATTGTTTGTCTTATTATGTCACAGAAGTGGTAATAAATAAGCAAAATTCAGAAGAATAAGGTTCGAGTATGTTACAGTTAGCGGGCTGGTATCTTTTAGGAAAGCGTGCTACATCTTAGACCTAATCATTACCTACCATCAGGTAGGTGTGATTGTGGTCAACAAACTCTGACCTATCATTTTGAAGAAAAAAAAAACTAAAAAGTTCATAAAATTATTTATTTTAATGCTAAAAGGGCTGTGGTATAAAATTCAACCATTGCATTAAATCTACAAATATTTGATCATGTAGGTAGAATGTTAAGGAATTTGATATTATATTTAACTTTATTACACTCCCGATCCTGTGTGAATATTGAAATATAAAATAGCCTATAGCCTTCCTTGACAAATGGACTATCCAACACAAAAATATTTGTTCAATTCGAACCAGTAGTTCCTGAAATTAGTGCGTTCAAACAAACTCTTCAGCTTTATAATATTAGTAGATTTTATGATAAAATCATTTGACACAAATCCCTTCTTGTTTTAGGATGAAACTGTTAAAACAGAAGAAATTATCAAAGATGATAGTGAAAGCGAAATCAGTAAAAGGTAAGATTTCTTTATGTATTTCATTTTCTAAAAAGTTTCAATAATTTAGTCAAATATTGCACATACTCATAAGCTACTTTTCATTTTGTTCGTTCCTTTGATTTGGACTTACTGACAAGCTATTATGAAAAATCAAATCTTGTTACCTATCACTATTTTCAAATCTTATGTTATTATGATTTTCAAATCTGATGTTATTATTTTCAGTGAATAATGCTAACATAGGAATTGATTTTGTTTTTCATAAAAGCTTTGTCCAAATCCTTTTTAACTAATAAAATAAGAAGTAGCTTAAGAGTACATTCAAGGTTTTACTATTAAAACTATCTATCATTGTAGGTGAGTTTCGAAAAATTAATTAGAGCAGAGCATTTGCACTCTCTTGATAAAGGATATGTTTAGTAAGAATATAGTAAGAGGCAATTAATTGGACAAACAACCTTGTATGTGCAGTCAGTGGTAGAATCTTAAATCTATACAAAATGCACAATATTTAGGTAAATTATTGTTCTGTAAATTGGTGTGGTAAAAGTGTTTGGTTAAATATTGTCAATGAGCCATTCCTCTCTCACTACACCATTACACAGAAAAAAAAGGGTTCTTGAAGTGAGAAATAATCCTCTTAGAAATGCTAGAAAAAAATTTCTTATGTTTGAAAATAATAAGCAGTATTCCTAATTCAAGAATAAATCTTTTCAATTAAGAATAAATCATCCTTCTTGCTTTAATAATAAGTTTTATAGAATATTTCTTTTAAAATAAGAATACTTACGTCTTGCTGTAATAAGCAGTATTCTTATTTATGAATATTTCTTTTCAATTAAGAATACTTCTCATAATTTTAATATGTTTTACTTAAATGAAGATTATTCTCCGGCGTCTATAGAGAGAGGATTATTTCTTGCTTTAAAAATATATACCTATTTAATTAAATCATACCTATATTATAATCAGTAGTAAATAATTAAAAAATCACTACATAGTATAAAATAAAGTCACTTTTCGCCGTCCCTATGTCCCTTTGTATGCTTAGATCTTTAAAACTACGCAACGGATTTTGATGCGGTTTTTTTTAATAGATAAAGTGATTCAAGAGGAAGGTTTATATCTATAATACATGCATAATATAGCCGTGCGAAGCCGGGGCGGGTCGCTAGTAAATAATATGCTGATACATATTACGTCACGTAGTTCTATAGTTAATTAATAAATAAGAACTACTTAGTTACCTACTTACTCATAAATGTTGTGTAACTTAGTTATTTTAATTAGAGACATAGGTATGTCGATAAAATACATATTGTTGCAAGAAATATTGTAGGTATAGAAGATTGTTTGCAGTTGATTTATGGTTTTAGCAATTCGATGTGGCACGAAAGAAAAGGATAGTTTTTCATGAAAATTCAGAATTCTACTTTTTACGAATATCAAGTTTAGATAATGTCGTAAGTGCCGGCAATTTTTTATTTTCGGTTTTTCTTACAAATCAACAAGTTAATCATCAATTACTGTTAATTACACTGTTATTTAAAAAGAGATAGCTTACAAAATAATGTTGCATTTCGATTTTAAGTAAGTATGTAATTTTTACGAAATAATTATTGAATTTGGAGGGCATCGGGTACTCTTACGAATTAGTATAAAACGGTCTATGGAATTTGGAGTTTGTACAAAACATACCTACTCAATAAACAGACAAACAGTTCTTTTTATAAAAGGTTTACAAATTTTCAGTATTTGGATTAAATGAAACCTATTTTTTTGCAAGGCAACTTAAACTTCAAAGCTGTCTATAAATATGGAAGTCGAAGTCCTGTATACTATACTGAATACTGATACTACAACGTACAGCTTAAATAAATGGACGAATTGGGCCATTTGGCATACAGCTAAGACCTACCTAGATGTTAATAATCCACTAAGAAAGGATTTCGGTAAATTTAAACCTACGCGGACGAAATCTGTTTGCTGCTTGTCTGCCTGAAATGCAATTTATTATGATTGAAGCTTATTTCATAAACGATATCAAGATTTTTTTAAAGAAGAGATTCAGACCAATAAATCGTAACATTTTGATTTGTATCTGGGTCATTCTTAAAAAAAACTTTTTATTTAATGTCGCGCGCATCTCGTGTTTGTTTTCTTTAAATGAAAATAAATATAAAAAAGTATCCAAATAAGTAGGCCTTTTATTAAAAGTGGCCACGAATGTGACTCACGCGCAGCCAATGCGCGTGTACATTGAACCTCTAGTCTAAAATGTAATGATCACGGATATCTCCAAGTCAGTCGGAGAAGGGATCCCCAATTGCAAGTTTTCTACTTTACTAAATGCCATTGTCGTACGTAATGCATCGCCTTGAAATATAAATTAAATATCACAAGGGATCGTGTCTGAAAACTACGTAACACTCTGCTCTTTGTTTGACCTCAATTATAATTTTGTTTTGTTTTATAGATATACGAATTCAGTGAAATCTGATTGAGAGTTCGTTCCGGTAAATCTAAAATTATCCTAATGTTTTCTTAAGTTTAATAACATAAACAAAGGCGAAGACGCGGGTCTACGTTCAAGAAAACGTTTGATGAACCCACCTATATGCATTATGCACACTCGTATTTGCCTATTTATATATTATACATTTGTAATTTACGTTGAAGACATTCAAGGGATAAAGTATTAGTTACTCATCTAAGTAACAATAATACGTAGAATATGAGCTAGCGGCGTATGTTTATAAATCGAATCGTTTCCTCGTCGCGTTGCCTCGTGTTCCTGTTCTGTGGTGTTTCTATATTTACGCGGCAGTTTGCTCTCGGTTCAGAGGGAAACTGTGCGTACTGTGCTGTGACGTCTGTAGTTCGGGCTCGTCAGGCACATCCAGTGAGCGTGTCGATCGTGTTGAATATTATGTGCTCGTTGCACCCGCTATAGTCACGGACGTACTATGTCGTGTAATATCTGGATTGAGTCCACTTTAATACGCACTTTGTCACACCGCATCCGCAGGAAAATCTCAACCACAGGACTGTGACAATGGCACGATAGCTGCATGAACTTGTGTGTAGTTTGTTACTCGGATTACCTTTGCCTTTAGTCTTCAATATGGTCGCTTTCAGGTAAATAAACAATACATAACCCTCGTTATGTACACATTTAAGAAAAAAAAACTTATTTTTGTTTGAACATAGGATCTATTTTCTATTAGTACTTACTATAAAATAAACATTTAAATTTATAAATGAAAGTACTGCAGTATTTTAAATGTCGCCAAAGAAATGCTTAGGTACCTAAAAACTTTTTGTAAGTAGGTACTTACCATAAAATCAACAAAAAGTTATAAAATAATTCAAATTTCAACCTACAAAATAAAACAATATGAAACTCCAATATAACTAAGGAAGTAATAAGTAAATAAATAAACATACCTACTTAGTAGATAAATAATAAATACATGTATAAATATATATTTTCACTATAAATATCATAAATAAATAAATGAAATATATACATTTTAACAACATAGTACCAACATACCATGAAAACACATACTTATACTATTTGTAGCACTGACTTCATTCAGTGAGCATTAGATAATGCTGGTAAATGCAGCCACAAACATAGAGAGACGGATAATTTTCTACCTCCTTAGAGCAGGCAGGTTGAGGTTGAGGTTCGAACAAGAAGAGCGAACATATTGAGACAATTTCGTTGGGTGGGCAAGTTGAAAGTTGAAATTTCAAATAAAATAGGGAGGTTGATAGAAAAAATATTCTGTAGATGAATATGAATGGACAACCATTTGTCAATAACCATCAGACACATGGCCATGCTGACACCTATAAAGGTACTAGCAGGATAAAGCGAATGGCCAGATTTTGTAGCATCTCCAGCGTATTGAGATAGGCCTCTGTAAAATCAAGCAAGCAACAACAAATCTGAGCGAAGCAATGGATGCGAACATTAACTTACTCAGCCCAGCAATCCCATGTTAGATCGCTAACATAGGACTGGCTAAAACAAACATGTAGTAAACACAGATTACAGAAGTCCCTTATCACTCACTCACTCCCTTAACCACTCTTCCTAGCTGTTTTTCCAAAATAGTTGTAATTACGACCTTATTAAGTTTACCCTTATCGTAGTTTCGTCAACTGTCTAACTAAATACTATTTAGTATCTCTAATTGAACCTTGAAAAGTATTTTCGAACCCTACCTACTGTTGGAAAACGACTCTAGCACACTCAAGGTAGTATGCAATATTGTATTTTACGAAGGTATCTCCTACCTTGATTCGTATTTCATACTCTGCAAACTGCTATTTCACAACTACCTAGTTAAAAAGAACAAAACCGAGACATTGTTACAAATAGCGAGCAATTGTTGTGTCCTTGCTTGATATTAGGAACATTAACATTGAGGTAGTCGTTGTTATCGATCTAAATTAAATTAATTTGCAATTCATATACGTTCAATAAAGAATTACTGGATGAGGTGTTGTATATTACATTTGAATGCAGTCAACATCTTTTTTTCTCAGTAACACCCTAAATAGGTGCTGCCGATTAATCGCAAGTTAATTCTAATAAAAACCAAATCCCATGAACTATACTCTATTCTAAAAGAAAGAGGACAAAGCATTCTACCAGATTCTGCTCTGTCTGCATATTATTTGATGTAAATGTCACGGTTAAAGCACGACTTAACCTAGGTTTAACCGCGTGAGCGCATCGAGCGCCAATATATATCGAATATGGCTAAACAGAGTGCAATTGATTACACCTAAGCTTTAACCGGTTAAACATGTAAACTTTTTTGCTCGTCTTTACCATAAGATATATGGTTAAAACATACTGTAAAAAATTACAAGCAAACTATAATTTTAATATTGATCTTCGATTTCGAGTCGATGTTGAGTTGAAATGAGCTTTTCATCGTCATCGCTCGCGCTGCCCATTTAGCGAGACAATCTTTTTTAGTTTACATAAAACACGTTGTGTGTGACGTATTGGCGAGAACGTGTGTTTACTCGATTCGAGGCATGGCGGAGGCAGAGCGTGCTCCGAATTGGGTAAGGTTGATGGCGCGGCGCGTGCGATGCTGGGCGGGCGCTCGCTTGCGCATCGCCGTGGCCACCTTTAGTATGGGCGGGCTACGTTTTGGCAACAAGCCGTCTTCGTCCCGCGTAGGCACGCTATTTATAATGAACCTTGAGAGAAACCGCCCTTGCCTTGCCGCTTCAGCACAGGCACATTTGGATGTTTTACTTTTGTACAATCACGCATCTAATAACTGTCACATTTCTGAATTAAATCTTCCCACATGTTTCCCGCGCGTGACGCTATTTTCAGATGACCTCATCGTACATTTTACGCCCGTATTACAGCTACCTCTTATAAAAGGCATTCGACCCGGTATGGACCTAAATGTCAACGTGGATCTATAATTACGTATTTACCTCTCGATTAAAGGGTAATGATATTTTAGGAGTTTTCGCTCGTTGGTCTCTTTGATGTTCTTATTTTTTAAGAAGTGTTGTTTTATGTCTGGTTTGATATCTACCGGATTATCACAACTCATCGAATCGAGCGAGGCGTAGGTACATGAGTGAGTTAAATAAAGCAGTCAGTAGAGCGAGCAGCCAGCTTGTCGTCGCTCGTCCTATAAGGCCGCGAATCGAGTTAGGCTCTTGCTTGCTTGACACTTGGAAGCGGCTCAGTCGGTGAAAGGGAGGTTAAATACGACTGTCAGTAAGACGAATTGCTTCAACTTTACTAAAAATGGCATCATTCATACATTTCGCGGTTGCATTATGTCTTCAAAATAATTATAGAGAAGTACGAATGAAATCTTATGTGGAGTATTAAATAACCAGTTGTCTAAAGTTATGTCGAAATAAAAATCTCCCATGTCTTATTGCGAATGTTTGAATAGTTGTACTCTGATATAAATATGATGATGTATAGTTTGAGGAATTTAAAATATTTCACTTATGTAAGTATAATATTCAGGGAAATAAATACTGCTGATTGTCCAACCAAACTTATGACACTCAAAAACTGATCTAATTGTATTAGAGATCGAGATATGGTACCTACCTCCTAGGTACATTTAAATATTTACTAGCGACCCGCCCCGGCTTCGCACGGCTATATTATGCATGTATTATACATATAAACCAGGGATTATAAACCTTCCTCTTGAACCACTCTATCTATTAAAAAAAACCGCATCAAAATCCGTTGCGTAGTTATAAAGATTTAAGCATACAAAGGGACATAGGGACAGAGAAAGCGACTTTGTTTTATACTATGTTGTGAAGTGATAAGAAATTTTGGTTGTTCGTTTAGACTTTAGAGTAACGAGCAACCGAATCGACCGATTTTGATGAAAATCTGTACAGTACTCAATAATATGACGAAGGGTTATTTTTATCCCTATCCCATGGGTTTGGGACTTAGTTAAATCGCAATTAGTATAGAGTATATGTATAAAACTAAGTCCTTATGGATAGCCAGTGAGATGTAACATGTAACAGATATAAAATGGTTATCTCCGAAATTCGCATTATTTTATTGTGACACAATAAATAAATAGCATGCGTGTATTCGTATATTTTTAGACATTGTACAAATTACTGAATTGTAACAATATGATAGATGAAGCATCTTATCTCACATTTGTTACGATCTATACTAATAATAAAAAGCTGAAGAGTTTGTTTGTTTGAACGCGCTTATCTCAGGAACTACTGGTTCGAATTGAAAAATTATTTTTGTCTTGGATAGTCCATTTATCGAGGAAGGCTATAGGCTACTATTCATTTTGATATTCCCACGGGATCGGGACGTACGCGAGTGAAACCGCGGGGCGCAGCTAGTTTTTTATATAAAATATTGAACGAACTGCTAACAAATCACTAATTGTACAAATTTTGAATGAGAACGGATGGCGATGTTCCCATCGGAAATCACCCGAGGGATTAAGAGTCGATTGCCTCAAGTTCGTGTGGTCAAGTTTATCAAGACGTATGTACGGTTGGCTGCATAATTGCAGCCCCACCGTAGAGTTCCAAAACGGCTGTTATAAGAATGTTTTCAACACAAGCCAGATTCTAGGCACCTGCTTAGTTGAAGTCTTCTAACTCATGAATTTATCAAACAAAAATATTAGAATTAAAACATACCAATAATAGTAATTTTTGAACTCTACCGGGGGCTGCAATTATGCAGCCGACTGTACAATCCTCGGTCAAAAGTCTCTGCCCACTGTAACGTTTACAATCCTGTGCAGCACTATTTGAACATTAAAACAACGTAAGCTGTGGATCGAACCCACGTCGTGGGTTGGTGTAGCGGGCGGCGGCTTATACCTCTCGGCCAACTAAAGACATAGCTAACATGTTGAAAATAATAATCACACTGAGTACTTTCAATTCAAGTATTTAAGTTTGTGTGTAACGTCTATTAGAAGAAGGTCGTAACTCCAATGCTTGTTGATAGTATTATTGTAGCAAACTGATCATTTACTTATGACCCATATTGTACCTCTGGTTGACGGGTATACCATTAATTAAAAAGTGTGTTGTTGCAGCCTTAATGAGTGCTACTTCGCGAACAAGGGCGCGGCAGTTGTCCTGGGCGGGTCGGAGCGAGATTACGAGCAGAGGCGGTCACCAGCGCGTGCTCACATACAGTCAGACATACAGCATCATCTCCAGTCTATGTTCTACTTGCTGCGACCGGAGGAAACGCTCAAAATGGTACACAAACATAAGCATCGGTTTGAGAACCTCTTGCTTTTTTTTAATCGGTTAAAATCATAAGTATTTTGATTTGCTATAAATCAGTCCGTTTCTAGAGATCCGCACCTAAAGGGTAATAAAAAATAGTAAACATGAAAATAACTTCAAATTCTCCAGTCTATGTTCTACTTGCTGCGACCGGAGGAAACGCTCAAAATGGTACACAAACATACGCATCGGTTTGAGAACCTCTTGCTTTTTTTAATCGGTTAAAATATTAAGTATTTTGATTTGCTATTAATCAGTCCGTTTCTAGGGATCCGCACCTAAAGGGTAATAAAAAATAGTAAACATGAAAATAACTTCAAATTCTCCAGTCTATGTTCTACTTGCTGCGACCGGAGGAAACGCTCAAAATGGTACACAAACATACGCAACGGATTGCGAACCTCTTGCTTGTTTTTTAATCGGTTGAAATCTTAAGTATTTTGATTTGCTATTAATCAGTCCGTTTCTAGGGATCCGCACCTAAAGTAATATTAAAATTTTATAGGTAATAAAAAAATAGTAAACATGAAAATAACCTCAAATTCTCTAATCTGTGTTCTACTTGCTGCGACCGGAGGAAACGCTCAAAATGGTACACAAACATACGCATCGGTTTGCGAACCTCTTGCTTTTATAATCGGTGGAAATTTTAAGTATTTTCTTTCATTTGCTATTTGCTTTTAGCAAGCGGGAGCCATTATTGAGACTCTATGTTCGTCTGTCTGTCACCCACCAGGCTTTAATCTCATGAACGGTGATAACTAGACATTTGAAATTTTGCTTTTTTAAATCGGTTAAAATCTTAAGTATTTTGATTTGCTATTAATCAGTCCGTTTCTATGGATCCGTACCCAAAAAATAATAAAAAATAGTAAACATGAAAATAACCTCAAATTCTTAAAAACACAATTTTTTTGAAGACAGACAGACGGACGGATAGCGAAGTCTTAGACTTCGCTATCCGTCCGATAGGGTCCCGTTTTTACCCTTTAGGTACGTGACTCTTAAAAAGAACCCTTTTACAAAGGCTGTCCGTCTGTATGTCTGCCACCAGGCTGTATCTCTAATGAACCGTGATAGCTAGACAGTTGAAATTTTCACAAATTATGTATTTCTGTTGCCGCTATGACAACCAATACTAAACACAGAATATAATGGTACGGAACCCTTCCGGAAGTCCGACTCGCGCTTGGCTAGTTTTTTTAAGATTTGATCACTATCAGCAACACCATTTCTTGTAATAATATTAGGTTCATTATTATTATTTACTGACTACGGCAATTATTCAATAAAATATAAAGATGCAGATTAGTTTTCTGGGAAAATCGGCCCTTCGTTATTTCTTAAAAAAATCAAACCAAAACGATTACAATGTTTTTATTGAGTATGAAGATTTTATAGTTGCTCTTGCTTCTAATACGTCATGGATACGTCTTAAAAACTAAGGATGTGTGGTTCACATACATTGAGTGCCCATAATAAATCAACTATTTTAAATAATTTATGTTATTTTTTACACTGCAGTCTGCAATGTCCCATGAACTTGTGAATAATTTTACTTTTTTATTACTTACTTGTTAATTCGATCATTAAGTTTATTGTGGCGCGTCGGGCGGAAACCCGAAGAAGGTTACGGGTTCGATTCGCGCCTCAAAGAAGTATGTATTTATGCTATACATATTTGGTTCTGATCTGGGTGTCTGTATGTATACAGGGTGATTTTTTTATGTGGGCCTTCAGGGCTATATCCTAAACTATGAGACATAGCGAAAAATGCTGAAAGGAGTTGCGTGCCCGATTTTGACAAAAATAAAAACTGCATCAATAGATTTTTGAAAAAGTCATTACCCAAGCCGGGAATCGAACCTGTTGATTTTGCAAAAAAATAAACCTATAGTTTTATACCAATCGATAGTGTTGCTGATAGAGATCAATTCCTGGAAACAAACATAGTATGGTAAAACAAAGCAAATGGCTGAATTTTGTAGTTTTCAGTAATTTTCACCTTTCTGTCTCTGGCAAAACAATAGTGTGAGACATAGAGGACAAGTGATATTATTCTAAATATTATAAAATAAGTTCTAAATGAAGTTCTTTACATAAAATTTGTAAAACAGTTTATATTTTTAGTGCAGCAGTTTGTTACGTCATTGGCCATACCTCCACCCTGCATTATTTTCAGGGATGGTTGTATGAAAATTACAGAAAATTACTAAAATGAGCTATTTCCTTTAATTTGCCAGACTATGTTTGTTTCCAGGAATTGATCTCTATTCGCAACAACAACATTGGTACAAAAATATAGGATGATTATTATTTTGGAAAATGAACAGGTTCGATTCCCGACTAGGGTAATGACTTTTCAAAAATCTAATTATGCAGTTTTAGTTTTTGTCAAAATCGGGCATGCAACTCCTTTCAGCATTTTTCGCTATCTCTTATGGTTTAGGATATAGCCCTGAAGGCCCACATAAAAATATTACCCTGTATATTAGGTATACAGAGTTATTGGTAATGACTAACGAATAACGATATTAGCAAGCGGTTGAGGGCCACTTCTGTAGTCGTAGAACAAAAATTGTTTGTTAAGGTGCACAGAAGTGGCTTTCAACCGCTTGCTAATATAGTTACCAACAACCCTGTATATTTACAAAAAAAAACTAAGCTATCTAGCACCCATACCACAAGCCAAGTTGCTTAACTTGGGGCTATATGGAGCTGTGTAAAAAATGTTCTACACGTTTTTTTAAAAATCAATAGGTACCTACATAATCCCTATTTGTCAACAATTTAAAGTTTATATATTTATTTAATATATTATTGCAGGCGGTGAAACTAGAGAGCGCTCACGCGGGTCGGACGAGGTACCTGGTCGTGTTATGTCGTGATGATGAAGCTGCGTTGTTGGGGATTGACTGCAATGAGAGGACCACAGTGGGGCTTGTGCTCCGGGTTCTCGCAGACACTTCTATTAAACTCGATGGCGATGGGTAAGGCATTGCTTTGCGTATAATCTATACATATAAAATGCTTTGTCCTGACCGACGACGGATCAACGCATAGCCGCTGGTCGTAGAGGCCTGAAACTTGGAGGGCGTGTTCTTTGTATGACGTAGGCATCCGATAAGAATGGATTTTCCGAAATTCTATCCCTTACGGCGTGAAAAAGGGGGCAAAGTTTGTATAGGATAACGTGTATCTTTTGTCCATTTTTGACTACTACGCGGACGAAGTCGCGGGCAAAAGCTAGTCTATACATATAATATTCAAAATCTTGAATGATCGACTAATATATCAACTCATAGCTCAAGTTATACTAAGTTATTCTTTTATTCAAGTTTTAGTACAATACACAATTTACAACAATATAATCACAAACAAAATAAAATAATAATAATAATAAATAAATAATGACAATAATAAACCAAAACATTCAAAATTTAAAAACAAAAAAACCCGTCTTCCAAGGCGTCCCCCCGACCCAAAGTCCCCAGCAAGCTGGCAGCGTTCCCCCTCTGGATCGCTAAACTAATACGCTGGGAAAGGAAACTACCGGCCCTACGGTCCCCAGTGGCCTCGCAAAGACGCGAAGAAAGCACTTTCAAAAACGCCTTTGCACTGGGACCCCAAGACCCAACAGTTTCGAAACCCAAAGGCATAAACGCGTAACACCCAGGGATATCCTGGTACTTACGCATCTTCAGGGATTCAGCACCAGCAGCCGCCGCACATGCCTGCGCGCAAGTGGCTCGAAGATGGGAAGGGGCCAAAGTATCGACGCACGTCACGTCCCAGACCAAACACCTACCCTGTTCCCAAGGAATGAGAGTCACTCCGTCGGGTCTCTTGCCGTCAGAACGAACAATGCCGTTTGGTTCAGTTAGCGTTTGGCAAGTTATTGGAAGTAATACTTAGATGCCTACGTCATAACGTAGGCATCCGCTAAAATAGGATTTTGGAAAATTTAACTCCTACGCGGACTAAGTGAATGTATGCTAGTACTTTATGCTAATAAAACCACCCCCTTTCTAACAAAAAATAATTGTCTAAAGCGGTTAATAAACAAATAAGTTATGCCCCAAGGAAAAACAACATGTCTTTTGATCCCGATATTTACACCGTTCAGATAAAAAAAAATTAGAAATTTAGTGTCAATTCTTAATTTAAAAAAAACTTTGCTTGTGTCGTAAAAATAATAGTTTGCATTCCTTACCACATTTATCCTGGAAATAGTAGGTATAAAAAAACAGATTGGCATAATTCCTTCATTAGCAGTCTTAACCCAAAAAAGTTGTATTTTAAAATTTTGAAAATGTTGCTTATTTTGGAAACCAAAAGACTTTTACTGAGCATAATTATTTTTTTCTGAACCGGCACAGTGTCCTCTACCCGTAGGTAGCCGTTGATCCGTTCATTACGGAGTATTTATATACGCGACGAATTGATAACTCTTCCATTATTTAAAGTCGGTAAAAAAATAGTAAGTACCCGGTGAATGACTTTTTCTGTCCTTCAATTTGCACTTCGATGACATGCATACTGAGTTACTGAGGGACGCCCGCGCCACAGTCTGCCTGCATTCGTATTGTATGCAGATGAGTGAATGTTTATCGTTATGATTTATCGTTTACGCAAAAAAATGTACTTATGAATACTAGAGAAACTGTATAGTAGGGAGGTATTATTGATATCTACCTCTACCTCTGCAACAGATGGTACATTAGAATACTAATATTATAAAGCTGAGGAGTTTGTTTGTTGTAATATGCCGACGTTCTTCAAACTACGTCATTTTCCTTGATAGACCTTTTGATACGGAGCGAAAAAATCACGCATAATCAAGTGCCAATTTAATTTTAGCCAATGTCTAAACACAGGCCATAGGACGACCGCGGTCGATGTCTTGGCCATAGTATGGATATAAATTACAGCCCTAACTTTTGTAATGTTTGTGACTGTTAGTAGGTTTTTACCTGATTACTTTTTATCCCGGAATCGGAACTTATACGGTCAAAACCGCGAGATGCAGCTAGTTAATAAACTGATGGACACATAAACTGCATGAAAGTTCATGATAACTTTCAAATGAAGATTTTAATAAGTATGCAAACTTGTCACACAAATTTAAATTGAATCCATATTATTTGAAATAAATATTTTATTATTTCAAATTCGTTTTTTACTATGATACAGTTTATGTGTCCGTCAGTGTACTTCACCGATCATCTCTTGGTTGGAATTTTGAAGTAATATTGGTAATGTAACTACCCTTTTTAGGGTTCCGTGTCCAAAGGATAAAAACGGAACCCTATTACTAAGACTTCGCTGTCCGTCCGTCCGTCTGTCTGTCACCAGGCTTTATCTCATGAACCATGATAGCAAGAGAGTTGAAATTTTCACAGATGATGTATTTCTGTTGCCACTCAAGAAATACTAAAAACGGAATAATAAGTAAATATTATTTGAATATGTTTTTAAAAATTTTAGGCTGTTTACTATTTTTTAAGAAACATTTTTTTTTGTTAATTATACTCCAAAAAGGGCAGGCAAAAGACTTTTGACCCATACAGCCTCGTCTGACATACCATATTTTTTAGAGGTTTTTGCTTGTTTGTTTGGAAAATTTGTTTTTGCGTCGGGGATTAAAATCAGAATATAATGGTACGCAACTCTTCGTGCACGTGTACTACTCGCACTTGGCAGGTTTTTAACTTTATTTCTAGTCTAAAGCGTGCTAAGAAACCGTTTATCGTAATGAATTATAGGTAAGCCGTTATAAAGTAAAGAACAATAACGAATTATGGATTCATTGTCCGCAGGGGTTTCAGTGTGCGTGTATGCAACCAGCAACATATTTTCAAGCCGGTGTCCGTACAGGCCATGTGGTAAGTATTATTTCCTCGCATATTGTAACAGTAGATAACACTATTTACGCATCGTATTACACATAATTTAACTAATAAATACAGGAAAACCAACAGATTGGCCATTTGTTTATCCGTGTGGACCTTAACCACTTAAATATTACTATTGTCCTTTATTGTTTCTTACACTGATTTGTGATGATGGAGTAACCAATGAAAAGTGTCTTAAGGTATTTATGCAATGTGCCAGAAATACCCGTCGCTTACAACTAACATTGTTGATTGTAACGAATGTTTTTTTGTTTTTCTCAAAAGTGCTGAGATGAAATTGAAGGTGAGATCTTTACCGATATTTTGGGGTAATTTGAGACGAAATTGCCTTCTCATTTCAAAGTTTTACTAGTTATAATTCTTAATTTCAGGATAGCTTCAAAGTTATAGGGAATGTTTGGCTCAAAGTCACACCCAAATCTCGGTAAAAATCTCACCTACAATTCCATCTCAGCACTTTTGAGAAAAAAAACACATTTGTAACAATCAACAATTTTCACCAACTAAGGCGACCGGTGCCCGGTAGTAACTATTTAGTAGGCTGTGTAGTAAGGTCGTTGGCGTATAATAAATAAAAAATAAATATTACAGGACATTCCACACATCGCCATCTGGGCCGAAGCTAAGTAACTAGACTTGTGTTATGGGTGATAGACAACGATTATACTACATAAATACTTTTTTTTTTGTAAATATATATTTATATTACATAGAGACAACCAGACCCCAGACAAATATCTATGCATAAATACTTGTCTGAGACGGGAATCGAACCCGCAACCCTGTGTTTGGCAGTCCGGCATCGGCATGGTAACCATTGTGCCAACTGGGTTGTCAAAATCAAGTGCTAGTGCTAGTGACATTATCCAGGGAGGAAACAGTCGACTACGTTTGTATGGAGAGAGCGACGGTACCCTTCACCTTAAGTAAGGTTTATATATTGTCCCCAGGTCAGCGTTACAAACGTTGCACCGGGCGAGTGGTCGCGCACGTGAGCTCAACCACTTCGCGGGCGGTACATCGCACGCGTGGTGCGCGTACTACGAGCGGCACGTCGACTCCGACCGCTCATGTCTCAACGAGTGGCACGCCATGGATTGCATCGAGTCGCGGCGCCCGCCATCGCCTGACTCACTTAGACACAAGTAATTACAATCATAAAGCTAAAACTTCATTATATTTAAGCAGTAAATGTAACGAGGGACCTTGGGACCTTTAGTTTTCTATGGTGGCTTAGGAAAAGATCTCGGTGAGCCATTGTAAGTCGCCCTGTACTGGTATCGCTGCTGCACCTAAGGATCTCATGCGTGGCTGTTTCGTCTTCCTCGCAAGAATGCAAGAAGAGGGCTGTTTGTAACACCTAATTTACCTAAACTTTTCCTTTGACAAAAAAAAAAACCATGACCCGCATTACCAGTTATTCGAAGTTAGGCCTTTTTCAGATTTCGCAAGATTTTTCCTACAGCCATGTACAAAAGGTTAAATGTGGAGCCCTTGTATATTTTTTAATAGAGCATGCTTTACTGATTTGAAAGTGACACAACTCTGGACCCGCTTTTGTGTCTTAACTCTCTGCGCGCAAATTCGTGTATTACATCGTTACCGTTAGGAAGGCGTGCTACATCTTAGGCCGCATCGTTACCTACCATCAGGCAGGTGTGATAGTGGTCAAACGCTGACCCATCATATTATGTAAAAAAAAGAACCTATTGAGCCTCCGTGTCCCGCTTAATTCACTGTAGCATCAATTGGTTGTAACCGCTGACCATCTTAAGCTCTTTTTGGCATTCGTAAATTAGTGGTTGAATGTTTAACTGGATCTTGTAAAACTGATGTACTGTCTAAATATACGCTTTTATGACTTCTAGGCGCTCTGCCTGAAACACATTGTTGTAGGTAGTCTTTCAATGCTGTTTTGATGCTCAGGTCTTCTGAGAAAATCCCAGAGCCTGTATTACTTAGGCCTCCCCCAAAGACTTCCAGAGCGATCGGTCGCATGTTCTCTGCGTCCCAACGACTTCCCGACTTCGACTTGGTCAAATACGTATGTATTGAGGATTAGAAAGTAGGTTAATGGCGTGACGGGCCCCTGTTATTTCTTTATAAATTCAGGGATAAGCCTTACCACAGATATGGTGGAATCCTGCCTGATGTGGTGACAGGTCAAGCAATACTTCTATGGCAGCCGTTGGTGTTGTCCTCACACTGCCTAGAGATCATCCTACATTCATGCTAGCCGTTGAAATTTTGTGAGTTGTCCTGTTACGATTCCTAGTCTGGTTCTTGGCCACCAGATTAGCGGTCCGTAGCAGAGAAAGGGTAGAATGACTGTTTTACAGAGCCAGATTATAAAGGGGCACCCATATCTTCCCCTTCATTTTCTACAAGTATAGTTGCCATTTAATCTCAGTCTGTTGCTCACATCAATTGTCACAAGTAGACCTCTTTGACAGTTTCCTCGCATCCCTATTTATATAAAATTCTCGTGTCGCGGTGTTAGTTGCCAAATTCCACCTAAACAGCTGAACCGATTTTTATGAATTTTTCTGTGTATATTCGTTAGATCTGAGAATCAAATACTATACTATTCTATTTTTGTCCCATTTATTTTTCCTTTATATATTTTTTTTGTAAATGGCAAAACAACGTTTGCCGGGACAGCTAGTATCTTTATATTTATATGAATGGGTCCAAAGCATGGACCAAATGTAGTTCTAACTTACTAACTACTACATTACTGATAAAAAAACCAAATTTAGTCGCGTATGTTAGTAGAAATGATTTGATTAACTCCTGAACAATAGTTTCTAAAATCTGATACAGGTTTCCAGTTAGAACTCCAATTAACATACCATTGTTATATTAGTGAAATACAACTATATATTGATAGGTATAAACAGTGTAGTGTATTCGTTCACGCTTAGACCTAGTTTCTCGACCTCGTAAGGATCGGGCGTCCGTTACAGCGCTAATTAATAATTGTTTTCTGCATGCAAAGTACTAGGAAAATCTGTTTTCATGTTCACGTGAGATTTTAGGTTAATATATCCGTTGTTTATTTGTTTGTACTATGAAACTAGTTAATCGATAACAAAATGAATAGCGTTAAATATTTGTGAAAGTATCGAAGAGGAATAAGAAATGTATGATTATTTTTAGATTCACTGCTTGCTCTAAAACAGTTGATTTAAAAATCTATATCTCCACTGGTCGCACTGGAGCCTCGTTAGTGGATTCTAGTGGAATGAGCCAATAATTTTAGCCTTCCTTGTGGCCTTTAACTTTTTACGTTTCTTTTTCAGACCGCACGAAAGAGACGAAACGGAACGCGTTATCCGGTGTACGTTAAAAGAGATACTGATGAGTGTGGACCTCGATGAGGTGACGAGCAAAGTGATCCGCGGCAGACTGGAGGAGGAGCTCGACATGGATTTAGCTGAGTACAAGTCCTTCATAGACCAAGAAATGCTCACAATACTGGGGCAGATGGACGCGCCCACTGAGATCTTCGACCACGTCTATCTCGGCTCCGAGTGGAATGCCAGCAATCTTGAAGAACTGCGACGGAATGGGTACTTATTATTTTTTACTCTATCGATTGTATATGTATTCGTTTGGATAAATCAAATACTCACTGCATGTTTTTCATTTGCTTTCAGGGTCAGACATATTTTGAACGTAACTAGAGAGATAGACAATTTTTTCCCCGGCATGTTCGACTATCTCAACGTGAGGGTGTATGACGACGAAAAGACTGACTTGCTTAAACACTGGGACGACACCTTCAAGTACATCAATAAAGCGAGGAACGAGGGCTCAAAGGTCTTAGTCCACTGCAAGATGGGGATCAGCAGATCGGCATCCGTCGTTATAGCTTACGCGATGAAAGCTTTCAACTGGAACTTCGACCGTGCTCTCAAACACGTCAAGACGAAAAGGAGTTGCATCAAGCCGAATACGAATTTCTTAAACCAGCTCGAAACGTACCAGGGCATCCTCGACGCGATGAAGAACAAGGAAAAGTTGCAACGATCCAAGTCCGAGACGAACCTGAAAGCTCCGAAGGCGAGTTCTAAAACGGAGAGCAAGGTGTCTGATCCCTCGCCGCTCGTAGTCACGCTGACCGGGTCGTACTCCGGTCGGCCGCGGTCGTGGTCGCCCGACACGCGGCTCGCCGACGAGCTGCAGCCGCCACCGCCGCCCACCTCCGTCTCGCTCGAGAATCTCGCCTCCGAGACGAGACATATGCTCATGCCCTGCGCCAACGGCAGCTACAGCGTCTCGCCAAACCAGATTATCAGGCTAAAGGAGGAAGGCGCGCCCTCCGTCCGACACATCGTCAGCGAGATCGAGAACGCGGCCGGTAGCGACCGACGTGACCCCGCGCGCCGCTACCAGCGCCTGCTGACCGGTCTGCCCGCGTCGCCTCTGCGCGCAGCCTCTGCGGCTGCCGCACCATCAGACCGCATCCACACCTGGGACCCCGGGGAGATGCCCGTGCCCGTGCCCGCGCCGGATCTAGCCCCGCCCGCTCCGCCAATCGGGACAGACGTTATAGTGAAAAGTGACAGTGGTATTATAGACGTAAAAAATAGAGTGACTGGAACAGACGGTTCCGTAGAACGCATCCTCGATTGTGAGGAGCGACGGACGGTCGACGAGGAAGCCCCGCCGCCAAGCCGGCAAAGTTCGTGGAGCTCGTTCGACAGCGCCGTCGTGCTTGACCTCTCTCGACACTCCTCGTGGGGGTCATACGACACGCGCTCGGTGAAGGCGCCGGTGGCGGTCGTGCCGCGCGACCGACCCGAAGATCGAGTCGAGCCGCCGAAGCCCGCCTCCGACCTTGGCATCATCACCGAGCACAGTGAGACTCGCGCCCGCGCCCGTGCCCGCGCCGCCGCTCGCCCCTCCTCCCACATAGCTGATAACGAACGCAAGTTCAACGAAACCTGTGCCATACTGGAGCTAGCCACCGCGGCGGCGCGCATGGAGCGCGCTCGCGACCGCGGAGCCTCCACGTGGAGCGGGCGGCTGTCGGCATCGGCACCGGCAGACACGTGGCTACGCGCCGGCCTACGGCGGCGGCGTCCCGCCTGCGCCTCGCACGGTGACCTTCCTCGTGCGCCCGCCTCGCCAATAGGTCTCGTCAGCAACCTTAAGAAGGAGTTCGAGGCGCGGCTCGAGCCGACCACGGGGGCTGCGGCCGAGAGCACGCGGCGCGCTCCGCCCGCGTCCGAGGACCTTTCGGTGCGCGTACTTGTGGACAGGTACTCGCGGCCAACGCGGGCGCGCTGTGAGTCGGCGGGCGAGGCAGGCGGAGCACCGCCCTCTGACTCGGCTAGCAAGAAGTGCCGGCTGGGTGCGGGGGCGGGCGTAGGTGCGCGCGGCGCGCCGCCACTACGGAACTCGTTCTGCGGCGCAGTGCGTGGCGATCGTCCGCCGCCCGCGCCGACGGTCGTGTCGATCGCGCCGCTCGACTACAACGATATGCTCGTATCAACTGTGATGTCGAAAGCTCAAAACAAAAAACAATTGCAACACGGGAAGACTCATCCGTTGACGAGGCTCAACCCGAATCGGTCAAATAATAATAGATGTTCAAATCCTGTATACAATACCATGTAGGAATTATGTTTTTTTTATTTATTGAATTCTTGCCAAACTCATCTATTATTGTCTTTCTATGGTTATTTTGTCGTTCTAAAGTTTTATAAACTATATTTACAAAATTGAATCACTGTATTTGTCTTACACCTAATTTGTATTAAGCGGCTGTTTGAGTAGAGAAAATGTTAAAAGAGAATAAAATGGATACAACTGATGTACAACTTTTATGTTTGTTTCTTATTTTTTTATTATATAAATATGACTATACAAAACTTATGTAAAAACGATTATAAAATAATTCTTATCCAAAATCGACTGTTTGTAGTCTTTTTCCAGTGACAAAGGCGACACGAGGAACTTCATGTATTTCGCTGATTTTCTTATACGTCTCTGGTATTTTATTCGGCTTTCTTCTCACGCTACCGAAATCAAATGAGTAAATTCCGCCAGGGTTGTTACGGATGCTGCACTCGGTCTGAAAATATGAGAAAAGTTTTACAATATTTTTGTCTCTTACATTTCGTCCATTATGTCTAAAATAACTTACGATTTTCATATTAACGTCCACAACACGTAGTATATTTGAATCGGAGCCTCCACATACAATCAAGTTAGTATGCGGGACCATTTTTCCACAATACAGCTTTGATTGGTGCCCATCAGGGACAATGGTTTCTATTAATTTGCAAGATCCATAGTCCCAGATTTGGATGGAATCTTTTTCTTGCCACGAGCAGGTCAATATCTGGAAAAACGTACGTATTGCAAACAAAATATATTTCCAAGGTTTTTAACAACCTAATTTCATCATTTTAATTTACCTGTTTTCCCGGTTTATCGAAATCTAAGCCCTCTCCACAAATATGGACGCCAAAAAAGTACTTAGTGGCATAAGGTTGGCGATCATCCCAACACATTACAGTGTTATCCCACCCTCCAGATATTAACTCGTGATGGGATTTGGGATTGAAAGAGCATGCAAAAATGCGAGATGTGTGGCCATCCATTATGTTTTTTCTTTGACTGAAATCCAAAAACATACTTCAGATAAGTAAGAGAAATAGATTCATTCATGTCGTCTACGTTCCAGTATGATACTGAGATCTAAATAGGACCAACTAACCTCAAGGTGTAAGTATCACAAGATTATTAAAATTGGCTTGTAGATATAGGTACCTACCTTGAATAAAAAGCTCGTTCTTGTGTTTGTGCCTCTTCGTCGTACATGTTAAGTTTAGCGTCGTCACCGTAAGTGACGAATTTACTGAATCGCGGATGATAGCTGAGTCCCAATGTTTGCCTCTTTTCTCTGATCGTGTATAAACATTGATCGTATTTATATTTCCAACATTTTATACATCCATTTACATCTGGAAAAAAGCAAGATAGCGTAGCTAATATACCATACCATACTCGGCCTAGGGAATCGCTAATTCAGCTCATGTGGATAGGTACCTACATTCTCAATTTCCGTCATACTGTCAGTCATTGGTAGGTGTACCTTCGAGTAGCTAACTATCAATTTCGACTGGACAAAACATATCCCCCGGAAAAACAGTAGCTAGTAGTTATTTAATGTTGAGTGATTTAGCTAGTTATTAGCCGCGTCCTAACTGAGAGAGCATCCTCGCGAAACAAATCCTCGGTCGGTCAGGAGGTGCCTCGCCCGCGGCGCGGCGAACACTACAGACCGAGAGGCTGCGAACGTCGCGAGGCAAACGTCCGAGGCCTCGGACCAGCCTCGCGAGGCTGCTCGCTCGGTTAGTACTACGCGGCTATTAGGTATTAGTACTAACAAGATGTCAAAAGCATGTTGGTGACGGGATGCGCCTTGCTAACGGGACGGTGTTTGATGGAAGTCACCGGGCCAGGGTACGCGCGGCATTCGTCGTCCACGAGCGTATGAGAACAGGCCCCAGTGGTACAGTTGAACAGTCTGACGGTGCCGTCTGTGAAACCTGTCGCTATGTCGTTCGTATCTTCAGTGTATTTGCAACACATTATATCTTTATTTGTATCACTAAAAATACACAAAGCACGTTACCTAAAATGCACGAACTCTATATTATGCTACTTCGAGTAAAACGCGAAGTCTGTGTCACAAGCAGTAGCGTTTTGATGGTATAAAAATAGAGGTAGGTACTTATACGTATGTAGAGGTACCTACAAGTTTTAACTGATCATTTCATCTCAGTAGCAGTCATCGAGTGGCAACCCACATGCATTAAGTAATTACTAATTTTGCTTGGTCAGCCCGTTTAAACGCACTAATCTCAGAAACTGCTGAACATATTTTCATAGGAAATTCATAAAAATCCTGCAATAAATTAATGGTTTGGGAAAGTAATAATGAAAATCCCTTACATAATTGAGAGGACGTTAACGTCCCCGTGGTAAATTTGGCTCTGTTCAACATGGAATGATCTTCTTTCCACGTGCGGTGTGCTAGCGTGCACTGTAATCACCTCCTTTTCAGGGTCATTTGCTGCTCTCAAGAAAGTGCTGGTTACAGCGAAACTTTTCCTTTGCGTGCCCCTGCTAGAAGGGGGCATTGGACCAGGCATTACTTTCCTTTGAGGATCCATTTCATTAACTAATTTGGGTACTTTATGGCATAATTTTTGAAATAGGTATAAGGTCTCTAGGTAGGTACCTACCTATTTAAGACACGAATATATGTAGCTAACGAAATATATTACAAAATAATTTATTGATTACTTACTTGCCAAAAATAGTTGAGGTTTGCCCTGCATGCATTATATTTCGATTGTCACGTAAATTGGCATTGACTGGCGACTGGCAAAACACTATACAATAGTCAAACTTCAGAGTCAAACAATAGATGGACAAAAGTACCTACCTACCTACTTTAGTACCTACCTACTTATTTCTAGATAGGATAGATACCTACATCCTACATCTACTTTTTCTAGGTCCATGCCTAATTTCCTACATCTTAAACATGGACGCCGCTTATTAGATTTTATGCAGGCATAAACGACGATGACTGAGTTACAGGGTTATAAGAACTAGGTACTAGCTGCGCCGGCGGTTTACCTCGGCGGCGCGGACGTTTAATTTTTGAAGTGAAAACTTCTTATGGCGCGTTGGGCACTTTTGTGGGTGAGCATTTTCAGCCGTTCTCGCGACAGACGACAGATTTTCTCGCGACAGATGAGATTTTACACAGATATACAGTTTTTTTATTTGGCTGTGAGTGTATTAAGACGTACATATGGTATTTTTTAACGGACGACAAATAGTCGTCCGACAATTTTTTTTTTTTCATCTAAAACTCTTTTTGCGTATGTTCTCGCGACAGATGAGATTTTACACAGATATACAGTTTTTTTGAAATAAACCTATCTTCTTAATATATATAAATCTCGTGTCACAATGTTTGTCCTCAATGGACTCCTAAACCACTTAACCGATTATAATAAAATTCGCACACCATGTGCAGTTCGATCCAACTTGAGAGATAGGATAGCTTACATCCCGATATTCCCACGGGATCGGGAGTTACGCGGGTGAAACCGCGTAGGGCAGCTAGTAGATATTATAAATAAACCTCGTTGCTGGTGATTCAACTCGTGGTTTTTATTCAATATTTTGACGGCCTAGGCGTCACTTGTAAGAACCAATAAATGTAGCGGAAGTAGTGTAACAAATGTTACGAAATAGTACATTGCGATACAAGTGTGGAAAGTTGATCATTCCATAGAGGCGGTTTATGACGCGCGAGCGGAACGCGAGCGTGGCAAAAGCCGAGATGGAATGATCAATTCACACGTGTATCGTACGACGTTTTTTATCACAGTTGCGAATAAAAAAAAAGACTTGTTAAAATTTTAATAATAAAAAGTTTTTAAGAATTTTAGGTTATGTTTACTATTTTTTGTTAATTACACTCCCGAAAGGCTAGGCAAAAGACTTTTAACCTATACAGCGTCTGACATACAATATTTTTTTAGGGTTTTTTTCATTTGTTTTTGCGTCGACGGTTAAAAACAGAATATATTAGTTCCGGGTTTCATTAAAAACAGAATATATAAAAAAAAATATTTATGTACCTAAAGAAAAAACAAAATAAAAACAAAACTCAATTTTTAATTATTTTCAAAGACGTCATCACGTAATATTATCGTTCGCAGACTTTAGAGACAACCTTTTGAAAAGAAGAAAAAAGGTACCAACAAAGAGTTTTAAGCCAGCAAGGCTTAAAAACTCTTTGGATGGTACCTTTTTCTATACATCAAAACAGTATAACCCAGATAAAGGAGATCATTCATGTTTGTAACAAAAAATACCCACAAAAAAAAATGCCGGCCAGTAATAAAAATTATTTGTATCTTGTAGAGAATAACATTTTAAACAATGTTTACTAAGGCAACAAAGAGCTACGATCAAAAATCGTTGAGTTATTTTACATTGAAAACCCAAAAAATGCATTTTATAGGGATCCGTTTGACCACTTTTAAGATCCCACTATAACTTCTGAAAGGGTTATTGGATATACCTATGTATATAAATATAATAAAAACAGACAAAACTTATCCATTTACTACTTATTTTTATATTTTTTCTGTAGTAATATCTTAGAAGTGGTCAAACGGATCTCTACAAAATGCATTTTTTTGGGTTTTCAATGTAAAATAACTCAACGATGGTTCATCGTAGCTCTTTGTTGCCTTATTAAACATTATTTAAAATGTTATTCTCTACAAGATAGAAACATTTTTTTTTGTGGCCGGCACGTTAATTTTTGGGTACGATTTGAACGATGTCCTTAAGAATGTTTCATCTACTATATGTCATTAGCAGTAAGATACGTATTTGACATATCGGGATGACGTATTATTTTCCAACACTAGTTGGATTTTTTTTTATCGCACGCGTGTATTACGTTGCATTATGAGCCTAAAAGCGGTTTAATAAGATCCACTTTATGAGCAACTGTGATAAAAAAGGATTTAGCTAATCCAAACTCTTTGTTAGTAGGAATTTAGCTTTCTGCATTCTGTTAAAACTGCAGACCTGCTTTTTTAGGGTTCCGTAGCCAAATGGCAAAAAACGGAACCCTTATAGATTCGTCATGTCTGTCTGTCTGCCGTATGTCACAGCCACTATTTTCTGAAACTATAAGAACTATAGGTACTGTTGAAACTTGGTAAGTAGATGTATTCTGTTAACCACATTAAGATTTTCACACAAAAAAAAACAATAAATTTTCCCCATACTTAGAAATGAAACTCAACATTTTTTCTTTCATCAAACCCATACGTGTGGGGTATCTATGGATACCTAGGTCTTCAAAAATGATATTGAGGTTTCTAATATCATTTTTTTCTAAACTGAATAGTTTACGCGCGAGACACTTCCAAAGTGGTAAAAAGTACGTCCCCACCAGTAACTTCTAAAATAAGAGAATGATGGAACTAAAAAAAATATATGATATACATTACCATGCAAACTTCCACCCAAAATTGGTTTGAACGAGATCTGGTAGGTAGTTTTTTTTTAAAACGTCATAAACCGTAAACCGCCATTCATGTATTTTAACCACTAGCGCCATCTATCTTCTTTTATTATGTGATGTTAATGGTACGGAACCCTTCGTGCGCGAGTCCGACTCGCACTTGACCGGTTTTTTTTCTTTATCCGGTTAGGTCTGTGACAGAGTATTTAATTTACACAGGGCCTACTTTAGTTATTGTTCTGAGGCATTGACCTAAACCGCATTGGTTTTAATCATCTAAAAAAGAGGTCGTTGAATACGTTTCATGAACTCCACCCACTGCAACTGAGCTGCAAGTTGCAACATGTGCTGCAACCACACTGCAACGTGCTGCAACTGCGTCCTTGATACACTTTCTACCTCCATGTTGATACATGAAAGGCTACCCGTTTTTTTTCAACTTCGAGTTCATTATTAACCCGTAATTAACCTTACCGACGTAAGAATAGACCATTAGGCAATTATTTATCTGTTGTTGGTTGATTTGAGTTCGATAGGAGCCAAAGACCAGTAGATGACACCCAATAAAGTAGGTAGGTAGCCAATCTCTCGCAGGACTCTACTAATAAGAGCTCCATATAACCTATGGACGCCTGGTACATCTGCTTCTTCATAAACTAGATCTTTCAATGATATGTAGAACGTGGCCTGGTAGGAACGACTGGAAATAGGCGATTGAAAATGTTGAGTGACATTTGGTCCCATTGTTAACGGCTGGGATTTATTCCCAGTGGGTACGTTTCTAAGTAGGAACGACTGGGAACAAGCGTTTGGAGCCTGCCAACTAGGCTCTCTAACTATGGTAGCTATAAGTGAGTGGTTTGCGACCTCTATTTTATTTAACATGTAAAATACGTCAATAAAACAATTTTATTATATATTTTTTTGCGTTTTGATCAAAAACAAATATGTATGTAACCTCTTGGTGTTAATCAGACATTAGGTACCTAACTAACCAAATTTAAAAAATCGGACGGGGTCATAAATTACGTGGTCGCATATTAAATGAATTTTCACACATATTTCTGTTTGCGGCCGTTATTACTCTCATACTGAATTATAGTGGTCGGAAACCAATGTCTATGTCGAATATTTTGGTTTACGACCACCTGTTTTACACTGACTCAGCAAAATGAAACTAAATTGCAACGCTAAATAAATTTATTTCATTTCAATAGGTATTTTCACACTCATAATGTACAGCTTACATTTAACATCAATCTGTTTAGCATTAGGTAGTTGGTACAATATTAATATCACGGAGCAACGACGAGGGTGTGTGCAATTATTAAATTACTAGTGCTGACATTGCATTTGTTGGATTAAAACAACAAATAGCAGTAGGTTAAAGAAGATTAACATTATACGGTGATACTTATTCTGGTTTTACCAATGGATAGGCAAATAAGTCATATTCGAAGAATAGGTGAGTATAGTTCAAATGTGTAGTTAGTACGCAATAACCGTTTACAAGAAAATAATAAATTAGAGACAGATCAATAATATCTATACAATTAGAATATATGAAGTGCGCATTATAACGGTCATTTTTTATTAACAGTTATGTAAATATTTTTCGTTGGTAAAATATCAACAAGTTTACATAAAAATATATGCAATATAAATATTGCCTAAGTCAGTAAACATAAACTTTTTACAATCTCGGTCATTTAATAAAACTCCTTGCTGTGGAGCTAACTTAAGGTGAAGGGTACCTGCGCTCTCTCCATACAAACGTAGTCGACTATTTCCTCCCTGGATAATGACACTAGCACAAATATATTTGTGCCATAAAACCTATAACTGCCCCTACTATCCCCCAAGTTTTGTTTTTTTTTCATTTGCTAATTAACATAGAAATTAAAATTAAAAAAAAAAATAGGGTCATGGTCATGGCAGCTATAAGTTTTATGCACCAAAAATTTGCTCTATTATCCAGGGAGAAAACAGTCGACTACGTTTGTAATAGTTTATATGGAGAAAGCCCCCGGTACCCTTTCCTCTTAAGGATGAACTATACTAGGCTAGGCCAGATTCGAGCTTTGTTAGACCGAGCGTTAAAATTACAACCTTAACTTTTATACCATTAGTGTTTCAGAATCTATGTCCATGTTCAGAATCTCCTGAGCCATCAAGAGCTCTGATGCCGCTCGGTGTAAAATGAACACTAAAGGTACCTACGTAAAGCTGTAATTTGAACCCTCGCCTCGGGCCTAGCACAGCCTAGCATACTTCATCCCTTATCTGAAAGACGCTAGCGAATATTGCAAAATCCACGAAAAGGTTTGAAACACAACAAAAGTTTTTAACGTCATGGGAGTAATAAAAATGCGTCATCTTAAAAAAATGATTACATAAATTAATGTTAGTATATGCAGCCGTTTATAATGTCTCTGAGAAAAATCGTAAATATATAATACAGAATCGAACTATTTACTGAAAAGTAGCGCCATCTGCTGATAATATTGCAACGAATATCCCGATGTTTGAAGACTATCCGACAAGGCAACGACAAGGGCATTTGGATTTATTATTGCTTTAAAATTACAAGCAAATAAACATGTAAAAGAACAGAGAAGACTTATTAAAGAAAATGTAAAAGGTTTGTTTTCTTAGAAATTGTTACGTACAAACACAACAAAAGATATAAACTTTCTAGATAAGATAGGTGGTCGCAAAATTCATAATTCGCTTAAAATGTTCAACGTACGTCAATGATATCGAAGAAACGAACAACTATGAGTCGACAACTTATAACAAGAAAGCAAAAATGTCCATTCTTGAAACACTAATTTGCGTATTGCACTTTTAAAATGATCGGCTGTACTGAAGATAAATTAAAAATAACTAAATATTAAATTAATACAAACGTCTTGATATCTACTTAAATATGCTGCTAACAAATTGACATGGTTGATAAAGTTTATAATAATATTATTATATATTTTTGCATACAATATGACATTTGCACAGTTTTGAAAGTTCTAACAGACATTTACTTTCTTATCCTATGTTTACCCACATTCGACAATATGTATTATCATTATACATAAATTAGAACCAAACAACAAATAGCCAAATAAGTTAATAAAACAATCAAAACAAGCAGTAAACATACACAAAAACAATTACTAAGGGCACAAACTCCACCTCGATTATCAAAAATATTTAGCTAACTGATTATTACGAACACAATCGTAATTTACTTACTATACATTTTGTTTTTACTCAATTATTTATGTACCCATACGTGCATGACATATACAATCAAGCTGATGTTGGTTGTTAACTATATAGTCTATAGTTTCATATTTTTACAATCTTGCTCGATTCGCGCGCGTCGGTTAGAAAAGCAAGTTATTTGCTGTTTAAATAATTTATGCCCGAACCAACATCAGCTACGACATTCATAATTTACGGATCTGTCTAAACTTTTCTACACAATAATCATTATAGATTTAGAATATATATACATTCTTATTTATTTTTCTGATAGTTACAATTGGTACAATAGATAAGTAAGTACATAGTTATAGGTAACTAGAAAATACATTAACAGATATAATTTACTGCTTTCATTTCACATTTATGTGGTAACAACATATGCGGGCAGCGCGAGCGCAGCGACAGAGCGCTACGGACAGTTCACTTCAACGACTTTATAAGCGCATGATCAATGTATGTATAAGTATTATATGAAATTCTATAGATTTATTATTATAAAAATATTTTTATTAGACAGTTTCGATTGAATACAATAAAGCAAGGCAAAACTCGGATGGCCTTTTAGGTCATCGCGTTATACGCGAAAATCGAGGTAATGGTATACTTTCTCAGTGGGGTTCATTTTGCAACAATAAAATTGGAACTATATTTCTACGGCCAATTAGGTGCGTAAGATCTTTGATCTTTTATTTGTGAAATGCTGAAATGTACCCCACTGATTTACTATTTGAAGTCTACATAATTTACATTTTATTTTGCAATAGGTAAGTAATTACTTAAGTAAATATTTTTTTATATAAATACTTAGCTCAAATATGAGTTTGATTGCTTTTCATCTCAGTAAATCTGATTTGTAACAAGAGTTGGTATTATAATGAAATTAGGAAGGTTGCGCACAACGGACTTTTTGTCTTCCAAAAACGTAAGTTACGGTACATAGCGCCGAGGTAATATAAACTCTTATATTATCTTGTGAGTTTGTACATTAAATAATATTATTTATGAAGGACAAAAAGTCCGCCGTCCGCGCGCGACCTAAGTTATTTGACATATTTTACAAATTAATACATATTTTTCTTGCATTTCAGTAATCAATTTACAAACACGTTATGCACAAAGAAATAATAGGTAGGTTAGGTAATGTACATTTCCATAAATAAATAAGTAGGTAAGTACCTATATTAAATATACAAATACGACGTTTATTTTGTACTTTACATGTGAACGCTTTGAGCAACTCTGTTATAATAAGGAATAAGCATATTTGAAAGGAATTTAACAAATTATATAAAAAATCCCAAAAAAATATTTTTTTTTAACTGAAAGTTTATTTGTTAGATTAGATCCAATTTCCAAACGACTCGGTTGATTTTCAAGAAAATTTGGACAAGCTATCTTTATATAGGTACGGCAGAAACCACGGGGCGCGTTTAGAAATACCAATAGAGGTCTACGCACTCAATCAAACGACCAGTATTGAGCATTCCCCATGAAACTTAAAGATAATACTAGAATCGGCCATACGCAAGCCGAGATACTAAGCATAAAACAGTCAAACAAAGATATTGTTTTTGCGTAGGTAATGGCCGATTCCAGTTTACTCAATTCGGTTACGTTTGAACAACTTGAGGTAAGGTATAAATCATTGTTTGAACATTCTAATTTTATTTCGATAATTTCAAGTATGAGATTTCAAATACACGTGAAGTATTATATCTATTCCTTTCTATGACAGAGGGTCCAAATGTAACACATCATTATCTTGGGTAACGATAACACTATCTACAATAACTCATCAAAAAACGATCCCTTCCGAGGTGATATTTAAAACAAACACCTTCAAACTGTCTCCTATCTACTAGTGATTATGTAATGTGACATTTATTATTATCTACAACACAATATTTTTAGACCATTATGTACATAAACAGTAATTACTTGGTAATTAACATGAGGCTCTTTGGTAGACTCACTCCGGTTGAACTGATCCCGTGCGTTCAGTTTACCTACACATATTTTGACTTGGCAACGTTTGAGTCTATAATTATCAAATATTTTACACAGCAAGGGACAGTAAGCGCTCGCTCTCTTTCTCGCCTACAAGACACACTTTTACTGAGTTCTTATAACTTGGTCAAATAATTGGCTATCTTAAGCCAATGACGTGTGAGGAGATGTGGCGGCAATACAAAATATTAACTTAACGCCATTTTAATTGAAATTTTAAGTCAAACTTCTAAACGGGAGAAGCAGACCGATATCAGTTGAACCCGCGGGATCAGTTCATGCGGGATGAGTGTGCAAAAAACCCGCCAACAAGATGAAACGATTGATTTGTTCAATGATAAATTAGCTACTTCACAAAGTAGGTATATTTCAGTGGTAAAAAATGTCACAGTACAAAAAACATCACGTTATGTAAGACCCACCTACATTGTAGGTAGGTCCTACGACGGCATATTCCCCTATCTGCACTTATATGATGTCACCTCGGTGATAAAAGGATTTTTAGTCCCATCATATCACCTGCGCATGATTTTATAAAGGTAGATATGAGCTAGGTGAATAAATCGAACATATTTTTAGTCCAGTTTCTTTCACATTTTATCACTCAGGTGAATAATTCCAACTTTTTATTATTATTTTGTGACCCCCTCCCCTCCTCTCACGATTCTACTTACAAGTTATGTACTTGTACTACTATAGTATCCTCCAAGTCTAGCAACACACGAAGTAACAAACCGTGGGACGCCCACGCCCCACCAAGTGTTGGTTTTACGACTTCGCGGTTGAAGACAGCTGGCGTTTACTATAGCAGTCGCACAGTTTGTGGTAGAATGATAGAGATAATTGCTCAGTCAGTTTAGCCAGAAATAGGGTGAACTGCTATGACTATTGCTGCTTATTAGATAGGTATAAACAGGCTATGTTGGAATTAGGTACAGCTAATACAGTCTAGCAATTTGTACAAGTACAACCATCCATCTGATTTTTCCATTCCTAATGTATTTACAATGGCTAATAGATCAGTGTGTTACAGTTATGTCTATCTATAATCATTCAGTAAACAATCCCACATCACATAGTAACAAAAATATTCTAGCTTTTGTGAAAAATAGACATTTTGACTCTATATTTCATACCCCTCATCCACCTGAGAAAAACACACAATATAAATTTATAATAATTAACATTATTTGATAAACAATGATAACAATTTATAGAATTCTATGTATTTATAATTATAAAATGTTTGATTTTTCAACAGTCTGTTATATCATTCTCGTCTTGTTTCAAATAATTTACATAACAGATTTATTTATACAAATAAAGGCATTGTACACTAATATTATTAACATCTTTTTTTATACATGAGTTTATGTGAGAAATGTAAGTTTTGACAAACATTGACCGGATGTTAATTAATGATACCAATGAATTTGTTTGTGCATTAGGTGCAAAATTTTCGCTCATTCCAATTGTAATATTTTAAAGAAAAGGATTCAAAATATGATGCATATAGATGGAACCATTGGACACAAAAATCTGGATTGACAATAAAATTCCAGACATTGGTTCATGGATCTGGGTGATCCGGACATTTGTTTGATTGATCTCGCCTGAACCAATTAGAGTGTTGTGGATTATTCCGTGTCAACCCAGCTGTTTTCAGATAACAGAATGAAAGGTGATTTGTTTTTTTTTGTACCTTTCCATAATGCTGATGTTTGATAAGAATACACAAGAATTGGACAGGTCTCTATGTTTCAATATTAAACCTTTCATTGCGTTTACAATTATTGTGAAACTCATTGTGTTGTATGTAAATTGTTGTTTGTCAAATATCAAGAAGTCATTTAATAATTAGTAGGTTAAAGGCCATATCAAATAAAACTATATGAATTTACAAACAAAAGCACAACAACAATTATTATTTCATTAATAAAACATTACATAATTTACCTAGTTTCATACTATTTCCATTACATACATATTATATGGCTGATCCATACCACAGTAAACTACAATAAAATATGGTTCCAAGAAAATCAACAAAACACAAGCAATTCCATAATAAATAAATAATAACACCAGTAGCAAACTATGTAGATAACCACTCTTCACCGATAGAACAACCCATTTGGATTGTAGATAAAACAAAACGACAAATTATCTAATTGTTGCTACAATCACAGAGATTATTGTGAGCTTGTTGCATCAAAAGAATGGATCAAACGGAGTGGCCTTGGGACTGGTGCCTCTGTCCCCATTGACTAGAAGGTCCCTGTGCAGAATTACCTTGTTGCATCCACGAGAGGAAGTTGGGAGGCGCGGGCGGCGCCGAAGAGCCCGGCCCTGCGAAGGCGCCCTGCTCCGAGCCCCCGGACGGTATGTTGTTGATGAGGCCCCACCCGGCCGCCTGGTTGAGCGCGGCTGCCACTAACGCCTGATTCACCGGCAGCCCACCCATGCCAAGGGGCATGCTACCTCCTTGCCCTTGGCCCGCGCCGCCAGCTACCGCCGTCTGTCCATGTTGTCCGGACATGCTCAACGCTTGCATGTTGACCATGTCCATGTTGCGGCTACTCCAAGAGTTATTGTTGGAAGCACTGTGAGGATGACCTTCCTCGTAACTTCTATTAGACAAGTTACGCTGGTTAGCAGCACCTTTGTTCTGTTTTGGAGAAGCATTAGATACATTGACAGAAACACCTTTGATAATATGATCTTGGCCACACAAACTCTGAGCCACTTCGGGATCTAGAAACGTAATGAAACTGAAGGCTCGGAACGGTTTTGGTATAAATACGTCGGTCACTTCACCAAATTGTGAGAAATATTCTCTCAAATCATTTGCAGTCAAATCTTCAGTGCACCGCCCTACAAATACTTTGCAAGGCATGGACGCTACAGAGCCTTCCTTAGAGTTAGGTATCCGTACATCACACCACCTGCCATCTATCATGTGCCTCTGGGCGAGCACTCTCATCTGAGACGTGTAAGAGGCGAACCGTATGAATGCGAATCCTTTCGACATACCAGTTTTTGGATCCCTCTTCAATTGTGCCATCAACACCTCTCCAAACTTTTCGAAATACTCACGTACAGTTTGCTCAGTTGCTTTCCAAGGAAGACCGAGAACTATTAAGTCGGAGCATAGATTGTCGTTTCTCTTATTTTTGGTGCAAGACGAATCTGGTGTCTCTCCAGCTTTACGCTTACTTTCTTTTGGAAAGCTACAAATGTAGAGTTGATTACCCCATCCTTCAGGAGGAGGGTACAATCTGCCGTCTCTTAATCTGATTCCTCGAATAGTTTTTGTTTCCGGGTGTCGATATTTTAGCCCGCAACATCCAGGGAATTGGGCAGACACAGTAGTTAACATCAAAGTCCCATCTTCTTCCACTGGTAGTTCTATGGGTTCCTCGTTTTCGTCTTCAGCCACGGGCAAGTAGTCGAATGACATTATTTTTTAGTCATGAACAATATTTACTAAAAATGATTAGATTTAAACACAGATTTTACACTTATTACTATAAAATTGTACAATTTTTTGCCATCTAAATAAATAAAATTATTAAACGTCACCTACGGGCTACGAACCCATTGCAATTTGCAGGTTGAAAACATAGCCAAATTACACAGTTTGATCATTTAGAGAAGATTAAAATCAAAGAAAAATTACTAAATTCAAGTATCAAAATCATACAAGCGTAGTATATTAATAGACAACTTTCTAAATTTGACAGTAAAATCATTGGGTTGCCATACTAAAATAAAAACTACCATAGACAAATGACCGAATGACTACGAATTAATTAATGAAAAATGTGATAGAATGATTACTAGCTGGTCACTTGCTTTGTGTGAACGGCCCTTATTTTTTTTTATCTGTTTGCCGTTCTCAATCATTCACTCAATATTAAAAAAATAAAAATTGAAGCGAGATGGATGACTGAAAATTGAAAATTCAAGCTAATTTTTACAAATTTGTGAAAAATTACGTGCTAATTTTATACTTTATTCTAAGTATTATTGTGTTTTGTACGTTGTGATTCACATATAATTTTATTTCTCCCATCCTTTGTTAAACTAACTTACCTAACCTTTGAAACTGTATTTCTCGAAATTATCCTTTTACTAATGTTTTTGTCGTAACTGCTCAAACATTTAATTTTATTTGGCTATGGATGATGATTTTAAAGAGTTTAAAAGAAATAAACCTCAACAGAAGTTCTACAAACCTGGTAGTGGTCCATTGAGGCGATCATGTTATGGTTTTGACTCGAAAATGGAAACAGACAAAGTTGATAACAATAGAAGAAGGCACCAGAACCACTATGGATCTCAAAACTCGGTCCACGAAGGGAGTGACAATAATCCAGCTCATACGCGGCAGAAAAAGCCTCAGCAACAGCTATATGTCGTCAAATCAAGTGAGTGTACACTAGATAATGACAAAATGTCCAGAAATTCTATGAGGGTTGATAATTCTAGTCAATATAATAGTAGAGGAATACACAACAATACTGACAAGGCTGCATATAACAGTAACTATTCAAGAGGGGCATCGAGGAGAGATAGAAATTATGGTAAAGGTGAAGATAATAACACCTACATTAAACACTATAGGCAAACATCTGAAACGAGATCCATGTCTCCCGCTCATCATATGAAAGAACAGAACTCCTTAGATAGAAACAGAGACAGCAGAAGTATGGAGACATCTGCTGGCCGCCACATGTCAGGGTCAGGAGGGAAACCTCCATCTGGTAGAAGGAATTCAGCAGGGTACATGTCAGACACTCCTCGTCAAAAGTACATGGTAAACTTAGATAACATACCTCCCCGGTTCAGAAAGAAACATTTAGAACAAATGGGATACTACAGTTCGGAAAATGTAGATCAATTACACAGAGACACACACATGTCGAATCCCTTACTTCCCCCTGCCTCCAACCACAATCAACTGTACAATCCTAGTGCAAACTGGTCTCAAACTCTGCCATCAAGGGGCCGTGGACGACTGAGGGAAAATGAAGGGTTTGATAGGGATAAATTTATGGATTCTTACTTAAGAAATTATGAGAATTCCAGAAGATCAACACCTACCAGTTCATATGTTAATATATCTGATAGTAATGCTATAGAAAATTCACATGTCAATGAAAAATCAGATGCAATGGTTAGCAGTATGGAAAGTCAGAAAGAAATTAGTGACAGTGGTGAGTAGACATTTTATAGTACAATTTTATCTAATTTACATACAATCAGTGACTGTACTTTAAATAAAAAAAATTAATTGTTTTTAATATTTTAGCATCTTTGAATGGTATTAGTATGAAAACTGACACTGCTACCAGCGCACCATCAGATTCCCATAAACAAGAATCAGACAATGATCATGACAGTGAAACTACTTCTCAGATTTCTTCAACACTTTTAGATGTTACTAATTTGGTGAGTGAAAACATATACTTGCTATTTATTTTATCTCCATACTAGCTGCGCGTCGTGTAAGTCCCGATACGGCGGGAATTTTGGGATCGAAAGTATCCTATGTCCTTCTCAATCCTCTAAACTACCACTATGCTGATTTTCATCCAAATTGGTCCAGTCGTTTAACCATGATAAAGGAACAAATAAGCGGATTTTCGCATTTATAACATTAAGTTAGGAGTTAGGATTTAGTTTTACATATTTGTCTGATGATAAAGACGGAATGTAACGATAGGAACAATCAATCTGTCTCTAGTCTGGGTGTTTCTATATGTATAACAAGTATGAAGTACAAAAGAAATGTATACATATAAGTATTCTATCTGTTGTCTAGACACCATACCACAAGCCTAGTTGCTTAACTTGCAGTTAGATGGCTTTGTGAATTGTCCTGAAATAATTTATTGATTTATTTCCTAAGCAAAATAGTAATACTGTATTATTAGTAGTTACCTACCTACTAAAAAATTTAACCTATGCCCAGGGTCACTTTTAAATAGTACTTTTTATTTACTTTAACTGCTAAAACTACCTTCAATAGTTAAAATTTGCAATAATATTTAACGTTTTTTATAGGACTGGACAGAAGAAGTAGAGAAAAATATAAAATTAGATGACATGGTAGACACATCAATAAGTTTCTCACAAAATATTAAACCATCTGTGCCAGAAGATATAAAACCAATAGAACACAGAGAATCAAAGAGAAGCGGTAGATCCAGACGTAAAGACAGAAGGTAAGGATGATTTTCGGGGATTTTTCAATAAATATTAAAATCCATGATTAAATAAAGTTATCCATTATGAGAGCTATGATAAATGTTGCTACAAAAGACATTAGAAATAAAACTGATAATTTTTAAAATAAATAAAAGTAATATTTATGAATCTCTTTCACAATCATACTTAAAAACACAGTCAGTGTTAGTGTCAGATTATTGTGGGAGATCTGGAAGCATCTACACTATCTCCAAGTTTCCCTTTCAGTCACAAATTAAGTTTTACATTAACTAATTTACTTGGAATTAATACTTAGTAAGATTAATACCTAAGCATTGACTACATTTATGTTTAGGAGCTCAAGCAGAAGCCAGAAGAACACTGAAAAGAAAGCCGAACGCAACAGAAAAGATAGTACAACAAGTGTTCAGACAGATTACGAGAGGAACAGAAAGGACAGCAACGCTAGCATTCCATATGAGTCGTTACCTTTGAACCTGAGAAATAGGGAGCGAAGGGACAGTCATCGGAGCAACCGCTCCTCAACTTTAGGGAATAGCAGGGATGATTTGGATCGTTGGCGGTCGGTGCGCTCTTATAGTAGAGAACAGAGTACTGAAGGGTTAGTCTACTAATTACTACATCACTACATAGTATAAAACAAAGTCGGTTTTTCTGTCCCTATATCCCTTTGTATGCTTAAATCTTTAAAACTACGCAACGGATTTTGATGCGGTTTTTTTTAATAGATAGAGTGATTCAAGAGGAAGGTTTATATGTACATATAATACATGCATAATATAGTAATATATAAAACTAAGTCGCTTCCCGCTGTCTGTCCCTATGTATGCTTAGATCTTTAAAACTACGTAACGGATTTGGATATCGGGATTTTTTAAAAGATTGAGTGTTTCAAGAGGAAGGGTTATATGTATAAATCTTAGTATAGGATATATGTATAATATATCCGTGCGAAGCCGGGGCGGGTCGCTAGTAAAATATAACATCACATCACACTTCTTTATAGTCAAACAATGTCACTATGGGTAGAAAACCAAGGGAACTTTTTATCCCGATATCTACACGAGTGAAATCGCTAGGTTTCAATATACATATTTTCACTATTTCTGAACTACGGTTTCTCATTTGCACTTTTTAAAATTGTTATAGACGAATAGTTTCACAATGCAACAGTAGAGACACGTCTGCGAATCGCGCGGCGAGTCCTCGAGATAACGACGGTTTTAAAGTACCATCGGCTGTCTCCAAATCTGCTGCATGGCTATCAACAAATCAGGTGAATATATAAATAATCAGCCAAGTGCGAGTCGCACCCGCGCGAAGGGTTCTGTACGGGATGTTGTCATGTTGTATGGGAGCCCCAATTCATTTTTTTACTTACTGTTTTATTGTTGTTACAAATTGCAACTATCTAGCTATTACGGTTTATGAGATTCAACCTGGTGACAGACACATGGACGTGGTGGAGTGAAGTCTTAGTAATAGGGTCCCAGGGTACCCTTTGCATGTAAAACAAATGTATGGTAAATGAGACGCACGCACATGTTTAAGATCTAATCATAGCTGCAGTGAGCAGTAAGCTGCGAGGCATTTTTGTCATATTCGCACCCTTAGCTTTTTGGGAGTAGGTATAATTACTGTGACCCTTTTGCGAATGTTAATTATTATCATTTTTGTGCAAGTGATCACTTTATGTCTGTTACACTACACTTTTATTTTTATGTTCTGAATATGATATATTAGACTTTCTGGCATCATAAATCATAATTTATATACTTGTAGAGTGATAGATTCTTTTAACTGACTGACTCTAAACTGACTCTACTCTGACTAGAAAATTATTTACTTAAGAAAAAATAGAATACAATAGACATTTATTAGAAGGGCACACGCACAAGAAAAAAAAAGTGAAACAAAAATACGATAGGGACATAATTACAAAAAAAAAACAAACAAAGAAAATTAAAATAGAACACATAATTAAAAAACAATCATAAAGAATTAATTAAAAGTCACGTAATAGGGAAAAGTCCAGGACGATGTATGTTAACGTAAATGGACCGACCTCAGCTGAAATGCTGCAGCAAGCATGACGCTAAACTGCAGCGTTGGTCTACCGGCTAGGCCTAGGAATACGGAATCATATACGTCGAATTTAACTCAAATTAATATCTACACCTTTTTTTAGAAGAAGACCAACAGTTCATGGGCAAACGGACGTACACCGAGCATGGAGCGAGGTCGTCAGTCACCCGCACCACCAGCGACCGAGCCCCCCTCGAGTGGATCCTCCCGACGGGCCAAACGCAGCGGCCGGCGTCGATCCCGCGCCGCTGAGGTGCACAACCCACCGACTCATGTGCCACCCGTCACACAAACAGCGTCCGCACCTTTGAACTGGAGAGAGGAGATATTGGAGTCGAAGAAGTTGGGATCACATGATAAGTAAGGAATACTAGATCTCAGAATACATTTCAAAATAATAAATTTATTTGATCATCATATTTAAAAAATGGGTGCGTGTACTTAAGTACGCGCGTGAGGTGTTATACGTCGGCCTCTCGGTGTGTCCCGTCTGTCTGATATTTATTTTGCGGGCAGCTTCAACCTGTTACAGTGATGCGCGCGCATCTTAAAATTTCACTCACAGCTTCAACCTGTTTTACTTTTGGGCTACGCAGCTGCAACATGTGACTTTTGTGTTCAGATGCGCGCGCATCTTAAAATTTCACTCATCATTTGTCCATAACGCGCCCAAAGAAGTATAACTTCAAAAGAAGAATGATTTGATTGTTTGTTTGTTTACATTGAATAGGCTCCGAAACTACTGAACTGATTTAGATGAAACATTCGAATAGATTAATTCATTGACAGTGACATACTACTATTTATCCCGATATTCCCCCAGGATCAAGAGTTGCAGATGAAACTGCGAAACACAGCTAAATCTTTATATTTTCTTAATTCTTTCCAGACAACAGGAAACAACACACCAGAGAAACAGATTAAATAGTGCCATGTCAGACAAATCGACCAATGAATCAGTAACCTCACATCCTGGCCTTATTATGCTACCACAAGGAACGCACTTACAGAAAGATTCACAAGGAACTCACTTACAGAAAGATTCAGGGTGAGTTGGTATCGGATTTTATTCCTTTTAATTACAATGAATGTTACTAATGATTATGTAATGTTTTTAGACGTGGACCTGAAAACCAGAAGATATTATATGACCATCAGAATCCGTCAAAACCCATAATTATTCAAACTAGTCCCACTAAGGTTGATATAAGAATGGAACAGGGTTAGTAAAAAAACATGTACTTATATTCCTTATCGCAATCAATTTTTCCACTTGGTACGCTTGGTAGATTTGTTTTATATATATATGTGGTAACCTTCCTCTTGAATCACTCTTATCTATTAAAAAACCGCATCAAAATCCGTTGCGTAGTTTTAAAGATTTAAGCATACATAGGGACAGACAGACAGCGGGAAGCGACTTTGTTTTATACTATGTAAGTGATAATGACTAGATAGATCAATTATTGTACATACATATTTTGTTTCCCAAACCAAAGTTATCACTTTTACTTTCCTGTGCCGCATTTAGTCTGGTGCGATCAATTCTACATGTATCTTTATGTGACCCATTTTTAGCCTAAAATTAATATCTAAACTCAAAGACGCCATTAAGTTTATTTATACACTTGTTAAGTAAATAAATGGTGAATAGGTGTACTTGTATATGGGCTGTTTTTCGCAATGCGCAACCCTTTTTTAATTGGGTCCTTTTTGCGTGAGGATGGAGTAGGCCAGCACCTACTACCCTCTCAGCTTTGTCGGCCATGCCCAGAGGAGAAAAAGTTGTCAATACTTCCGGAGCCAACTAAGCCGCGGGTTTCATCACGGTGTTTTCCTTCACCGTTCTTTTCGTTCCGTTCTTTATGTGACTACATGTATCTTTATGTGACCTACTTTTAGCCTAAAATTAAAATCTAAACACAAAGACACCAATTAGTTTAATTTTATTTAAACACTTGTTATGTAAATAAATGTAAAATAGGTGTAAATTCGTCTGGCCGTGGTGGATTGGGCGGTGGCGGTGGCGCGAACAGCGGTGGCTACGAGGCCGCTGCAGGTGAGGCGATGCGTGCGGCGCGGCACCGAGCGCTCCTGCAGGAGGTGGACCGCGCTGACGTCATACTGCAGACGCACGCGATGCGAGGACCGCTCGCTCTGCACGACCACTGGAGTGACGTCACTAAAACTAGGTACACTACATTGACACCTTAATATCTAATGCTCTTTGAGCACGTAATTATTAAAAAATTCCGAAAATACTTTAAAACGATAGCTTCACACAGCGCTGTGTGCAAAACATTTGCTATATTAAACATACAAAGTGCCTCCCTTACTTTTTGTTGTTATTTTTTTTGGTATGTCTTACTGAGATATGTCGATATATTATGTACTTACTTGTTTAGTAGTTAATGTTGTTTAACTTTTTTTTAGGTTATTCTTGCAAAGTGCACTTCAGAGGCTACTGATGTTAGATCTCAAATACTGTCAGGCGGACAACGTCGAACATAATTTTTGGAAAATTTTATATTACAATTTCATAGAAGTACTCAGAAAGAGCTTTACGCAAATATCTCCCGAGGACAAACCTAAAGTGGTCAAACTGATAAATACGATAATAGAAGAAGGGAACATATTTTTCGAAAACTTAGTACAAATGTTGGAGAAAACTTATAAGTTCAATACAGATGATTATATAAATGACAATCAAGTTTTGCTGCCAAAGGGTTTAGGTTACGTCGGCCTGGCTTTGATCTCAGTTCAGAAGCTGTACGTGTTTCTTGGTGATCTAGCAAGGTATAAGGAACAAGTGAATGAGACAAATAATTACGCGAAAAGTAAATTTTGGTATACAAAAGCCCAGCAAATTAATCCTAAGAACGGAAGGCCATATAATCAATTAGCCATACTAGCGATATACGCGGTAAGTAAATAAATACCTACATAATTTAACTCGAATGTTCCAAGGTTTTTAAACTAGTTAAGTACGTTTAGTACTTTTTAAAATAATGTATACTTTTCCCTGCTCTCACTCTATTTTGGGGTCGTTGTAAATAAATTTGGGTAATAAAAAATCGACGAAAAATTTTTTGCCAAAATTTTACGGCATGCGCCTATTTGATTCCCCCCGTTTTCTCTACCATGGATAGTATGGGAGCATCGCCATCCGTTCAAATTCCGAATTTGTACAATTATTGCGTCCATGCTCGGGGAGTGGACAAAACTGACAGAGGATAAGACTATTTTGTCCTTTCCCTGTGTATAAAATGTCTCCGGCCATGCTAGCCCTGCTGGGGGAAATTCAAAGGTACAGTCTGAACACAAACCCTATGGGCGGAGATAGGGTAGCCCTCCGTATTCTTTATACTCGTAAATATACTGAAATATGTTAATTTTGTTACAGAGAAGAAAACTCGATGCTGTTTACTATTATATGAGAAGTTTAATGTCGTCTAATCCATTTCATTCGGCTAGAGAAAGTCTACTGTCACTGTTTGAAGAAAATAGGAGAAAGGTAATATTCAAGTACCTTTCTTATTATTGGATTCGATTCTAACCATCTGAGTTTTATCAATTAGTTTCGGAAAGTTATTCAATTTTATACGGTTTATTGTTTAGTCTTTTTATAAACAAAATTATTTATGGTAAGTCATCAATAAAATATATTTCCGTAATTTTGACCCGGTGAGCTTTGGTCCACGTAACTTAATTGTATGCACGAGTTATTTTCTCCGGACACGGTCGACTAAGCAGAGAGAGGAGTATAGGTGCTCCATCCTTACGCAAAAATGCCTGTATATAAAACCAAGTATCTTCTTTATGAATATTGATATTTTTTTATGTGGCAAGTTAGAAATCTTTACCCTTTAAAAGAGCATGTCAATATGGACATGCTCTCACCGCTGCTCGCGACACGTTTATGGAATGGACGTTATGAGATTTATGCCACTGGTTATATAAATGGCTACATGACTGTGATAACGATATGAAATATGATGAAAATGAAAGCTAATAGGTTGACAATATCTCTACAATATTTATTTCGCAGTCAAATGTATTGTGAATATTTTATTTTCGGAAATTAAAATTGCAATATTTTGTCAGCTGACTAAAAGAAACCAAAAGCGAACGGCCATGACTAACCTGTGTGACGAAGATTTTTCATTTTTCTCGAGATTTTTTTAATGAGGTTACAGCCCAGAGACATGAGTCATGACGTCACAGACTAAAATGTACAATCCACGGTCAAAAGTCTCTGCCCACCGTAACGTTTACAATCCTGTGCAGCACTATTTGAATATTATAACTACGTAACCTGTGGATCGAACCCACGTCGGTTGGTGTAGCGGGTGGCGGCTTATACCACTCGGCCAACTAAAGATATAGCTAACATGTTGAAAATAATAATTACACTGAGTACTTTTAATTCAAGTATTTATGTTTGTGTGTAACGTCTAATAGAAAAAGGTCGTAACTCCAATACTTGTTGATAGTATTATTGTAGCAAACCGATCATTTACTTATGGCCCTTACTGTACGGTGGCAGACTGTTTTCTGGGGACAATTTAAATTAATTTTTTTGTATTTTTTTTTTCATTTCGATAAGGCTTTTTCAGAAAAATGATAATTGTAAGGGGCGACTTTTGAAATACTTAGTGTAAATCAGATTCCAATTGTGAACGTTGTTTCAGTACGAGATAGCAGAACGCAAGAGACGAGCGGCGATAGAAAGTAAAGTACTAGAGACGGCGGGCAGCGGGGGAGATGCCGACAATGCTAACGTTCGAGGCAACCGACGAGAGGTAACTTTATTATATAACTAGCTGTCTCGGCATTCGTTATTTTGCCATTATACAAAAAAATATATAAAGGAAAAAATAGAATAGTGTTCGATTCTAAGACCCAACGAATATAAGTACACAAAAAAATTTAAATAAATGGGTTCAGCCGTTTAGGTGGAGTTTGGCAACGAAAACCGCGGCATGAGAATTTTATATATAACTAGCGATCCGCCCCGGCTTCGCACGGCTATATTATCCATGTATTATACTTATAAACCTTCCTCTTGAATCACTCTATCTATTAAAAAAAAGCGCATCAAAATCCGTTGCGTAGTTTTAAAGATTTAAGCATACATAGGGATATAGGGCGAGACAGGACGATATTGAAAAACTAAAGCAGTCGGCGCAACTCACTACTTCTGGCCTTACTGTGGACGAGCCACATAAACGCAGACCTAGAATTGTTGTAATCGGGGTTCCCGCGTCCATGAAGGAATCGGACGTCTTTACTTGCATTTATCAACAAAACTTGGCTGATAAACTTCAAGGTACAACACTTGAGAATTTTTTGTCCTTGATTAAGCTCAGTCATAAATCTGGAAAGAGAGACGCCGAGACCTGTAATTACGTACTGGAAGTCCCGGCACAAATTCGAAAGGCCCTGATAACCAACGACCGAGTCTTCGTAAATTGGTCCTCGTGCCCTGTCAGAGACTTTACACTCGTCACAAGGTGCTTTAGATGCCAGCAGTACGGACACGCAGCCAAGACATGCCGGGAGGAGGTCAATACCTGTGGACATTGTGGCGAAGTAGGTCACGGGATAAAGGACTGTAGAAAGACAGCTGAGACGCCAAGATGTGCTACCTGCCTACGTTTCAAGAAGCCGTGTAACCATAAAACTGGCGATCCCACCTGCCCCGCAAAATTACTTGCAGAAAATCGGCACATTAATTCAATAGATTATATAGGCACTTAAACACCTTTTACTAACTTTAAACATAAGTAGTTTTTTAAGAATAATTATTGTCCTACTAACCTTAAAAAGTAAATTACCAAATCGATCTCGCACGCATAGTTTTATTAAATGTAAACAAACTTCGACGATTTATAAGTACAAATATTGGATTTGACACAGTTTTTTCTGATGATGATGCGAATTCTTGCATGTCGCATTTAATAAACATAATTTCCACAAGTCTTATTTAAGAAATTTGACATAGATATAATTCGATTAAGTAAATATTTGTTTTTACCTTTATACGCATTTTAAGTACATGATTATTGATTCTAGCCTTTGTGAAGAAAATACGAATATTTTGCTAGTAATTAGTAATTTTATTTTATAAGTTAAAGTAAGTCCTGATTCGCCTGAGATACAGGAATCTCCTAGTTCAGGCATATGTGTTTTTATTGTTCTCTTGTATGTTTAGTTCTAAGTTTACTATGTAAAATATGTTTTGATTAAATAAATATATTATTATTATAAATATATTATAAAAAAATATATTATTATTAAATAAAATATATTATATTATTATATTATAGGGACAGAAAGCGACTTTGTTTTATACTATGTAGTGAAGGGACTAGGAGCGCCCCGCGGTTTCACCCGCGTAACTCCCGATCCCGTGGGAATATCGAATTAAAAAGTAGCCTATGTTACTGTCAATGAATCAATGTATCCCCATACCAAGTTTCATCAAAATCGATCCAGCAGTTTCGGAGCATATTCGTTACAAACAAAAAATCTTTCCTCTTTGTAATATTAGTATAGAAAAACATTTTTTAGTCGGTACCTTATTTAGAAACCATACATAATATGTATTATTTAAATGTTTTGGCTATAAATATTTCCGTTTTTAGGTGTGGGTTCGAGCTAGTGCGCCGCTCACGGACCGCGCCGCCGAGCATTTAGCCGCGATGTCTTCTGTTGAGGTAATAAACTTTACTTAAAGATGTTTGTATACATTTCATGTAAACTACTACAGGCGGTTTTTTTATTACGGCCTTTAGGGCTATATCCTAAACTATAAGAGATAGCGAAAAATTCTGAAAGGAGTTGCGCAAAAACTAAAACTGCATCATTAGATTTTTGAAAAGTCATTACCCTAGCCAGGGATCGAACCTGTTGATTTTGCAAAAAAACAATAATTCTATATATTTATACCAATCGATAATGTTGCTGAAAGAGATAATTTCTTGGAAACAAACATAGTAAGTATGGCAAATCAAAGGAAATAGCAAATTTTTGTAGTCTTCTGTAGTTTTCCTTAAAAAAATGTAGTGAGGAAGCTAATGACGTAACAAACTGCTGCACAAAAAATATAAACTGATTATTGTAAAATTTTATGTATTGTAGAGAATTTAGAACATATTTAAAACACGTAACTCCTTCCAGCATTGTTTGCTATCTCTTATAGTTAAGGATATAGCACTGAAGGCCCATGTTAAAATTCATCCTGTATATTTGTATGTCATATAAAAATTATTTGTTTCAGTTGAACAAAACTTTCATAACGAGTTATCTTCACGTTCACGGCAAACTTATTACTAAGATTGGGTAAGTACTAAGTAATCTTAATATTAGAAATATGACTGGTGGGGTTCAAAGGTAAAAACTTTAAGAGGAAAAGGTACCGACGCTCTCTCCTTACAAACGTAGTCGACTGTTTCCTCCCTGGTTAATGACACTATAGCAAATATTTAAGTTGCATAAAACTTATAATGCCATCCCCTATGTCTTATTTTTATGTTTAGTTTGTTTTTTTAACTCTTACTTTCTATGATAATTATAATACCAAGACATAGAGGCATAGTCATGACAGTTATAGGTTGTATGCAACTAAAAAAATTGTGTTAGTGTCATTATCCAGGGAGAAAACAGTCGACTACGTTTGTATGGAGAGAGCGCCCGGTACCCTTTCCTCTTAACTTTTTTACGCATAATAGGATTGCATTTGACCTCATATCACAATGGAAAGCGATTATGAAGTTGAGGATGTAGCATGCTTGCCAAGAAGGTACCTATTCATTCTAGACTTGAAGACATACCTATTAAATTAAATTTAGAATTTAAAAAACCCCTGACTTTTATCGTCTATAATTTTCAAACGGCTGAACCGATTTCGATCAAACATAGCTGAACACTCCCGAATTTCATTTATCACCTTTCAAACAACATAAATAAAATCAAAATCGGGTGAGCCGTTCGGGCGCTACGATGCCATAGACACACACAGACTTCAAACTTATAACATCCCGTACGTTTGCTTCGGGGGTTAAAAAAATTAAAATCGTTGGAAATTGTAGCATGATAAAGCAGGCTTATACCAACTTACCTATTTATTTATCATACACGGAAAACGGAAGTTTGTTTGTTCACGTCTCACGATTAACCGACCGTCACGATCAAGCGGCTTGATCGATTTCGATAAAAATTTATACAATGATAGTCCAAGAAGGTCAAGACCAATTCTTACATTTAATTAAAGACCTCCCAAGACACTCCCATACGTCTAATAAGCTTTGCCAAGAGAACTTTTTTTTTCTAAATTAGTTCCTATTTTCTCAATAGATCCTACTAATATTATAAACGTGAAAGTTTGTATGTATGGATGTCTGGATGTATGGATGTTTGTTACTCTTTAACGCAAAAACTACTGAATGGATTTTAATGAAACTTTACAATAATATAGCTTATACATCAGAATAGAACATAGGCTATAATTTATAAAGATATTGTGTTGTCCAAATTATAACGAAAAATTGACACTTTGACATCTGTCAAATGTCACTATGACATCTGTCACTTTGACATCTGTGAAATTGCTCAGCGTTCTGTTTTCACATTTATGCTGATTAAAGCTACTTAATTTTCGTCATATTATTATATTTTCACGGGATCGGGACTAACGCGGGTGAAACCAGTGGGGCGCAGCTAGTTATCTATAAATTATCTCCGGCCAAATTTTCTCGCGGGCCGAAAAATCTATCTTGTTATATGGTAAATAAAAAACCCGTTATCCCCCATAACTTATAAACGGCTGTACCGATTTCGATCAAACTAGCTAAAACACTCCCGACTAATAATAATTCAACTTTCAAACAAAAGAAACAAAATCAAAATAGGTTTATCATTTCAATCGTCTTTTGTTTCTAAATCAAAGTTGGTGTTATGCGTAGTTGGTATTTTGCTTTAATCGAAGTTGGTCTAACTTAATTTTTAAGACGCTACAAATTGATGTAATGCCCTGCATAGCTCCTATTGAATAAAAAAATTTAACTCCTATTATATTGAATCAAAATAGATTTGAATTTGTGATGCGTAGTTGGTACTTTTCGTAAGTGGTATTTTGCGAGTTAGACGTTTTGCGTAAAGTTGTTTTACGTCGATGGTTTTATGCGTATAAAGGGATGCCACATACATAGACACACAGACACATCAACCTTATAACACCCCATAGTTTTTGTGTTATTAGGAACTAATTCTAACTACCTTTCCCATCAGTATGGAATCATTCCATGAGTGTGCCGGCGTGATGCTGAGCCAGTTCCGCGAGCTGCTACACCGGCAGCCGCTGCCGACGCCGTCTGCGAGGCTGCTACAACTCACAGCGCTCAACATGTTCGCAGTTGAAACTAATGCTGTTTCTTTTAAAGGTCAGTTTACACCTATACAATCTATACTTAATATTATCAAGCTGGAGAGTTTGTTTGTTTGAACGCGCTAATCTCAGGAACTTCTGGTGCGAATTGAAAAAATATTTTTGTGTTGGATAGTCCATTTATCGAAGAAGGCTTATAGGCTACTTTTCATTTTTATATTTCTTTGGGATAGGGACTTACGCAGGTGAAAACGTGGAGCGCAGCTAGTGTTATATAAAATGCTTTGTCCTGAATGACTGACAGATCTATGCACAGCCAAAACCGCTGATGGTAGAGACCTGAAACTTTGAGGGTGTGTTTTTTGTATGACGTAGGCTTCCGATAAGAAAGGATTTTGAAAAATTCTAGCCCTATGCGGACGAAGTCGCGGGCGAAAGCTAGTCTATATATATAATCTATACACATAAAAAAGCTTTGTCCTGAATGACTGACAGATCAACGCACAGCCTAAACCGCTGATTATAGAGACCTGAAACTTTGAGGGTGTGTTCTTTGTATGACGTAGGCATCTGAGAAGAAAGTATTTTCCGAAATTCCATCCCTTAGAGGGTAAAAAAGGGGGGCAAAATTCGTATGAGAGAATGTGACTTCTTGGGCCAAACTACTTCTTTTGCATAAACATTCTTTAACAGAATTGTGCTTTTGATTTCAATTTATTTTATTTGGCACATGTTTGAAAAGTCAATCCGATTTTAAGTCAACAAATTTAAAAAAAAAAAACATAAATAAACTCGACTCCTACGACCAAGTCGACGAAGTCGCGGGCAAAAGCTAGTAACAGATATTTGGTGGTGGGCGAACTACGACACAGAAAATTCGATTCCCAAAAAAATAGTCCGTGGTCTGGGTGTTTTTTAAATAAAAAATATATATTAAAAATACGTACATATTATCTCTATAATTATAAAATTACTAGCTGTACCGGCAAACGTTGTTTTGCCATATCAAAAAAATGTGATAAATGAAAGATTTTGTGCAAACTTCACATAAACCATCTACTAAATAGTCCGAACAAAGCTTAAACATTTGGTTTGGATAGGTGAGCCCGTTTTTAATTTAGTTATAAAATTACAACGATAAGTGGCATTGATTTTTATCTAAATAGATCGTGTCCCGGTGATTGTTACCAAACTCCTCCGAACCGATTTGTATGACTTTTTTTGTGTATATTCGTTAGGTCTGAGAATCGGCCAACATCAATTGGCAAATAACGTTTGCCGGGACAGGTAGTAAAACTATATTTATCCCTATATACATAAAATTCTCGTGTCGCAGTGTTAGTTACCTATGTCCACCTAAACGGCTGAAACGATTTGTATGATTTTTTTGTGTATATTTGTTAGGTCTGAGAATCGAACAACATCTTTTTTTTTTCCTTTATCGTTCTTTGTAAATGGCAAAACAACGTTTGCCAAGACAGCTAGTAAACTATATAAGTATTCAATCCGCTGTCTGGCACTCATATTACAAGTCTTTTATAAAACAAACCATAACCTAACCAATATTTTTTTCTGATGTAGTTACGGGTATTTGACCCGCGTCCTCGATCGATCTAAAACTTGACTCATATACTACAACAATCTTTTTAAAATGCTTGAGTTATTAAGTTGTAAATGTTGAGGTAAAACATTTACTTAGAATTCCTAAGTAATATGCAAGTTAAACATAATTGCCTTCTGGTGGCTGGAAATGGGCTGAGAACTATTTTGTTATGCTCATCGTATAAATATTTTTGCTTGACGTGTTATACCTATTATGTACGCTTACCTTATTTACGTTTAATTTATACAATGACTAAGAATTTTATATTATTACTAGCTGTCCCGGCAAACGTTGTTTTGCTATTTAAAAAAAAAAAAAAACAAAAAAAAAAATAGATGTTGGCCGATTCTCAGACCTACTGAATATGCTCACAAAATTTCATGAGAATCGGTCGAGCCGTTTCGGAGGAGTTCAAGTTCGAACCCTGTGACACGAGAATTTTATATATATAGAGATAGACTGCCACTCATGAACCAAAAACACGTCCGGAAAAAGTTCCTATCTACTATCTAGCTAGACTATTCTAGGCATACGAACTTTTTTCCGGACGAAATATTGCGGTAATCTTAATATATATAAATCTCGTGTCACAATGTTTGTCCTCAATGGACTCCTAAACCACTTAACCGATTATAATAAAATTCGCACACCATGTGCAGTTCGATCCAACTTGAGAGATAGGATAGCTTACATCCCGATATTCCCACGGGATCGGGAGTTACGCGGGTGAAACCGCGTAGGGCAGCTAGTAATAATATAAAAAATAATTGCGGTAGGCCTATGCCTACCGCAATTATTTTTCTATATATTTGAGTTTTTTTAGCATAAGTACAGTATGCGTCATAACTACACTATCAGTTTGCTACGATAATACCATAAACAAGTATTGGACTTCCGACCTACTTCTAATAGACGTTACACACAAACATAAATACTTGAATTAAAAGTACTCAGTGTTATTATTATTTTCAACATGTTAGCTATGTCTTTAGTTGGCCGAGTGGTATAAGCCGCCACCCGCTACACCAACCGACGTGGGTTCGATCCACAGGTTACGTTGTTATAATGTTCAAATAGTGCTGCACAAGATTGTAAACGTTACGGTGGCGGTCGACTTTTGAGCGTCGATTGTACCTAAATAATGTTCAGCTCCTATTAAAAAATGTTAAGGTGAAATATTCATTTTAAACTCAGAAAAATCGCATCTAATGTTTAAAAAATATATCCCAAAGTTTATTAATTCTTTATTACAACGGCATTTATGCGAATCATTTTCAAAAGTTTGTAGATTTCAGTAAATTCGTAACAGAAAGCGTTACTAAAAAGGCACATACTACGATATTTTGTATGGGTGGCGTTTGTCTATATCTGAATCAACTCCAGATATATGCCATTAAATATGAAATTTTTTAGGGTTCCGTATTCAAAGGGTAAAAACGGGGTAAAAAAATCTCGTTTTTACAAGGCTGTGTTACAAATGGGAAAAGACCAATCCACTAAACGGAAATACCTTTACTACCATTAAATTAGTATTATTTTGAAATATAGACTTCGTGAAGACGCTTTGCGATCGTAATCAAAAAGCTATGATTGGCAGGTTATAAATTTCAATCATGGTTTTTCTATAATATTTTGACGTTAAATCCCATCCGGTATTTATTATTATAATTAATTAGATTGCTTTTATTATCGTATTTTACAATTCTATCCGAAGTTACTAACGGTTTTGATATAAATCACTGATAAGATTGAAATTGAATGCATTCTAAATATAATTTGCTCTAGTTTTAGATATCTATTTCCTGAAATTCGAGTTCCGGCGAATACGTCTTTCGTTTGTGATTTATTGTCATTCTGACTTTTTCATGTGGAGGCTTATAAATTACTAAGCTACTAGTCGTAAATATCAGGAGATTAAATGTAAATTTGAATTAACTTTGTATAAAATAATTACCTACATAAGCATCTGTTTCAATTTTTTTGGAATTTTATAGTTGAATAACAAAAAACCGGCCAAGTGCGAGTCGGACTCGCACACGAAGGGTTCCGTACCATGTTGTATGGGAGCCCAAACTTAAGAGGAAAGGGTACCGGGGGCTTTCTCCATACAAACTATTACAAACGTAGTCGTACGTTTGTATGGAGAGCGCGCAGGTACCCTTTCACCGAGGATCATGAGTTTTCGATACGCGGCGCGAGTAGGTATTTCCAAAAATGACCCTTATCGTGCGATAGAGAGAGTTTAAGTTCGGACGTAATTGCCTTCATTTTGCTTTCAAATAATGTTGCGGGCCGTAACGATTTTACCCCCTTTTATCTCATTTAATTCACTGCATCTTATTCTAGGTTTATACGTTTTTCTTTTTTGGTAATTCAGTTTAGTCTATTAAAAAACAATTAAAACGCTCGATGAAGTTTTTAAGTCAAAATTATAGATATTCAGATACTAATAACTTTTATCTTAGGCAATATTTATTAAAAAAAACAGTTAATCCTAGTTTTCCATTAGATCTAGAACATTTTCAAAAATTATCAAAATCGCACTTCGTTTATGGGGGGGAAAACGTTACCACTTTTTGTATGGAAATTGACAGCCTCACACTGGCCTTAATTGTTTTATTCTGTTACTAGCGACCCGCCCGGCTTCGCACGGCTATATTATGCATGTATTATACCTATAAACCTTCCTCTTGAATCACTCTATCTATTAAAAAAAACCGCATCAAAATCCGTTGCGTAGTTTTAAAGATTTAAGCATACATAGGGAATAGGGACATAGGGACAGAGAAAGCGACTTTGTTTTATACTATGTAGTGATTTGTTGTTAGCGACAACAGAAATACATAATCTGTGAGCATTTCAACTGTATAGCTATTACGGTTCATGAGAAACAGCTTGGTGACAGACAGACAGCGGAGTCTTAGTAATAGGGTGCCGTTTTTACCCTTTGGTTACGGTACCCTAAAAAAATTGTGAGGATGACCCAGCTCTAAAATTAATAGATACACAATACCAATAGTTCTTGTGAATCTATAACATACGCTGGAATTTACTTCCGGGTTTAATAAACCGTAATATCATAGTCTGAGTAAACTAAAACAAAAAACTTAAGGTGAAAGGGTACCTGCGCGCTCTCCATACAAACGTAGTCGACTGTTTCCTCCCTGGATAATGACACTAGAGCAAATATTTTTGTGCCATAATACCTATAACTGCCATGACTATGCCCCTATGTTTTGGTTTTTTTCATTTTCTAATTATCATAGAAATTAAAATTTAAAATTTTTATAAATTAAAAATAACAAAAAATAGGGGCATGTTCATGGCAGTTATAAGTTTTATGCACTAAAAATATTTGCTCTAGTGTTAATGACACTAGAGCAAATAGGGAGAAAACAGTCGACTACGTTTGTAATAGTTTGTATGGAGAAAGCCCCCGGTACCCTTTCCTCTTAATAATGTTTACAATCTTTTGGACAAATTGATCGTCAATTAGCCGGATAAGAAATTGTGCGTTTTACAGAACATAAAAATAATAACGGTTAAAATTAAGAAGTTTTAAACATTTAGGACATTCATTATTTACAGTTATACACGTAAAAATTCGATTCGAGCTATTTCCTTTGCTATAAATGTTCTTCATTTAATTGTCGTGGTTTATTACTTGCAGTATAATTATTACCTAAAGTACCTTCCACGTACCTTCTTTCGATAAAAAGTATTTTGGAACTTAAGGCCAGTGTGAGGCTGTAAATTTCCATACAAAAAGCGGTAACGTTTTCCCCCCCATAAACGAAGTCCGATTTTGATAATTTTTAAAAATGTTCTAGATCTAATGGAAAACTAGGTTTAAACGTTTTTATTTTAAAGAAATATTGCCTAAGATAAAAGTTATTAGTATCTGAATATCTATATTTTTGACTTAAAAACTTCATCGAGCGTTTCAATTGTTGTTTAATAGACTAAACTGAATTACCAAAAATGAAAAAGAATAAGATGCAGTGAATTAAATGAGACCAAATTTATTTCATTTTGTGAAGGATAAAGGGGGTAAAAACGTTACGGCCCGCAACATTATTTGAAAGCAAAATGAAGGCAATTACGTCCGATCTTAAACTCTCTCTATCGCACGATACGGGTCATTTTTGAAAATACCTACTCGCGCCGCGTATCGAAAACTCATGATTCTCTTGTTTGAAATATTATGTAACGGTGCGAAAAGTTGTTGGCTATTGTAGCGTAGGGAAACCGTAAAAGAACTTTATGAAATGTTGAAGCAAGCTTATTAGATTTTTACTGAGGTACCCAGTGACTTAAGTGAATAAGTATGTAAAATTATTATGACTTACCTAGAATGAAGAATAAAAATGGAAACTAATATACCTAGTTCCCATTCCTACTCATAAATTTCTACATAAATTAAGATTTATTTTATTACAGCTTTAATTTAATTTCTACATACTTAATTGAATGCAATTGATATCAATATTTCTAACCTAACAGTCAGATAATAATTTATGAACTTTGATTCGATCTTTTGATATTGATTTCGTTAATAATGATATTGCTCGTGATTGGATGAGATTAAGGGATTTAATGATGGGATTAAGGTTTATTGTAATGATTTGGGAAAATATATCTTGTTTTCAATCAAGCAAATCAAAGGGTTTAAATATCTAGGTAGGTATGTATAGTGTATACAAATACTGCATTCGCTTAGGTGTAGTTTAATCTCCAAATAGCAAAATGTTGCAAACAAAAATAACGCATCTTAATTTCTTAAAATATTTACAAAAAATGCTTCTTCAAAAATTGCACCTCGATGAGTGTTGAATTCGCAACTCCCTGTTGGTGCGCTTTTAGAAATTTAAAAAACCGAGTGTAAAATTGTTCTTCCTGGTCTAATTCTAATTTATTTAGGGTCCGTGCAGAATTGCATAATCTCTAAAAAGATTGTCGTTTTCATTTACGTACAAGTATAGTTACCTATAATACGTGAAATACCGTTGCACATTCTATTGATTTAAATAAAATGCAAAGTATGTAGCGTGCAAAATTTCAATTTAGTAAATGAATACATAACGTGAGGTTAGTTGGTTGTAAGTGTAGCTATTTCCCGTGGCTCCGTCCGGGCGCAGTGAAGGTTTGTAATTACAAATTACAAGTTATCGGAGGTTGATGCACCGTGGTCCCTTCCCCCGCCGGCCGCCCTGCTTGCGCTCGGGCTTCTCACAAATGCACACATTTGATGGAGACAGGTTCAACAAACTGCCTCGACGACGACGAACATCGCTGCGACCACCGCACTTTTACGCCATTACTTGTAATGATGTTTTGAATTATTATAGAAAAATTACTGTACCTGGAGGCCCTTATTTACGCCATTTGGCAAGTCGATGCCCTACGTAAACCCTTCCGCGGAATTTCCAGGAAAGATGCGGCGCGGGCGATAAGTTTCGTACGCGTCATAATATAGCGTATGCATTTCGGCGTTTTATGTATACGGTCCGTTAACGTTAATTTATTGGTATCCCGTATTAAATATCAAAGGTTCATTGTAAGAAATAATGCTTTAAAAAAGGTTCATACAATGATGTACTTAGTATTTATGTTGTATGTTTGTATAGTTTGCAGGTGCAATCCGTGCTATGTATTTTTAGAATGTTCTATCTATTTATAACCGCGACCGGATCGCGAAGACCGGTAGCAAATGCACAAGTATGATCCTCAGAGTGAGGGACGTGTCTTTTACAATATCACTATCATCTAAGTCTTGTCTTATCCGGTTATATAAATGCCAGCAACTCTAAGCAATGATTAGAATGTTTTACTAGATCTCGGGAGAGGTGAAAGAACTGGAATTATGAACGCCACGTTTTCTGCAGAGATTAATGGGAATGAAATATGCATGCTAGGACATGAGCGTCCAATGTTGTTTAATGTCGACCAATCCATGGATGGATACGTCTGTTTTATAAATTACTAGCAGCGTTCCGCGGTTTCACCCGCGTAACACCCGATCTCGTGGGAAAATCGAAATATATAAAATAGCCTATAGCCTTCCTCGACAAATGGACTATCTAACACAAAAAAAAAACAATTCGAACCAGTAGTTCCTGAGATTAGCGCGTTCAAACAAACTCTACAGCTTTATAATATTGGTATAGATTTAACTAATAAAGGTTATTCGGTTATTTTAATTGGTTATTCCAAGGAACTTCAAGTTATCAACTATCAAAAAAATACCACCGCTAACATAGTGATTGCTGTTCCGTGTTAAGCAATGCAAATATAGAATGGAATGGAAGATAAAAGTCACTGAAATCAATTATAGATTCATTGTAATGTATTTCTCAGTAGTGACTGATATTGATTGAACAGACGCCTGTTCCGGTTATTCCTGATCGTCCACCGATTAATGCATTCTGTGCGAACGTAACAACAGCTACGTTTGTCGAATATTAATATTATACCTTGTAAATATTGATTGAAATACACTGTTTGCGCGAAACTAACTGTCCGGAAGTCAAGGTGCTACTTATGTCCAATAAGAAATGATAATATATTGGCAATATTTTAGCAAACCATTGGACGTTTACAATGTTAGTGCCACTAAACTACGATTGCAAAATGCAACGTCTGTGTATATTTACTACGGAAACTGTTTCCTTAGTTTTATGAAAATAAGTTGGCTTGATCTAACCGAACATGTTAATTTGTAAGTTGTAGGTCTGTAATTAGTAGTGTAAATTACATATAGTAAAGTTTTTGTATACAGCGTGTTCCCTATGTTGTTATAATTTTTAATAGCTGTTTAGTATGTTAAACACATACATTATGTGTTGGAAAACGAAGGAAAAAAACGTATTTTCTTTATTTTCAGACGGTAGTAGCGGTGGTGAAAGATCAGCATGGCTAGAGTGTGCACTTGGGGTGTCTTTGTTAATGTTCGGTGCTCTACTCGAGAGATGCTGCGCCCTTCTGCCGGAACCTGCGCACACGCAACAACACGCTGACGCTCTACTCATGTTACCGGCTATTAAAGTAAGCCCTGTTTTATGTATGTTATAATTTTACAACATATTTTTAAATAAAAACTTGGTGGGGTTGGTATATAAAAATAGTTCCTTCTAAGTACAAAATTGTTATCGTCGTTTCAGCACCATATAAATAAATTAAGTGCGAAGATAATCGGCACAGATACACGCATCTCCCGCAATGTATAACGCCATATTCGTCAAACATCTCCGCTTTTTACTCGCGACCACTGTAATAGAGTTTACAAGCTGCTTTAACAACGCACATAAATGCATAGAAAAACGCGTGTAAGACCGGCAAAACGAAACCGAGCTGATATATTTTTGCACCATAAACACACATTTTGTATGAATTATTTATAATGATGGCATTAAATTGAATTAAATTGAGTATCTTTATTTTTATTTGAAGGTTTGGTCTGACTGGATGCTTTGTCATAGCAGCGTTTGGAATCCGCCACCGACATTCGACACTTTCCAAATTGAGTAAGGATTTTTCGGTTTCGTTGAATTACCTTTTTTGTTTTATTTGTTTTTTCTTAACTTAATATTTTGTTTACAGATTAGAAAATGACCCGTGGGATTGGCTCGCGAAACTTATGAATATCCTAGAAGCTTTAGACGACAAGACAATAGTTCTAGAATTCGAACCGAAAGACAGTAAGATTTTACGATAATACTCATACCATCATTTTATATAGACAGAACGGGACAACTGCAGAATTCAAAGAAATGTTTAGTTAGATTTTGCAACAAAACGAATGAATATTGTAATATTTGTACTAAATTAATTAATGATGTTAACCAGCCTAGGAAAGTGGGACAACGCTACGCCAAGTAATTTTTCATGTTTCCAACAGTTAAAATTGGTAAAGAGCTTCGGTTCTGCATTGATTTCCTCGAAAGTCATCACAATGTTTAGGGACACTATTTAAATATGAAAGCGGGACATTTCTTCCCTTGCCGGGGACAGCGGGACACACAGTTTGAGAGTGGGACTGTCCCGCCCAAAGCGGGACGTATAGTTACTCATACTGTGTGTGGTTATATTGCTAATTTATTTATCTAATTAGTTTCCTAAATTGTTCGTACACGAAGCTTACGCGGAACAATTGACTTACAAAATGCGCCACCGCAAATGGAGACCTCATACAAATTCAATGTGTCGGATTATGTGGTGAGACTACATGTCGTGAACATTCAATGACTCACACAGTTTTAGAATCTAAATTAAACATACACGTATAAAGTATACGTAGGTATAATAAAGTTTATAATTAATTGAAGGATTTATATGTATATCGTGATTTGTTCTTTTTTTTCTGTTCTTGTGATGATTCAACGAACTTTAAAGTTCACCGTGAGAAAATGATGTTCACTTCATCGATTCATCCGTTTCAAGAAATAATGTTGGATCGAGTCATTCTTTATTAAAGGTCTTCCTTAAAGGCAATAGAATAACTTCTTATTTATAGTTGTGAATAGTAGATTTAGGTGGAAATAGGTCTGACTATATCAAGTGATAAGATTTAAACAGCCTAATTAAATATAAAATATTGCAAGTCATTTCACACAACGTCATCTACCCCAAGCTAAGTAACTAGACTTGTGTTATGGGGTGCCAGTCACCGAAAATACTACTTATATACTTTTCTTTTGTAAATATATAATTATAATTAGCCACCCGCCCCGGCTTCGCACGGCTATATAATGCATGTACTTATACATATAAACCTTCCACTTACAAAATCCGTTGCGTAGTTTTAAAGATCTAAGCATACATAAGGACAGACAGCGAAAAGTGACTTTGTTTTATACTATGTAATGATACATAGAAACAAACAGACCACAGATAATATCTAAGCATAAATACTTGCCTGAGGCGGAAATCGAACCCGCAACCCTGTGTTTTTCAGTCCGGCATGGTGACCATTGTACCAATTGGGTCGTCCCATTTATTAAGCAATTTGTTGGAACGAAAGCTCCTTACCGCGCGTTACGAAAGGGGGCTAGACGGAAAAAATTAAAACCAAAAGTTGTAACGACACTTTTTGCTATAGTTGTAAGCCGTGCGGCGTGCGCGTGTTTCTCTCTCTCTCTCTCTCTCTCATAGAAAGCAAGCCAGTTATTTTCGTTTCGTCTTTCAATTTTTTGTCTAATTTATCTCTGTTTATGTCTAGATTACATGTGCTTGCGACTAGCTGAAGACGCAACCCTGGGCGGATTCACTCCTCTAATGTACATGGAGCCAGGAGTGGCGTGGATACGTACCGATCCTGCGATATCTTACCAAGCAGCAGAACACGCCTTGAGGACGAGGAAACTACTATTCTTTGGAACTGAGTTAGTAACTTGTCAATATTGAATTTTTAAGCTTCCTTTAAAATAGTCAACTTACACTCCCCTACTTCACCCCTTAAAGTTCGAGTTTCCAAAAATACTTTCATATTACTCACTTCCAACAATTCCAAATATCAGTACTGAAGTGGCTCTTAGATAAGTGAACGCACTGCGCTAAATACGGCCCTATGATTGGTCAATTTTGTGCTGCACTCTTCACTCTAGCGAATTAGCGTCTCATTTGCTGCTCTATGCGTTCGCGCACACTATGCAATCTCATAGAGTTGATTGTGAATACGGGTGTTAATAGTTTTGGCTGTACGTTTATTCTTAATCAAGACAAACGATTCTATATGTTTATACTGTAAGGTAAAATAGTTCTTCCTAGTCATAACGAAGGAATTAATATTTATGGTATAATTACAGATATCTAGTGGGAGTAGAGCCGCCCGTGTTGAGACAGGAGTACCCCTCGGATGGGCCGCCTCGTTACGTCAGCGCCGTGCAACGCACGCAACCATTAAACTCACCTTTACAGAACTTGGTAAGACATACCTCCTATTTGTTAGTATAACAAACGTCTGGAGATAAAGATAGTTTAAGGTCTCTGCGTACGTAACGGGATCTTTTCCGTGCCGGACGGAACGTGATATTTTTATATGAAACGCTGTTAAGAAATTGTCACGTCTCGTCCGGCACGGGAAAGATTACGTTATGTATGTTTAAAGTCCATGAACACTTTATGAACAATGCAGGTCACGTTCCCGGGCCGTCCGAAGTTTTATCCCGTTACGTATGCAGCGACCTTTAGTCCTTCTGCAAGCCATATTATAGTTCCCGTTTTTAAACCACGACGCTTAAACAATGAGGTGTTACAAGATTGATGTGTCTGTGTGTGTGTCTGTCTGTCGCATCGTAGCTCCCGAACGGATGTGCCGATTTTGATTTTGTTTCTTTTTTTTTTAAAGGTGAATTAGTCGGGAGTGTTATTAGCTATGTTTGATCGAAATCGGTTCAGCCGTCTGAAAGTTATGGGGATCAAAGTCGGGGGTTATTAAATTCTAATTTTTTTACTACTCTAGGTTAACTTATTGTAGATTTACTTAATTATTAATTTGTAATTTTTATTTGTCGTCTTCACAATTTTAGGCCTATTGCTTCTTAGGCCCGTATTAATAAATCGCTCTCAATATCGATCTTGAGTGCGTATCAATCGAGTGAGTCTTGAGATGTGGTCACTATCTTAAGTTAGGCGTTAATTAATAGATAAAACTCAAGTTTTAACCAAGCTGATATCGCTCCTGAGATTTGAGACTGATCTTGAGAGCGACCTTGAATGACAGTAGCGCTATGTTCTTACCTTAAATGGTCTGTTTTTACCCTATGGTAGGTAGTTTCGTCATATTTTACTGTCAACTTGTTTTTAATGTAAAAATATTTTACAAAATGTAAGATTTTACTATTAGATAATTATTCCGAGACGTTTTAAAGGTTTGGTGTAATGACTTTATTTGTTCACTGTAATGCCCTCTAACTTTAGTCATGTATGACCCGCAATCAAACTTGAGTTCACGAAACTACATCTTGAGAGCTGAGTTTGATTTATTAATACGGTATTACTCAAGTGATACGTCGCTCTTTAATCGCGTCTTAAGATAGGTTTATTAATCAGCGCAACAACTCAAGAGCAAACTTAAGATTGAAATCGATATTGAGTTCGGTTTATTAATACGGACCCTAGACTCCAGATCTTAATTAATATACTTAGTATTTTTTTCAATTTACCGTTCTTATAAATAAATAAATAAAATAAAATAAATATTTCAGGACATATTACACATCGCCATCCAGCCCCAAGCTAAGCAACTTAATGCTTATGTTATGGGTGCCAGACAACGGATAAACTACTTATATACTTTTTTTTTTGTAAATATATACATATTATACATATAGGAAACACCCAGAACCAGAAACAAGAATTTATGGTCAGCATAAATACTTGTTCCCGGCGGGAATCGAACCCGCAACCTTCTGCGTCGCAGTCGGGTGTTCGCCCGACGCGCCACAGAGGTCGTCAATTGTTATATTGTTAAAGACTGAAGATTCGGAAGACGAGGACAGTACTAGTCGCAGTGGACCCAACAGTTTAACTGAAGGCAATAAGAAAGGTGCTGAAGGTGCCGACGCAGCCACCAAGAAATTATTGCGGAGGAAGGAACAGCTCGAAACTAGAAAGGCTACTTTAGAACGACAGAGAGAAAGGATGCAGGTAAATCATATTAAAATTAATCCCCAAATTAGTGTTCAGTTCTCCGTCCTTTTTTATCTCCGTTGATAGGTTTTGCATTGGACATAAGAAGCATCTATATTGCCTCACTAATGCAACTTGATTTTAATGTCTTTCACATCCGAGCTTTTCGGGAGTGAAAATCAAATTTTATGGCCCAGTTTGACCCAGTGACAAATCTGAATTAGGCACTTCGTATTTCTTAAAGTTTTGAACCGTATGCTAAGAATGTTTTATCTTTATTTCTTTAGGAGTTGCTGCGAAGCGGTTCGGTTAGCGTTGAGATAGAGGTACGCCCGCGCTGGCTGGTGCCCGACACGAACTGCTTCATCGACCATCTGCCGTTGTTACAAGCGGTCGCTGCGGCTCCTTCGCATCCTTACATCTTGGCTGTGCCTTTAGTTGGTTAGTACATTCTGGCTGAAGGTTTTATGAGAAACAAAATGTGTTTAATGAAATCTCATAAAAGATTCATATTATTGAGGTTTAGGTTTGAAGATCTTTATTTCTCCAATATACATTATTTAATATTTCGTACGAGCAAACAAATGTAAAAAAAGTAATAAAACTATATAAACAAATAACAAACTAGCGTTTAAACCTTTATATAAAATCTTTTGTGACTACGTCTTCCTAAATATAAGAAGGCTAGCGTCTAGCCCTGGCTCCGCACGGGTAGCAGAGGAAAATCCGTTTAGGAAGTTATCGCGTTCAAACAGAGATACAGATAAATAGCTTGACATATAATGTAGTGCAAAAGAGTAAAATGTGGAACCCTGAAGACTTTAGAGATGCTGTATTTATGGGGTGATATGTTTAGTCTGTGCTCTAAAAACTGTCAAAAGCAGAGAGGTAAAAATTCTTTGATTAGGTTTAATATGTAAAGACAAATTAAACAGGCAATCCTATAATAGTTATGTTGTTCTGCCAGTGATGACAGAGTTGGAAGGTCTTCGTCGGTGTAGCCGTGTGGGTCCGTCCGCGACCGCGTCCCTCTCCTGGGTGGGCACGACTCCACAAGTCCGACTGGCGACGTCCCGCGGCTCCCTGCTCGCTTCCCGCACCTTCACCGCAGAACGCGACCATCGCGCTACTAACGACGACAAAGTACTCGCCACTGCGCTCAACCTTCACGCTAATTTGACTGCTAACGCTGAACCGGGTGAGTCTTAAAGTTTTGGTTTCGCACGATTTGTGCATACAACCAGTTAAAGTATATTTTTGCACCCATTTTTTAGGGTTCCGTACCTCAAAAGGTTAAAAATGAACCCTTTAAGATCACTTTCTTGTCCGTCTGTCTGTTTTTACTTCATCTTCTTTACAACATCTTCTAAAGCCAGTGACAATCTTTTAACGATACCTGTGAAGATTTTTGTGTCAGCAGGAAAAAACCTACTAATATTTTAAATGTGAACGGTTATGAAAGAATAACGGCAAAATATTAAACAAAAATTACTTGTTTGCAAGGAAGTTAGGTTCTTGAAGTTCCTAAGTGTAATGGTGTCAGATGCCGATGAAGAAAATTAAATAACACGTGACTTTAAATGCTTATATATTTTTTCCATATCTAGTTCACGAAATACTATCATGAAAAATGGTGATTATTATCATATTTTTTCTATTCTTATTTTATTTTATTTGGGATAACAACAGCTTCTAAAACACAAATTATCCTATGGCTAATTTACATAACCATAAGCCAATAACAGCTATCCACAAATTGACACATTTTTTTAGTGTTTCTTGTGTTTCTATTCGTGAATATCTCAAGTATTGCCTTTCCATCATTATTTAAATTATATGATATGTTACCGAAATTATTTAATTTGAATCAAAACACACTACTTAAATAAAAACCAAACTCGAGGACAACACGTTATAAACTTACAAGTGAGTCTTAATTATAAGTTACTAGATGTCGCCACCGGTAAGTTAAAGAAGTTTAGTCGGTCGTCTATATTTATGTTTTGATGTCTGTATTAAGATACACTATTTTAGTCAGTGTAGGTCAGTTAATAGGAAGTAAGAAAATTGGCAAAGCGCGTTTATTCACTGAGTCAAAGTAACTGTATTTTTGGTAGAGAATCGTTCTCAGAAGGCTTGGAGGCAAAGGAGTACAATGTACACACTGAGTCACAATGTAGCTGTTCACTCCCGGTAATTAAACGTGTACAAACCTATGTCAACAACAAAGTACTGTTGACAATTTACTTGTAGGTGTTGACCCCTCACTTTACAGTTAATTCGAGCGCTGATCGACAAAAATAAGTATAGTTTCTAGTCCAATGACAGCTAGATATTTCGAGTCGATATGAAGTGTGGACACAGAGATTTAGATTTATCATTCGATTACAAATAAATCGGCGCGCGGCGCCTCATTGAGCTTTCGCAGTTGTCGAATAAACGTTGATAGGATCGGTTACATAAATCTGGCACTAATCTGACAACCTCATATGTGTTTTAGAACGAACTGTAAAATATAATAAGCGATTAAAATGATATTAATATAGCGGACAAAAACAAGGTTGAGATATCAGCCAATTTGCATAGATCAGACGGGTCAGAAGTTAGACATTTCTTAAAACTATTAGGTTTATTTTAATATCTTTTTTTATGGATAGTCTGGATCAATTTAAAATGATGGCGCTTTACTTAGTTTTGATGAACTCGTTAACGGTAGTATGGGAAATTTGTCAATATATTGAGCGTTTAGGGGGGGTGGTTTTGGGAGTCTTTTTACTGCAATAGGACGTTAGTGAGCTAATATTGTTAATTATTTTAGATAATCGCAGTTTGGGCGCGGAGAGTGCGTGCGTGCGACGCGTGCGCGAGGTAGTATTATTGACGGACGACCGTAACTTACGCGTTAAAGCGTTAGCCGCTGAATTGCCGACGCGTGACTTGCCTTCCTTCGTCCAATGGGCCGGCCTGAGTCGTGGCGACGCCGACGATGCTACCACTACCACTACCGCTGCCTCTGCCACGGTAAGTACATCAAATACATGCCGACGCTACACGCTTCATTACCGCTAATGAAACAAATGATTCCACTTTGAACATATTATTTTGTTCTGAGTTAATAGTCGGAACGATTTACGCCAATTGAAAAATTTAAATAGGAAATTCATTGTTAATTCAATATTTAAATTATAAAACGAGTTGGTAGGTGAACACATTTTTTATGGATGATGAGGAAAATCCGATATTACTAAAGCTATCTAAGGCGCTCGTCGATCTTTACGATTCTACAGGTCGTAGGGGCACAACTACGAGAAAAAAGAGAAACATTTAACAAAAAAAAAAAAATGAAGGCAATAAAACAGATGCCGTTGTTTTATCGGGAAATACCATTATACTCATATGACATTCACACTTTCTGTCTAAGAATAATCAAGCTATTAATCTAGGTAGAGTAATAAATCCTGTTTACGTTAATTTCTACGCAAATAAAGGATTCATTGCATGACTTAGTTGATTACAGGTTCTTGTGAAGGTAAGTAATAGCATTTGTATATTGTTCCCAGGGTAAGCGAGCCCCGTCGACTGACAACTTACCAACGAACCGTCAATGATGGTCAATGGTATTAATATTAACAGCGATAAAGTTCCATCTCTCATTTCTGAATCTAGCTATATTATGTATGACTCATGTTCCAAAAGTAACGATGCTTATACTATAATATAGCAATATGTTCCGGATAACACACGTTCCGCTAATTAAACTGATAAAACTTGCACCTCATTATAGCATAGGAATTGAATAGAATAAGTAAAATTACGAGTACACCAATAGATTTTTCAATTTATGTTTATTAAGGACTTAGTGCCGTTGCGCTTTTTTAACCAAAAATAATCAGAAATATTCATGCGCAATGAGATACACTTGTGCAAAAAGCCAGATATATCATTTTTGAAGCATTTTTAAACAATAAAAAAAAATTGGGAGGATCTCAAATCGTCGTGTATTTATACAATTGTGTTTTTAAATAAAATTATGTTAAGACTTGATACGTGTGAAACGGGTCTTAAAGATTTAAAAAGGTTTTGTGATCACAGTAATTTTTTTTGTTTGAAAACCAGCGGCACTAGCTTGGCTCCTTAGAGTTGCAGGATTCCACCTCTGTGTTCCTGTATAACCTTAATGTTATTTTTTACTTTATTATCTTTTTTTTTTACTTTATGTGTACCTAGATAATTCAGTGTTACTGAGCTTTTATTTTTATTTTCTTTTTTGTAATATACTAAGTATATATTTTTATTTTTGTAGCTAGGTGATAATGATAACAAAATATACTTATTGTAATGGGTGCTTTTCAGAGCAATGTTTTTATTATTTACATCAAATGTTTCTCGTGTAAGACATCAAAAGAAGGTTATAGGTTTTCAGGCGATGTATCCCGCACGTTTTTTTAAATCATATAATTCAGCAAACAGCGCCATCTAGCTGTTTAGAACTTAATTGAATTCAATCTGAAAAGACCTCATTATGAATCTTTAGCGTAAAGTACAGGTTGCATGGTATGGTTTCTGTTACATTTTTTTAAATCGACTAAATTATGACGAATGAGTATAATACTTAATGAAATGTTGCGTAATGCGAGCTTGATATTTAAAAAACCAAAAGTTTTCCAAAAGTACATTTTTGTATGTTTCCTTTTATGAATGCTAGATGATCGTTTAGGTCGCAAGTTGCTTGCATGGCGTTTTAGATATTTGCTTTTAGTTTAAATTTTAAAGTTTTAATCTCATAAAATATAGCTAAGAAGCCATGACAGTACCTTAGTCTGTTTCTCAACGTAAAATTACTTTTTATCGTAAATATAATTACTTATTGTGTGCTAAAAGTGTTAGTATTAATTATAAACAGATTTAATTATGCTATTATATATGGGATTAACTTTGTCACGGCTTCTTAGAGCATCAAAAGTAATATCGTGTTACAGAAAAAAAAATTGTTACAAGTTTTTAATGAAATTTAGTACAAACTGTTTGAAATCAATACACATTGTTTATTGAAATGTAGTTTTAATATTTAAACAGTGTATTTTTATACCCTGAAATTCCTTTTAGGTACATGTGGACAACACGACTATTTACTAAATTAGTGTTGCCACATAATGAAAATTCTTTAAATTATAACAACTTTTTTTTATTTTCATGTTATGGACCTAATATGGATTGCAGGGTTTTAAAAATATACTGTAGGTATACTTAGTATAAATTTTACACACTTTTACATATAGATCCCGTCACATTTTCTCTATACAGCTTCGATTCATATATATTTTTAAACGAAATATTGTTATGGTAATAAATTGTTTTATTTACAATGTAATTAGGTATTATTGTTAAGTTGTTTATTCGTTTTAAGGTGATGTTGAACACCCGACCCGCAAAATTCGACCTAAGTTTTTTTTGTAAAAATAACCCACTTTTTGAAATGGAAATGTCATGTTATTATTTTCTCCGGATCTATAATATAATTTCTCAACTACTAAAACCTAAATTAGACTTTGCAACATTTCAGAAAATGTATTTATGGATTAACCGTCAATTATTGTAAATTACAATTAAAAACCATTGACACTTTTCCTTAGGAGAGAGGCTGCCTTTTTTGTTTTTGCGCGGCCAACCATATTAATAATTTAGTTGCAGAATACTTTCCCCCGAATACTGAAAGGCTACTTAATCTTAAGCTTAAGTGGAAATTTAAGCGTAGGCTTCAATAGAAAGCATACACTTAACGTCAATTTAAACGCCACCTAAGATTAAGTAGCTTTTTAGTATTCGGGGGTTAGACAAACAAAAAATGTTGGAGGGTGTCATATCTAAACTCAGTAGGAGCGGAGTTATATCCATTTTAAAAATTGAATATATTACTCATATACTAAAATATCCTTTTTTTAATAGATATAATTCCACCCCAACTTATTTTAAATATGACATTCCAAAACATGTTTTGTTTGGTTGATGTCTGCGCTAAAACAAAAAGGATGCCAATAATTTAATTACCTACTTCGAAAAACCTTGATACTATTCGCAGACTACAAAATAACGTTACATTTAAATTCATTACTCGGTTATTTTTACAAAAAAGTCGATAAAAATGTAATTTTCGCGGGCAAGTAGGTAACATTCACCTTAAACGTTATTGATTCTCGAATAACATTTGAGCCTACTTGCGTTTTACGCCTTTCATTTTTTAGCTTTTGTCACTTTCGCACTTTTACAGATGACAACGTGTGCGAAAGTGACAAAACACATTATAAACTAATGAAGGCTAAATGTTTATTGAAAAAGGGTGTTAGTGTTTACTTAGAATCGACAACTCACTATTAGTATAATGTTAGAAGTTGCATCGCATATTCTATTCGTTTCATATTATCTACATTGTTGTTCTCGCACTGAAAGTTCGAATAGCCATTATTTCGAGCTTCACATAGTTAGCGCAGACTTATTATAAATTAAGCCCTAAACTTTTATATTGTATAAGTTATATTTTCTTTGTAGATAAAACGTATTGTATAAAACAAATTACTTATATTATTAATTAAAAATAACGAATTATGTAATAATTTAAATAACATACTTTTTTCATTTTTGGAACAAATTTGACGCTGTTACTTTTAAAATCATGACGTTTTAAATAAACATTGGATTATTTGAAAACTGTTTTTTATATTTCCCTTACCTCCATTACATATAAAGGTTTTCGTCTACTGTACGGTATAATTCTAGAGTAACCGGACCGGCATTTTGTCGATATTCTATATAATAAATATTGCAGCATTATCCACTGCGCTATCTAGACCAAAACTAAACTACTAGGCTTGTGTTATACTTTTACATCATACTGCTCGGTAAGTAGGATTTACTAGTATGGTAAGAGGCTGTGTAAGTTGTCATTTACAACACAGTGCATTGTTTAGATAGAACGTTCCATTTTCAAATCACTTTACCATTCAAGCACAGGGTGAATGCTTGAACTGTAAAGTTCACTTTACCATTCAAGCTATGTCAAACTCCTTGGTTAACCAATCTCTTTACTTATAAAATGACGGAAACTTTTTACTGAAAAAAAAAACGATCAAAATGGTGGCATTTCATTTCAGTTCAAGTCTCAGAACATTAACTAGTTATTGTTCTGAGGTTCAAGTTATGCAAAACTCTTTGGTCAAACATTTTTTTTTTACATAAAATTATTTGGCGGCATTTCATTTGAACATGATTTTGAACTAAATGTTTGTTCACTTGCGTTGCGACGACTGTATTAAAATTTAAAAAAAGAACATACAAGTTTATGATAGTTAAAAGTGTTAGTTCATCATGTCAAGTACTTCGTCTGATGAGTAAGTGGTCGGCACGCCTGATTTCTGTCATCTTGAAACCGAAGGTTTTATTTACATCGCATGAATGATGTAAAGTAGTATACTTACCTCGGTTGTAAGTAGCTATTACACCCTCGAACTATATATATAAAAAACGATAAAAATGGCGGCATTTTATTTCAGTTCAAGCTATGCAAAACTCCTTGTTCAATTTGTTTTTTTCATAAAATGATTTATACTGTAAAAAAATGAAAATGGCGGCTTTTCATTTGAATTAAATGTTTACTAGCGACGACTGTATTAAAATTTAAAAAAAGAACATGCAAGTTTATGCTAGTTCATCATGTCAAGTATTCGTCTGATGAATAAGTGGTCGGCACGCCTGATCATCTTAAAGCCGAAGATGTCGTACAAAAATGTTTTATTTACCTCGCATGAATGATGTAAAGTAGTATACTTACCTCGGTTGTAAGTAGCTATTACACCCTCGAACTATATTCGCCCTCGCTCGCTTCGCTCGCTCGGTCGTCTAAATATCTCGGGTGCACTCGACCCATAGCGCCCTTTGCGAGCTGCGCTCGCACGGGCGCCATATTTGATCTTGTTCTGTAATAGCTCGCTTACATACCTTGTGTGGTAAACTACTATTATACTATTTAATAAACACCCTGACCACACAGATATTTGTTTTTCAAAAATAATTATTACACAAATACTTGTATGCCGAGGTTGGGGAACCCTCTACCTCGCAGGCGGATATTCGCCCACAGAGTATGAAATAAAAAATATTCTTGAGAATACCAAATGCTGACTTTGAGGGTGTTTTAAACAAACGAATTAGAATAATTAGGAGAATAAGAATTTAGGTGTTAGAATATTTCGCCCATTTCGTACGATTAAATAAATAAATAGGGTGTTTTGAGCTACGTTGAGGGTATTTTTTGTAATCGAAATGCAATCGGAATGATATTGCAATGTAATGTTGTTTACGAGAATTGGCCTTCTGTGCACAAATACTCTAAGTTTTAGATTTTTCTCATATTTTCATTATCATAGGACGTAAGAGTTTAAAAAACGATTGCACTCTGGGAGTGCCGACCGAAGTGAAAACTTATAAAAAAAACTACTTAAAACTCAAAAAACAAATCTTATTTACTAAACAACTACAAAACATGCATATATGAACACACTGTAGCCGCGTCCCGTAACGGTGTCGCGAGTTCAGAGATTTCTTCCCATCTAAAAATATGCGTACCGCGCTAAAATAAGTCTTCACTACAAAAACCATCTAAAATAATAAGACCGCACCCTTACCTCAGCGCTTATATAACTTTAATTATACTGAAGCTGAAAATAATACAAACCCACAATAATTTACCGGGTCATATAATAAACGATAGAAGCTGTAACGTTGCGCGTTGGGTCGATAAATAACGTAATACCAACGAACATTCATTATTTTCTCGCTAACTGTTGTACATAAGTACATACAATACCACGTATAATTTAAAATTTATTGCTGTGAAATATGAGTATTATGTTTATTATACGCCATTAAAGAAGGCCAGATTAGCCTTGTAATAACAAAAACTAGATAAATACAATAAAAGCGTGAACTATTGAAATAGATGATTAAAAAAGTGGCGAATAGATTAATTAGTTGTTGGGTCCGTGGATAATTCATACTTGGCAATGGATTTAAGGTTGTATTTGAATTTTAGCAGTGATGTTGAAGTATGGTGGTTCTTAATTCGAATCATTATGTTTTTTTTTTCAGTTTTTCGTAAAAATTACCTAAGTTAGAAATCTAAATATAATATTATTATGTAATCCTAGTATGTAGAACATACTTTTCTAACTGCTAAATTATTTATTATACCAATACAATTACAAAAAACCATGTGTCTGTAAAGTCGGTTTACGGACGATAATTTTACGTAATAACGTCATCTTCATAAGAAACATTGATGAAAATACGTTGCTATGGTTACCTAGCTACCATGTCAACAGAAAGTGACACTTTTTGTGAGTGCATACGGCGTTTATCAATTTATATGACGTTATAACGTTAAAAACATTTATTGAATAAAAAACCTGTGTCCCAACAAAGGTGTTCTAAAACTCTCAATTATTTAGATATGAGATAATTTCAAAGCTTAATATTGAATTTAGTAATTGGAAAATAAGGTTTTAGATGCGCGGCTTACGTAAAAAAGTTACCGTGCAATTCATAACACTGTGAGTATTTTTTTACGGAAAATTACAAGTTTTCGGATTTGGCACAAAGTACGGTACGAAATATCCTTAATTAAAAGTAATGATAAATAATATACCTAGGTAGGTAGTTAGGTACGTTGTACTTACATGTTACCTATGTATTTAGTATGTTCGAAGTGAGAAATTCCAATGTTTAGACTTGAGCAATGGGAATTGGCAAAGTTCCGAGGCAGGCTAGGCGCACCGGTACGCCGGTTGTAAATGTACCGTTATACTTATTTACCGTGCGCATCTCGCTTTAGGCTTTGCGTTGCCTTTATTTAATATGTCTACTAGATATAAACTATAGATACAATCTAATAGCCATTAAACCTCATTCTTTATAAATAAAACCTACATAATTATTATCTTTATTATTTAACTAGTGACCCGCCCCGGCTTCGCACGGCTATATTATGCATGTATTATATATATAAACCTTCCTCTTGAATCACTCTATCTAATAAAAAAACCGCATCAAAATCCGTTGCGTAGTTTCAAAGATTTAATAGCTTACATCGGGATATATATAGGGACAGAGAAAGCGACTTTGTTAATATACTATGTAGTGATGTCCACTAAATATAAACTATAGATACAATCTAATAGCCATTAAGCTTCATTCCTTATAAATAAAACCTACATAATTATTACCTATTATTTAAAGACTCTTTTAAGACTCATCCGGTAACCTCTACTACCTAGATATCACGATTAATCGTGGTTCCGCCAGAACAGTCGGTTAGGTACTAACTTAACCTAAACCTAGAGTCGTTCTAACTCAATTATCTTTATCATAGAGAGATGTCCTGCGCCATTATTCACTAAGCTTCAAGTCGTTGGGCGCGCGTGATTAGGACAAGATTGCCATACAAAAACTGCACCCCCTCCGCCCCTAATCACGCGCGCCCAACGACTTGAAGCTTAGTGAATAATGCTGCTGATCAGGACGTACTCTACCAATACTAACCTAAAGGTTAGACAAGTCAAAAATTTCTATTGAAAAAAAAATCCCAGCTGAACCGATTTTTATGTTAATCACAATCATGGGTAATCAAATAGTCAGATTTCAGATTTAAAAAAAACTATTTTATTATTTTTCTACGTTAGGTCAGCGTTTTACCACTATCACACACTGATTGGTCGTGACGATGCGGCAAACTTTCTAAGATAATATGTCCACTATTCACTCCTATGCACTAGCGACTTCACTCCCCAAATTGTACACGTCAGGAAAGACTGAACAAGCAACTGATTCTACTTCCTTGTAGTACGAATAAGGAATGACGAAGGAAAACGCTTAGTGCAGACGTCGGGTATTTCCACCTTGAATGCGTGCAAATACATACGGTTCTGAAGATAAACAGACAGAACTAATTTCATTACATTATTATCCCTGTTTTTCCATTTAAGCGTTGAAAAGAGTAAGATTTAAATACAGGTCAAACACATTTTAGCTTCGCCGTAGTCGGGTAAAAATAAAATTAACAGGGAACTTATGATTGTTAACCGACCGAATGTACGCCAATCGCTCTGGAAATCTTTGGGGGAGTCGTATTTTCAGCAGTGGATATGATGATGATTCACTCATTCATTTATTTTTCTTAAATTTAGGTTTTTACAAAAACAAACTGAATACAAAATATATACATCACTATATAAACTTATAAAAAAATTCCATCTAAGCACTTACATACTAGGTACCTAAATAAAATTAAATTTACAAGTCTTAACAATAACGTATAAATTTTGCATATAAAACGGTAAATTATTATAAAAACCTAAACCTAGAAGACCGTCGGCAGCGAAGCAAGGCCCAGGCTACCGATGGTTAGGACTGCAAAGACAGAAACCTTCTTACGATACGTGCCGTATCCAGAACGACTGCCTTTTGAATCTGACCCTTGACCCAACCATCCAGCGAGAGCCTCTTCAGGTGTTGATCAAGGCTCTTCGCTATCAGTCCGTTTGCCAATACGATTATTATTGGTGTTATTGTATATTATTATTAAGACGTGGGCCAGAAGACCGCCCGACTTAAGTGGGAGTAGACGTGACCAGTCTACTCCCACTTACCGAATGCAGACGTGCCGAATGCAGACAGATAGATGGGCAAACAAAGTCACCCAGTGGTTCCTCAAGACGGCAAGCGTCTTCGAGGTAGACCCAAAAGACGATGGCACAACAACCTGGATGCATTCGACGCAGAGCGGCCAAAATTAGCTGGAGATCGGGACACATGGAGGGGAAATGGGGGAGGCCTTTGCCCAGCAGTGGGACACAACAGGCTAAATAAAAAACAAAAAAAAATATTTTTTAGGTAAATACTGAGTATCTTTCTAGTTTACCAACCTATTAGGTACCTACACCTACTTGGCGCGTAAGTAGTGGAACAAAAATGTAATGAGACGTTAACCAAGTAGGTAATTAAGCATGTGCTTGAGCCTGTAATGTTTGTCGACATATCATATTCTTCTGGATTTTCAAGTGAACATGATTTTATATTTACTTTTGTTCTTTAGTCTTGCTTACAGTAGTGATTGGTAAATTATTATTTAATAAGTGGTCTGTTGTGGGAAATAAAATATATCAATTTTCGACAAATAAATGTATTATGGGGTTTGCCTCTGATCAACCCCATCACAACTTTCGATTATACACAATCGGCGCTCAAAAGTGCAGTAGCGTAAAGTTTACAATCCTGTACACTATTTTAAACACTCCATGCAGTGTAACCTGTGGATCAAACCCACGTTGGTTGGTGTAGCGGGTGACGGCATATACCACTCGGCCAACTAAAGAAATGGCTGACATGTTTAAAATAATAATCACGCTGAGTACTAATAATTCAAGTATTTATGTGTGTAACGTCAATTAGAAGAAGGTCGTAAGTTCAATACTGGTTTATAGTATAACTAGCTGCGCTCCGCGGTTTCACCCGCGTAACTCCCGATCCCGTGGGAATATCGGGATAAAAGTAGCCTATAACCTTCCTCGATAAATGGACTATCCAACACAAAAGAATTTTTCAATTCGAACCAGCAGTTCCTGAGATTAGCGCGTTCAAACAAACAAACAAACAAACAAACAAACTCTTCAGCTTTATAATATTAGTATAGATTGTAGCGCACTGATCGTAAACTTATGACGCATGCTGTACGTAACTACTCGCTCATCTGCGAATTCGTCTCGGATTAGTGGTTCTAACTTGTTCTAAATTATAATAATTAGTTATATACTTTTTTCATGTCGAAATTCAGTACGGTTCAGTTCGAAATGATTGCCCAAGGAAATCGAGATTGGTTCCAAACATCTATTGAAAAAAACTACGACATGTGTAAAATATTTACCTATAATACTTGGATAAAATATTAACCTATACTTCGATAAGTTTTTCCACTCGTTTAATATGGATCATCAATCATTCTTATTATTTGATTAAAGTAAATTACTAAATTATATGCACAGTAAAATACTAGGGGCGATTGAAAAGTAATCGAACTATAAGAGGCTTTAGATGTTACTGAATTTACAGTGTAAAAATTGTTTTATGAATAAATGATATGATATTATTTAGCAATCATAGTTTTAATATTAAATTCAGTAATTCAATAGTAGTCACTGAAATTTTTTATTAACATGTGACGTTTAGTGCAGAAGTTTCTCTTAAATTGAGGAAATTGCTTTAGGAGGATGCTCCGTTATAGGGTCAATGGTAAAAGCTTAATTTTGAAATGGTTGGCAGAGCTTTAAAGATATACCAGATAATCATGACCAGAGACCAAGTTATATAAAATTTGGAGTGACTACTATTGAATAACAGGATTACAGGATAAAAATGTTAAAAAAAACTTATTTATTTAACATCATTTATTCTATTTTATTTCCTTATTTCCTTATATAAAAATATTTTGCTATTTTATTTATATTTATTGTTTGGGTGTGTATGCGGGAGCTTAAGACGACGCACGACGGCAGCGGGTTTGGCCGGGAGAACAGCGCTGCAGCCAAGTTATGCGTGACTGTGGCTTACAGCTGAGGTCGACCCATTTGGGCAGCACATGGCTTCTTAAATATTCTTAAGTTTAATGTATGTTTTCTCCTTATTTCTTCGTTGTTTATGTTACCTATTTTTTTGTGTGTGTTTTAATTTAAAAGTTGTCGTGTGCCTGTACCAAATAAATGTATTTCTTTCTTTCTTTAAAAAAAACGGTACTTTTACGAGGGATTTTTGCAATTTTTTTATTGTAACTTACCATTTTTAACTTATTTCATATTTTGTCGTTAATACATAGAGTAAAAGGCCAGAACTTTTTAATCTACTCTTGAGGTATCTCACGTGTAGGTTAATGGGTTAGTGGTAGTTTAGTAATGACTGTTACTTCATATATGAGTGTCGTAGGTACAAGAGTAAAATAAGTATATGTCTTTATAAGGAAATTACGCCTAAACGCTGCATAATTACACGTTAATTTATAAAAACAGCTTCAAAATTGAGGTTTACGGTATTTAATACGTACTATAAGGACCAGTTTTAAAGAAAAAAAAAGCGTGTTAAAAAACGATTAAGATGAATGAATATACTGTAACATAATTTGTCGTCGTCGTCTTGCAAGAACAAGCTAGGCTGCAGTAAGTGCCGTGTTCTTAAGAGGCTTTTTGCAGGAAGGATATTATTTCACCATCCATTTCATGCAGTTGTGACAGCTACTTCTGCAAAAATAACTTGAAATTGTTGTCGGCAACGCTTTGTTGTACTTCTGCCTATACTTAGCAGTCATTGCAATAACCTGTTCGTCAGTCAGTCGGCTTCCATTTATAAAAATAATGCTAAGAATGGGAACTGTTTTGCTATTGTAAGGTCGACTTAGCGACCTGTCAAAGAACGTGTTTTTTAATTCATTCGATGTTGCGTTCGTCGATCGAGCGTCTTTCGCAAAATACCGAGCGTCTAACTTTAGATTATTATAGTTAAGACTTATTATAATGATTGCAAATATTTGTTTATTTCTTACAGACTTGTGTGGGAAAAGGAACGTTTATGGTTTATACTAACTAGAGGAGAAACGACAATTTATTTCAAGAGCTTTTTTCTTAAAGGCTGTCAAAACAAATAAGCTAGGTACCGTACGTTTTAAGTAACGAGGAAAAATACACATGAAAAAATTTGTTGAGGATATGTACCACTTACAATAAGTAAACATTGTATCTTCAAGTTCTATTGCTAATAATACAAAACTGTATTTTGCAGTTATTTTACGTGGTATTTTAGTTCCCACCCATTATTATTAAAAATGCGAAAGTTTCTTTCACTTCTTTGATTGTAACTCGATTGAATTTTAAAGTCTATCTTTATCTAAATATAAAATTCAAAGTCATGACTGAGTCAAATCAAATCATACAGTTAAATACTGTTATATACAAAAAAAGTTCGAATTTCCAAAACTCGTAGAACAAAAGTTGGTCCCCTAGACGTCTAGAGCAACCCCCTTTCGTATTAAAACCCCTTCGTTGAAACACACTGTATATGTTGTATTGGCATACACGACCCAGTTGGCACAATGGTCACCATTACCGAACTGCCAAACACCAGGGTTGCGGGTTTGATTCCCCAATTTTCCCAAAAAAAAAAGACTGTGTTTATGTGTGTATATATTTACAAAACAAAAGTATACAAGAGTATATTCCGTTGTCTAGCACCCGTAACACAAATCTAGTTACTTAGCTTGGGGCTAGATGGTGATATGTGGAATGTCCTGCTTTATTTTTATATATTTATACCATATTTATTTATCCGCTAAGAAAGGATTCTGAAAAATTTAAACTCTACACGTAAGAAGACGCGGGTAAACGCTAGTTTCGAATTAAAATAGTGATAAGATAAAAAAGTAATAAATAAATAATAATAATAAATAATCTTATAGACTAACATAGGTACATATTTTAGGGTGTTCGCCGACTGCGCGTGCGCCATAGAGGTCGTCACCATCACAAGGTAAATCTGTACTTACTTAGGTATGGTATATGCGTATAAGGTGTATTAAAAAGCTTTTCCACAAATTCTTATACTTTCTAAAACGCTATCAATCATACTGTAAAGACTTCCCTCACCAACGACCACAAAAACATTCCATTAATCGCTGTAACTAATGATTGATTTTCATTTTTCTGCGAAGTACCTACCTATAAACCTAGGTATATGTAGTAAATATGAAAAAATACGACGAATACAAACTGTGTGAGTTAAAAAAGTTTACCTACTTATAGTTAAGAAAAAGCAACGGGACCTACAACATGTTCAGCAATATTACAAAGCAGGTAGAGGTAATAGTTACTGAAGATATTCACGCTGTAAAGAAATTCTCAACAATTGCATAGAGGTTTTATAGGTTCCACAAGTGAAGTCTTCCGGCATATCAACGCTAAAGCTATAAAATATTATTGTTACAATCACGTTTCACGATTTTATCACTAATACGTAAACCCCATGTAAGTGTGCACACACAGTAGCAAACGTCTAAGATTCGAACGGACGACACCACCCACGACGGATTTCATCTTCTTTACCTGCATACCAGTATCTTAATTTCAAGCAACGATAGAAAAGTCTTTGCCACACCTACATCTGCCATCCCAATCAAGAATACAGTATCTTCGAAGACAGCGAAGGGTTAGTAATAGGGTCGCGTTTTTACCCTTTGGGTATACGGAACCCTACAAAATTAACATGTTTAGGGACACGCGTTTATAACGAAGTCTTTTATTAAGTATACTTTTTATAAAATCTTTTTTTTTAATTTGGGAGGTTAGTAATCGTTCTCCTTCATTCTCTCTTTCTCTTACGGTTATTCGTAACGCGTTCTTAACGCGTTTCATTTTTTCTCGACTACGTCCTCTGACAACCCGTGATATGGAACTTCGTTCCAAAAACGCTGTTAAAGATTTTTTGATGTGATAACGTCTAATAAATTGGTGGAACAACACGTCATGGTAATATGACCAGACGCGTCATGGTAACGAAGGAAACAGAATAATATCACTCATCTGGGCTTGTGTTATGGTGTGACGAGTGAATAGAAACTTATATACCTAAAGGAAAAATAAATATACTTAAAGGAAAAAGAAGAAAAAAAAGAAGAATGAAGGAAAAATTAAATAAAAGGAATAGCAAAAAATCTCAATTTTTCATCGTTTTCTTAAGACGTTATTTATCACGTAAAACGTCAGGTCGTCCGGAAACCTACTTTACAGACAACCATTTGTTTTTTTGTAAAATTGTAGACTTTTTTAACTCCATTTTCGAAAGGGCAGCTGCTTAGGTACATATCTTGCACTTACCACTATCTATCTATACCATAACTTGTAGGTATATTATTTGACTTACTGAATTTAATTTATGTAGTATTAAGCTAATAAAGGCGATATTAAATCGCAATCATGTCTTCTAATAAAAATATAGTATCTACATACAATAATACACATACACTTTAATGTTCTATGAACTTTACGATGAATGCAACCCCAGTTGTATTCTTCTACTATATGTACAGTCGGCAACAGAATTGCAGACCCATCATAGAGTTCTAAAATAACTAATATTAGAATGTTGAAAAAAATTGAAATATTCGTTCCGCAGCATACCTATTTTCATCCCTACTGTTGGCACGAAATGTTATCTTGTTCATGTCTTGCTTGAATAGTTTGTATTCTACGCCTACAAGTTTTTTTAACTTA